>OY735212.1:38682170-38879670 GCA_963457665.1 Thysanoteuthis rhombus | reverse complement strand
GCAATGCTTTTTTTTAACGATCAATGTAGACCCAATCATTGCTTGGTAGTCCAATGCTCAAGATGAATTTCCTTACAGGGCAAAAATGTTCAAAATGTGCTGGTATTTACCCATAGCTTAGGGTACAATTGGATTTATGCATTCGCGTTAACCATTAGGCTATCTGCACTTCTGTTACATATAGAATGACAGTGCAACTTGTGGTGGGTCAAAAAAAGGAAATATCCAAAAGCGAACTGACTTTACAGCTAAGCCCCTGCTCCCGGTGCTTAACTTCAGACATTTTCAGTCATTTTCTACCCCCACGAACTATTTTTGGTGGTAAGGGAAATTGATTAAACACCAACTTTTTTTAATTTGGTCACCTGGAATCTGTTTGAGCGAGCTACGATAATCGGTGTTTGTATTGTGCGTTGAAAATCAAGTAGAAAGTGATTGTCAGTAGTTAGGGATTAAGCCTAGGGGCACAAAGAGAATGAGACTACTATTTATATATTTATTGTTGAAAGTGTTATGCATGTCAAACCGGTATCAAAGGTCGGTGGTGAAGCCAAGGTAAAACGTAGCATTTAGAATATTTTTTCAAGCCGACGAACCCTCTTCCATTTAAAAAATTGCTGATGCAATTTTTCAAATTCTCATTTTTCTATTTTGCCTTGTGCAATACTAAGCTAAATATTAGGACACACACACACACACACACACACATATATATAGAAAGAGAGAGAGAGAGGGGCAGGGAGAAACAGTAACCTATGAAAGTAAGCCCTGTTTCAAAAAATAGATATGTAATATAAAATAATATCAGTATGCAATACACATACAACCTCATATAAAATGACAAAAATTGCATTGACTGATATTGGAAAATGAGTGACTGAAGGCATGGCATAAACTGTATTATAAGAAAGGGCGGTGGTGTTTGATCAATACTGCTGGGATGCCATGTTAATACAAGCATTTTATTTTTTAAAATCCCCCAAACAGTCACATGGCAAACAGCTGTTGATTCCAATAAGAGACAATTTATACATTGTACAATGATAACAAGGAATAGAGGAAACAGAAAAAAAGGGGGAAATTACGTAAATTGCATTGACAGATATTGGGAAATAAGTCACTGAAGTGACACAAAAAATTATTGAAAAAGTTTTTTAATGTTTAGAGTTTAAAGCTGTAAAGCTTTCTAGACTATATATATAAACATTCACACACACACACACACATACACACACGCACGCACATACACACACTCACACATATATATATGTATGCATATATATATATGTATGTACATATATATATATATATATATATATATATATATATATATATATATATATATATATATATATATATATATATATATAAATATATATAAAATCAAAAATTGCCTTATATTATATTGAAACTATTTAAAATGACCCCAGTGAATGTATCAATTGGCTTAGGCAAGGTAAATACAATAAACAATTGAAGAAAATACTTTCAGGTCAATTCATAGTTCCAATATCATATAACGCAATTCATTATCATTCTGTCTGTTCATACCTATATCTTGATTTATGTATATATATATATATATTGAGAGAGAGGGTGGGGGGGAATAGAAGAATAAAAAGAGTCTAATGATTTTGAGAAAAAAAGCAAACAGTAAAGAAAAGCCACACGTGTTTTTAGATAACTATCAATACCCGATATTTCATACAAAAATGTATTGGTTTCGTAGCCTCAGCCGGTTTCTGTTTTGTCTTCAGAAGCCGTGAACTAAAGACTGTCTGATGAGGTTGGAGAGGATTCATCATCATCATCATCATCATCATCATCATCATCATCATCATCATCATCATCATCATTTTAGCCTCCGTCATCGGACATAGACCCTCCCCAAGATTCACCGAACCTCTTTACCATGGGCATATCAGAGCCAGTTGTTCCTGAGTTTATGTAGTTCGTTACGCCATCTTACTTACTGTCGGCCACGATTTAGCATATGATATCGGTGGATCCACGTTGCGAGTTGTGATATCCAGCGGTTGTCTGACATTCTACCAACATGTTTAGTCAATCACCATCTGAGTTTTTTTAATAGATACTTCGGTGTCTCGGACTCCTGTCTTCTCTCTGATATACTGTAGTGCCTTATGATCTCTCAATCTGGCCGAAAAGGCCTGGAAGGCCATAAATCTTAATTTTTGTCTTCGCCTAAGTTTGATAAGTGTCGTAAATCCTTCGGTGAGTCGGGATCCATTTTGGTATCAGCTTAGGTGTATGTCTCAGTTTATTGAAGTGTGTGTGTAATGGTCAAATTGTAAGATGATCTTTTGAATCGGAGATATTGTTTGGAAAATCAGATTTCAAATATTTTGTATATATTCTTGGATTACGATTTCTTTGTTTTTATCTCAGAATATTGGATCCCCATAAACTTTGTAGTTTACGAAGTTAAATTCGTAAAATAATTAATTTGAATTAGTGAAAAAAAACATTGTTCATTCGAAGAAATGCGTAAATAACCAAACTTTTGTAAATAAGTACGGGAAGTATTTCGTTAATTTAAATGCATGTTGTTATCGAATTGATTGATTTGAATCGATAGAATAAGATTTGAAGAACAGGTTTAAAGACATTTGACGGAGAGGATTATTTCTTTTTGGGCCGTAAGTTGTCGAAGGGGTGAAAGTGCTTTACTTGTTCACATTCGTACGGGTGTGGATATTTTGTTTTACAGAAATTATTTGAAAAAAATTTGAAACGCAAATTGAAAATTGAAACAAAAAATTACAACAAAAACTTAGAGAAAGGTTTGAAGTGTGGTCAGTAGTTAGAAGTTAAAAAATCAATTAAAAAGTCTGAAAATATCGTAATGTCTTCAGTTGAATTTGACGTTATTAATTTGAACTCCAAATTAATTTCAGTTTGATGCTGGTTTAAAAGTTTTAATAAAGTTTTCTTTTCTTCTTAGTATAATATTACCTCTGTTCATTTTCTGAAAAGGGAAAACAAAAAGTTTTGGATCTAATAAGGTGCATTCGTCAATATGTTTGTCGACTTGAAGAATTCTTGTTGCTGGGTTTCTTACATGTTGTTTGTGTGCAGTGATTCTTTTTCTAAAGTTAGCTGTCGCTCATGTGTACTCTTTACCACGCCCTTGGCAAGGAAGGGTATAAATAGTGTTTTTAACGCTACAAGATATATTGAATTGGACTTACAATGTTTGACTATATTCAAAAGTACATTTATTTCCCTCCAGGTGTGCACACAGACAACACAGTTCAACACATTACAATTACATAATAATTTAATTTTGTATAATGGTATTTATTGTTTTCGTAGTTTTCTATCAAGCTTGGTATAATATGTCTCATGATGCCACCAGTAAGGAATCCAATGAAGATTGAACTCAAGTCACTGGCAAAGGACTAGTTCGCTAATCATCACTCTACGGCTGGCGCTCAGTTTATATGGTTATTTGTTTAGCCGAGCACTCTCATCCCCGAAAGCAACTATTTGATGTGCAATCTCTAGACAACAGCAATGGCTTGTGGAAGGAGCTTGATTAGTATTGCTCTACGGGAGGCTTTCTAAAGAATTCGCAAAAGTATGCTAAGTCTGGTTAGAGGCTTCAATGCTTGAGTTCCCAGTTATTATCAAACTCGCAACAATAGCAATGGTCTGTGAGACGAACTTTGCTAACCATCGCTATATATATATATATATATATATATATATATATATATATATATATATATATATATATATATATATATGAAATTTCACCTAATTTTGAATAAGGCCACAGTACTTGGACATCCAGGAATGACCAAGTCCACTGCACTAGCAATTGTTCGAGAGACTAGTGACTACAGGACTACAGCAGACGCTCTGGGTGTGTCTGGTTCAAGGCAAGAGTAATTTGGCGCCTTATGATGATCAAAATTGCTACAGTTGCAATGACCTATGAGGCTAGCTTGTTAAATATCGTTCTACAGCAAGCACTATGACTAATCATCCTTTATGCACACGCACGTCTTAATGGCGCATTTACTGCTGCCCGTCTTTTCGGTTGGAAAAGTGCGTCTAGCGTTTATTATTCGGAATCTATGCAAATTGTCTATTTAGATGTGAGCATTATCGCCATAATTTGCGTCTTGTACTGTTTTTATTTCAACGAATTTTTACTCTCCTGCTATTTGAGTGCAATCGTTCTTTTCCTTTCTTCTGATGAAACCAAACTACGAAGTATACCAATTATAGATAAGGATGTTATTACTCGCAATATATTCATAATAGTAATAACAACAACAACAACAACAATATTAATAATAATAATAACAATAATAATAATAATAATAATAATAATAATAATAATAATAATAATAATAATAATGATAAACTGCAGTATTACTGTGGTCTATGAGAACGAGGAAAGGAGGGCTGGAGATTTGTGGAGACTTGCTGTCACTCGACCTCTGGCGGTAGCCACCAGGCAACGAGTGTGAGATTTCAAATAATAATAATAATAATAATACTAATAATAATAATAATAATAATAATAATAATAATAATAATAATAATAATAATAATAATAATAATAATAATAATAATAATGATGCCAGTCATAGTGGGTGCACTAGGAACTGTCCCAAAGATACCGAGGGCGAGGCTGGAGGAGATCGGGTTAGAGGGAAGGATTGAGACTGTACAGACCACAGCACTGCTAGGAACTGCACGGATACTGAGGAAAGTGCTAGAAATATAAAGACTGCAACACTAATCGTTAACAGTGACCTAACAGAGGAAGGAAAATGAAAGCGGAAACGTAAACCACAGCACTGACATGATGGGCGAAAGAGAGAAGAGATGTTGCCCGAAGACCTGAAGAGACTTATTGTCACCTAGCCTTCAGCAATGACCACTGGGAAACCGGTGTGAAACTGTAAACCGCAGTATTACTGGAGACTTGGGGAGATTTGCTGTCACTCAACCTCTGGCGGCAACTGGTGTGAAATTGCAAATGATAATGTTTCTTTGCAGCAAATGGATATATAATGAGGCATGACTGAATGGGACAGCATCTACACTAGAATATTTCTAAATATTATTACGCCCCATATGCTATGAACCGTTACGAAGACCGGCCTGAACCAGTCACTGAAGCATAAGATGTGACCATATTATGGGACTTCACTATACATACTGATAAAACTATAAACTCGAACAGGCCAGATGTTATAGTGAAAGACTTGAAAAAAAAGTGCCTCCTAATAAATGTGACGGTCCCAGCGGATAAAAACATTGCTGTCAAGGAATCAGAGAGAATCTCAAAATATAAAGACCTCGAGATTGAAATCAATAGAACGTGGCAACACGGGACTAGAATAATACCGATTGTTTTTGAGGCCCTTGGACAACTCAAAAAAGGGGAACAGTGAACTTGCCGACAGCATTCCTGGAATGTCCAGCATTTATGAAATACAGAAAAATAGCTCTTACCTCCACTGCACGCATTATTAGAAAATTCTTGTCAATGCGAATGTATGTATTACACCCAACATGCATCGATATATGTATATTTAGAAATATGTTTGGGAAATTGATGTATTTTCTGTGTATGTGGAAGCCATGCCTCGACCTTTTTCTTTCTCTCTCCAAAACCCTGACTGTCAAAACTTACAAGGTTGCCAGGCTCAGGTCTCTGGTTGAGATCCGGCTGGTGACATACATAAACTGAGATCAAAGCCAACAACAACAACAACAACAACAACAACAACAACAACAATAATAATAATAATAATAATAATAATAATAATAATAATAATAATAATAATAATAATAATAATAATAATAATAATAATAATAATAGGAAAACGAGCCACGTCTGTTGTTATACTTATAGATCCCTCATCGTCAAATATGTTTTGGGGAAACAAACGTAAGTAAGCCCCGTGTTCCCCTCCGAAATAAATGAGTAGCTTATAATAATATTCATATACTATACGTCATGATGATACTTTATATACGATAAAAGATAACATGAAGTGTGACATAAACCGTTATATTAAAATAATTCTAACTTAAAGGATGTTGGTGTTTGATCAACGCTGCTGGGGAGCCACGTTATTATAATTGTGTTTTTTTAAGATTTCAGAAGAGTTGCATGATGATCCCAACAAGAAAAAAATTCTGAATAGTACCATGATATTAAATTTTATGTAAAACATAAGAATCACCGGTGAAAATTAAATGAATTACATTAATAGATATTGAGGAAATAATTGATTGAAATGACATAAATTGATGGAAAAAAAGTTGTTTATTCAATATATTCAGTGTTTAAAGCAGTAAAGCTTTCTAGACTATATATATATATATATATATATATATATATATATATATGAAAAAATACAAACATATACAGAGGAGTACCTTGAAATAACTGGAATTATCGTCTCATTCATGGCTACAACATTAGAAAGATACAGTGGGTATTTTCGAACTTTTTCAAAGTTTTCTCCATTTCAGTCTGTTGAAAGTCGGCCAGATCGTGGTTAGCCTTCAAACGACATTTCACCACGTCTGAAACGCGAATACCATTCAACACTTACATTTTACCAAAAGCATATTCCTCAACAGTATCTCAAAGCATTATATCATAACAGTTCCAGCTGCTGTTTTCTTCGATATAAAACTTGACACACACTCTTCTGCCATCGCAGTAATCACCAAACCTGCTTCCAAACGCCAGAAAAAGACCCCAGGAGATAAATCTGTCAATCCAGAACCATACAACGTCATTGACTGGCTCAGAATAATGTTGTATATATTTGAAGGGAAAATAGTTAGATTGGTCACGAAAATGGACAAAGAAACAATAGTGAAACGGCAATAAGTTTGAAAGATGAAAAACTAATGACAATCAGGGTTTTCTCTTCTGGTCTTGGTAATGACCAGAAATATGATTGTGACAGCTCGATCACAAACACCTGGAAACTTTTCACGCTCACTCGATCCACGTTAACGTTTCCTTCAACGTTAACAAGAAAAGCTTATCAAGAAAAATCCGTGTCTATCGTATTTAATCAAACATTTCAATGAAAGATTGCTGCCTAAATTGCACCCTCCCCCTTTTTATACATATATGTATGTATATATACGGTGCATTCAAAATTATAGACGGTAGCATTATAAACAACTTAAACAAAAAAACAACAAAAAAGAACAATGTATTATGTAGTGGTCGTAAATTCAGTGCTACTCCCTATGCATATAATATGATTGTTAGACTAGAGTTTTTTTTTTATCAATAAAATCTATAGTTAGTGAAAAAGAGGGGTTTCCTAGTAGCATGTATTACGCTAATTCCAATAATGAATTGCTCCAAAAAATATATCATATTTTGGAAGTATTCGAATTATTGTGATGTTTCTTTGATTAAAGGATGATTTACGACTTGTGCAGTTAGTCTAAGATATATCATAAGTAGTAGCTTTTTTCTGGTAATATAATCTGATCTTTCGTAATAAATATGGGCCGACACTCTGATGCAAAGACTTGACTGTCTCCAAGAAGGAAATGATGCCATCTTAGCGTCCTCAGGAATGAGTCAGCACGAAGTAGCAGCACAAATGAATATTAGTCAATCTTGTGTCTCAAAAGTTCTGCAAAAAATGAAAGATGAAGCAGCATTTGTATCTAAAAGGAACACTGGGAGCCCACGCTTGATCACTCCTTGACAAGACCAAAACCTACTGGATATTTACAAAAAAGACAAAGATACCTCTTCGTCCATTTTGAAACGAAACTGTAATGTACAATCACTAAACTAGACTGAAAGAATTTGGACTGGTAAGTGCTCGTGAGGTTGAGACACCTTCCCTAGCTAAAACACGTATACAAGCCATATTAGACTTTTGTAAGAAATATAAGTAATCGATTGTAAAGGATTGGAGAAAAGCAACTTTCAAGCATGAAATGGAATACATAATATTTGGATTTAAAACCTGTAAATTTTGAATTGAAACACAGCAAAATTTCCTCCGGTATGAGGTTGCATATCACCAGAAAAAGCAGGAGTGATCTACATATCATTGAGGATCAGATAAATTCAATAACTTATAGGTCTTCGAGAATGAATTATTGCCGTTCAAACACTCGGTACCGAACTCAAGAAATCAGATATTTCAGCCAGATAAAGTCCCCTATCATGTTGCACATTCTGTATCAAATTAGTTTTCCAGAAAGCAAATCCGCATTCTTAACTGGTCTGCAAACTTTCCCAATTCAAAATTTAATGGAAAATGTTGGGAGAAACTCAAGAATGCATCAGGTGAAGAACCGTAAAAATAAAATATCTCGAGGCGTTTTGATTGCAGCGATTCAGTCTACCTCCGAGAATGCAATAATACCTGAAAATATACATCCCTTATATGAATCGATGTCTTGAAGGATTGAAGCAACATTACTCGTAATAGGAGGGAGCATGAAATATATTATATTTCATCGTCAAAACGAGGGACATTTGCACTACTAATGTGGTTTTTACTAGAGTATGATATTTTCTGGAAATCAGTGTAACACATACTACTAAAACCCCCACTAACCATGTATTTTATTGATTTGATAAAAGCTGTAGGCTCACAACCAGATAATGTACCTGAATATAGGTTCTGAATTTGAAACCAGTACATGATGAATTGTTTGGGAAATTAAAGTTAATTAAAACATTATAATGTTGCTGTTGTCCTAAATAGATATATAATTTTGAATCGTGCTCTCTCTCTCTCTCTCTCTCTCTATATATATATATATATATATAATCTAATATTTAACACAAAGAGAGTATTCTAGCCCCCAAAGAAGCCCTCAATAACAGAACGAATAAGTAATCCAAAAATGAAACGATTACCATCCTTATGCAAAATACTGTAGCTCTCAATAGTTTCAACTTTTTTGATAGACACTTCCTCCAGATAAAAGGTTGCTCTATGGGCACAGTTGCAGCTCCCCTCCTATGTTTATATCTTCATAGACCTGCATATGCATAGATAATGAAAGAAACCTCAAGACCACTCTCAATATTAAACCTACAGATACTCACAAATACCTTCACTTTAAATCGGCCCGTTCCAAACAAGAAATTGTCTGTGCTGCAACCACCTCAAGCACACCAACACTTTCACTAGCTCTACCACTAACAAGACTTTCTACGTATACCATAATTCTAACTGTAGAAACGAAAATGTCATCTATTTCATTGAGTGTAATAGATGAAACTCGCAATACTTAGGCAAGTCTGAGTGGCAATTCAACATTAGACAATATCTATGGGCACATAATTAAATCACCCAATCATCCCAACCTACTCCCAGTAGAACTACACTTCTGCACCCAAGACACAATTTTGACATAGGTATGAGATTCACAATCATTGAAAAAATGCACCCCCTGCACGACAAAAATTATGAAATTATATGAACATATGTGGATTGACAAACTTAGAACTCTCTCCCCTAACGGACTCAACAGTAAACTTAACCCTAACCACACCGATATCTAACACCAAAATCCCCTCACTTATAATTGCTCTATACTCACCAACTCACTATTCTTTAGAATAGAGTTCTGCCTAAACTCGAACAACCTTCAATATCCATATTTTCTCATTCCCCACAACAACCAGACACTGACACCCAATCCCTCTCATGTATATCCAACATTAAGAACTTCACACAGACTTGCAGATCCCTACCAACAGAAACTTTTGTATGGTATTTCATTTATATAACTCAAAACCATCAGACTTTTCAGAACACCCACGATAACCATTAAGGACACAGAACATACATTTCCCTAAAGGATATTCAATCATACGTAACAAGAACTCCCGCAACCCACTATCTGCATTAACACTTGATATCGTCACGTCTCCAGCTTACCAAGCACCAAATAGTCTAACACCAAACTACTATTCACTTACTATTCACCTAGTATCCATGAAAACCTATGCTTAAGAATGCCCACCCCTGACCAATGACCAGTACAACCAATAAATAACCATAATTGCCGGTACTACTTCCAACAGAACATCCAATCATACTTCCACCGATTTCTCCGTAGACAAAATACAGTAAGGAGACACCATTATGACCCATAAGAAATCCTCTTCCTTGATTCCTTTTTTAACTTCCGAAGCAAAAACATCTGACGCTAAATTTGTTTTCTACAGAAACCTTTTAACCTCTAGAAGGTACGCACATGCTACTGTGGATTGGAACCCCCCCACCACCGAAACATATATCGCATACTCGTTAATTCATTTATGAATAAAAAGATTAACACTTATAGTATCTATATACTTTTACGTCTTTGTCTGTTATTCCGTAGTGTTCACACACACGCACACATACACACACACACATACACACACACACACGTATATATATATATATATATATATATATATATATATATATATATATATATATATATATATGGATATAGATATAGATAGATAGATAGATAAATAATGAAGTAAGGATTTGCAGCACAAACAGGTTTATGTTTTTGCCCTGCTTGAACTTCTTCAGATGAATAATTCGGTTTATTTTAGATTCCTATCAAAGACACTTTCTTTTCGATGGTTTTTTTTTCTAGGTTGTCTTCCTTTTATTCAGTTATATGGACTTTTTTGATTCTTGTTTTGTTTTGTGGTTGGTCGTTGCTTGAATTGGAATCTAAAATAAACTGAATCATTCGCCTGAAGAAGCTCAAACAGGGCAGAAACATAAACGTGTTTGTGTAGAGAATCCTTGTTTCTTGTATTTATTCTCTGCTCTAAATCAGGTTGATGTTCAGTGTTCAATGTATAGAGCACTTTATGAAATAAACCCATCACATGCCGGATATTATATTATATAATGTTGTATTCCTGATTTGCATTATATATATATATATATATATATATATATAATTCTGTCCGTTTGTGTAGCAATAGACTGTGTGTATGCATATGATAAAAATGATAGTCTACATTCTCTGACAGGAATAATTCTTATCTATTTCCATCTTTTGGAAGGAACTGTTTTTCATTATTTGATTTCAAATAAACAAATTTTGAAGACAATGACGCCAAGTGATTTTTAATTGTATTTTCTCTTTCCTTTTCACTGACGATTTTATTCATTTTGCTTTGCAAAAAAAAAATAAATAAATAAATAAAAATAAAACGCGGTACTTAATCGAGACAAAACAAAAATAAAAAAATATCTAAAATGAAAAACAGTACCCTTGGTACGTGTATTTTCACTTCTGTTATCTATTAAATCCTGTCTACGCTGACGTCACTCAGAAAAAGAAAAAAAAAGCCAACAAGACAAAAGAGAAGGAAATTTAATCACTTTGGGAATATTGCTATGAAATAGATATTCCTACCAGAGAAGCATTGCAAAGTACACATATTCTTAATCTTTAGTTAAACAAAAATTAATTTTAATTCTTTCGATATATATCCCTTATATCACCAAGCACTTTGATATTTTCATATGGTCTTTTTTGCTCTTATCTGCTTCATTAAAACTAAAACCCATTAAGGAGATAATTATATTCTGTTGTTGGCAGGATGAATTGATCTTTGGTTTGAACTGTATCAATATTAAAGCCAAATTACTGTTTGACTTGTCTGAGTTCAGAACACAAAAACCCTGTCAAGTTTCAGGTCGTGTTTTATGAAACATTTCCAATCAAAAGAAAACACACAAAACTTTAACAGAAGATGAAAGAGAATGGTAGTTTACAAGAATCAAAGCATGATGATTTTTTTATTGCCCAATATTTCTATTGAAAATAGTTTGATCAATGCAACATCAATACACAAAAATACAGATATATAGATATGCCCCGGTTTCCAAAAGTTCGCTTTATGCCACTTCGCTTTTACGAAAGATAGATTTACATGGATATAGATTTCTCTTGTATCCAACATGTCGAGTGAAAAAAGCATTTATCTGATGAAATTTTTGAGAATTCTAAAACCCTTAAATGAAATGTCCATGTCTGTTTCCATCGATATTCCTGATTAACTGAATACCCACGGGAACAGGATATGACACACGGTCGGTGTGATGTGGGGAATCTCACATGCGAATGTGTGCAGCAGGAACGTCAAAGAAAATCACTAAAGTCCTCATAACTATTGTCGTATGGTCGTAAGAACATGACTCAATCAGTGGGTGAAGCTCGATTGCTCTGGTCTAGACTAAACAGAGCAATAGCAAAGGCATCGCATTAGCATTTGGCTAGCCAGAAATAGTCTTTCAAAAATAGATTTAGATGTCAAAAGTTGAGGTTCGTTGTCCGCTGTTGCTAATGTGGAAGGCCTGGAATACGACAGCATACTTTTCTATCAGTGTGATTTCATTCCTCTTCAACGAACTTTCTGCGAGCACAGCCGCATTTAAGGTTCGGCAGAATCTTTTTCCCTTGTTCACAACAACCAAAAACAGTCGTCTGTCAGTCTCAAAACCTTCTGTAGATGGTTACACCATTTTTTGATGGTGATGAACCCGAATCATTTGCATAATTCCTACTGAATTACTGTTCGTATCCTGTCGGGCTTGTTTTTATGTTCCCATTGGGTTGGATTGCTGCATTCTCTTACATGGCTTATATTCTTGCCCTTCTCAGCAAATACAACATTTACTGCCTTTCTATTATTAGTACTTTGACTTTACAAACAAGTAGTATCTGCAAGCTATCTTTGGAGATCACGTGACAGCAAGTTTTCTGAATTCTCAAAAAATGTGATTTTCGAGATGATATTAGCTATGCTGTCTTTGGATGGGTTCAATTCCTTCATAATTATTCTTTTTGGGGGGCGGTTTGTGACTGTTTTGGGCGCACCTCATGCTTTTCTTTGTTTACAATGACTAGGTCTGATCTTATACTTTATATAGGTACTCTGTTTTATTTTCAGTTTCCTGAGACAGGTTGCGTTCATTTCGCACAAATTGTCCTTTGGGAAGGCATTATCCATTTCTCCCCACCTATCAATATGTCACGGGCCTACAAGGCCAGGTAAGTCCCATCACCCCCTTGTTTTATACTTACTTTATGAAGACCTATGTCGTATGACCTTGAAGGCTGATAAAAAAAAGAATAATTTTACTTCTCCTGACTTAAGGAACTTGTCTGGTTTGCGCTTATATCATTGGTGTGCACGATCAAATCTAATTATTATTATTTTGTATTCGCTGAGTTTTCACCCCAGAAGTCTCTGGTGGCTTTTACTCGAGATCATTTGGTTCGCTCGAGCAGTGACACATTATTATCGTTATTCCCTCAGTACGTTTCTTCCTTTTTGGAAACCGTCAACCAAAACTGTCAAGATAGGTTTCTTTGGTTCTCGAGAAGACTCAACTGGCTGGCTATGTATGTACGAATGTACGTATGTATGTAGCACCAATGGAGCTAAAGGCTGAAATTTTCAATATTTACTCTATTTTATGTCTAGGAAAAAAACATTTTCATTGTTTTTTGAAAACCCCTCCATAGGTTCTTAGCGGCGGTTCAATTTACGATGTAAATTTATGCTGAATTGATCCATTAGTTTGTGTACCCCTGCATTTTGAGAATTTAGTTTGCGTCGGCCTGTATTCTGGAAAGCCTCTCTAGTGATCACTGTCCAACAAGAGGTAAGAAAAGTAACTTATTCATTGATCACAGCATTTTTTCCACTTTTTTTTTCTCAATTGATCACCCCTAACATGGTATATTGCCGAAGACACGCTGGTCAGGTGACGGGTCTCTGTTGGGTGACTAACCAGAACTGTTTTTCTCGGAGTTTAAAATCCGTTTAATATGCAACGTTCCTTCTAAACCTGGCGCTGTGTTCGTGAGTGTATGAGTGCGTGCGCGCGTGCATGCGTGCGAGCGTGCGTGCGAGCGTGCTCGTGATCGGAGAGTGGACCTGCTTGCGCAGAGCGGAAACGTTGCAATGGGCGGCGAGCGAACGTAACTCAGTTTCCCCCATGATAAGCCGTCTGAGAGGTGATAAAGTCATAAGCTATCATTTTTCCGAAAGGGGGAAAATCAATTGAACACGGGAGCTCGGGGCAGAATCGAATTTGCAACCAGATCACCGGCTTAACACTTTGTAAGCACGCACATGCAGGTAAGTAAATATAAATACTTTTGGTAGATGAAATGATAGTTTGCAACCGAGGAAGCCGTTTAAAGATGTCTTTGAAATGTACTTAGGGAAGTCATTGTTGCACAATATTCTCTATAACCGTTCACGCATGGATAGGTGTGTGTGTGTGCATGTGTGTCAGCGTTTATGTGAGCGTATAAACCATTCCATAATAGATGCGTTCATAAATGTGCATCTGTGTGTGGGGGGATGCATAAACATATAACTGGGCGCGTATCTATTCTATATTATACATATACATACATACATATATATATATATATATATATATATATATATATATATATATATATATATATATATATGTGTGTGTGTGTGTGTGTGTGTGTGTACGTATGTGTGTGTGTATGTGTGCGTGTGTGAAGTATTACGCGAAAATACGGATAATTTGATCATGACAAAATGATACTTAACATTCCAACACCTATTTTCCAACGTCTCCTTCAAAGTAGAATAGATATTTTATATAGAATAGATCTTTTATGCGGAATAGATCTTTCAGACACGCGCTCAAATAGGTCGCTGATCACAAAGGGTAGTGGAAAATGTCCGTACTACATTCCTTTTATGAACGCTGTTTGAATATCTCCCACTGCAGCAGAGATTTTTTTTTTTTAGACGAGACAAAAAGCCCAATTTTCGTATGCTGATTTTTCAAGGCAAAGTGTTTCGTGCCAAACACAAATCACAAAACACAACCTTTCCAACCACCATTTTTTTTACCCCCCGTTCGGGCATGTGCTAGAGATTAAGCTAAGCAAATATCTATCAGTCAGTAAAAAAGGGATTTATAGGTATGCACATCTTCAGTGGTCGATCAATATATTGTTACAGGTTGAACTTCACTAATCTGAAATTTACTTGTCCAGCAGCTTCAATGGTTGGGAACAGGGATTTGAATATGGCGTTTGGCAGGAAATCAACGTATGAGGGAGAGGAATCTTGTATAAAAATTGATTTTATGGTTAACATTTTTGTACCATCACTCGAAAGAAAGATAGTAAATAATTATGATATGAAAATTGTTTGTATAGACTCTACTGAACGAATAATATCTTAGATGCGTCCACGAATCTATATTACACACTTATCGGTTATTCTGTCGGTCCGTAATGAGTTGAACATCAATTTTCTCAGCCGTACCATCTTAGATTGATATGACACTTGAGCCAGACATACCCAGTAAACTTTTTAAATCTATAAATTCACGCTTGTGAACGCTGATGACTTAGTATATTCCAGAAAAAAAACTATATCTATTTTATTCATAGACTTTTATTGAAAATATACTCATCTCCCCCTTCCCCCTCCTCTTCCCCCTCCTTCAGTTGCTACTACCACAATTAGTAAGGCTCAACATGAATTTTCCTTGCTGTATCATGTTGGATTGTTATGAAAATTGGCCAAAACCCTCAGTTGAGCCATCGTCATCTCTCTCTTCCTCCCCACTCTGTTAATACAACCACAACTAGAAATTTTAGACATCAAATTTCTCTGTCGTATCAAGTTGGATTGATATAAAACTTAGTCCAGACCATTTGGTAAACCATCATCATCTTCCTCTGTTTCCCCGTCGTCCTTATGCTTCTACTACCACAACTAGTAATGCTAGTAATACTAATTGAAACCGGAAATCATTTTTCATTGGGGAAACTCAATCGTGCACGACTCTCCTCCTCTTCAATTCCTTCTCTCTGAAAGCTAGTCTCCTCTCCCTCCTTTCTTTTTCTTGCTTTTCTCTCTCAATCTGTGGCTTCTTTTTGATACAAGTACAAATTTTCTCAAAAAATTGAATGAGTAGATTTTCCACATTTGTTAAAATATATCTAACAGACCACTTACATTTGCATTCGTTCATTCTTAATTACTTTTATATTTGTCTTTTTTTGCTTGTTGGTTGCCTGCTACTACGGCGAACACATGGAAAAACATGGAAAAACATGGAAAAACATGGACGTAAGGATGGTGGACGTATATTTGAACTCATTGTTCCCGTTGAAAAGCAATAGCATGACAAGTCGTTAACCTGCAAACAAAGAATAATAGTAATAATTAGCATTGGATAATTTTTGTATGAAAACGCTATCATCTTCAACAGAAGCTGATTATACACCTTAAACCTAAAAAAAATCAAACACCGTTTTATTATGAGACTCATCATCATCAGTCTTTTAACATCCGTTGTTGGACATAGACCTTCCCCAGGATTTGCCACAATTCTCTATCGTGGGCGTCGCAGAGCCAGTATTTTCTAAATTTGTCTAGTTCATCTCACCATTTTGTATTCTGTCGGCTTCAGTTTTGCATGTGATCTCTGGTGAACCATGTCATGAGTCATTGTGAGTGGTGATGTCCATCGGTTGTCTGTCATTCTTGGAACATGGTCTGCCCATTGCCATTTAAGTTTTTTAATAGTTTCAATGATGTCTCAGACTCCTGTCTTCTTCCTGATATACTGTGCTGTCTTGTGATCTCTCAATGTAAAGTTAAGCATGATTCTCTTATGCATGTGTTGTATGCTTCTCAGTTTGTGAGTCTGTCTCTTGGTTAGGTTCCAGCTCCATAAGTGACTATTGGGAGAATGCATTGGTTGTACACCCTTGTTTTTAGAATTAATGGGATCGTCTTGATTTTGAAAGCTTGCTCTGCCGAAGGCTTGTCATCCTAGAGTGATTCTTCGCTTAACTTTCTCTTCTTTTGAGGATATGGAGATTCGTTGTCCTAGGTAGATGTAGTGGTCTACCTTCCCAAGCTTTACATCCTCCATCTTTAGCATTAGTTGAAGGTCGTATAGGTTCTCTGCGAAAAGGACGATGTGGTCTGCAAATCTGAGATTACTCAGATATCCACCATCTATTTTGATTCCTCTATACTCCCAGTTCAGGTTCCGGAAGATCAGGCTATGAAGGTAGGCTGTGAAGAGTTTGGGTGAGCTGGTATCACCTTGTCTTACTCGTTTTTAGAGTTTAGTGTTTAGAGTCCCCGTGACCGAATGATTGTAGCTGCCAGGTGTATACTGGACTACCCTGGCAAGAAGGTCTGCGTTCGATTCTCACAGTGGGCATACTCTTTATTTCTGATTATGCTATTCAATCATTGCCGCAGAATTAAGATCCGATTCAAAGTTGTGATAAAAAGCAACTCAACGTTACGATGAAGGTAAAACCTCGTCAAAAAACTAATAATATGTTCTATTCATTCAACTTTTTTTCCTTTTTTACAATTTGAGTTTATTTTCTCACTTTCTAGTCATAGATCGGAATTTGGATATAAATTTTCAAATTGATAACACCCAAGACAGATAATCGGAATACTTCTACAGTTTCGTTCGACGAACAGAAAAAACATTTCACATGACAATTACAGCAGACAAACACCATAAAGTCTTACCCTTACCGAACATGCATTTTTTATACAGGCATGCCCCAGGTAACTTTTCATTAGTTGTAGCATTGTCAATAGCAAATAATTATTTGACTAGTATTTCTTTCACTTTAATTTTAGTTACTTTACAACTACTCTGACCGACACTCATGATCATTCATTGTAACGATTACATACGAGATTGGATCAATAGCCTGATTCAGTTATTAGCTGGATTTTGATCTGAAAACTTCATTGTATAATGCTTGATCTCTCTGAATAATAAACACTGGCAAGGAAAGTGATCATGTTGAAAAAATATTCGTTGTGTAGAACAAATGCTCCTTTCAACATTAGGCTACACAACTTATTGAATTACCAACGAAGACAGTGATATCAAAATCTGGCCGTAGCGGGGAAAAATAAATCAATCATTGCAGTTGTATCTCGGCACCGACTGCATTTGAACCAGCAGGAAAGATATGGTCTTTATTTCTAATCATTAACTTTGGTACTATTCTACCTTTCACCTCTCCGACTTTAGTCGTTCACTAACGAACTAGATATTTTGGGTCACCAAACACAGAATTTTGTCATTTTTGACCTGAAATTTATTTTCGTAATTTTTAGCACTCAATTTGTATGCAGTGCTTTTAAAATCTTATTTGAGGTTCATTTGATGGTGCCGCGCGCGCATTCGAGTATTAATGTCCCAATGTTTCTCTGTGTGCATATCTATGCGATATCTTTAGCTTAAATATGTTTGTGAGTATCTTCTGCACACACGCTCTCACACACGTGCATATAACGGAACCATTATCTGCCAAGAAGACAGAATCGTTGGAACAAAATAGGACTTGAGTTTAAACACAGCCTTTTTACTAACACGCTCTGAGAGCAGGGGAACTAAATAAAGCTAAGCTCGCTTAGCACAGCGTATTTAAAAGGCTTCACGATAAACCCATAAAAAGAAATGAATGAACTAACAGAAAGAGAGAAAGCAGAAGATTACATAGAGCATATCTCCTGGGATATGGTATTTTATTTTGCATATCTTGAAGTTGTGAATAATTCCTTGAGGAATTCAACTGTAAGATGAGAAGAATTGCTGAGTAAAATTTTGCAAAATCCGCCGACGTAAGAGGTGACTGTTTTGCTTTCATCAAATTAGCGACATGTTAGAAAATACATCAGCATCTTCGTTTTGTCAATTACGTACTGCTATGTGTACGAAGCATGCAGGGTGTTGATTAGCCTCTCCAGTCCGTGGATCGGTAATTATCTCCCTTGAGACTTCAATCAGCAGAGCAAAATTGGAAAGACCGATATAGTTGCTCCTCTTAGCAGATACACTAACCGCAAAAACTACAAGGCATACCAAAAAAAAAAAAAAATGCATTCTTGTTTACATTATTGTTGTTATGATCATCATGTATAGGGAAAGCTGTTTCACGTCTATGTAATATCTTGGGCAGTATGTGCTGATTATATATCTTATATAGACCGCCTGGCTCAAGTGTTCATCTCGCAAACTGTTGCCCGTGAGTGCGTACTTCAGCGATGGTCCCATGAGCGCTTCTGTCTGAAATTAAGGCAATTCCAGTAAGTATCTCTAATATATGTTGCCTTATCATCTACCCCCGTTTATATTCAGAATTATAAAACGTGTATGGGGTCTATCATATTATAAACTTTTGGTGTTTGAGAGTTTCATTTCATGAAGACCTTTTTTGTAAATATTTAATTTCTGTACCACATTATCAAACACACACGCACTCACTTGCAAACACACAAACACACACACATACACACACATATTACATATGAATTCATTAGGATGTATGCATTGACGTATACATTGATACATAAGCATTTATTATCACATATGCTTGGTTACATATGAATCATACGTATAATATTACCTACTTATTTTTTTATTGCTTGTTCGTATTGCATGCATGATATTTATTCATTATTACATAAGTAATTATCATTACATATGTACTATTCCTTGGGTATTCATTATCAGATACATATCATTAAATATAGATCAACTCATATTCATTATTGCCTATGTATTATTACATTTACATTCATCATCACAGATACATGAGTACATGTTCTATATCAAATATATCCTACTTGGATCCTAAATTACACATATGTACTTCTAAAATCAATAATTGAGGGTTAGGACTATATATATATATATATATATATATATATATATATATATATATATATATATATATATATATATATATATATATATATATATATATATATATATGATAACTTTTTGATATGTTTTATCTAACAACCTTTCCCCAGTTCAATAATCATTTGTTGGGGACTCATATCTATAGTAATATCGATTGCCTGAAAATATTGAGTGGTATCCAATTGAATGGTTGAATTCGACTTGTAACGTCGATATATAGACAGAGTGACACTCGATAAAATCAATAAACTTCAAACTTTATTGGTCATATACGAACGCACATTAAGCATCGATACATTTGCTAGAACAGCGAAGAATGCTAAGGACGTGCATTGGGAATTTGGTGAAAGGTCAGGATGAACTTTGCAGGTTTGATATTTCGAGAGATAGTGGAACAACGTCTCTATCAGATAAGATGGGTCACTCCTTTCATCATCATCATCATCATCATCATCATCAAGAGAGCCTTGAAACTGGGGAGGGTGGTAGACGTCCTTCTGTTATTTCCGCCATCTGTTTGAGGTTCATCATCATTATCTTCCGTCATTGAACATAGAAACTTCTCCAGAATTCGCCACACCTCTCTATCGTGATGAGGGAGCCAATACTTCCTGAACTTGTCTAGTTCATCTCTCCATCTTGTATTCTGCCAGCCTCGGTTTCACATGCGATCTGTATTGTGAGTCGCGACATCCATCAGTTGTCTGCCATGCTTACAACATGACCAGCCCATTGCCATTTGAGTTTTCTTATGGATTTATGATGTCTCACGCCCGTTTTTCCACTGATATATTGTGCCGTCTAGTGATCTCTCCGTAGGATGTTGAACATGATTCTTTCATGAGCACGTTGCATGGTTTGAGGTTCAGTCTCTTGCTTAGATTCCATGTTTCAGTTCCATAGGTGACCAACGGGTCACGTCTTTGAAAATCGTTTAATACGTTCACATTAGAGTTCAAACCCATCTCTACACAGTTGATAAAGAGTGAATATATATATATATATATATATATATATAGATAGATAGATAGATAGATAGATAGATAGATAGATAGATAGAGAGAGAGAGAGAGAGAGAGAGAGAGAGAGAGAGAGAGAGAAATATCCCTGGTATCAAAGGTGCTGAGGCTTTTCGTATTACTCGAAGCTAATAACCAAATTGTAAGAACTCAAGAGGAGGTAATATTTTATTCATAATGCTGGTTATCCATAGTGGAACAGCGGCATTCTATTTACTTTCTCGAAACTGCACCTTGTTAAGCAACTGAGTATCCTTTCAAGATAAATTCACTGATAGTTTCTATGTAAAACATATCTTCTGAGCGCCTTTAACTCACTTTCTTTTTTAACCGGAATGTTTTATTTTTTTTAAAAAGATTTCGGCAACTAACTTGCGTAGCAACCATGTAGATGCATGGATAAATTCTTGAAGAAAAAAAAGTTTGTTCAAAGGGTGAAGGGAAGGGATGTTTGGACAATCCATTTGCAGGGTGTACACGTGGTGAGATGGATGAATACAAGGGAAACAAGTGCGATGGGACAGTGCTACCCCGGGGTGTACTGTGTCCCCAAGACTGGGTTGAATTATTTTTTTAGGTCATTGGACGAATTCTTGGCCTATTGAGCTTAGCAATACCGGGCCTCAGTAAGCCATCATCGGCCATATATATATATATATATATATATATATATATATATATATATATATAGTACCTGTTATTTATGACAACCCCTGCTGCCAAGCAAAACAACAAAACTGAAGACACATTGCAAATAGAGGTCCACGAGTAGCTCTGTACGACCATACTTTACCCTCATTAGGATGCACATTATACAATGACTGATTAGACAGGAAAATAACCAGAAGTTTTCATTCTTTTACAATATTATCCATAGCCAGGTTTACATATCTTTCTTTGCGCATCAAAAAGAAAATTGAAATGAAAATATCATTAGATAAGGGGGCTGAGACAATTTACTGAACAATTCATGAAGGATGATGGTATGGTGACATTACTTGACCATGCGCCGTCCGAGCGGTACTGCAGTTGCATCACGGGAAGGAACGTAAGATGCAAGACTCATTTGGGGATTCAAAATCGAACCTTTATTTCTCTCATTCGACTGACCGAAAAATGCATTGATTGTCTTCGTTTGAAGATCAAACGAAATCATCACTCAGAGAGAGAGAGAGAGAGAGAGAGAGGGGGGGAAGAAGTTAACCACTTCCTGTCCAGCTAGCAGCTAGGGGCCAGCAGCCCATAAACCGTCCGCCAACTACTTCTCTGCCCTTTTCTCTCCTATTTCCTTCCTGTTTGATTTTGTTTCTCAAGCCACTAAACTTACACTCTATCTTACTTCCGCTATTGGAATTCTTATATACAGTCACTTTTTTAGCGACCCTTTTCCGCTTACTTCCTCCTAATATGTTTTTTGATCAAGTGGGTGTGACTGGCTATTCATCTGCAGGGGTTCCAAGCGACCACGCTTTATCTTGTCAATAAATCTACTTGAGATGTTCCTATCGTCTTTTTGGCGTCTGAAAAGGGTTACTCTGTATCTTATCTCATCTGTGACGAAGTAAGTATGAATATTTCACATATAGCCACGCTATCTTAAAAAAGTATTGTTGAATCAAATGTTCGATTGAAGAGTCTCATCAGCCCTCACATTGTAATATTTATTCAGAGATGTAAAAACATAATTTCTCTATTTATAGTTGTTACTCTTTCATATATTCTTTCATTTATCTATTCCGATTTTTAATCAATGAAAGTTTTTGTTTAGATATTTTTGTTTTATTTTAATTTAAGATCAAGACATCATTATTAATTCAAAATTGAAAGAAATAAGGCATTAATGAAAGAAAAAACAGTAGTTGTACCAAAGGTTCATAATAAAACATTATAACATTTCCTCGGAAACTATATGATGGGCAAATCAAATTTTGATGGTCCTTGAATTCTTGAAAATAGTTTTTCGTTCATCGAAAATGAAAAGAAATAAGAGACTTCATAATAGAAAAAATACCGAAGTTGTACGAAAAGTTTATATTGGTGAGTGGAGAGAAAGAAGAAAATTTCCATCAATTGAAGATGAGAAGATATAAGAGAGTTCATGAAAGGAAAAAAAAGTGAGGACATTTCCTGATACTATACACAGGGAAATGTTTCCTCGAAAGTCAATCACGGAAGTCTGTCTAGCCTTCTTGATCTGCAACCACTTTGAGGCTTCCAACACATGTTGGCACTTTGTCGGGAGATCCAACGGTTTTTGATCATTAGGTATCTGTGCGAACTCTTTCACTTCCGTGAGACAGCCACTGACAACTCAACTGATGATGACATCTAGTGAGGGTTCATCAGCTACCTCATCTGACTCTGCCATCTTATTGGTCCCACCATCCACGACCCCGCTGAGTATCTCCACCTTCCAGTTGTCTCGCAGGGGGTTATTTGAGGTCATTGCATCATACATGGTTACATAATCCTCCCAGCTGACGCAGTCCATGAGCTCTGTCATATCAAGTGGGACTTCATCTGCTCAAAATGCAATTGCACAAGAAAGAAAATTACACATACATCCTGGAAGCTAAATGAAGTTTCTTGGTAGGTTCTACAAAAATCATAAACAAAGTATACTAGTGAGCCTCCCTTTCTAAATAAGTACGTGAAAAACACGTTCACAGCGTTCGATTTCATTGATAAAACGTGTTCAAACACAGGATATTTCTTTATTAGTCGTATTTTATTTTACAAAAAATCCCCACGTTATGTGTTGCTTGAATAACAAAACTATACAGATGAATTATAAAAGAATGCATTTAAAGTTCGTGTGTTACCATAAGATTAAATATTAATTCTGATACACTTAATCAGCGGGAATTAGACCATGTTGATTTCTTAGTCATAGCTACCTGTAATTTTCACTATCGTTTTTATCATGTTTTATTACCTTAAAAACAATTGTTTAGATAATTATTGTTCCTAGTTTCTCCTTTGTATTTAATTGCTTTTTCGTAAGTTTGGGGTTTATTTTTGAGTGAACCCTTGATGAAAGAGAATAATGTAAATATATCATTCAGACATATATCTAGATTATTTTTCTAGAGAGAGTTTTTTTAAGTATTTGGGGGCTCTTTTTTTGAAGAAAAAAAGAATGGAATGAAGGTAAAAATCGAAGTTTATGAATGGGAAGTTCATTAAGGTACTGGTAGAATCTTGTTTTGTGAAGAAACTATCAGGAGACAGACATCAGAAAAGCAATGGGCTCCATCTCTTGTAGCAAATACGTACTGGTGACAGACACTACTGATTTTGCAACGCTTTTTAATCCTTTAGTGTGTCGTTTTTACTATCAGATAAAAATCATTTCGACGGTGTTTAAAGTGACTACGTGAGATTACGACTGCTTTCAGTTCACACACATAAGAACAGCAGCAAATTCCATAATTTGTAACAGATAAGTATCCGAGGCAAAGTTGTAAAATCACATATTGACGAGTGACGAGACCTTGAATTTGGATAATTGGTGTTCGGATTACGTTCATATATATATATATATATATATATATATATATATGTGTGTGTGTGTGTGTGTGTGTGTGTGTGTGTTTGTGTGCAACCTTTCAAGGAATCTGTCATGAAATGGGGAAAACTAGATGTGAGGGAGTGTATTTATTTTTTACCCACCCTAGCATCTAGTTTCCAACTTTATATGTATATATATATATATATATATATATATATATATATATATATATATATATATATATATATATATATATATATATATATATATATACATATATATATACATATGTATGTATATATATATATATATATATATATTTATATATATATATATATATGAGGTGAGTGTAAAGATAATTACAGTTTTTCATCGCCAAATCTAAAGCTGTATATCACAGCTTAGAATAAAAGTCATCAATGGAGATAAGAACCTTCAAAATCAATGCATTTTTGTCCATTCATTCTGGAAGCATAAAATTCCGGGTTTTTGGAACCAATGAATTCTTTGAATGCATTTTGAGCTGCTTGGTTTTTTGTTAAAGACCTTCGATCGCAGAAAGTGGTCGGAATGCTTAAAAAAGTAGTAGCTGGCTGGAGAGATGTCTGGTGAGTAAGATGGGTGAGGTAGAGTTCCCTAGCCTTGTTTGTTCAATTTCTGTAGGGTCATTTGTGTAACATGCAATCGGGCGTTTTCATAGAGAAGAATTGGTCCTTTCCAATTGACCATTTAAATGTTGCAGCTCTTGGTGAATTTCGTCGATTTCCTGGCAATGTTTCTTTGCTGTAGTGGTTTTGCTAGGATTCAAAAGATTGCTGAGGATCATTCTATTGGCCGACCAATAAACAGTAACAATAATCTTCTTTTGAGCGCAGGTTTGGTTAGTGGAAGTGTCCAGCCACTACGCAGAACGCTGTCAATTATGGTTCAGAATCCATTTTTCGTCACATGTCATAATGTGACCAAGAAATAGATCATTTTTTTTGTTTCGCAGAAGAAAAGCAGTGCAGGCTTCGTAACGATGGAGTTTGTTTTATTCCATTTCTGCTCAGCTCTAACCTCTCAAATTGTTTTGCTATGGTCTGCCTCAAATAATGTCCCTCGATCAGGTGATGCCAATCACAGAGGGACCTCAACGACCCTTCTGTGTTTCAAGGCCCCCGTCCCCGTTTCGAAATTCTTGAAACCAATGTCGAGTTGTGCGTCAGTTGACGGGATCAAATACTTTCGAGCAGGTGCCGCTGATTCACGTTCCATTTTCAAAGCATGCAAAATATTGCTCAGATGTTTTTCTTCCATCTATGATTTGACAGCGTCAAATAAACCAGAATAAAGAGTGAAAAGCTTGATTAAAAAGAGCAAAATTCACATTTCAAAGCGGTATATTTCATGAACAAAATTGAACACTAGTCAATTCCAAAATAAGTATCAAAGTTAAAAATAACAAAAACTGCAATTATTTTTACACCAACCCATATATTCATGTATTCATGTGGGTACGTATGTGTGATGGTGTATAATGATGTATCCTTGGCGTGAAAGTGTACACAGAAACGTGTTTCAACTCGTTGCACTAAACAAAACAGCGATCAACATCATGTAAAGGGTATGGGAGTTATGTGGTATGCAGTGCAGTCCTAGTTCTGTAAGTACAAGACTTTATCAGCTTGATGTTCGTGTCTGCAGACCGACCCCAGGAAACGCCTCTAGTCGGAAAGCTGGTTTGGTTGGAAGGCTCATAAACAGTTGACGTCTGAGGACTGGAAGATGATAATTATTGATGGTACTGCATAAAAAAAATCTTTATACATCACAGTTAATACTATCAATTAAAATACTTTTACTATGAGATTAATATTGTCATCAACTTGGATAAAGAGAAATATTTGGTGTCTATACAATTAATCATGAATATTCTAATTCCTGCTTCCATTACAATAGGGTCGCAAGGATGTTAAACATCACGACTCGCAAAGATCGTGCGAAATCGTGGCCGACAGAAAATAAGATGGCCTTGCGAAGTAGTCAAGTTCAGAAAAACTGGCTCCGCAGCGCCCACGATAGTGAGGTCGGGTGAATCTTTTGGAAAGTGCAACGATGGGTACTATAGGACTACAGCTGCTGCTGCTGCTGCTGCTGCTGCTGATGATGATGATGGTGACGACTTTGCTGCAGAGCGCCTCTACCAGGCTTCCATTAAATTGCCAAGTCCCCAGATGCAATCAGCATTCTGTCTTGTCTCTGAGTTGACACGTTGAGGAAAGAAATTTTCACTATTTTCAAGTTTTTTCCTTATGTTGGATACACTTCTTTCTATTTCCTATTATTCTGGAATTTAATCGCTACTTGAAGATTTATCTTTCAGATAAACTTCCATTTAGGCACTTTTCTTCGGACTCAAATCTTCACCAGATCTCCTGATGATAATATTGGCCAAGAAAGCATTGTAATCACTGCTTCCATGAGTAACATGTTTGACATGAGACATTCTAGTACAATCTGTTATATATTAAGTTAATAGACGTATGGTAAGAAACAGGATGTCTGAAAAGGGCATGTTAGTTCATCCAAAATAAGCCACTATCCTGGGGTAGGATGAGGTCACACGAGGTCAACAATGGTTTACATTCTCTTGTACAGAATATAAAATAAATGCAGAATTCAGAATTCATGAGAACATGAATTACCTTTAACATTTTTGTTGTCTAAATAAAGTTTTAAAATGCACAATAATTTTGACAGTATTCTACATGCTCAATCTGCTCTCTCATAACTCCATTACTTTCCAGACTAAATAGGCTGTCATATTGATTGGCAGCCTTGAGAAAAGGACTCTCTCTCTCTCCTTTATATATATATATATGTGTGTGTGTGTGTGTGTGTGTGTGTGTGTGTGTGTGTGTGTGCGCGCGTCTGTGCTAGTAAATGTGTATGTGTATTGAACAGGTGCATAGCGGAATCTTCAGTGTATTACTAAGGGCTAAACGTCTCCTTAGAAGCCTTGGTGATTGGCGCCAAGATTTAAATTATACCCAGGTAACGAAGTGCCAAAATGGATTGCGCCGAAAGGAACATTACTTCATTGTCGAAGAGTGCGTGGTTAACATTTTCCATTTAGTTTCCGAATACTTTCTTTTTTTTTTTTATCTAACGAACCTTTGAACACTAGTTGTCGCACAACGGGTTGCGAGCTAATAGCTTCAACCATTTTTGTGAGTTCGATCCTCAATGAGATATAAAAAACAGCGATTTCGTACCAGAACAAACTTAGTCTGTATAGGTTCTCAGCAATATTTATTTAATATTACCGAATGCAAAAACATTGCAGAGACGGGAACGATATCAATGGCAGAATGATTGAATGTGTGAACATGTATGTGTGTGTATCTTATATATTCATTCTCCCACCAGAGCAAAATGCGACGCAAGGTCAAGGCTGTACGTGGGGGGAAAAAGGGGGACACCCATCAAAAATAGCTCCAGCCGACACGACTTTGGTAACTAAGAAACAGTGCCACCCCAGGTTAATAGAAACGAAACCCAAGAGGTTCCCCAAGCGCGTAGCAATGCGCAGCCTCAGTGAAACCCTCAGCAAAACCTATTGCGCCTGCGCACTCGGGCTGTGACGCACACCACATCACCGTCTCCGGCAGGTAAGCGTCAGTACCGGTGCCTCGAGATATGCCGTGGAACAAATACTACACTTTAATCGTGTGTACTCAACGAGTAAAGGGCTATTTCTTCAGAAAAAAAGCGAACGAAGAATACAAAAAACAACAAAAAAGTACTGCTAATATCAAACTGAAGAGGATTTTGTATACAAATATACACTATCTGAAAGCAAATCATTCCTAAGGAAAAAAAAAATTTCGTCAAAATGGCTTAAAGAGAAGAAACAATTATAATTGGTTTATATGGAAGAGGCATTGGAATATGGAAAGACATATGGAAGGCATTCTTAGACCCCAGCAAGGCAATGATGGCATGTATGACTAGATCGCCGGAGGTTGAGTGGGAGAGAAGTACGGAAAACAACTTAATGTAGAGATCCTGGTACAAAGACGAAAACGTGCTGGCCTATTGGACGTCTATAAAATCTGGAACTATGTACCACAGTATATACTGACGTTCATTGCTCGAAATACCTTGATAAGAAAACGCTGACTTCATTTTATCTACAATAAACTTAGAGGACTACAGCCATAAATTACAAATTCAGACTGCCTCTGGCGTTAGAAAGTTCTTGGCATAAGTTGCAAACGCAAGGGACAGCCTGAGCAAAAAGGCTGTCACATCTGTGAATATCAGTATCTAAAAAAAATAAGCTTTATCGATTATACTAAATTTAACAACCAATTGGATTTTATTTGTTTAATTCCACCCCAACTAAACTTAAGCTAGTTTGATTATGCACTTCCATGCACATTCAAGTACATATAGTCAATTCAACAACAGGAATCATTTTCTATACTTATTTCTTGGATCTGAATATTTGAGGTGAGGGAAATTCGATATAAATAGATTTTGGTCACTAAGGTTTTAAAAGAACAACGAAGATGAAGACATCAGTCAAAAGAATCAATATATTTTATTTCTTGGAGTTATCTTTTGAAGGATATATTCCTTTGAATCACCTGCTGGTGTGACTTAGACAGCATAGATGCTATCTTGCACTCGAAGATTTACAACATCTTTATCCGATCAAACCTTCAATGGGATTCTTCTCACTTACTACCAGAACGAAGAAGTTTGGTAATTTACATCATCACCCGACGGAAGATTTCGTGGAACTGATCTTTCTTCACGTCTGACAATTCTCATGACTTTTCATTCCCTATACTTGGGTCGTTAATAGCTCAAACTTCAGTGACCCAGTACTTCCATTGTTAAATACCGTTCTTAACTCATTCACATCCAGATTACAATTCGGAATCTTCTCATGTACTAGTCGGTAACCTTTGAAGGGGGTAGTATATCAGTTACTGTACAATATAAATCTGATGAAACTATTCGCGTTTCTTGATATAGAACTACATTCACCTTGCTTCTCTCTCTGGTCATTGTTAGTGAGTGCGTTTCTTATTACATAAATGTAGTTCCCGCGCTATTCAATAAATATCCCATGGGCCCAGGCACACTCTATTTAAATTTTTACTGATCCTTGTTTCGCTTCTATACACTTGGTGCTCAAATATACTAAATAGAATTCAAGAACTCTTTTGAAACACTTGGGACATGTACACCCCGAGGTTTCAATGTCACGTTGATCACTTTTGGAAGTCTAATTGGACGTATGTGTCACTAAAAATAAAGTTAAATAGATCTTGACGTCTTTTGCGTACGGCCAAATCGCATTGAATCCACCGATTCTCGTGAGATCACCGATGTTAAGTACCCGGATGGTTGATCGTCTGGGAACACCAGGTGATGTTTGCAACGACAGGACTGTTCTGCGATCGTCTAAGTCTATTATGCCCGGTTACCGATTAACAGAGAATTTTGCTGAGCTAGGGCCGGACTGTGCACACGTCGCTGCCCCGTGATGGACTCTTAACATTGTGGTCTTCTAATTATTCGTATCGATTGTCAGCGATCAGACCAGACTGGCTTTTACCACTGCATAAAATGACGTCACCATAAATAGAAATCACATGTTTTACATCTCTTTCAGGATAAATCTATTACAGGACAAACGTAACCAATCATGATTTAGGTTCAAACTGAGAAAATTTTTTTAAATCTAATAAAAGAGGAGTTTTCTTTAATCATTGAAAAATAAATCAACACATTTTCTCCTTTTGGTACATTTTCAAAAATCCTGGAATTAAGCAACATAGGTGGGGGATAGTTTCAAAAGTATTCATCATCATCATCATCATCATCATCATCATCATTATCATCATCATCATCAGCAGCAGCAGCAGCAGCAGCAGCCTTTTCGCATCCGTTGTTGGACATTGACCGTCCCCAAGACTCGCCAAACCCCCCTATACTTTCTGAATTCGTCTAGCTCGCCATGCCATCTTATTTTGTGTTGGCCACAATTTTGCATATGGTTTCCGGAGATTCATGGTGTGAGCCGTGATGTCCATCGGTTTTCTTTCAGGTACATATCTTTTGGTCAGTTTACATTATTCAGTTCCATAGGGGATTATCGGTAGGATGCATTGGTTGTATACCATTCTTTTCAGGAAACCATTGAAAAGAATCACTGTCTTCCCTGAAACTTTTATCAACGGGAAAAAGTCATCAAGAATAAATGAACTATGATAATCACTAAGAATTTATTGGATGAAATGATTTTGGGAGAAAGATAACTGCTTCTGGTTAGATAAATAATTAATTCTGCGTCGGCACTTGTAGACAGTTTAGAATAATTTGATGCGACAGTTCATTTCCAACTGTTGTTTTCATTAGGAAATCGTCTGCTCGTTTTTATTTTTTGGCTGCACTGTATAGAATTCACCTTAGACGAGTCACATAAAATCTCAAAACTCTGCCATATTTGGCGGATGTGCTCTTTTTATGTTATGCACATGCGCGAATATGAATTTGCTTTCAGAGGAATCAGTAATTTCAGAGCGAGGCATGATGTTACTATTTTTATTTCATTGCTTTTGCTTAATAAGGATGCTGAGCGGGACAAAAAAATAAGTGTTTTCGTTTCCATGTTATAATCCTGAGGGCCATAAATTTTATCGAAATGTTAGGCAAAAAAAAAAACAAAACAAAACAAAACAAAAAAAAAACGTGAAAATAAAGATTGCTATCGGTATCGGAGGCCTTGTGGTCTTCCCAAATGAAATCTTCAGGAGCCATATTGGTCTGAAAGAAATAGAACTCGTTCGCAGAAGCAAGAATGAAGAAAGAAAATGTATCAATGATTTATATCGAAATATATTGAAACAAGGAATTGGATGAAGAAAAAAAAAGAGCAAATACAAATTAAAGATAAAAATGTAGAGATAATATGAAAAATAGTAAATTTAGAGAAAAACGTGCGAAGAGAGAGAAAGGGATAAAAAGTGAATGAAAGAAAGAAAGACTGAAAATAGGAGAGAAAGAACAAGAGAGAAAAAACATAGAGAATAGAACAGAAAGGAATAAATAAAGAAAACTAGAGAAATAAATGAAAAAAAAAATGAATGAATCGGCAAAAAGGGAAAATAAAGGAAAGAATGAAATCAAGCGAAGAATGAGAAGAGAAGCAAAAAAGCGATTATAATCTAAGTGATAAAAAGAAACAGAGAAAGAAAAAAAAAGTTTCGATTTGGAAAACGAAAAAGCAAAACGGATCTTGAAAAGGAACGAAAACGAGCGATGAATGAATCGGAAAAAAAACGAAACGAGCGAAAAAAGAAGAAAAAAAAAACAACTGAAAGATGACAGATATTTTACGAACTCAATCAAGAAGTTAAACAAAATAAAAGCAAATTATTCACGAATGAGGGAAATGATGTTCACGGTTGTAGAGCGGCCATTTTGAGACGCGCCTAATCTCAAGCCAGAATGGATTGGCGGACATTCGCTTGCTTGTTTGCTAGCTTCCAAATATGATTGTTCTTGTGTCTTATGTTTAAATCTGCCAGTAGATTAGGACGAATGAAGGCAGATGTGTGTGTGTGTGTGGGGGGGGAACCCATTGCATTTATTATGTGATGCGATGGACATTGTTTATGGGAGGTTGCCGTTGTTCATTACCTTTAGCTTTTCGTCTCAGCAGAACTGGCGTCGACGGTACTGTCATGATATCACTATTTGCAGTACCATCTTGAAGATTTGTCAAGGCAAATTCTAATAAATGCTTTTTCCTTGCATTTTTTCTACTACCTTTCTTTTAATTTTTTTATTTTAGTTCTTTGCAGAGTATCCTTCATTGGAGAAATTATGGGAAATGTCAAAATATTGTTATTTTCTTGCTGGTGTTGGGGATTGTTATTTGGAATGGGCAAGAGGGAAATTTGTGCAAGATTTGTATTCATGGCAATAACCGTGTTGTACACCGTGCTCCCAAACTATGCATTGATAGATCAGGCAAGACGATCCAGTATTGCCCGGTCTCATAATGTCATTTAGATTCATAATAAAGCTTGTGAGGCTCATTTTGTTTTTAAATATAATCCATGGATGACGAATCAATTACATGAAAGATGTGATTGGGAAAAAAGAGATAAGAGGCAGAAAAAAAAGGGAAAAATGAGAGAAATGTTACTTTTAAGTATATCAACATTAGATTGCATTGCTAATTCTTTCAAGATATTTGACAATGGATTAAGCCACGGAGCTGCGGACAAGCGTGACTGCTAACGGTGCAAAAAATGGCATCGACGAACTGGGTTCGAATTCCGCCTGAGTTAGATTGTGTTCACTTGGAATTATTATCCCTCTAGTTATGTATCAGCTCACTTTGTTTACTCCCGTGTCACGTGACACATATGGCAATGGTTTGGCTTCTATTCCCCGAAAACTCCATAGAGGTCCAATTATTAATCCTTGCAGTTGCATGCGTTTTTTTTTTATAGGGCCAAGATGCGAGTCCAGTACCCCAAATATGTTTCCCATACAAGGTTGAAGAGCTGAAAGCACACCGCTATACACCTATAGCTTAGGTATGCGAGAAATAGATTTATGTCTTTCCCAAGGGCATTCGGTGCCAAGTAAACGAGTTTTGACTCAGTTTGTTAATTCCATTCTTTGTGCTATTAACCGTTTGGCCACCCATAACGCCTTGAGTTAGGTATCCAAGATTTCTAATCCGTTAACACTTTTCACAAGTAATCTTGCTTGAGCTGAAATAGACCAACAGAGAATAAATGGAGATTTACCAGAACAAAGAAAGAAGACAAAATGTCGACGGAAGACTTACAGTCAGAACAGCAGGCTGGAAATGTGCGTCCATAATGAGACGGAAAAGAAATCGTATTCGAAACATCAGGAGGTGATATTGAATCTCTGTCAGGTATTGGAAACTCTTAAATTCGCTGATGGACCCCCTCGGTAACTTTTCAGCCGCGACAATTATCCGAATTTCTAAACGCCTATTCAGTCAGCAAAGACGGTTTCCTGATTGCTTGGGAAAGCAGCTTCAGTTATTAATGGCCCACGTCATTCCTCGAAATAAAGTTCAGTATTGGATTATACTGTCACTTTGAGTCATTGATTCTTGTAGACATGGTGAGAATTTTTAGACTTTTCATAAACTGATGTTTCAGAAGGATATGAGAAACCGGACCTTAGAACAGCTTTTGTCGCTCTTGCCTTGAAAGATTACGCAGAGAAATGCAGAGATTCATTTTTTCTTCATTTCCTATCCTCTGCTCGTGACTAGACATTTGAATACTTGAATAGCTGTTGATAAGATAGGTTGGTATTTCTTGGAACTTCCTCAAGCAAGACTCTAACTCTTCTTCCATTTCGTTGCAAATTCATGTACGCATTTGTATGTTTGAATGAATGGGACTTGCCTTATCAAAAAAAAAAAATAAATAAATAAAATCATTACTTTACGAGTCAAGCAGTGGATAATTGGATTTGAAATTGCAGCAAAATCTCCTAATGCCAAAATATCAGCACAAAACTGTTTGATTCCTCCCTCAAGAGGAATCAAACTTGAGATAGACAGACGAGCTGAACAAAACGACGGCTCAACGGTTGTTTAACACATTGAATCAGAGAAGAAGAAAAAATGTTTCTGGAAACTTAACCGATATCGAAAACCGTATATTATCTACTGTTATTAAACAGATGAATGTTTCTCGCCAAAAAGTGGTCAAATACAAAATTCAGGAAAAAATATTCCCTTTGGATAAATTTTCCATGCTAACCCTCTTTATTAATTTTTTTCTTCTGAAAAACTCTGGACAGAAACGTTGAAAAATTGTATGCGAGGGACTAACATTTCTCCTTTAATGCCATTCATTTTGAATCACTGGCCTGTTATGATTCAAACTGATGTTGATTAAACTGAACTTAGTCAGACACACGGCAAATAATATATTTACTAAGCTTAGCTTATGATGGCACTAGGACATTGATTTATCCAACAAACTTAGCTTATTCTAGAACATGGCCAATATTATAGATATTACAAATTTAGTCAAGTAAAACACAAGACTGATAGTTTATTCACTAAAGTTTAATCTTGTACAAGGACAATGATATATTTACTAAAATTAGCTTAATGTGAGTCACAGTGAGAATCGAATGTATTACATTTGTATTAGTCTGAGAAATTGACTTTTTAACAATCGTTCCGCCGCGGGAAGACTTTTTTTCATCTATATATCCTAAGTTTAATTGTAAAGTACAAAATTACAAGTGTAGATCACCCAGTGAGGATTAATCTCATTACTATAGTTATTGATCTGCCAGACTTCCTCGCAAACCGTTGTTCGACATGGAGGTGGCCCTATCAAAACTAATTATATGAATACACTCTGAAATGTATTTGACTTGGCTTTTTTCTCTCATACCGAGTTATCATTTGACCTAGCGGAAGCATCAATAGATAGAAAAGAGATGGTTGAAGATGTTTTGGTTTTTATAGAATTTAACTAAAGAAAAATGTAATTATTAACCCATGACAGACCGTAGCCTCCATTTTGCTTACTTCTTCCAAAAACGGACGAGTTGAAAGTAGGAGCTAGAAAACATACGCACACTGGGCAACCATATAACAAAGATTACTTCAGACTTTAGTTCGTCAACTTGCTTCAATATTTAGCAAAATAAGTTTGTCTTTTGCAAACCACAATTGTTCGAAAATGTTTCAGTTAGATAAAATAGTCGTGAAGCAAATGGTACGAGAAAGTGTCAATTTGAGAATTCTGTCTTCTTTCCTATGTGATACACACACATTTATGTACGAAATCGTGGCTGCTAGACAATTCAGAAAGTACTGGTTCCTTGATGCCTACGATAGAGAGGTCTGGCAAATCATGGGGAAGGTCTATGCCAAACGAAGGACACTAAAAAGCTGCTGCTGATGATGATATACAACTTAGAGTACAGTGGTTGACAGCGTGAAAAGGGAGCCCTGGAATGTGTACTCGTTGATCTCTTCGTGGAAGTGATAATTGTTGGTGATAAGAATTTGGAGTGAAGGAATAAAGGAGGGAAGACAAGAAAAACAAACACAGAGGATAAGTTAAAAGTTCTGGTTGGTCATTCAAAAGAAACTGTCACATGATCCAAATCTTTTGAGAACATGCCGGATTGGGGGTGATCAATTAAAAATGGAAGAAAAATGAAGTGATCAATGAATAAGTTGTTTCTCTCGCTGGAAAATTCTGAATTTTCAAAAGCACATGCGTGAATACTGCCAGACACAAACTAAGGGTCCAATTTAGAAAAAACAAAAAACAAAAAACAAAATTGAACAAAAAAGAAAACCAAGAAAAAAACTACATTGTAAATTAAACCACCATTAAAAGCCTATTGTGAGGAAAAGTTTGGAGAAAATTTTTAAATTTTCAGCCCCCAAGCCCAATTGGTGCAGCCAGTAGAAGAGATACATAAAGAGAAAAATGTATTGAGAGAGAAATAATAATAATGAATAGAAAGTACAAATGGGAAATGATAAGAAAGAAAGAATGAAACGAAGAAGGCAGGAACTGGTCTGGTTAGTCACTGAATAGAAACCGTCACATGACCAATGTCTTTTGACTGCCATGATCAATTGAAACAATTGAAAACGGGGATCAATGAATCAGTAATTTTTCTTGCATTTTGTTTGGAAACAATCACTAAATAATTAAAAAAACAAGCATGAATGCAACAGTAAAAGATGACGCTTAAACTTGAATATTGCCTTGATCAGGACATAAACTAAGTGAGTAATTTAGCATAAAATTACACTGTAAATCAGATACCCCCAATAAAACCTGTTTAGGGGGGATCGAAAAAAAACGAAAACAAAAAACTTGTTTTCTACTCAATGTAAAAAGCAAATATTTTTCAGCCTCCGAATGCTTGATACATACATACATACATACATGCATACATACATAGTCAGCCAGACCAACTTGAAAACTGAAGAAACCTACGTGACAATTTTGGTTGATGGTTTCTTAAAAAACAATAGAGAAGGAGGAGTATGATGGAATAAAGTTGACGAGACTAAGTTGAGTCGATAAGAGTTGGGTCGAGAAAAAAAATAAGTAGTTTCCTTATGCTGGCTACGGCTCCACACTCCACGCTACTACTTAATCAGCCCCTGGTTTGCAATGAGAAGAACATCTGAAGTGGTATCATTCACTTCACCCTATGCCATTTCATCCCTAGCTTAGGGGAGGGTGGTCGATTGATGCCTTTTCCAAGGACATTAGTGCGAAGGGGTCTCAGCCAGAGTTTAAATTCTGCTTGCCAAGTCCATTCTTTGGGGAAACAAAGAAGGAGAAGAAAAAGAGTGAAGAGTGCGGGAAAAGAGAGACAAGGTTCGCTTTGTTTTTGTTTTAGAATTGATAGTTGGAAGACGAATTGCAAAACGAAGGAAAAGGACGCTAACGATAAATGAAAGAGAAATCAGGAAAGAGGAAAATGCAATCTCAGTGAGAAAAAAACAAAGAATACTCTAGTGATGAGAAGATAATGGCATGTATTCTCTTTTCAAAACTGACTGGAAATGAATAGACATCAGTTCTGATCGGGGAGTCGCCATGAACCAGTGATTGTTCTTTTCTTTTCAGTAATGTACTAATAGTTACGTACGCATGTATAACTTTATATATACGTATATTTCAAATCATATAGTGTACCGGTCAGAATTATTAGCCCCTATGATTATTTTGTGTAATCTAAGCAATACTTTCAGAAATGAATGGAAATCTAGAAAAATTGGATGTCCTAACAGGAAAATTATCATTTTTTCAACTTATACGGATCAATTTAAACAAAAATCGAAAATATCATCTCAACAGGGATAGTGGCCAACTACCTTTATATTTGTTTGCATGCACTCTTTGGCAATTATAACTGCATCCAAATGAGCCTTGCAGCTATCTATAAGCTTCTTGCATTTGTCAGCTGGTATTCCCTGCCTGCCTCTTTTAATTAAGTACTTATTTGCAGTGTATGATGCTTATTGAAAACATCACTCACGATTTTTGCTTTCTTCCAAGATTTTCAATGGGATAGAGATTAGGACTCATCGTGTTCACGCTTTTGGGTGTGCACTTTCAGGTTTTTATTGTTCTAGGGAACCCACGATATTCAGACGAAACATAGTTCTATCACACTGAGTTGTACATTTTGCTCTGAAATCCCTAGGTAATAATTTGATTTCATGATTTTTTTTGGTGCGGACAACGCCTCGAGTACTGAAGGTAGCAAAGTAGCTGCATAACTTTTTGGACCCTCCTCCGCTTAACCTTCGATAACGTGTTCTTTTTTTTAAAAATGCTTTCATTTCGTTGACACTCAGCAAATTATTGCTGTGTGTTGCCAAAAAGCTCTCTTCTAGTAGCATGTCCAAAGAATATTTGACCAGGGGGGTTGTGCTCTGTTCAGGTCCTCTTTGGCCACGATCAGTCATTCCTTTTATGTTTTTTTTTTCTGCCGTGAGGTCCTTCTTGGCTCTCGCTCAAAAGGGAAAGAATACCGTATATTAAAGTTAAACATGGTGGAGGAGCGATAATTTTATGTAGCTGCTTTGCAGCCTCTGGTATTGGGAGTCATGGCCGTGTCAAAAAGCACATGAAATCAAAGGATTACCAAGGGTTTTTCAGAGTGAAATGTGCTGCCCTCTGTGAGAAAACTAGATTAGTTTCGAAGATCGTGAATGCTCCAGTACGACAAAAACATAAGGATCACGTCAGGAAGCTTACAAAGATGGCTGAAAAGAGGAAAATGATTTTAAACTAGCCAGTACTTAGCTTGCAATTCGTATCAGATCGAACATCTTTGGAGAAAGCAAGAATCTAAAGTGAGGTTTTCAATAAGCACCATATACTGCAGAAACGCTGCAAACATACAAGAGCTTGAACAATTTGAAAAGAAAGAATGCGAGAAATATAATGGAAGGATGACAATGATACTGTTCAGGTTATATTTTGATTCATTCTTTGGGATTACGACTTGTGAGTTGAAAAAAAAAGTTTTTTGTTGAATTAACGTGGACACCATATTGAAATACGCTAATGATAAAAATTTGCTATATTCGGATTTATTTCTGAAAATATTTTGCTGGTTATACTGGAGATTTATGGACACCAATCATCCTACATGTTGCTCTATAAAATATTATATATATATATATATATATATATATATATATATATATATATATATATATATATATATATATATATATATATATATATATATATATATATCTATGTATATATATATATATATATATATATATATATATATATATATATATATATATATATATATATATATCTCTCTCTCTATATATATATATATATATGCATATATATATATATATATATATATATATATCAATATATATATATATATATATATATATATATATATATATATATATATATATATATATATATATATATATATATATATGAGTACGTGTATCTAGAAAATTCAAGGATGTAAATTATCCTGACTGGTGCTCTATATACTATAAGGTTATTATATAAAAAGAATTACAATGACATATATCCAGTGAATGTTGATGTTTCGTGTCTCTCACACTCATCAAAAACCAGTCATTGTTGTTTCTGGTGGATTATGAAAATAACCTGTCCATTTACATTTGAATAATGTATTCTGCAGTTATCAAATCAGGTTTTGAAAGTTTCCTGAAGCTTTACGGGGCTAACTATTACTATAATGTGTGTGTATTAGAACGATCTATCAGACTAATCTTCCCTTTTCCTGAGTTAGCAAAAGAAAAAAAAACAAAACAAAAAACGATCGTTCTGCCTTCTATTCTCTGTGTATACCACACACCTATTCCAGCGAGTTTTCACGTATTTCAACGCTTTATATTCTTTCTCCATGCTTTAGAAAGCATTCAGTGTTAGGGTTTAAAACGTTCAATAGAAAGTTAAATGTTTCTCAGTATATATGTATCAAGAAAAGTATAAGGATCTTAAAGAACCACCGATTTCTTGAGTAAGAGGCCGTTCTAGGAACTATTTTGGTATAACTATAATTAAATTTAGTCGCCTTTTCATAGATCTCAAATGACTTCTAAAAATTCAAGATACAGCTATTTATTATTGGCATTATTAGCATACTTTCCTGTTTTTTTAATTCATTAAATGATTTTAATCATTAATTAAAATAATGCAAAGTGAAAGTTTCTAAAACTGAATAATAAGAGTGACTATACTGTGAAAAATATACGTATGTGTGTGTACCTCTCGCGAGGTGTCAAGTCTGAACTGTACCACGGTTGCTTGGAGTTCTAGTAATCAGATAAAGTTTTACGATTAACATGTTTATTTGGTGATGTAAACAATGTAATCTCAAATCCACTTTTACTACCCCTCTCTTTATCTATATTACTGGTTGTAGTATTCTACAATGGAACGGTGAAGGTTTGGATCCATTCCTAGTTGTAAGTAAATTGGTTAGATTTTACTGTTTAAATCAAGGCACACACACACACACACACACACATACACACACACACACACACACACACACATACATATATATATATATATATATATACATATATATATATATATATACATATATATGTATGTATATATATATACATATATATATATGTATATATATATATATATATATATTTATATATGTGTGTGTGTGTGTGTGTGTGTGTCTGAGTTAAGAGTAACCCCTCTGATATGCATTGGTTTGGAAATTGGAAGCAATTGAAGAGTTTCGTTTTCCACTTAGTTTCCAAAGTCTCTATAACTGAAGAGAAGAAGTGGTATTTGCCACTCTCTCTTGAGAGCCACCTCTTGCTTCCGATTGCTTATTGTCTTAAGTTAGAAAATATTGTCTTGTGATTGTATTCAAATACCTTAAGTTATAACACTTTCCTTTACATTGAAGGTAGTCTATAATACATAAATCCCAGTGATGATGATGATGATGATGATGATGATGATGACGACGACGACCACCACCACCACCACCACCACCACCACCATCATCATCATCATCATCATCATGTTAGCGTCTATCGTTGGACATAGACCTTCCCCAGGATTATCCACATCTCTCTATCACCGGCATCACGGGGCCAGTACCTTCTGAGTTTATCTAGCTCATCACACCCTCTCATTTTCTGTCGGCTGCAGTTTCGGACATGATCTCTGGGGATCCACGATGTGAATCGCGATGTCTAGTTGTTGTCTGACATTTATGCAAAATGTCCAACCTATTGCAATTTGAGTTTTTCAACAGTTTCTACGATGTCCCAGACTCTTGTCTTTTCTCTAATATACTGTGCTGTCTTACAATCTCTCCATGAGATGTTGAGCATGATTTTCCCATATGCACGTTGCATGGTTCTCAGTTTGAGGGTCAATACTTTAGTTAGGTTTCATGTTTCAGCTCCATAGGTGACTATCGGTCTGATACATTGGTTACATACCGTTACCTTCTTGTTCTTGAAAGTCGAGCTTGCTCTACCGACAGCTTGTCATCCTCGCGTGATTCTTCAATCTATTTATTTTTCTTTCGATGACTCCATGGAAATTCGCAGTCTTAGGTAGATGTAGTGGTCTACCTTCTCGAGTTCTGCATTCACCATTTCGATCGTTGTGTCTTTGTCCCCAACATGTTTATTGTAAATGACATTTGATTCTTTCTTGCTTCATTAAGTTCGTCTACCATCATATGGAGATCGTGAAGATTCTCGGCGAAGTGGACGATGTTGTCAGCAAATCTGAGGTTACTTAGGTTTTATCTGTCTATCCTGATTCTTTTATGTTCCCATTCTAAGTTTCAGAAAATCATCTCAAAGCAAGCTGTGAAGAGTTTGGGTGAGCTTGAGTCACCTTGTCTCACTTCTTTTTCTAGTTAAAAGGGTTCAGAATGTTTATATCACCTGATGAAAGAACTGCTGGGTTGGTAGATATGTTGAAATACTCCGACATATATAGGGTCTACACCTTGTTGAGTAATCTATGTCACTACAAATGGTTAATTCAAGCTCGAAGTTTACGTAAGCTCAATCGGGGTCGGAGGTGATATTGATAAATCCAACAAACTACTCTTATCAGTACACTATTCTTGATGTTATGGAATAAAGACTACTATTATTAAGATGTTTAGCTAAGGATACTAAGGTATTTCATATAACTCTGATTTAAAGTGTTTTACTAGAAGAATTAGTAAGGATGACACATTTTGAAACAATTTGATAAGTGTTTTAAGTGTTATTTCGATATAAGTCTTTCCTTATTTACCTTCATTTAGCCCTTCTCTTGTGATGATCTGTGTTTAATAATTTGTTTTCAGAATCAAAAGCTCAGATTGAAATCTTCAAGGAACTCATACTTTATTTTCACTCTTCCCAAGTCAGTTCTCCCAAATCCATAAAAATATATGATAACAATATTATACAGCTTGTTTATCAGTTGATCTAATTCTAATTTATTTCCCAATGATTTCGGCTATTCCCTGTTTATTAATAATTATCATTCATCAGAGGTCTTCAAATTAATGTGTTGCTGACAGAATAGGGTTAGTATAGGCATGGTTCGAATTAATTAACTAACTAATTAATTAATTAAGCGAACTCTATATCAATTTATTTTCGTCAAAGTTAAATTTGTGTTTTCGTGTTAGTCAAATTGTCTCTTGCTTGTCACATTATGGTAAGAGCAATCTGAAGGAATTATACTAATACATTGACAAGTCCCGTGCCGTCGAGCGATATTGAGCAAGATAGTTTTAAAGACTAATGCAGTATGCTCAATCCTCACTGTTTAAATCGATACTATTCTCGGGGGCTAAGCTATTTTGCGTCTGTTTGGTGGCTAAAGTTATTGTGGACTTTCCCTCTGTGCCAGGTGTAGATGTTCAAGCCTAGGCAAACATAAGGATTCCTAATGCTGATATTTGAAGATTGGGACTCACTCCTCGCTTGGAACATTGGCGCAGCACACAGGTCTTATCATTCACCCTCCTGTGCCAGAGTAAGCTAAGCTTAGTAAGTATCTACTGATAGATAAAATGAGAAAAGGTAGAGGGAAAAGAAAACGAAAAAGAAACAGGTGAAATCGAATCATTGATAATCAATAACATGAAATATCAGATTGATATGTTGGTTCTCCCATGCGACAAAACGTATTGGGCCATGTTTCTCCCCATTTTGAACAATATTGGATTTTTTTTATTGCAATGTTATTCATTGCTCCTGTCGTAATGGTTGTCGGGTTGCAGGAAGACGTCCAAATCTCCCTATTTCTTTAGCAGGCTTGAGACAAGCTATGGCAACTGCCTAGATTGTAGTTTTTTTCCTCTGTAAAAGCAGTCTTCTCTTGGATGGGCTGCCTTACAGGACATCAGCTATCCTGCTATTTATCCATAGCTGGGGAGAAAAGTAGATTCATTCAGTTTCCGAAGGCACTGGTGCGAAGTGAACGTAAGTAGACTCGGTCGAAACTCGAACTCAAATAGCCGATTTCGTTTTCCGTTCTTGAAATTGCTACCTCGCTGCACGCTAAAAAAAAAAATCAACATTTAGATATAAAGAATTGATAATCAGATTCCTTTTTCAGTTTTTTTTTCTCATTCTCTTTAAATTATCATATGAAGTATTATAAATCAGTATTATCAATATTTTTACTTCTTTTTTACTTAATCTTAGTATTATTAGCTGATTTTCATTGCAATTTTCTGCTCAGATGAAGTAAATATCAATAATATCCAGATATTAAGAACAATTATTGAAAGTTAAGGTCATGAATGACTAAACGTACGATGCACTCTCCGGCCTTAATCAACTCTCCATATCAAGTACTGGTCTTAAAAGAAAAAAAAACCCAGGGCATTAAAAACATTTTTTTTTCAAGACGAGATAATAAGATGGAAAGGTAAGCAAGGTATAGCCGACCAATTTGTGCAGTTGTATTGAGTGGAGTTGATGAATAGATGCAATTGGTGGGTCACGTAGGATATAGCATGCACCGAGTTGCCATCTTTGCAAATGAACAAACATATAATCATAAAATATAAGCGAAACAATGATTAATAGATCATTTTAAAACCGGATAATTGTGGCGTGTGCACGCTGGGGGAAAAAAAGTACGCATAAAGTGAATCAAGACCAGAAGGCCAAAGTGTGTTGAAATAATGGTTCCAGCTCATCACAGAAATCGTATAATGTTCTATCTGGTTTGGGGTGAACAAACGATAGTTTGAAACTTCTAAAAAAAATCTTCCACTTTCACTCGACATGTGGTAGGAGGATGGAGTCGCGTTATTCCGTCTGTCCATCCCACGTCCGTCTGTTTTTAATCTCTTTTAATTTACTGTGGCAATTTATTGTAATCATCTTCTGGATTGCTAGACCTGTCGAAGCTTCATCAGAGCTTTGTTGGCCATTTATTTCGGGAACACGTTCTCTAATCAGTCCATTGCAAGCCTCTCACAACAATAGCCGATACATCGAACTTTCCGATTTAGAATCAGTTGCCTGTTTTCCCGACTGGTTACCAATTACAGTGACCTGATATTCAGCTTTTTAACACACTCTCCTCTCGGACAAAATGCCACCTCGAACTAAGTGTTAATTCGTTCTCTTGGGATCTAGACTAAAAAGCTTATCTCAGCTCACGGCCCCAGTAAATACTTATACTGGCCGTACCGGAGTCTGCAAACCTCAGGTTAGGAACCGCTGGACTAGAGTCTAAGGAGGCAGTTAAGGAGATGGATTCATGATTTTCTCTATGGCGCTAGTTGAACGTCAGCTGTTTCAGCAAGAGTTTGAACACGGCCCATTGGTTCAATTCTCCATGACGTTAACTGTTACACAATTCGCATCTGGTTTTACATTTTAGATTGGCTTTATTTAGCCAAGAAAAGTAAAATCACTTTGTATGATTGAAAAAAAAAGAAGAAATTTTTAAATTTCCGTTTTTTAATTCCACTGAGAATAGAATCCAGGAAATAACAACTGATAGTTTTAAATTTTAAGTTGTCTACATTAAATCACAAGAAACCTAATATTAAGTGAAGGGAAAAAACAAATCAAAACCAACAAAAAAACACAAAAAAAACCCCAAAAGAAATAAGCAACATCAGAATCACAGGTGCCTAGAAATAAGAATAAAAATACTCCAATTGTGGACAAAATGGCATTTCGTATTCACTGCAAACCAGTACTTATTGACAACCACTGCCCTTCCCTTTGTAATCTGGGTATGAATTAAAAATTTCGAAATTCCAAGTTGGCTACTTTAAATCGCAACAAACCGTATATTAAAAGGAGAAAAATAACAACAAAGACAAAACAAAACAAAAAAAAAAGCAACACTTCTCATCTCAGGTGTTGAGAAATGATAAAAACAAAATATCTACATTGTGAATGAAATGGCATTTCGTTTTCACCGTAAACCAATACTTACGCCCCGGCCCTTCGTGATACAGATATAGATTAAAAAATTTCGATTGTCAAAACAATAGCTTCTTATTTCACAGAAACTTATTTGGCACTTATAAATGTTTATTTTCTTTTTAAATGTTGCAATGTTTTGAAAGCATTTATTTATAGTGCATTAACGGAAATACAAACTAGGTCAAAAAGTCTTGGGTCTTCCCATCATTGCCACAGACCTTAGGTTATTCCTTTAATCCTACACTTTTAAGCGCATTGTGGAGGTGCAGTCTGGGGGACGGATATCCGCTAACCAGGTAGACATTCACTGGGTTCATCTTTATCTGCGACAGGGTTGCAATAGTTATGCCCCCGGTGAGGATCGAATTCAATAAATCGGCAATAGTCTTGCCAACCATCGCTCCAACAAAGGCGCCTCTTGTACTGCTTGGGAGGATATTTTATGGGTCGGATATGATTAGGCGGTTGGTCGTTGGATTAGCTGCGTTTATCTGGCTCAACCGTCTGTGATTCTATAAAATCATTAATTAGGCTTCATAACGATTCTGATAATATCAGATCACGGAGGTTTGACTTGCAATTTGAGATACCAAACAATGAATGAGATTCTCAAAGACAATCAATATTTTATAATTTAGATGTACGAGTCGTGTATGAACTAACAGCGCAGACAATAGAATCAGCAAACCAAGTTCAAATCCCAGCTGAGGTTGTATATGTTCACTTTGCACAAATGCTTTTGGAGAAGGTTCGAATCCATCTCTTCTTCAAGCCAGGGGTTAAACAGTAGGGTCGACTGCGCTCGATTGTCTTTAGAGGCTAGATAAAGATAACTCTGGATTCGAAACCAAGATATTGAGTCCCTGAGGCGATCCAACGTTGTCTTCAACGACGTTCTGGCAACTTCTGCGACTGCATTGGTGCCAAACTGTATCGATCCTTGCGCTCCCTCAGGGCAGCATCGGTACGTGGAGTGGGGGTCACTCGGTTCAGGGGGGGGGGGGGGCAAACGCCTGGCTCCCTACAAACCTTGCCCAGGCCTGCACACTAGGGATCCTAACAGCAAACCTATCCGGATGCAGATTCAAAGTCCTCCGAGACTGATTGAAGGCACTGAGGAATTCGTGAGTATAAAAGAATATCGAGGAAGAACTCGTGAATTAGATTCTACATCCGATTTATTACAAAATATACATCTTTTTTTTTCCTGTCAAGATACAGTATCAAGAAACGTTAATGATCGTCATATAGCACTAAGTACGACTTCCAGGCTGCAGCGGATGTGAACCTTGTGCGCATGACGAGAAAGATTGAGATTGGCGGAATTTGCGCATGCGCATTAGCTCATTGGTCGTTCGCCAAATGGAAATTAATATTTAGGTTTACAAAGTCACATTTCAATAATTACACATTGAAGCATTTTTGTATACATTCATTTAGAAAAAAAGAAAGGAAAATTCTCTAACTACACATGCATACTTATTGTTATCTACTCACCTGGACACCGAATTCATAATTAATATTTATTTGTTGATAATTAGGAAATGTATAAGACTCATGATTAATAATTAATAATTAGAACATACATGCAATTCGATCAGATTAACCATCGAATTAATGTAGATTATTAACTGATTCTCTTTGTTGCAAACACAGGAAAATACGTACGCACGCACGCATCCAATAAAGGCAATGATTTGAATCTTTCTAATTCTTTTATATTTTACGATGCAATTGAATGTTTTAGTTTATAATCGTATATTCTTATAAAGTACTTCACACTTGAGCCATCAAAAATCTCAACGAAATAGCATTCAATCTATGATCCCCCAACATTTAATCATGATTGATAATCTTATATACCTTTACGATTAATCTTTAGGTTAACATCCATTAACTATTCTCCGATGAAACTTATAAAACAGTGACCCTCACAGTACCAGGTAATCCTCCTTGTGATTCCAAGCTTCTTCTATTCCTCCATAATTTTGAAATGTCATCTAGTATTTTTTTTCATTATCATGCTCTTCATAATGAGTTCTTCCTTAGAATGGAACCCATCCTTGATTCTTCCGCTGGCTTAAATTCCTCTCATTTGAGAAACACTGCTTTAGAACTAAAATGAGGACTCGTTTGAAGCTCTTGGTTAAGCTTAACTAAACTAAACTTGAAAATACCAATTATAATCCAACATAGTGCCATTGGACAGCCATAACCACCAAAAATAGTGAGGGGTTTTATCATTTTTTATACGTGCATGTGTTTGTGTGTACCAGCACTCCTGCCCATTCTGTTTTGTTTATTGAGTTGAAATTTGGCAGCGGTCAATTAGATCCCCTCTAAAAATACCTTTTTTACATTATAAGAAAAAAGTCTTTTTTGTGTTTTTTGGGAACTTGTTTTAATTGGTATGGTTCATTAATAACATCTATATTCTCGTGGAGTTTGTCTACTCGATTTTAGAAGTTTCACAGGGGTAAATGCTAGTGCTATCAGTGAAATTGGTTACGAACATATTTATTCTTTGATGGAATTCTTTAACATTACTTCAAATTTTGACGCTACGGTTGTTCATTTATTGATTGTGATGGCGTATTGTTATCAAAATTATAACACCTTAAGAGTAAGTTCAGTCTTCAAGATTAGTAGTCAAACCGTGCAGAGCTTAGTAGATTATTATCAGCCAATCATTATTCATCTAGGTTCTCTGTTTGGTCAACTTAAAAGGCTTTGTCACTATCTGATGCCTTGTATCAGACAAGGCTAAACTTAACGAATACCTGTCTCCGATCATTGGGCTTGAGCCATGGTAAGTGAACTGATAATTCTTGACAAATAAATTGAAACCTCAATGAATGCTCGATATCTATGGCCTTGTACCTGACTTAGTTAAACTAAGCAAATATCTCTCAGTAGCTCTCGATGTGCACTGTTTCCAGTCGAAGCCTGGAGTCAATGATTGTAAATATGAGTATCTTGTCATGATAAGTAAAAGTATGGGTTTGTACCAGGAGAAGCGATAATTAGTAAAAGTCTGTCTACCTGGCTCGTTTTATACTGAGGCAAACGTGAATAGACATAGTGTTACTTTAACTTTTTTTGCTTTCCAATAAATAAATAAATAAATTCTACTTTGAACAGTCATGGCGACTTACTTACCTTATTCTGGCAACTTTTAACTGGTTGATGCAGTTCTTAACAAAATAAAAGGTTAGTGAGAACATTCACTTTGTCTCCTGTCGAACTATATGAACGCGTACTTGTCTTTGATAGAACAGAAAAAAAAGTGTTCAAATATTTTTGGAACATTCATTTAACTATACTGAATGGTAATGATGTCTGAACAAAGAAGAATAAACAATATGAATCCAATATATATATATATATATATATATATATATATATATATATATATATATATATATATATATATATATATATATATATATATATATATATATATATATATATATATATATATTAGGTTGTGAATTCGCTACACAAACTAGCTCATGTTTCAGTCCTCTTTGGGCCCCATCAGGCGATGATGAGGCCCAAAGAGGGATGAAACATGAGCTAGTTTGTGAAGCAAATCCACAACCTACTATTTATTCCCAGCTCTACTCTAAAACAACTCAACTCCATGAGTAAAATGTTGTATGTATCGAGCACTCTATGAAATAAATCCATTACATTTCAGAAGTGGCTTTATATTATTGATATATTATTATATTATGTTATACTGCTAGCCTGATTTGTACCACATATACTGTGTGTGTGCACATATATACATACATATATATATATATATATATATATATATAGCCACACTGAAGAGTTGTAATACAACAAAACAGCTGCCTGTGGATGACACAATGATATATATATATATATATATATATATATATATATATATATATATATATATATATATATATATTGCTTTTTTAGTCTTCGATAATACATGAGTGAAAAGTTCTCGATATTAGTGATTGAGCATACACACACACACACATATATATATACATATATATATATATTTGTGTGTGTGTGTGTGTGTGTGTGTGTGTGTGTTAGTGCGCTTGTGTGTATGTACTAAGCACACACCATATATACATGAAGAAGACTAAGAAGTGGAGAAGAAAACATAAGTTGAAATAAACTGAAAAATAAAATGTTGGCGAGGGAAAACAGTCGTATAAAATATCAAGTGTCGAGCAAATATATATTATTGATATTCCTCTGAGTATGACTTCAAAGACACACACACACCACACTCTTAACATGGTGAAAGCAAGACATTTTTGGCGAGATACCCCAAGAGAATCAAGTTTGAGACTTAAGATAATTCCAATAGAAAATGTAATAAAGTAGATTTTTAATCCGTCTTTGAAGGTATCAACACACTCAGCAGTTTTGTTGGTTGAGAGATCAAAATAACCTTTTTCAATGTACTTTGCATACTCGTGCACAAGTTGATCTCATCCGTCTGCCCCCCCACCCGAGTTTTTGTGTAGGAAGTATGCATAAAAAACCCAATTCGGTCAATAATGCTAACCTTATATTTTGACCACTGACAGTCCTGTTCTCTTTACGCGAAGCACAAAACATAGAAGAGTGACAAAAATCATTAGAGGAAGGTTTAGATAGAAATCTTGATATCAATTATTCGAATTGGTATCCCAATCTCTGATTTCTCAAGTCCCAAGATGAATTATTGTACTTGTTCCGTGAATCATTCGGGCAGGTACCTAATTTTTTATTGTTCTGACGTCAACAGTTCGGTGGGTCCCCTTTTTTATTGCTCCAAGCGTTATTTGAACTGTTATCTCCATTTTTGGTGTTTCTCAAATCGTTGTCTCAAGCTTTCTTAGAAATTCTGGGATGAAGCATTACCATTATTTTATCGATCATTCAAACCTTATCTCAGTTGTTTTTAACTCAACTTTCATCTGCCTTCCACTAGCGAATATTGCATCCGATAATCCTTGAGCATTGTCCAGTATTATTTTTTCAATCTCGCTTCCGTCTAAATCAAGATTATTTACAGATCACAATGTCAAAGATTTATGTGGTCACAGACAATAAAATTGCATCAGCTTAGAAAATGTCAAGACTTGATACTCTGAAGAAGCCAGCAGGTAAGTTTTGTGTCGCATCAATGAGAAACTTGAAGTGCCGTCTTAACCTCAGGTATGTAAGGTCTTAACAGTAAATATCATTGTTTTATTTTAATTACATGAAGTGCTGTCAGCCATTATTAGTGCTTGACTCGTTTTTTTCTTACATTTTTAGCTGCTTTGATGAGTAAACATCACTGATATGGAACAAAGAATGTTAAAGATAGAACACGGACACCCTTTAAATCCAAAAAGGTGTCTACATTACCAACTGAACGGCGTAGGTGATTGTTAGTTGGTGCAAGGTGAGGTGAGAGTATTTTACAAGGCTATGAATAAGTTGAAATCATTAAAGTGACATTAGGAATGGAAGTTAATTTCAATGATTGAATCACTGTATTTTGCAATTTCACAATACGTAAACACGTGTAATGACGGGAGATCTTCTCAAATAAGTTTATCGATAATAAAACGATCGATACATATATATATGCCATCCACAAACAGCTGTTCCGATGGATTAGATCTCGTCACTGTGGCTATAGACATTCCTATATCCCATCCAGAACCCCGAGGCAGAATTGAAATCTTCACTATAGACCCGTAGGCCGATATCCTACCTCTGGACTACGGAACAGTAAGGTAGAATTTAAGCGTTATATCTAACTTAGACAGAAACCCCTCGTCCACCAGAGTGTTCTATTCCTATGGAAGAGCATTGCATTCCATTGTATATATATATATATATATATATATATATATATATATATATATATATATATATATATATATATATATATATATATGTGTGTGTGTGTGTGTGTGTGTGTATGTATATAATGAAATGATGGATTTGTTACACAAACACGATTATGTTTCTACTGTCGTTCTCTCGATCTTTTTCTCTCTCCCATAAGCACACATGTATTGATCCGCACAATCACACGTTCAACCCCCCCCCCCAATATATATATATATATATATATATATATATATATATATATATATATATATATATATGCAACACCAGTACGTTTATGTTTCTGCTCCGTTTGGGCTTCTTCAGGCGAATGATTCGATTTATTTTGATCCCTACTTAGGACATTTTTTTATATTTTTTTTTCTTGGGGGGTCTACTCTTCTGGGGGAAGGGAAAACATTCCTCTCATTCTATTTGTATACCCTTCCTTTTTCTTTTTTTCTTTTCTTTGTTTGGCGGTTGGTCACTGCTTGTGATGTTTTTCTATTTTTACATAGTTACTTTACTGTCTGGTTGTTATAAATTATAAATTAGCAGGATATATATATATATATATATATATATATATATATATATATATATATATATATATATGTATATATATATATATATATATATATATATACTAGCAGAGGTACTTGTTGTCGCTCGAGTGTCAAATGTATATAAGCAATATAAGCATTTCTTTTGTGTTCAACTAAAATTTTCTATGCATTTCTTCTTGTAAATTATTGTATGTGTAAATATATCTTATTTGTACACACTTGCATATGTAAAGTTGATTTTTTTCAAAGCTGCTATGATGTGCGAAGATTTTCAAGTCATTTTTCTTCCTTATATACTGTGCTGTCTTGCAATCTCTCCATGTGAGGTTGAGCATGATTCTCTCATGCGCGCGTTACATGCTTCTCAGTTTGCAGGTCTGTCTCACAGACAGGCACACACTCACAAGTCATCAGCGAAAAGTCCACCGTCTTCATTTCATCTTTGTTCCGCCATCCTCAATTCAGAAGCGGATTCAGGGCGTTGCAGGGTAACACACACACACACACACACACACACACACACACACACACACACACACACACACACGCACACATGCACACTCAAATATCCTTATATAAAGAAATGTCTCTAATCGTGTTTCTTAGCGCGTTCGAAAGTGGTAAAAAACGGTTTAAGTTCAGAAAAACAATCAGCAGTAACTCTAGCGGCAACAACAATCAGGATCCGTCCCATTTATTTTCAACAGAGATAGTGTATTGTAAGCCGGCGCTTTACTGAATTGGGGTAGAGACCCTTCCAGGAGTCGCACAGAGAATATTGAGATATGCAGAATTATCCTAGAGTTTCACAAATATTTGCTCAAATGTTGTTCATTGAATGACTCAATGCCATTTAATGATCTTATGAATACTAATTTTGTTTCCATTTCGTTTCAGTCATTAAAAAAATTGTATTTTTCCCTAATTAAGTGTAAACACCATGAATTATATTTTGCATTTTTTTTTTCAGGGAAGGGGGTAATTTATTTCTATTCTCTGCGACCGGAAGATTATGACTGAAGACTAATTGTATCAGTGCCTTTTGTTTTCCTAAAACCGAACGAGGGTGTGAAAACATTCGTCTAATTGGTTGAAAATTTAAAAAGATGTTTGAGAAGCACCACAGCAAATCATTATTAAATCATTTTGAATTTGTGATTATTAATCACCTCTATCTTAATTTTTTACTTGATTTTAGGTCATGATTCCTATTACCAGTAAAAGTAAAAAGAAAAAAAAAAGGCATCAAAAATATTTTTGTTCTTCAAATCAATCAGAACCCTGTTACCTTTTAATGAGTGGTTTTTGTTTCATAGGGGAGGGGTTGTGCTAATCACGATGTAACTATAATGCTGAACTAGACAGTTACTTTCTGTCCATCGCACAGCCGCCCAAAATCATTAAAAAAATGTAAATTATCTGAATATAATTAAAAATGAAAAAATTCACAAAAAAATTGAATTCAAATCGGAATTAACCGAAACACTTTCATAGAACTGCTGTGAAGTGAAGATCAAGTCAGCATTAAAGTAACAATGTTAATAAAATCTTCCCAGTAAAACTAAAAAAATTGTATTCTTCCTCAACGGACAAGCAAAACAAAGGTCTTATTGATTGGAAGCATCAACAAGGTCTTCTGAAAAAATGAATTCTTGTACAGTTTTTCACTCTCAGTGGTTGAACAAATCTTCAATGATTTTAATCACAACTTAAATCAGCTTGTGAATCTATTACATTTTGTAAAAAGGGCAGCTCTGAAGTAAAGAATAAACTCTCGGTGTGAATAATCGATCCGTTGTGTTGTGTTGCGTTCGAAAAAAAATTATTTTCAAATTTGGATTTATTTTCTTCCAGTAAACGTCAGGTATACAACCCACGACTATCATTATTATTTCAACGTTTTTCATTACCGCTCAACACTGAAAGTTTTCAAACCGCCCTTTGCTTTCCGTGAATGTTACTGTGTCAGTTCTATATTTCGTTGATATCACGTGGAGATGGGTCAAGAGTATAAGATGATTTTCTTTTGACGATAAAGGAAATAAATCGAACGGATCGTTTTCTCTCTCGTCTTAATTTTTCTTCCGGTCGTCATTTTCTCCAACATTCTCAATTTCGAAACCGTCTGAATAAGACTGTTGTGTACATGAAGGGTGGTTGCAATTAATCTAACTGAATCCATCAAATTCGCACTGAAAAAAAATGCGTTAATTAAAGGAAACATATATGTATGAATCACTCTGTATCAATGCATATGTGAATGCAATTCTCGCCTTTTTCATACAGATGTTTATGTCGGGCACGTGGGAAGAACAAAAAATCAATTGAGGATCGAAGCCACTACACAGCAGCAATGTTTATATATATATAATATATATATATATATATATATATATATATATATATATATATATATATTAAGAAATGGATTCATATGATTTGACATAATGATTGTACATTGCATTATATATTATATAAAAACTCATTTGTTATGATGGTCCGGCATTACACGGTTAATGTATCACTTAGACAACGTAAATAGAATGAACAATAAGAGAAAATACGGTTGCCAACATCCAACATACCATTTGAGAACTATTATTAACACTCAACACCACCTTTTTGAGGGAATGAAAATGCCTCTCCAACTTCCAACGAAAACATATAAAACAAAAAAAAAAACTTACTTCCATCCCAGCCCCTGAATGTCAACATCTATCCATTTAGTGTTAGTCATCACCTCCCCATTCTAACAAAACCCCACTGCCTTAAACCGACCATTTTCTTCTAGACCACTCCTCTAATCACCCTTTCTTATATCGGAGGCACGTTGAGATTTCTCAAGAAAGTGACTCACAGATACGGATACACACACTCCTTCCCCTCCTCTCACAGACTCTGATTATTTCAAACCATACTTGACTCCCACTCACACATACTTATACACCTCCTCTCCCACCCCACTGAACAAATAACTATACAGAGATATCTCCATTTCTTTCCTCAATCCTAAATTTGCGAACAGTATACAGTTTTCTTTGCACTGCTGCAAGTTTCTCTGAAAAAGATGGCCGGCAACCACTGATATGCATCGAAACATGCCTACATGATAATTAAGATTTTCAAGATGCAACATGTGCTTTTCCCTTATTTTTTTCTTTTCACCTTCCGATTGTCATTTCCTGCAACAAGGTAAACAGTAAATTAACCACGATAGTTATCTTATTCCCTTCGTCATTATTGACAATAGAAGTAGCAGCATTACAATCAACATTATTATTATTATTATTATTATTATTATTATTATTATTATTATTATTATTATTATTATCATATCTCCAGCCACTTAAACAACAATCCAATCACCTTTTCATAATTATCATAAATATGTTGAGGCAAACCAAACCTAGAATAATTTAAACTAACGACTCATGTAAAAGTGAACTCTAATAATTCGCCTGAAGAAGCCCAAACAGATCAGAAACATAAACGTGTTCGTTTAGTGAATCATTTAATTCATCATTCTCTCTGTCTATACATATATATATATATATATATATATATATATATATATATATATATATATCAAAGTCTGGAACCAAAGTTTTGTAAAAGCAACACCGGCAGTCAGAAGAAAGGAAGGTAAAAACTATTCTCCTGCTTTTGCAACTAATGCTAATAATATTTGTCGGCAGTTCGTTATGAATGTTAACTCGTTCATTCTTTCAACAATGGTATTTGTTTTCCAATTGTTTGTAGTCCACCTGCTAAAAAAAGCAAAAAAAAAAAATGAATTAATTCACCGAATCAATCCACTAAATTCCTTTTCGTTTTCCTCTATCATTGCCAGTCCCTTTTCACGATATATAACATTCGGGAAAGGAAAAGAAAAAAAGGCTAGCTCTTCCCAGTGCAGCCACAAGAATAACGCCAGATTGACTAGGGTAAGAATGGACGATACCAATTATAATGTAGTGAGTACCACAGGGGTCAGTCTTTGGCTTTAGCTAAGTCAAAAATCATAAATTCTCAATGCCTATAACTATCACCACTTGCGAAGGAGATTGGATACCACGCTGATAAGTGCGTGGGATAGATGATCTGGAATTATATTTCAAGTTAAAACCTTATAAGTAGACAGGGATTTTTCCCTTCGGGACATTGACTAGGGCAACCAGCTTGCTACACTGACGGGTCAATACTCTGGTCGGTAGCAGACCTCTAAAGTTAGCGCACATCTGCTTCGTTGGGATTTCTGCTTAAAGCAACAGACAACCGTATTTTCCAGTGCATCTGCGTCTACTAATCGCAAACAGCCATAATATCCGGTGGTTCTGTGCTTAAAGTTGCAAAAGGCCGTACTGTCCCGATTCCCATTCAAAGGGACGGCATTTACGGACTGTGATCCAGTCACAGGCATGCCCGACCATCGGAATACTTCCTCAAAGGGACTGTAGACCCCTACAGCCAGGAGAAGGTCACTCCAGCCAAACCTACGATCATGGAAAACTGCTCCTGTCCGTGCCACCTAAGTGAACTAAAAGATGCTAACACTTGGTTCAAAGGAAGGGGTTGGCCCTGGACAAGCTGGCCACACCTTAAAAATCCGTGGATCATGCTGGAAGGAGATTACACCGTCCATAGTTCAATTACTGTGGCAATCTCTCACTACAATCTTCGTCTGTGAGGCCAAGCCATTCACATATATATCCTTTATTTTATCGAATACTAGAACTAGATTTGACTTTGATGATGATGATGATTACGATGATGATAATCATCATCACGAGCTTGAATGCATCAGCACGAAATTGGGACAATACGTTGCATTTTTGTTTTTGGCGTAATAACAAAACTACACAAGATGAGAAAAATACTAACCAGAATAAGAGACGTAAACCACAATGTACATTCTACATTCTCCTACCATGATTCGAAAGCACAACCACGTAGTTGTCAGTAGACTGTCTTACTGACCGAGCTAAATTGACAAATCTTGATACACAGATACACATGGGCTTATTTCATTCCATTAATCAAATACAATTATACAAAAAATATTTCTTTAATTTTGAAAAATTAAATTAGCAAGAAGTTGGAGTGAAATTTAACCCAACAGCGACCAGTCGTGTGTGTGTGTGTGTGTATGTGTGTGTGTGTGTGTATATATACATATATGTATGAAAAACGTATAGATATACATGCATTCAAACACACGTCAATATATATGCATTCATATGCACGCACACGAACTCATAAAATATGAGTAACTCATACGCATTTCTGTACTTATTTCAATGTACGCAAATGTATTTTTTGCATATATGTGTGCGTGTGTGTGTGTAAATAAAGATAAATATGGATATGCACATATGCATTCACATATATGTACGTATGAAAATACATTAACACGTATACACACTCATGCACACACACACACGCATATATATATATATATATATATATATATATATATATATATATAGTCTAGAAAGCTTTACAGCTTTAAACGTTGAACACATTGGAAAACTTTTCCCAAAATCCTTTTTGCGTCACCTCAATCACTTATTTCCGAATATCTGTTGATGAGATTTTTTTTTCCATTTTTTGCATATACTTTATTATTATCAAAACAGTTATATTAACAGCTCAACCGAGCAGTTTTGATCAAACACCACCTCTCTTTCAGCAATGATTTTAATAGATAACACATATATCTATCTATCTATCTATCTATCTATCTATCTATCTATCTATATATATATATATATATATATATATATATATATATATATATAATCTGACAAAATATTTATGAATGCATTGTCATTTGAAATGACCCCTTTTGTTACTCAGTCGAGACAGTGTAGGTAACATGAAAAATAAAAGAAAATGGGGCTGCTGTAGGAATCAGCCTGACGCATTCATAGATATTCTCTTGGATCATAGAACCATTTCTTGATAATATAAGTATGACCATTAGAAACAACAAGGTCACACATAGACAGTGAATGAACAGAATGAGTGTGGACAAAGTTTTTTTTTTGTGCTTTCGCCTTTCTGTCCTGATCGAATTCTTTCTATTTTTTTTTTTAAATTTCAGTCAATTATTTCCAATAGCTGTTTATGTACGTAATGTGATTTTTTTACTTTTTTTTTTTAATGTTTCACACAGAATTTGACACGTGTGATTTTTTCTCGCTGTGATTATCAATTGCTTACCATGTAAGTGTATCATATCATTATATTGTTTTTATATTGACATGACTCCCCAGCAGTGCTGATCAAACACGAACTTCGCATCAGCCATGATTTTAATACATCGCTTTATTTCATTATTTTCAGGGCTGTGTCACACTACACGTAGTTTTTTTTAATATAGGGTATTATGATAATATATTGTATATGGATGTTATTTTACACTACAATTATTCAATATTTTCTGGAACACGGGATATATTCTAAAAAGTATCTGACGATGAGGGAACAACAAGTATAACAAGAGAAATGATTCGTTTTTTTCTTTTCACCTCTATTGAGTGTTCACCCATGTGAATATTTAATCTGTTCAGGAGGTTTTAACCTTGGACTGCAAACTGAATTATGATGACATCTTCATGAATATCCAACCGAAGCGTTCGACAAATCGTTTTCAAGATCACTAACCTTAAACTTAATTTTTTTTACGTTGTGCACCAGCTCGCTTCCATCAAAATTATAATTTTTTTCAAATGAAATGATATATCCTCTCATGTAAATAGTCGAGACACCCCGAAATTTTGTTACCTTTTTCTAACCACGTTACTTACTCTTCCAATAAAGATAAATACTCTAACAAAAGTCACGTACAACAATCACGTCCGAAATAAATGCACAACAATTGAAATCGAAGACGCAAAACTGGAGAAAGTAGAATTCTACATCTACCTAGGACAACGAATCTTCATGGAATTCTCAAAAGAGGAAATCAATCGAAAAATCACTCTAGGATGGCGAGCTTTCGGCAGAGCCAGCTCAAACTTCGAGAAGAGGGAAATCGCATTTGTACTTAAGAGAAGAGTAAGCAGCCAATACATTTTCCCAATAGTCACCTATGGAGCTGGAACATGGAACCTAACCAAAGGATTCCCTTCAATCTGAGAACCATGCAACGTGCACATGAAAGAATCATGCTCAATCTCAACTGGAGAGATCATAAGACAGCACACTATATCCGGGAAAAAATAGAAGTCAAAGATATCATAAGATCTATTTGAAAACTCAAATGGCAATGGGCTGGTCATGTTTCAAGAATGGCTGACAGACGATGGACGTCGTGACTCATAACGTGGATCACATGCGAAACCGAGGCTGGCAGAATACAAGATAGAGAGACGATGCAGACAATTTTAGGGAGTATTGGCTTCCTCGCCACGATAGAGAGTGGCTGGTCATGTTGCAAGGATGAGAGACAACTGACGGTCATTAAGATTCACAACATGAACCCCTAGAGATCACATGCATAAACGAGGCCGGCAGAATACAGAATGGAGAGACGAACAACATGTTCAGAAAGTATCAGCTCTGCTATGCCTGTGACAGAAAGTTGTAGCGGATCCTGGGGAAGATCTTTGTTCAACGAGAGACGATATGATGCACATACTACTTTTATCTTAATGGATGTATGCTTGCTCATTCATTTGCACACAGACACAGATATGTGCACACTGACAAACATATATATATATATATATATATATATATATATATATATATATATATATATATATATATATATATATATATACGCGCACGTGCATTCACACACACACACAAATATATATATATATATATATATATATATATATATATATCATACCATCTTTTATGCTCGGTATCAATTACCTTTCATTCTTTGATGCTTATTTCACACAGCCATCCAATTTTCTGAATTCTAAGCGACATTTTTTTTTCAAAATATTCTCATTCAATTTGCATTTTGGAAGCTTTCTTTTTGAATAGAAATCTTGAATGTCATGTTCCATATTTTTTTTATAGAAGAAAATAATTTCAGTCCGAAGCTAAAAGTACGTTTTGAAGTCTCTTATCTTCATTTTGTCTTCGTTTCCTGGTCCTCTCTTCAGGAGAGGGATTATTCTCTGAGCGATATCTTACTAGTTTAGTTCGGAAACGGTATTTTCTCAAATTGAAACATCAGAAACAGTCAATGAAAACTGTCAATATAGGTTTCTCCAGTTTCTATATGAATTTGACTGGCTTGGGTGTACACAGATCGTACCAATAGTGTTGGCAGACTGAAATCAGAACATTTACTCCCTATTATGTCATGAAAAACTTGTTTTTTGAACCCCTCAAAAAGGACTTTTGTGTAGGGTTTAGTTCACAATATAACTTTATGTTAAATTGGTTCTTTGTTTATATTCAGTAGCGTTCACATTTGTTTTCTGAAAATTCGGTCAAAAGGTGAGTGAAGCAATTTATTCATTGATCACCCCTTTTTCAAATGTTTTAATTCATCACCCCTAACATCACATGTTAACAAAAGACATTGGTCCTGTTACCGTTTTTCATTGTGTGACTAACCAGCCCTATTTCTTTTCTTTCCCTTCAGTGAAAATTCTGAAAAGCTAGTGTCACTTCAAAACCTACTCTCAAATCCCAGATTAGTGTAGACTGAAATGTAGCTCTGCTGGGGTCTCGTGGGAACTTTTCACTAGAAGCATGAAGTAAGGTTTTTATGAATCCTCAATGCAGGTACTTAGAGAAAAAAAACATGTCCCAATTTTTTTCTCTGGCATATTGTGTATTTTGCAGACCAGATAAATTAGGTGTTTTCGTGGTATGTTTATTTAAAAAAATTTTTTTACTATTTTAGGCCTCCACGGGCCAGGTCTCCAAAATACACACTATACAAAAAATGAGTACTTATATCAAGTATTCATTAAAACTTTATTTCATGATTCTGGTAAGAAGTGCCCACAGGGTTACAAATCGGCCCACCCTAGATCTCCGCTGCAAAACGTTCTTCGTCTTCATTCAAGCCATTTGATAAGCATGTTCAACTGCTCTTTGTTGGTCCGGATTACTAGCTGTAACCCTTCCAAATTGGTCACCCGATACAAGTCAGGCTAGTAACGCCAAGAAGAAAAGAAATTATTAAAATCAATTAACGCTGTTTTTCTTCTTCTTCCTCCGCTATACAAACGAATGATTACTATCTGTTATTGTTTCGATTATGTTTCATTATGGCTGGGCGCTTATTAATATTCAGAGCACAGAAACAATTTTTATCAAGGACATCCTGTTGGCACTGACAAAGAATAGAACTGATTTTGATGCACACAATGATGTATAGACATACGTACACACGCGCACTAACAGATGCACGAACTCACACGCACACATACACACGCTCACACATATAGAACTACGCACACACACAGATGTACATGAACACACATACATATATACCGTAGAGGTATGGAGTGATCTAGCTCTTGATCGTAATTTGAAATCAAGCCTCTCAGGTTGATTTCGATCACTTTGTGCGGATCTTGCGAAAGGCATGGCTCCATTTGCCAACTATGGGAAAAAAACTTTGAGCTGATTGTATTGTATCGAGCATTATCCATGGAATTAGACCAACAAAAACTCCGTAATAATATCTTATGTCTCAAGTTTTTTACATGGGTCTCAATAACAGGGACTACGATCCGATTGTAGTTACGAAGAGCAGATTTGATTTTATTCATCAGATATTGTATTTGGTTGAATGGGTTGGTTCAGATGTGTGAATGTTGGGGGTATGTATTTATCTGGTTGCATGGGTGGGATTTTGTGGGTCTATGAAGGGGTATTCATTCATTTCGATGGATGCATGAAATTTCGTATACATGTAAGAGTATACATTGATTTTACTGAACGCATGAGATTTTGTGACTGAATCTAGGGGTATGTATTCATTTGACTGAATGTGTGAGATTCTTTGAGCAAGTAGGGGTATACATTCATTTGAGTGAATGTATGCAATTTTGTGTGCATGTAGATGTATACCTTACTTTGTCTGAATTCGTGAGATTTCGTGTGTGCATGTAGGAGTATATATTCATATGGCTGAACTCATGAGATTTTATGAGTGTATGTTGGGGTATGTATTTATTTGACAATGCGTGTGATTTTGTGTCTGCATGTGATTGGGGGGGTATATATTTATTTCAATGGTTTCATGTGGGAGACTGAGACAGCTGTACGGATGACAGTGGTTTTGAATAATGTATGCGACTCCGTGCCGCCTGCAAAGGGTGTGTATTAATATGTTCAATCTATATAATTAGAAACTCTCCGTCCTCAACAGGCCAAACATTTTTCTGACTGTCTGAAAAACACAGGCACAATCAAGACACAATTGCATGCATATTTACACGTGCGAATATATGCAGGTCCCTCGCTCTGTCAAAAAGTAATGCATCCCAATAAAAGTACCATTAATTTATATGGGAAGAAATGTTTAGTTTTCCAAGCTAAATAGTGATGACAGTGTGGCAAGATATAATGGGTGTTGAGAAATGCGAGAGAATAGAGTTTAGGAGGTGAGAGGGCAGAGGAGCACGCGCAGCTTCTATAACGACTCCCTGCAAAACAAATACTTGAAATGCTTCTGATCTTTTTTCTATAAAAGCAGAAAGCTGGTGTGAGGCGTAGCGGAGGGATATCTGTATATACATTGTTACTTGCTGCTTGGATTATAGATCTACTTAAACGCTTTTCTTATAAAGGTTTAGGGAGAAAAACAATTGTTTTATATGTTTCAACAGAGCTGCTAGTTCTCAACATGGTCTCTGAAAAAGGATGCGAAGTTATAAGCTGACTAACTAGGCGCAATTTTCTCGTGAATACATATTTCAGATAAAGGGAATTATCTCAAAAATTGATTGATATTTATCATTACAGTTGTTTTTTTTTCAGCATAGAAATGTTTAATTAACTGAAAACATTCGACTTATGCGCATGGTGGCTTTCAACCAACAACGTATACTTACATATCTGGGGATACTATATATATACATATACATATATATATATATATATATATATATATATATATATATATATATATATATATATGTGTGTGTGTGTGTGTGTGTGTGTGTGTGTGTGTGTCTGTCTGTCAGTCCGTCTGCGCGTGCATGCATGGAGTTTGTAAATTTTAAAAAAAATCTACTTACGAAAGACCAGACAGAACTATGCTCAAAAATGGGGAAAAATCAGTGCAGATTTGAGTGGAGTGTGAAGATGAAAACTATCAATTTATTTATCAATCATTCATTATTTTTTTTCAAATATAGTGACAAGGGAGCTGAATCTACCACTGAGTTCACACGCACACGCACGCACACACACACACACACACACACACACATATATACATATATGTATATATATATATATGTATACATATATATATATTTATATATATATATATATATATATATACATATATATATATATATATATATATATATATATATATATATATATTTATATATATATGTGTGCAATGTATGTGCATACATTGGTGGAACAGTAATGTAAGCCATGATCTTGAACTATTCGTAGTAGGAGCCCCGTCCTCTAAATGAATACTTTACGAACTGAATATACAATCTATACATTTGAACGCAGATGATATTTGTCGATTTTATCTATACTATCTATCTGTAATCTATCCACCCTTTGCATTCTTCATGTCTCTGTTTCTCATTCGCATCGGTAAACAACATTGTTGTTACTCGTTCCAGGCAGTGATTCTGCCATGATCTGATGGCTGATTGAATTTGACCGACGGAAACCAAGCTGAACTGAGACAGTAGGCATACATAAGTTACTATTTTCAACTTAGTGTCCACCTCTAGGAATTGATTTTTTTCCCTCGACTACTCAACATATGGAATACCTTACGAATGTTGACAGGTCTTATTATTGTTACTGTGGTGAGTTCGTTCTCACTGGGTGCTTTGCACTTGAGGCACTAAGTGGTGCTAAGCTGAGCTTATTAAAAACCAATACTGATGTGATGTTTGTAGTCAATATAAAGACGAGAGTATTAAACATGTCGTATTCAAAATCGAGAAACGAACACTTTGAGATCTTTTAAAACTTAGTTTCATAATGCCTTCCTTAAATTTTTTTTCTTATTTTGGGAACTTTATCAGAAAATTATTTCTTGTAATTTTAAAGGATATTTTCAAAGAGATTTGTTCAAGCCATCATTTAAAAAAAAAATTGTCAAAAATGCCACGAATCTTATTTCACTTGTCGTATCCCCGAGGGAATGTAGAGCAAGTGTTCTTAACTAGGGCCCTCGGGTGGAACAGTTGGGGCCATGAACTGTAGTAATGATTAATTTTTATTTATCTATTCCTGCTGTACCCATGTTTGAAAGGGCGTTCTGTAATCTGAGAAGAGCTCTTAAGGGGACCGTGGCCGAAAAGGTTGAGAATGGTGGATGTATAAAATACTGACTTGAGTTAGCATGGGAAGAAAAATTTTGCTTGTTGAATCGTACTTTTATGTAAATTCGCGCTTACATATAATATCACAAATTTTTGAAGAAATATATATGCAGGGATGAAATAATTTTCTTTCCAAAAGTCTAGAGGATTCCGATACATGTATTCTATTTCCAAAATGAGGTATTATAATAATTGTACAATAATCTCTTCAGGCCAATGTCGTTATTGTATTTATTATAATCATAGTATTTCGGTTATTGTTGCCTCAGACCTCCTTCAGGTGTCTGTCGTATACGGTAACCTTCTGTGAATTTCAAATCGAACCCTTTATCAATCCAGGGAGCTGTGCCCCGACTTCCATTGCAGGTTACGCATGCTAATGATCCCCATATTGGATTCGCTGTTTAGGAAAGAGCAGACATTACATTTAAGGCCCCAAAATTCCATTACCTGATTATCTTTCGGGAGAGTGTCCCAGTGGATGAAAGCGTTGATTAAGTGTATCTAGTTTTCTCTCTCAGCAAGACAGTGACACTCATATATTTTTATTCAGTGGGAAAAGTAACAGCATTATCCCAGAAAATTTAATAGGTAGTTTGGACAGATGATTGAAAACAATCTGCACTCGTAGACTCAATGAAAAGTTAGATTTGGAATACACAGGAAAATACAGCCAGCAAAATGAGAAGAAAAGTCCACGTTGAATGTGTGTGTGTTGGGGGGGACTGGAAGGCGATAAATAATATACGTATCATACATATAACGAAAATTCTGTTCGTTGTTCTGTACTGATGGTTTCAATAATTGTTAATGTTGTGGTCGGAAAATTTAGCGGATTAGCCAATGTTTGGCCCACTTTGGAAGAAGCTAGGAAATAAGCCAACGTTCAGCCCAATTTGGAAAAAGCTAGGGAAAGTGTCAGTGGTTGAAAAATGACCAGTGGATCATTTTTAACGATGTTAAGCTCCATCATCCGTAGCTTATTCCAGATGATCGACACTGCTCCAGCCGAGAGACGACTTCCAAGGATTATACAAAGAACTACCCTATACGAAATTTCAAACAACAACCTAACACCAACTGCTGAAGTGTACTGCCAACAACTATAGCTTTAGAGGAAAGCTTTGGAAAGAAAACGCCTACATTTTATGAACAGGAAAGGGATCATTTTTCATCATGATAATGCACACCCTCATACCGCTTGGGTGACCAAAGATCTCATAGATGCATTGGGCTGAAAAAAACAAAAAAAAAAACCAAAAAAAAAAACCAACATAGAATAATTCACCCACCATGCTATCATGACCTTGCTCAAACTGACTGCCATTTATTTTTGAGTCGATGCACAAAAGTTCGTCTTGTATCGATATTTGTTGTTTGAATAATTAAACATAATAGACTTTTCAAAGGAAAGAAGTGAAAAATAACGAAATTTCAAAACTAAATCTATGACCAAGTGAAACAATCGATTATTTTGTATTTGGTCTGTCAAAAATGACCTCTAGACATTTTCAGACTGGCTTTGATTAATGTACTATGTATTCGCTGATTTTTATAAAAAAAGAAAAGCTGTAATGGGATTTCAAACATCTCAATGGTTGGGCGATTTTCCTTATACCTGTCGCATTTTCCTTTTTCTTCTTGCTTCATCTCCCTACGGGTGGTAGGTAGATCTCAACATTTCTAACTCTGGAAGTCATTATTCTGAATAATTTTCAATATAAATTCCCGGTAAAATAAGCAATGAGCAATTTTAACCCTTTTCTTTCGATAAAACTTTCTTCATAACGACTAAGGAGCTTTTAAAAGAAACTGGTGTAAAATTGCATTAAATATTCACAAAATGTTAGCAGAATCATATTACCATCACCACCCGGCCATTATTAGGAAAATAAAAACGCCCTAGGATACAAAAGGATGCCGATAAGCTGCAAAAAATATTGCTTGAAGCACATCATGGTTCAGCTTGTGGAATGACACAATTGATTCTTATTGAATAAAATCAACCATGTTGTCCTTTTGACTGTTAATTCTGTGTTGCTGTGTTGAGGACAGAAAGAGTTTCACAAAGGAAGAGGGATACATCGTTGTGAATAATAAATATTAATCACTGTTTTCAGGGATCTGCAATTTCCAACACTGCTGGATACAACCTTGTCCATGAATAGAAAGAACAAAAAAACAAACATTCGTGTTTACATAAATATACGCACACGTATGCACGCATACACATACACCAGCACACACTTATATATATATATATATAAAAAATAAAAAATAACAAACTAATGTTCAAACAGATGCACACACACTACTATCTCTCTCTCATTATCACACACACACAAATTTACTTATTCATCCACTCATATTGGAAAAAAACCCAAAAAAACAACGTCTCCGTTCATGCACATGCGCACACACGCAAAAAACACCAATACAAAATTAGAATGGGACAGACAAACAAACAAACAAACACACACACATATACACACAACACCATCACATACACACACACCAACACACACAATTACACAGACACACTTTCCTCCACTCATATTGAAAATGAATGTTCGTGTTCATACACACGACGCATGTGCACACAAACGCCGAAAGAAAATTAGAATTGGGCCGACAAACAAACAAACACACACACATACACACACACCACCACCACCACCACCACCATCACCACCATCACCACCACCACCATCACACACACATTTACATGGACACATTTTCATCTACTCATATTGAGAAAAAAATGTCAACCAAGGGGTAGACAATCACCCAAACAGACAGCCAAATAAACAATCACACACACACACACACACACACACACACACAGGAATACATACATGTAAACGTGTACATAATAAGAGAAGATACACTCATGTAAGAACCCATACACAACTGATAAATGTGTCCCATGCTTCACGTTTTCATTCGAATTCTATTTCCGCCCTTTTCTTTGTTGCATATCTATTAATTTACCTCCCATTGTCGCTTATCAGCATTGCAGCTCACACCTTCCACGCTCTTCTCCCACTTCTCTATTTACCTACCAACATGAAACCGTTGTCGATGATTTCCAATTCTTTCATAGAGTACTTTACGTAAAAATATGACACTTAGGATGACAATGCTTACCTCAAATTTCTGTCCATCATGGTTTGTTCGAGTCCATCGTATTTTCTAGCGACCAGAGTACGTATTCTATTGTATACATCTATCAGTCCATATTATTGTGCTAATATCTACCAACAAAATTTCGTACCTGTCTATCTATCTATCTTTCTACCTATTAATCAATCTATGCTCATATTTACCTGCAATCACACTTTTGATGTCCTACTATTCACAAAGGCCTAGCACATACTGCTAATGTATATCCAGCTATCTGTTCTCATCTCTCCAATCGTTTAAACATTCGTTTCTTCTGAGAGTGATTTCTTGTTATACACGACACTAGTGATTTGTTGGTTGGCTTGGAATAAAAATCATGTCTAGGTCCATTGGGAAGCTCCCCGTTGGCTGCATCTCCCCATTGCATTCGGATAGGTAGCGACTGGGTCGATAGTTGATGCCCGAGGAGACTAGACAATTTTTATCCAGACCCACATGAACACGTTTGGTCCCCCCCCCCACAATGCATCTGAACTTGTGTCAAATTTACCTTCGTGTAGTGGTGAAAAAATTTCGGGATACAGCGGCTGAGTTCAAACTGAGGCGAAAACCAACACCTTGAATGCTGATTTTTTAAGCTAGCAAGGTCTCCCCAATCGGAAATTTGGTTCAACAAAACCTTCCAAATACCTCAAGTCGATACATTCGTGTGTTTGTGGAGTCGTGAATGTCTGCAGTATATCTAGCTATCTATCTATCACAGGCTCTTCAAATCAATCTTCTATCCTCCAAGAAGTCATAAAATTTGTAGATTTCAGATCGACATCAGTCTGTCATTGGACCAAGAACCTCCCTATCATTCGCCAGACCTCGCGAACGTGGCCGTCGCAGCGCCAATTGCTAAATTGTCACATAACCTCATTTTTGCCGATCACAATTTTGCATATGATCCCCAGGGATTCACAGTATTACATAAATAACAAGGCGACTTTGTTTTATCTATTTATCTAGTTACTTGGTTATCCATATCTGATCACTGATAGAATTGAAAAATTCCCCGTTGGTACCAGTCGTCGGTGCCCAATCAGTGAGTTGGAGTATAAAAAGGAATTCTGAAGGAGGTCGTCCTGCCATACAAGTCTTCCTTAATCTCGACCCTAGCAAGTAGTAATTTCATGTATTTTGAAAATAAGTGGCACCCAGGCAATGCAAATACCAACCTACCACTGAGACACCTATCCCGCTCTGTCCTCTATCTGCCCCGACCCCTCTCTTTCTATGTCTAAAATTAACACTCTCTCTCTCTCTTTCTCTCTCTTTCTCTCCTCAGGATTGTCTAAAAGTATGTACACCTCTCTCTCTGTTAATGTATAAAAGTGTTCACCTCTCGTTCTCTCTCTTTTTCTTCCCCCTCTCTCTCTGTCTCTCTGGGATTATACAAAAATGTCCACGCCCCCCTCTCTCTCTGGATGTATAAAAGTGTTGACCTCTCGTTCTCTCTCTCTCTCTCTCTCTCTCTCTCTCTGAATGTCCAAAACTGTCTAATGATATTCACTCCCTTCTCCCTCTCTCTGATTGTCTGAAAGTGTTAAATATTTCGCCCAGTACAACTCGTGAATGACGCTAACAAGTACCACCGTTGTACCCCCCGACCCCCCGCCCGCCATTAATATTGATGGATGAGCGTTTACTTCCGCTGCGTCGATGTCCATTTCCTCTAGTCAAGAGTAATGATAGCACGCATGAAATATTACAGATTTTTGCGCCCTCTGTCCGCGTCAGGACCCGTTCCTCGGCCAGTGTCCGCAGTTGACGCTTTAAATTGCTGACGAATTGAGCAAGTATCAAATGTTTCGGGGATGGCGGATAGTTGAGCACCGAGCCAATGGCACAGGTGAGAACGCAGGTGTTAAAGTTGGCCACTGGTTGGACCGGAAGTCCAAAACGAGGGGGAGGCAAACAGGGATCAGGGTGCAGAAGAAGAAATGAGAGGACGTCTGAAAAGAAGGGGCCAAATATCATCATTATCAACATCCTCTTAGCATCCGTCGTTAAACATACACCAGCCCCCAAATTCGTCTGACCTGTTCATCATGAACAATACATCTGAACCGTTCTAGTTCGCTAAGCCATTTTATACTCTACCGGCAATAGTTTTGCATATGATCTCTGGGATCCATGTTGTGAGTCGTGATGTCCAACAGTTGTCTCAGATTCTTGCAATATGACGAGCCAATTGTTATTTGAGCATTCTTAATGAATTTTATGATATCTCGGACTCCTATTTTTTTCTCTTATATAGTGTTGTCTGGTGATCTCTGGCATGATTCTCTAATGTGCACATTGCATGGTTTTCAGTTTGAGGGTTAATCTTTTGATTAGGTTCCATTTTGTACTTAGGATATATAATGATGCAAATCAATGAGTTATTGAACTATTCTCTCTTCCCCCTCTCTCTCTCTCTTTCTCATACACATACAACAGTGTATTGACACACACACACACAAACACACACACATATATACATATACACCAGTGTATTTGAGTGAGCACGCATACACACACACACAAAGGAAAAATGTATATAAAAAACAATACATCACAGTCGACATATTATTGGAGACTAACTGATAGCAAAATGAAACCTACAGTGAGATGGAAAATATTAAAAGAAACACTCGTACGCCCAAAATATTGAAATCTCATGTTAACGATACCTAAATGAGAAATTTGAAATTCTTACTTTTGCCTATAAAGCAAAACAACACCCCACACATATATATACGTAGAATAAAAGGAAAATCCCACCCTGTAGAAAAATAGATACCCCCTCAATAAAATGTCCTAAACAGGAATCTAAAGTAAACCGAATGGTTGATCTTGGATTTATCGAGCATATGAATAAAACCCATCAAACATTGGATATTGTATTGTACTATATTACTTTTACAGCATTATTGTATAGCATTCCTAGTTTGTATTACACACGCACATACACAAGCACATCTGAGTGCTTGGATCAGCTACTACTTTCAGTTTTTGGGCACTTCTTAAAATATGTTTGAATTGAAAATTACTCGAATCATTTTTTTTTTTAAATAAAAAGATCTTTGTACATGGAGTGGATGATCGGTTTTTTATTGTTATTAAGTACTGAAATGACCCATGATACATCATAGAGTGAGAAGTCCTTGGTCATAAAGACGGGGTGCCGGTTTTCTGTTTATATTAAGTTGTTAACTGACTCTCCATGATTAATCCTATTGCTTCACGTAACGAGTCTAAACACCAGATACACATTTCATAATTTGTGCGCAAAACCTCAAATTATGTCTGAATAAAATGGTACGAAGAGAAAAATAATTTTCCACACAAGAGCAGCTTTTACAGTGTGTACAACTTAACTAACAAATGGTAATCTTCTTCCATCACGTCTTATTCACAAACAACAAGTTAAACCAAGCATTTCATTATATGCAAAGAGTTTCGTTAAGATAGAAAAAGGTGGAGTCAAGTCATTTGCATAAATTTAATCTCCAGCGCCTATAATACACGTTGAAGTGAATATATACAAATAACTTACAGAATTAAATATTTTAGCGTACTTGAAGCAGGTTTTAGACTTTTCAAAGGCCCTGAACCTGAGATGAGGGATAGATATGAAGGTAGATCTCTTTTTTATTGTTATCAAATATAAAACTGATCCCTCAAATGATTGATGAATTATTCATACATAATGAAAAATATATAAAAAAAGAAAGAATTCATTGGGCTTTATACATGGATAAGAAAGTCATATATTTTACAGCTGGCTGGTATTTGTTTTTATACCCCGGGGGACAGTCCTTGGGTGGATCCTGCGGCACTTATTCTTTTATTAAAGTTTTGTTTAACTGGAGATAGTAGATCACTACATCTACCTAGGACAACGAATTTCCATGAGACCCTCAAAGGAAGAAGAAATCAAGTGAAGAATCACATTAAGATGAGAAGTCTTTGGCAGAGCAAGCTCAACCTTCAAAAATAATAAGATCCCATTAATCCTAAAGAGAAGGGTGTATAACCAATGTATCCTCCAAATAGTCACTTATAGAGCTGAAACATGGAACCAAACCAAGAGACAGATCTGCAAATTGAGAACCATACAACGTGCACATGAAAGAATTATGCAGGGCCTCACATAGAGAGTCAACGAGACAGCACAGTACATCCGAAAAAAGACAAGAGTCAGGAACATCATAGAATCCATTAAAAATCTCAAATGGCAGTGGGCTGGCCAAGTTGCAAGAATGGCAGACAACTGATGGACATCATGACTCATGACATGGATTCTTCGATATCACATGCGCAGCTGAGGCCGGCAGAATATCAGATGGAGAGACGAGCTAGACAAAATCAGAAAGTACTGGCTCCGCGACACCCATGAAGAAGTGTAGCGAACCCTAGGGAAGGTCGATATCCAACGACGGACGTTGAAAGACGTATGATGATGATGATTATGTTGACTGTAGACTATGTTACAAAAAGTATCCCAAGCACTCACTGGCAACTCTTCTGACTGATCCTCCTCTACCAACTGCTGAACAAGCCCTTTCATCTTATCAGCATCAAGTGGTCTCTATTTTTTTTTTCTAAACTTTCGCTGATGGACCATTTTTGGTCTGAAACAAAGAGGGTTATCGATCGACGGGCTGGTTTAACAGCTTCTTCCTAGTATATGAACTCGACCCGTGACATGAAACGCAGTTTTGCGAATCATTCGTTCTTACATCCAGGCTCGTCGCCCTGACTCTACCATCACATACCAAGGAGGGTACCGCTATCGAGTTCCAGTAGTATTCTGAGGTCTACAAAGGAGGGACGCTACTTTGACCTCTCCTCAAGTTGGCTATTTCTCAATTGCATTTATTTTTTTGCCGTTAACAAGATAGACAGTGCACACAACAAAAATAAGACATTTTCAAACAGGAAAATGGGATTTCCGTTCCCTTTGTGATCAATTTTGAAAAATTATAATGCTCAAGAGAAGAAGTTAGCATGTCTGCTCACTGATTCACTCTGCCCACACATACCATTGAGTAAGATAACCCAACACCCCCTTAAAAACAAGTGCAGTGATCGCAGTTTGGACAAGAAATAATGCGAGAACAATCCTCACATGATACAATGAGAAAAACTCTGAAGAGTCGTGGCTCTATAATGAAACTTAGAGTGCCCCTGAATATTAATTAACCTTAGCTTAGGATTTGTTTGCTTAGCTTGCACATTGTACAGCAATGCTCAACAAAGCAAGTTTTCACGCAAAAAAATAACAAATGGGTTCACTTGAGAAAATAGACAAGCAGCCGTACAGTGAGTGTTGAATCACTTTCCCTTACCCATAAGTGATGAAAACCCATTTAATTAAGGACCTTTTTTTAGGACAGCTAGATTGGAGGGGATTCTATTTACAATGTAATTATAATGCTAAAATGGATCCCTATTCTCGATTCAATATATATATATATATATATATATATATATATATATATATATATATATATACACATTTTTGCTTTGTTATTTATATATAGTTCTTTAAAGGTCAGAAGTGAACGGAGATATTTTCCTTATTTTAGATTTCAAAGAGAAAACTTTTTTTTCTTTTCCTTAGGTCAAAAGTGAGAGGGAACTTGTTTTTTCTTTAAGGGATCAAAAATGGAAAGAAACCCCTTTTAAAACTTAATGAGGACAAAGGTGAAGGGAAACTGTTTTTCCTTTATGGTTGAAAGTGAAGGGAAATTATTTTGTCCTCTTGAAGGTCAGAACTGAAGGGAAACCTTTTCCCCTTTTAAAAGATCAAAAGGAAATGAAGACTTTTTTCCTCCATTAAAGGGTCAAAAGTGAAACTGAATATTTTTCGCCTTCAAGAGACCAGAAAAGTTTGAAAGCTTTTGTTCTTTTTTCCTTTACTCCTGAAATATTTCCCCCCGACTTGGAAGGATACTTCAGATAGTACACACACACACTTAACATAGTCAGAGTTGGTCGTTGGTACAGAAAAGGGAGAAGAAGGTTAATGAGCCAGAGTGGAGGTTGATATATATATATATAAAGTGAGTGTGAAAGTTTGGTTGTTTGTCTTGGAAAAATGCCGCCATTTCTCAGCGAATCGCTCCAATTTTTGGCACTGAGGTCCAGATATGCCCTGCATAGCCGAAGACTGCAAGTTCAGGCCTTCTTACAGGTTGATATCCAATGAAACTTCCATGCATTTCTGTGTTTAGATATCTTTCCGGGAGCGGTTGAATCGAAGGGAAGTAATTCTATTTTTTCATATAGAATTATACAACCTTCAATTGGTGTGGGTTGGAAAGTTTTAGATTGAAGCGGCCAAATATATATTGCCGTATTTTTTGGGGTCAGCTGCAATCTTGTGCCGCCGCCTCAGCATTGTCGATAAAGTGTCGCCGTTCAAACACCGATCCTTCCAGCCCCGATACCTTCCACAAGTTTAGTTATTTTCAACAAAAAAACAAGGTTAGCTAAGGCATTCATCTACGCTTTAATTATCCTGTAAGGTGAGCAATTTGAGCGGAACGCAGAGTGTTTTTGATAATATTTTTTATTCAACATAGTTTACGTAATATATTGAAATTATTTAAAAAAATAAATATTATTTTCAAAATTTTCAAAAAAATTCATAAGGAAAAAAGTTATTTATTCGTTCGAATATTGAAAACACACAAGATGTTCCTAAACTCTAGCTATGAAAAAATATTTCTACATCTTCTAAAATTTTGGACATTTGATTTTAAAATCACCGTAAGATTAAAATGCTACAAAATTAAATTGAAAAAGACAAATCTGAATTCATATAAACAAACCGAACACTTTTGGTAATGATTCTACAACAACATTTTTATAGATACAATACGATGAGTTTTTTTAGCTTGATTTTGTTTGAAAGAAGTAGTTTAAATTCTTATTTTACAGTCAATAACTCATCGTATCAATGAAAATAGTGTTGAATAAACATCTTTCAAGAAAGATTGATTCATTTATTTGAGTATTAAACATATACGAAATGGTCCCAGAATTTAGCTATAAAAGATCACCATAGTAATTTCTTTATGTATAAATGAAATAAAAGTATCAATACTATCAGACTTTAGGGGAAGCGAAGCCAATAGGATAGGATATTCTGTTATTCGTCCATATTCATTGGGTCGGTTCGAAAAACAACTAAAAAATCAAGCTGAAGACTAGATTGGCAAGGTTTCGGTCGAGCAGGCTCGACTTTCAAGAACAAGAAAATCCTGCTCGTCCTAAAAGAGGGGTATACAACCAATGTATCTTCTCCATAGTCACCTATAGGGTACAGACATGGAACCTATCCGAAAGATCGACCCTCAATCTGAGAATCATGCAACATGCACATTAGAGAATCACGCTTAGCCTCACATGGAGATATCATAATACAGCACAATATATCAGAGAAAAGACAGGAGTCCCAGATATCATAGAGACTATTTTAAAACTCAAATGGAAATGGGCAGGTCATGTTGCAAGAATGGCAGACAACCGATGGACGTCACGATTTACGGCGTGGATCCCCAGAGATATTATGCAAAATTGTGGCCGTCTGAAATTAGGATGGCATAACAAGCTAGACAAATTCAAAAAGTAGTGGCTCCGTGGTGCCCACGTTATAGAGGTGCAGCAAATCTTGGGGGAAGATCTATGTCCAACCACAGACGATGAAAGGCTAATGATGATAATGAAAAAGTAGGCATGAAAATTAATTACCATGATTTATAACGTTTTATAAAAAAGTTGTTTTTTTTTTAATCTATATTCTCTCCTTTCTTTAGAATTAAATTTCTAAATAAGTTTTGGGACTGAATTTGACTTTGCAGGGACTCTCTAGATTGCAGGAGTTTCTCTCATGGCCAGCTTTACGTCGCATAATCTTGTGTTTGGTTAAGCAGACAGCTATTATCAGAGCACCAGATCAAAAGACAAGAAATATCTACACCCAGAAGCTCTAATTGATTAGAAAGAAATGTTACTATGATTCTTATTTCATGTTTTGGATAACAATTTAGAACTAAAATAAATGAAATAGATGAGATGAAAAAAAAATCAAGATTCTATTCTATCATTCATAGATCACAAGTAGCAGAGGAACCCGGTTAATACTTGAGAATCAACATTCCTGAAAAGCTTCACACATGATAGCAGCCAGAAAAAAAGTCAACTTTAGTGATGTATGTGCATTCAAATAACAGTATTTCCACATACAATTATTTACGAAAAGAAATGTATAAGAATTTGCTATCAGTTAGGTTGTTTTAGTACTACTTTCATGTATTTGACAGCCAGGCAATATATATATATATATATATATATATATATATATATATATATATATATATATATATATATATATATATATATCGTCGGAATACTTTTCTGGAAGAGCAGCTGACACCGAAAGCAGGTCAGAGCATATTATGGTGGTCCCTAGCATACAGATCCTTGGTTTAAAGGGATGGGTCAGTCACTTGTATGCCGTTTGCAAGACTCTTTCGTTCGTCTATTGCAAACCCAAGCCATGGCACACACATGCACACATTCCCACACAATATATATATATATATATATATATATATATATATATATATATATATATGTGTGTGTGTGTGTGTATGCGTGTGTTTGTGATATGCATATATCAATGTGCATTGTTTATATACCCAAATGTATCATGTATGTAGATTAAAGTATACATACACTTATGTTGGCACAGGGGCCCCATCGTCAACCACGGAATTTTCGTTGATGGAACCAATTCATCATATCTGTGTATCATACATATAAACATATACTATGATATATATATATATATATATATATATATATATATATATATATATATATATATGAATGATAGGATGTGAATTCGCTACACAAACAAGTTTATGTTTCTGTCCTCTCTGGGCCTCATCAGGCAAATGATCGTCGGTGTATTTAGATTCTAGTTTGGGAGATTTGGTGAGAATCTCGAGGGTATTGCTATGAGTGGGAGGAGTCATTCATTTTGTTTTATTTTTTTTAGTAGTGTGAATATTCTTGTTATTGGTTGCAATTTAGATGTCAAAGGGTTACTTTTCAGATTCTTAGATATATTTATTAGATTTTTACATATATTTCCAGCTCTTCTCTAAAACAACTTGACTTTCGAAGTATAAAGTTGGATGTATCGAGCACTCTATGAAATGAATCTATCGCATATCAGACGCTGCTTTATATTATACTATATTGCTAACCTGATCTGTACCATATATATATATATATAGTCCCTGTCAGCGATGGGTATAAGCGTCTTCATCAGTTTTCATCGATAGGATAAGTGGGATACTCATGGTTGATTAGTTTGCTGTGAGTAATTATTCAAGTTAAGCGGTCACCCGACACTTATAAAGTAAATTGCCCACAAAAGCCCTCACTGAAAATCTTACGATATAAGAATTGTCCACAAGCAATGAGGCTGAATTTTTCTGGAACATTGTCGTTATTCCAACCATGACGTCAATGGACAGGTCAAGAAATAATCACAAAAGATATTTTCACGAACCAATTGCATCAACGTGGCTCCCTCGAAAGAGATCTCAGTATCATTTTGCATCAAAGGCAAAGAACGTTCTTGCGTTTTCTCTGCTGTGAATCAAGTAAGCCAAGTTTCGGCTTTTTTTTCAGAATCTAGCGCTTTGATTTTTGACAAATGCAACAAAAATAAACAGCCTTACTCGCTGTGCAGACTTGCAATCGTTTCTTTGCCGTGGGTTGCTGTCTTAGCAATGATGATTCTTCATTTTATTCCCCGTCATTCAAAGCGACAGCAGAGAAAGTAGAAAATGGCGGGGACGGTTCTCTGCTCGGAGCAGCTGCTCGGATTTACAAAGGGCTGACTTTCAGATTAAACGAGTTGGGAACCCTGGGATTGGATGAAATGAAGACATGAGAACGAAAGTTCACAGCATAAATAGAAAACTGTGAAACACCATAACAACAAAATGGCTCTTCAACAGAGAGATGTGATTACATGTTTTTTTTTAAAGACAGCCAACAAGTCGGTCTCTCTATATATACCTGTTTGACCGTATCTACTACGTTATTCATATCAGTCTCAATATTTCTCTACTTACTAACTTACTTAACTACCTGACTATGTATTAGTAAAGATATTTACTTAACTTCTTGAATGTACTACGTAAAATATAATCCTCCACGTTTCTAAAAGTTTAAATCTTCGGAAGCGAGCGTCCACCCTGGCTCAAAAGATGATGACGATGTTATTCACGTAAGATAAGAATACTTATTTCAATTTAGAAAAAAAGAATGCAATAACTACAATTCTATCACTTTGGGCGGCAGAAAAAAGAACCACTAGAAATACTTGTGGAAGAAAAATTCCGTGAAGACAAAAATTTGGAAATTATTATCTTTCAAATCAAATCCGTCAAAAAGTGAGAATTCATTGCTGCATTAAATTCGTGAAGATTTCACAAAGCATAAAAGCTCAAATCAACAACAACAACAACAACAACAACAACAAAAAATAAAAACAAAGCAAGAACAGACACAAACGAACAAAGAAACCAACAAAAAAAAAAATAAGAAAAGAAAATGGCTTCTGATTTAGGTTCTGACAGAAAAACTGTCTCTCCTGGGTAATTTTATTACATAGTTTTGTGGCAAATACCATGATCGTTTATCGCACAATTATGCTTAAGTGAAAGCTTTCCATAAATGCTACATAAAATTGCCGAAGATATGTTGCGTTATACGAAAACTGTCACTCTTATAACATTTGTTTATGAAGGGGTATTATTTCGTTTATGTTTAACGGCGCAGCCCATATATCTTGCAAGTAATGATAGAAGATAACACTGGCCGTCATAAAAATATTGATCTCAATATGACAACTTGATTTAGAAGCATAAAGCAGGCGCGTCATTATTTGGTGCTTCTAAGGGAGGCTCATGAATATGTGTGGAAGTATGTGTATTAGAGTTAGTGGTATGTAAGTATATAGGAATAGTTTCAATATAACCACACCTTTATCTCTCTCTCTCTCTCTACATATATATATATATATATATATATATATATATGCATGCACATGCACACACACGATATATATATATATATATATATATATATATATATATATATATATATATATACACATCGTGTCTGTGTGAGTATATATATATATATATATATGCACGCACATGCACACACACGATATATATATATATACATATATATATATATACATATATATATATATATATATATATATATATATATATATATATATATATACATCGTGTCTGTGTGAGTATATATATATATATATACATATATATATATATATATATATATATATATATAAGATATACTTAGGTGCAGGGCAATTTGAAATTTAAATTGTATGTTCAGTGTATTATGATTGTACAAACATTTGAAACACGTGTGTGTAACATTCATTCTCAGAGTATATATATATTTAAGCCGGTTCATAATCGTAATTCTCGTTTGTTTCGTGTGTGTGTGTTGCATAAGTTAACGTAATGCGTATTTTGTGTATATCAACGTATATTTGATTACCCATTGAACATAAAGTATTCATATCATGTAGACGTCCATACTTTTCGTTCCACACACGCACACCCAGGGGAGAAAAATAGATATTATTCCTGGGTTCTTTTGGTTAAGATCAAAGTCCAGCATCTGTTCGCAGTACAAACTTTGGTTGCTTTGAGCCGGTACAATTCAATGGCTGATGCTGGCTTACTGAAGGTTGGTACGATCTGTCCTATAGCCTCAATAAATTACTCCACTCAGTCCCGTGGGAGCAGTACGCCCTGGGACAGTACCGTCCCACTGCGCTAGAAGGCAATGGTCGGGCTTTGCAACATTAGTTGAGGGGACTGAAGACTTTTCACTAGTTTTTTCATACACGGAACCCAACATTAAACTGACCTTGTGTCACATCTTGCTCATGTGAGGAAGTAAATACAGATCAAAGTGTAGTATTGGTTCGCAGTATATACTTTGTAGCCCTACGCCGATGCAGTGTAGAGGCCGATGTTTGTCTACTGAACACGATATTGCTAAGCGCCAGTGGCCTCAAAAAATAACTCTGCTCAGTCTCAGGGGAGAGTTAGCCCCGAGGCAGCACCATCCTATTGCCCTTAAAGGCAAGGGTCAGGTTTGGCCTGAAGTATTTGCTAAATTAGCTGGGGGACTTGAGCAATTTATTTTCAGCTTTCCTGCATACGATACCTAACCGACCTTATGTCACATCTTGCACTCGTGGAGATTTGAGTAAATACGGATCAAAGAGTAGTATCAGTTCATTTAATCTATCTAATACACCCTGGTGTGTAGTCTTCTGACGTTAAACTGATAATTGTAACTCTACTAATGCCGTTTATAAGGCCCAATATCCAACTAGAGCATAAAAGAAAATAATGACCGCACACCAAAAAATCGAATTTTGTGGATAGCTTACTGAGTTTTCACTCAAGAATATTCATCCACTATGTCGAATTCAAAAGTGCACACATGCATCTGTCAGAGTTGAAGAAAACGTAAGAAATTTTTTTTGCGCACAGTAAGACAGAGGGGAGAAATATTGGTTAGCATCCAGCCCCAGTAAAATATCTCGCTGCAAGGACGCCGACAGGGTATCAGCAAGGAACCCATGCTTGATATCCAATCGACGGCTTATACTGCATACGGTGTGGAAGGAGATAGATAGATAATCCGTTTTTTTTCTGTAACTGGTGCATGTATTTCAATCCTAAAACAATTGCCCATAACCCTTCCCATCGTGTGTTTCAGATTACCATCCAAACAACCAACTCCTGGAATCTTTACCTGAGAATTTGCTTTTGAAACCTCGACATACACGAGTATATACAGCACGCTCCCAGGGTAAGCTTGAGGTTGCATATGCGAATATCCTGATCTGATACAACCGCCAACAGTGTCGTCTCAGTTCTACATACCTTCGCTTAGAGTCTTAATTTTGATCTAAGCTGTCGTTTTCATCTTCCTATCACGCTTACTCCATTATCTCATGACATTTAGCTCTAAGAGGTCGACGAAAAGAACGGCCTTTGGCTTTCTTGTTTTGTCTATTCGCTCATTTCACCCTGAAGTGGCTAATATCGACATACTGTCAAAGAAAAATCGAACTACTAGTTGTTCAACAGTCACATTTATTACCAAATTCAAAATTATGACGCTATTATATCGAAAATTTTGCCTCGGGTACAATTTACTTTAAAGAAATAAAAGCAGTCTATACATTCGAATTTCGTAAACAATTCAAGTAATGTAGTAAAGAATCTTGCCTGTGTGACCGAAGCTGAGCAAAGTTTTTCCAGGAACAACTATCATATGAGGGATTATAAAAACGTTAGGGTCTTTGTAATCTATTAAACTTATCATAATTAGACACAATGCCTAATGCGAAAGAAATCCAGTTAGGATTGCATCCAATATAAAAGTAATGATATGCAAGACTGACTTTTTACAAAAGAAGAAATCAAGCGAAGAATCACTCTTGGATGGCGAGCTTTCGGCAGAGCAAGCTTAACTTTCAAAAACAAGATCCCGTTGATCTTAAAAAAGAGGGTATACAGCCAATGTATGATCCTGACATGGAGAGATCACAAGACAGCACAATATATCAGTGAGAAAAACAGGAGTCCAAGACATCATAGAATCCATCAGAAAACTCAAATGGCAATGGGCTGATCATGTTGCAAGTGTTGGACATCACGACTCACAACATGGATCTCCAGAGACCACATGCGAAACCGAGGCTGGCAGAATATGAGATGGAGGGACGAACAAGAGACACCAAGAAATTATTGGCTCTGCGACGCCCTCGATAGAGAGGTGTGGCGAATCCTTAGGAAGGTCCATATGCAACGAGGAACGTTAAAAGACTGACAGGTCGAGGTGCCTAATCGAAGTCGATATGGTTGATTCAATAATGCACAAAACAAAATTGAGGCAAATGGGACAAAGAAGATTAATCTTCCGAGTTGATGGGAATTTTGAATTATCTTTGAAAAATTTCATTAAAATTCGAACAAATAAAAAAAAAAAAAACATTTATAAGATGTCAGCGGGAATTTTCTAAAAATTTTCATGTGCCCAAAGTAAAAAATGTACAAGTATACTTTGATTAGAGTGGTTGATTTGTTCCTAGATTTTCTGTACGACTCAAAATTACGCTTTTCAACGTCCTGTTATAATTTAATTTGTCAGCGCATACTTATAATCGATTCGTACAACAATGCCTGAACAGTATTACATAAAAAATTAGCGCCAATCAAAAGAGCACTATGCAAGGTATCCCAGTAACACACAAAATAAACAAATAAAAGTGGTCAAACTAATCCCTATTGCTGTTTTAATTTTTCCAATTTAAAGTATAGTTTGAACCTCAGCAGGTTTTCCTTTTTCGTAAAAACTCAAAATGATTTCGATTCCCCTTTTAAAACTTGTGAAACTTCTTTATGACCAAGTGCCACTAAATTGAAATTTCATAAGAAATGTTATTCCGTTATTTTTTTAAAAGAAAACATTTGAAAAAAATGAATAAATTCAGTCTGATGCAATAAGACAGAAAGTTTTATTAGATTTCAGTAAGTAGTTGTATTTTAGTAGATTACATGAATTTAAGTAGATTTTTAAAATACGGATATATTCAGCGTTTCAATTCTATTTCTATATTCATTGCTGCTTTTTTTTTAACAAATATAAACATTCCAAACACAGATATCTTACAAGTCAAAAGCTCTACGTATATCATAACAGTTTCCTATAGTTTTCGTTTCTGATGGTGTATCATTTATGAAAATTGACTTATCTTTTATATGCGATTGGAGAAGCCTTTTTTTCATAGGTGTAAATTTTGCAAAAGTGCACGAGAAAACATATATGAATGAATAAATAAATAAATATATATATATATGCATATATGTATATATTAATATATATATATATATATATATATATATATATATATATATATATATATATATATATATATATGTGTGTGTGTGTATATATATATATACATATATATGTATATGTATATATATATACATATATATATATATACATATATATATGTGTATGTATATACATATGTGTGAGTATGTGTATATATATACATATATATATATATATCTATACACATGTATATATACATGTGTATGTATATATATATACATATATACACACACACACACATATATATATATATACATATATATATATATATATATATATATATATATATATATATATATATATATATATATATATATATATATATAAAGAGGAGTTTGTTCAATGTTTTTGCTTTATATAGAAATTGATGACACCCCTGTAAAACAATCTCTAAACAAAATTTTTTTCTGATGATGACTGCTATATTGCTAACTTTCTTCCTGAGTTTTGTACAACTGAAGTCGAATAGAAGAAATATATGTTAGAAGATAACGCCAATATTCTGAGTGATGAAGGCTTGCCGGCTTCGAAAACACTATTCGAAACCCAAGCTTTCACCTACACCGGTAGAAATTTCGAAACAATGTCATCATCTTTCTTGTCAGTCCGACTGATGTTTAGCAATTTTGTGTTTTTCAGTATCCAATTTCCAGACTAGTCATCAATTTTCCCTCTCTCCACAGGTAAGATAGACAGGGATTACAGCTGCAGTGGAGAATATTACACACTAAAAGATTATTTTATCAAGGTAAGTATTGAATTATTCAGAATACTTATCGTTTCCCGTGAAACAATCCACTGATATATTTCTATTTCTACTACTCCGGAACAATCATTATTTACTTTTGACTACTATTTTCTTTCATTCCAATTTTTTGGCCTTTTTTTTTCAAAAATCATAACTTAACTCATTTCGTAAATCTACGATAGTGAATAAACATCGCGAATCAGAAATGGAGAATAAGCTCTGGGTGAGGCTCGAACTCTAGTCCGTTTTAGCTCAGTTTGGACAAATAATCAAAAAGAAATTAATTAAATTACTTCGGTGAGAGTCTCCATTGCTTCAAATGTTGGATGGGAGCAAAATTCTTTCCTTTAAGTGAAAGAGTCCATGGTTACGGACAGAGAACCAAGAAAAGCACGCTGTTCATTATATGAGTAGATCAGAAAACATTGTTTTTTTTTCCATCTTAATTTTAGTTGGTTTTCATCACAACTACCCAGACGCCCAATTTTCAGCTTCTCTGGTCGCTCGATCGCCCAAGTAGAGGTTTTTTGCGTTCTGAAATATTTTAGAAAAGCAAAATTGACTTTCATAAGCAATTTAAGTGAAATTACAGATTTTTTGACAAAAATCGGAGATTTGACTTTTACATAAGATCGATTTATGCACGTCTGCAGACAGTAATAACCGACTATAGTCGAAATAATGGTAATTTGTGTCGGAATACAAAACCAGACATTTTGAAGAGTAATGCCTGCATCACGTAAGGGAGCTGACGTGGATCGTTCTCAGCAATATCTTCTGAATAAAGACTTTGGGGAAAATTCAGTTACCATGAACTGATGCGTTTAAGCTATAAACATGTCTAGCATTGGTGAATAATGTTTTGTTTTTTTTTTTCTTTTTTAATAAAATATTCGTCATATCAGGTGGCTAGAATCGGTCTATTATGTAAAAATAAAACACGTTTTGTTCTTTAAATAGTCGACGTTAACTTTACTGAACAACATATTTGGCGTTTTGTCTCACTATCCTCCGTCATTTTTCTGGTAATTTTGATGTCTTACAAGTAATCAAGCTTTCTTCATAAAGGCTGGAATAAGCTGCATTCCTAGGTACAATATCTACAGATGAATCTAAACCTCTCACTTAGGCCTGCTGACCTACGCCCCCACCCCAAAATGTTAAAAAAAAAAAATTATGCCTTTCCAGTTAAGTAATTCTGGACGTATACCGCTGATCACTGTTTCAGTTTGTCTCCTTGGGAACATTACTTGTTCGAATCAATCATTTCGTTCTTTGGAGGGATCTAATAATAGAGTTCCCCATTCCAATCCTCAGATATATGCAGGAATACCTTATTTGGATAATAAACAGTCTTTGGGACTGTTTGTGATTTTAGAATCACAGACGTTACTTGAAACTAAATGCTCATGATGCCATCTAACAACAAAAATAGACCAACGTTTCCAGGCCACCAATATTTCATCTTTCCAAATGCTTCATGTGATTAATTTCCCTCTTCCCTAGTTAAGATTATCGTCTTAAGTTAATGATACACATGAAAATATTTAAAAAAAAGCCTCTCATTAACGAAATTGTCATTGGAAATTGAGTGTTGTTAGTGCTGAGTTGTTTAAAACATTTACTTTGGTGCAAAAAATAAGTTATATACCTGCGTCAAACAAAATGGCGCTGGATGGGAAAACAGGGTGATGATTGCATGAATTATTCGAACTAGTACCGTTATCTCTGACGTTTTCCTTACATTTCTGGCCTCCCAAGAAATGTTTGAATTTTTATGTCAAAGTATTACTATCATTCTGTGTTCTCATTGGGATTATTTCTTTTCTTTATCTTCATTAGCCTTCTTCTTCATTAGTCTGCGTGTTTTACATCTTTCCTCGGGTGTAGGGTAATCCTGATAATCCCGATGCGTCTTCATAAATCGTAGGGTAAGATTAGCCCAGAATTAAACACGGCAAAAAGAAAGAGAATGTAAAACTTATTGATTTTATTCATTTTATGATTCCCCGTTCATTTGGCTCATCTCGCAGCCTTACCTTTCTGATTAAGTACAGTACAGGTTGAGTAGATCGTTTCTATGGGAACCTTACGTCAGCCAAAATGGACGTACTGATTAATATTGGATTTTTTTTTTTAGTGTTCCCAGACCCCTAAGATGATGATGACGGCATGTTAAGCTGAGTTGCATGTTGTTCGGTGGGAGTTACATAGACTTGAATGTAGAAGAGCGTAGAAAATGGCGCGTGCTGCCATTATAACAAATCACTATAAAAAAAACAAAAACAAAAATATCACCGCGCCAACTATCAAAAAAAAAATTTATATCTTTACGGAGTGCCGTAACGGTTAACAAATGGGTTGAGGGGGATTGACGGATCGAGTTCGAATTCCAGCTGAGAACATTCATGTTTACTTCACATTAATGCTCAGGGGAGAGAGATTCTGTCTCATCAACCGTTATTTTGACGAAAAAACTTGCAAAAAAGCCACAATGTTTTGCAACTAAGACATGATTCATATTTTGAACTTTTAAGGTCGTGGGAAATTAGATTAGAAGAAAGATTTGGAAAGTCAATGAACGACAGTAACAAAGACAAACCTATCTGCTGCAGGGTCAAACTTCACATCTACTTCTATCCCGACCGAAGATGATTCAACTTTTGTATTGCATATATGATGAATAAAACATTATAAAACACTTACTTTTTGGTATAAAAATATTCATTCATTAGTATGTGTGAGATAAATTTCTTAGATCTGTAAGACAGTATAGCTCAGTCGGTATGAGAGCTGGCTATCATTAACTTGGTCATAATTTCGAATCACGGGAGGGAAATGTGAATTTCATAAATGTATTCACTTACTAGAAATATATTAGTCCTTGCCTATTTCTGTATAGATTTGGGAAGATTTTTGAAACTTGCCAATCTAGCTGAGAGACACTGCAACAGATCAATTAGTTGTGAATTCAAATAACAGTAGGGGAATGTTAATTTTTACATCCCTGGATCTTGTTATGGTAAGCAAAAGTCAATTCCAGGTTTTGACTTGAGTTTAACAATAAGATATATATAGATAACCAATATCTGATTTACAAATAATAAACATTATACTCAAAACATCATCCTCTCGAGAATGATACCTATGAACTTTAAAATCATGGAATATTACTTATCACTATATTATTCGGAGTTACCTATATTCTTTATGATTTTGTGCTATGCTGCCACGCTGATGAGTTAGTGGTTGAAATTCCTCGTTTCTGGAAGCCAGTGCTAAGTGAAATCTCGCTGTGAAGACTATTGAGTGGTGTCGTCAGACGGCTTGACAGTTCCATTCGGTTGTTCATGATCGTCTTTGAGATGTGCCTTCATTATGGCTCTCTTAATAAGACAGGCTTAACAGTCGACTTTCTCGAGTGGCACCATGATGAGCAGGCAAGTGTGTAAAGTACTGGGTGAGACGTGGGTGAATTTTTCAGATTCTCTAGCTGAGGGGATTGGTTAGAGAAACGTACATACCGAGTTGCGATCAGAAGAGAAGGTGACTAACTAACGAAGACGGAAGTGTGGCGTCTCTCTCTCTCTCTCTAATGTATATAGGTGTGTGCGCGCGCGCGTGTGTGTGTGTGTGTGTGTGCATGTGCACGTGTGTGAAATAAATGAGTAGTACAGTTACAATGGGCTTTTGTTGATGAACTTTGAAATTTCTGATTTATCGATATAAGAAACACACTCACATAGAAACATACACACATATATATGTTTGTATGTGTGCGTGTGTGATCATAAATTGTGTAATATCATATTGGAACTCTTATTTGAAATGATCACCCGTTGTTAAACGGTGAATGTAACATTTGGCTGAGACGACGTAAAAAGAATAAACAATGAAAGAAAATGAAAGAAACGGTAGGAATCGGATTTGCAACCGATAGGGTAGCCACTTCAACGTAGCGTTGCTCTTATCATTGTACGAATTGTTTACTCTATTTACGTTGTCTAGGCCCAATGGCTCATTCACAGTAACGGGTGGTCATTCCAAATTAATGTTTCTACATAATATGACGCAATTCATTATCATTCGGTCCGATCATTTATCCATATCTTAATAAACAAACACGCACGCACACACACACACATATATATGTGTGTGTGTGTGTGTGCTTGTGTGCTTGTGTGTGTGTGTGTGTGTACTTGTGTGCTTGTGTGTGTGTGTGCTTGTGTGCTTGTGTGTGTGTTTGTGTGGTGGCGTATCAGTCGCAATAAATGATAAATTAGCGGAACAAATTCCAGCTAAAGCTGCTCACGTTTATTTCGTCCTAGTATCCACGTGGAAGACACGAATCCAGTTCTCCCTGCTCTCTTTTCATCAACCGGTATCTTGGCAGAATGTTCTGGATACTTTGATGGTTGAGGGATAAGAAAGCGGGTGAGTCATGAATAATTAAAAGAACACGTTAATGCTGTCAAAAGTTTGAAATAGGAAAAAAAAGTAGCAACATCGGGCGTACCACCTGAGCTTGTTTTCGTCACATCACCTCCAACCCCCGAAACCTAGATTAGTCATAAACAATGGGGATCGATTGTGCGTTTATTTCGCTTCTCTTACCCACCAGATTTAGCAGTTTGGTGGGGGTTAGAGTTATCGTTTTTGCAGCGAGGATTAACGAAAGAAATCCAGCATTTTAGATTCTTTTCGGTACGAGCTAATTTTTTACATCTCTTTTACAGGCTTCCGTTCTTTGAAATCATCATCATCATCATCATCATCATCATCATCATCATCATCATCATCATCATCATCATCATCATCATCATCATCATCAGTAGTCTTTTAACGTCCGTCGTTGGACATAGACCTTCCCCATGATTCGCCACAATTCTCTATCATGGGCGTCGCAGAGCCTGTATTGCCTGAATTAGTTTAGTTCATCCCTCTATCTGGTGTTCTGTCGACCTCAGTTTCTCATGTGATCTCTGGGGATCCATGTTGTGAGTCGTGATGTCCATCGTTACTGGATTAATTTATGATGCAGCCTAATGAAAAAGCTCCCCCCCCGAATTGATCTCTGCTTTGTAAACTTCGTGTAGACAACTGAGCAGATTAAATGAATTTATGGAGAGAAATGTTACATTTAAATCTAGTTGTCCGGAAAGCTTTAAAAAAAGTAATTGAAATGTTTTTGCAATATTATGTACTACAGCTATTTTCCCCAGAAAATCGGTTTCTATCGGGAAATATGTTCATGTTTTCTTTTCAAAACGTAAAGTTCTTGAAACCTCAGTCACCGCTATTTTGAAAATTGGCAATAGCCAAGAGACACGAATATTACAAAACACCCAACAAAATGTCCCTTTAATTATTCAAACGTGTGAACAATTTGGTGTCCATGTTAATTATTGAAAGAAAATTATTTTGAGTGGACGTGTTGATTTTCTCACTGGCGAGATCTCAAGAGAGAACACAAATAACTCATATCTATCTTCAGAAGCCCTAATATCGTGAGCCTCCAGTTCGCTCTCCGCCTTTGCAATAGTATTAAATGAGTTTGACGCATGGATGTCTGCGATGATGCACAAAAAATTAGTTACATAACAAGTGAATATATATTTAACAACTAGCGCAAACATCATTGTTGATATATCAGGGGATGTAGGTGTTTTCAAGATAATACTTGTGATAGACGTACGCAGTTATTTGTAAAGGCTAGCTGAGTCACAAGACTGACAAAGTGGAGAAAATATCCAGTGATATTTGGAACTTCGAGATTAGCTTTCTTACAAAGGTTTTGAATTCGTCCCCACAATATCTACGTCTATAAATCTCTCTACACATGTGCTCGTCTCACATGGATAATGCCTTCACCAACGCGGCTGCAGAAGTTTCCATGGTCAGAAAAACTCTCATCTATATTTTCAAAGCCAATCGCTTTTTAGCACACACACACACACACACACACACACACACACACACACACACACATGCACACACACACACACACACACACACACACACATAAAAATAGAAACTGGAAATTATTTGCTTTTGTAAGTGATTTTTTACAAAAATCAAATTCCCAAAACTTTTGGTTAACACCTCGTGGATATCGTCAGGCTCCAAGAGTTGATTATATACATATATATATATATATATATATATATATATATATATATATATATATATATATATATATATATATATGTGTGTGTGTGGGGGGGGGGGTGTTTGTATTTATACAAAAATATACAAAAAAGAAAGTGAAAAGGGAACTCACCAGAAAAGAGAAAAGTTCAAAACACGCTATACTTTCAGCTTGCAGTACCAAAACGCTTGCTTTAAGAGATTTAAATGGTAATTTTATCAAATGTTGGATCAAAATGATAAAAAAAGAACTGAACAGTATTAAGAAAAATGATGTTCTACAAAAATAAAATGATTGATCGATATTAAGATTGACACTGGTGATATTCCAAACATAGGCGATTATACCAACTTCAGCCGAGGCATCTTAGCTATCAAACCTCTTGAAAGATATAGGAGAGACCTTTCACCAAGGTCTAGCACAACTCTCCACACATGACATAAGAGAAAAATAAAGATGTCTTGAAATATCTATCTTACTTAACAAAAAAGGAGATAATAACGATATTGTATCACATCATCATCGAACACATATATAAACTTTTCTATGAGAAAAATATACAAATTGAAATACAATGGTGGCTTATAAACTAGCTGTTTTCGACGAAGGTGCCCTAAAGACACCTTCAAAGCATAAACTACAGACAACCACGGACTTCTGACGCCAATTACAGCCAACAACTGTGGGAACAAGAAATCAACAACATCTGATATTACACGATGGAATACGAACAAATGCGGTCAAAAGTCCACAAAAAATAAACAAACTCTACATAAAGACTGGAAAACACTTGATCAAAATCAATCATGGGAACAGACAAGTTTTAGTATTGGTTACTCAACAGACGATCACTTACGCACAATACATAATTTCACCGAAAGGATGATAGAATATGATCAACCATATTGTTTGGCTCATTTCGATTATGAAAATGCATTTGACTCGGTAGAACATACGGTAGGTTTTCAACTTTATACGAACAGCAGTAGTGACGAGAATTATATAAATGTTGTTGAGAATGTATTCGAAAATGGAACTATAATAACGACTTCATAAATACATAAATTAGATGAAGATTAGAAACAGAGTTAGACAAGAAACGGATACAATTTCACCTAAAATATTTAAAACAAGTCTCGAAAGGATCTTCAGGATGACTGATTGGGGAAAATGTGGGTAAATATAGATGGAGAATATTTGAACAATTTACGATTTGGTGATGACGTTGCAATAATGTCAGAAACATTGGATGAGTTGCAAAATTGATAAGTGATTTAAATAGAGGACGCCTCAAAATAAGATTAAAAGATGAACAGTATGAAAACAAAAGTAATGTTCAACAATGACGTACCGAATAAGACTATGAGAATTTACAGTATAAATTTGGGTGAAGTTAAGGAATACTTTTATGTGGATCAGGTGATCAAGTCTGGGAAAAACCACGAAAGCAAGATAAAAGAACTTATGAAGATTGTTTGGAGATCATCAAGTAACCACTGGGGCAGATTGAAATGCGCTTTGTCAATATGCTTATAATGTCAGATGTACAATGAATGTTTAATACCAACGATGACGTACGGAAAAAATTCAGAACATCACGAAGAGCGATGGAAAGAACAGCACTAGGAATAACTCTTAGAGACAGACAGAAATCAAGATCGATCAGAGAATAAGCCAAAGTAAGATATATATTAGAAATAATCAGGATACAAAAATAAGGATGGGCTGGACACCTAACAAATTATTAAAAAAACGGATGGTGCAAACTATTGACATATTGGTGCCCTAAAGATAGCAAGCCTTGTGGGAGACAAATATATATATATATATATATATATATATATGTATATATATATATATATATATATATATATATGTGTGTGTGTATGTGTGTGTGTGTGTGTGTGTGAGTGTGTGTGTGTGTGTATTAAGAAATAGATTTATATGATCCGATAAAATGATTATGAATTGCGTTATATCATATAGAAACTCTTATTAAAAATGTTTTTCCGTTATTACACGGATAATGTATCTATTTACGTTGTCTAGGCCAAGTGAAACATTAACCGTGTAATGACGGGAGATCATTTCAAATGAGAGTTTCAATATAACATTATGCAATCTATAGTCATATATATATATATATATATATATATATATATATATATATATATATATATATATATATATATATAGTAAGCTTTGTAGCTTTAAACTCTAAACATTAAAGAAAAACCAATTTTTTCAACAAACATTTTGTGTCACTCCAGTTACCTGTATCCCGATATCTTTAAATGCAATTTATGTAATTTTCTGAAGTTTTTTTTCTCCTGTTTTCCCTATTAATTAATACGGTACAATGTATAAATTGTCTGCTGTTGGGATCATCACTTGTTTACCATGTACCAGTTTCGGGTATTTTAAAAACAAAACAGTTATTTTAACACAGCATATATATAAATAGCATGATATTCGAATATCATGAACAAATAGCATATCTGTCCCTAGGTATTCCCGAAATTTCAATTGCATTATTCTCAGTGGACCTAAACCGATCCAGTTTTAGTATTTTATTGGTCTTATCCAGCAACAATGGTCCTCATGGAAGGATTATTAAAGTTCAAGTCCGAATTTACAGAAGCATGAACGATGGCGAGTACCAAAAAAAAGGATCAATTAAGCATAAACTTACATTGGAAATTGAAAATCCCTTTAAAAACCCATTGAGGGGGATAAAAACAAATAAAATTTTTGTAGACATAATAATGGGGTATTCAAATTTTCAAACTCCATGTACGCGTGAAACGTACATGCATACCTACGAATATAACCAGCCAGACCAGCTTAGAAATTGGAGAAACATAGGTGAGGGGTTGGGTGACATTTCTGGTAGATAGTTTCTATATTTATTTGAAAGATAGATTTTGAACAACCAGACTTTATCATTATTATTGAGTATGTTGGCTATTAGTTGAAACATGGGTTTGGAATGTCCATCTGTACTTGGTGAACCTCTTTTGGCGTCAGTGACCTCTTGAATACTCCGTGGCATTGAAGAGACCAGCACTTAGTTTGGATGCCGAGGCAGATTCGATGGCGCTGCCCAATTGGTGAGACACAAGATGGCCTTTTTCCATCTTAGCTATGCCCCAGGCATTCTCAATGGGCTTCAAGTCCTGTGAGTTACCAGACTAAGGAAGCACCTTGATGCGATGATCGGCAAGCCGAATAGTGATTTCTCGGTAGACCACCGCGTTGAATTTAATCCTGCAGATGACGTGGTACCCCGTACCACTGACTGTGAGAACTCGATACTGGACTCTAGGGTTCAGTGCCTCTCTATCCCTCCGCTGAACACTGCAACCTTGGTCCGTGAACGACCGACGAAACTTGGGGAAACAGCACTTTGAACCAATGAGCGACACTCCATTTTTACATTTCTTTGGCCCATGTCAACTGGTTTCGACACAGTCTTTAGTTGAAAAGAAGCTTCATTCCATGTACCCGGCTGTTGTACCCCATTTCCAGTTGCCATCTGTACGCGGTAGCCCTTAGTACAATCACTCCTGCCTTTGTTTACGTTTTATGGCTCTCATCCAAATTGTAAAACCGATTCTTCTCGACGGTCCTCGATCTCTTGCCGGTCCACTCTTCCAGTCAGTACTTGCTCGTCCAGATGACAATCCTTTGAGATGCTTCGAAACAATTGACTTATTCAGCAATAACTTTTTGTTTCTTCCTCTCTTCGTGGAATGTGCCAGTGATGGCATTTTGGGCAACTTTTAGATCTGAAGTCTTCCTGATTAATCCAATATTTGATTTCTCACTGAAATAAATTGAATTGATTAATTGATTGTACAATGACACGTTTTGGTTGATTAGATACTATATCCTAGTATATTGAGATGCTTTATTCTTGCTAATCCTCAAATGGAGAACCGTTGCTAGATTACACCAACTAAGTACGAGGATTGGGGAAAATCTTATGATTTCTTTATGACAGATATCCTATTTTTCATACAATTCTAATTTTTTAAGCACACACACACACACACACACACACACACATATATACATATATATATATATATATATATATATATATATATATATATATATATATATATATATATATACATACGAACCTTCATATGCATTTTGATACATATACATATACGTATTCCCCAAGCTCTGACGATACCCAGGGTTACCCAGGTGAAACGTACGTAAGCTATTACACTTTTTAATGCGAAACAAAACAAATCAAGATGTACTAAGTAGTGTCAAGACTTTTTAATTTTTTCCATATTGTTAACTTTTCAACGTGCCTCTATATATATATATATATATATATATATATATATATATATACACATGTATTCAGAAATGAATATATGCGATCCGGCTGAATGAGCGTTATATATATATATATATATATATATATATATATATATATATATATATATATATATATATATATATATGTATATATATATATATATATGTATATATATATATATATATATATATATTGACTTGTATTTAATTTACAATGTATGTCACTATATATATATATATATATATATATATATATATATAGTGACATGTATTGAATATACAATACGTATCACTACACATATTTGTATATAGTGACATGCTTTGAATATACATGTGTGATTGTATGTATCTCAAGTATTTATTTCAAAGGTAAAGGGTGATAAAGACGAAGTGGGCATATTGACTGACATTCTCACCATCTCGGGACACTTATAAACTGAATGTTTCTATTCTCGGCTGTTGGCTCTGAAACAGTTCAGAATAATGGATGGGCAGAGCTTAGTGAAGAAAGTGTCTTCGCCAAATCTTTTGGAAATTCGATAGCATTCACACTTTCTCTTTAACCCTTTCTCTGCATTGAATTTCAGCCAACATCCCGACATGCAAATAATCACTATTCTATTCACATTACTATAAATTTATCACTTGTAATAAATCCTCACTAAAACCGGAAATATAATGCTTCCTTGCTCATACAATAAATGTAAGATTATTTTAAATTCCAACTTTATAGTTGAGCAGAGGCAGATTTTACACCTTATAAGTAACTCCTTACGACTGATATTCCCCGCTTGTCGAGGTTTACAAGTGAGAAATCATCATCATCATCATCATCATCATCATCATCATCATCTGTCTTTTAACGTCCGTAGTTGGACATAGACCTTCCCCAGGATTCGCCACACTTATCTGTCGTGGGCGTTGTGGAGCTAGTACTTACTAAATTTGTCCAGTTCATCTCTCCATCTTGTATTTTGTCGACCCCAGTTGCGTCTGTGATCTGTGGGGATCCGTGTTGTGAGTCGTGAGGTCCATGGGTTGTCTGTCATTCTTGCAACGTGGCCTACCCATTGCCATTTAAGTTTTCTAATAGATTCTATGATGTTTCGGACTCCCATTTTCTTCCTTATATACTGTGCTGTCTTGTGATCTCTCCATATGAGGTTGAGCATGATTCTTTCATGTGTGCGTTGCATGGCTCTCAGTTTGCAGGTCAGTCTCTTGGTTAAGTTTAGTGTTTCAGTTCCATTAGTGAATATTGGGAGGATGCATTGGTTGTGTACTTTTCTTTTTAGGATTATTGGGATCGATTTGTTTCGAAGGTTGAGTTTGCTCTGCCTAGTCAACCAAAGGTGATTCTTCGCTTGATATCTTCCTAGTAGACTTTTAATACTACGATATTTTTGATGATTTTTTCAGCTTCATTCTTGAATGAAGTATTGCAATGTTCTTATTAATTCAATCATTTTTATCCACATCCCTTCAGTGGCGTGTCATCACTAGGTCTAAGGCACAAACCCAGCTTATGCCCCCGTGGCTGAATGGTTAAAAATGAACAGGTGTATACTGGGCTCTTTTTTTTGGCTAGGGTGTGTGAGTTTGATTCTCACCGAGGGCTTGCTTTTTATTTTCCAATTGCACTGCTTAATCGTTTCCATAGGATTACTGTCCGATTCAAAGTTGTGATAGAAAACAACTATGAGCAACTAGGCAAAATTAGTAGTAATGTTGCAATACTTAATCTAATAATAAATTTGATAAAAAAATCAAAATGTCGTTGTATTATAAGACTCTCTAGGTCTCAATTTTGAACATCAGTAAGCAAGGATTATCGGTTGTAAGGATTCAAGTTTCAGGTGTAAACATTCATTCAAGAATAAATTTGATTTTTTTTTCTAATGGCGTTGTATTAAAAAACTACAAGGTTTTAATTGAAGACTTGAATAAGTGGGGAATATCAGTTGTAAGGAAATAAGTTTGCATCGTGAAAATTGCAGTACTCCATTTAAGAATAGATTTGAAAAAAAGATTTTTAAACGTCATTGTATCATAAGACTTCTAAGTCTCAATTGTAAACATTAACAAGCGGAGATAATATCGGCTGTAAGGATTTGAGTTTTAAGTGTAAAAATTGCAATACTTCATTCAAGAAAAAATTGGAAAAACAAAACAAAACAAAACAATGAAATCAAAAATTTTTTACTATTACGTACTCAAGTTTCAGTACCTAGCAAATACTTGCAAAAATAATTTTATCTTTTTTTCCTGTTACACTATCTTTTGGCAAAACATATTCAAAAAAATCTTTATACGTTCCCGAGTTAATAATCGCGAAAAACGGTCTGGATTGGTACGAAATCATTTGGGATTTTAGCAAAAACATATTCAAATAATCTTTATCCGTTGCACACACTAAAAATTAGGTAATCCTTGCTTATTCAGACGTAAAATGTCGTTGTCTCTATGCTGTATTCAATTGCCGTATTTGGAATATGTATAAGCAAGGATTAACAACAAAACTTGCTTCAGGAATTCTGTTATAATTCCCTAACTGCTAAAAACCAACACAATTGATACATGAGGAATAATAACATTTGCACATGGAAATTCTTTTGGCAAGGCGTACAGTGGGTTTGATTTGCCCGAAATTTTACATGGTTTTGCCCGAATTAACGCTGATTCACCCATAATTTATTGGTGTGTAGCCTGAATTAGGGGCGAATGAGTTCCCCTTACCTTTGGCTCGTGCACCTTAAAATCCTGAAATAATTGGATATCGATTGGTGGAAGAAAAAAAAAAATGAACGAAAAAAAACGTGTATTTATCATTAGTTTCCGAGTTATTAAGCTTCAAGAATCACATCAAACCGACCAGGTTGGGTTAGTTTCCAAGAATTTTGACCGTGAAGGCAAACACAGAAAACTGTTCTATAAAGATTAGCGATCAATATATCTCTCGGTGTTTCTCTCTCTGTCTCTGTCTCTCCGTAGTATATATATATATATATATATATATATATATATATATATATATATATACCAAATTACAAATCAATGATTCAATATCCGGTGTGTGGTGGGTTAATTTCAGTTAATTTCACCAATTGCTGCATACATCCAACATTATTGGAGTAGAGCTTTAGATATCATCATCATCATCATCATCATCATCATCATCATCATCATCATCATCATCATCATCATCATCATCAGTCTTTTAACGTCCGTCGTTGGACATAGACCTTCCCCAGGATTTGCCACACTTCTCTATCATGGGCGTCGCAGAGCCAATACTTGCTGAACTTGTCTAGCTCGTCTTGCCATCTAATATTCTGCCTGCCTCGGTTGCGCATGTGACCCCGGGGATCCATATCGTGAGTCGTGATGTCCATCGGTTGTCTTCCATTCTTGCAACATGGCCAGCCCACCGCCATTTGAGACTTTTAATGGATTCTATGATGTCTCTGACTCTTAATGAAACGTATTTATGTTTTTGCCCTTTGGGGGCTTCTTCAGGTCAGTAATTCAGTTTATTTTGATCCCTATTCGGTACGTTATTGGGGTTATTTTTCTAGGTGTAAAACCTACGTCTTATTCTATTTATATTTCTTTTTCTTTTTGCTAGCTTTCTTGAATCGTCCTTAATCTCTGTTAGTATTTTTCTTCAATGGGGAAGTGGATTCCTGGCTAGTTGTTATAAATCAGTTGGAATGTTTTAGACAAGTTTTTATCACTGTGTTGTTTATACAGCAGCTTCTTGTGATACGTTTATTTTTCAGGAAGTACGTCTTCTTACTTTCATCTGCTTGCCCAGCTTTAGGGCTCATTTTTACTTGATCTTTGTTGTTTGCCTTTAATTCTTTCAATATTTTTGGTGGGTTTGCATCCATCTATCAAAATATGTACTTAAAGTGGCTGGGGCTATTATAGTAATAATGCTAATATCATCTGGTTATACACTGCCATTCAATCTAAAGTAAAAACCACCATCACTACTACTACTACTACTTATAATAATAATAATAATAATAATAATAATAATAATAATAATAATAATAATAATGATGATAATAATAATAATAATAATAATGAGAAGATTTTTTTCTGTATATCTGTATGTTGGGTGTTGAATTATGTTTTTTTATATACATTTAGAGCGGTACCGACATTTCACGGCCACTCCATTTTTTTTCTATCTTGTAAGTCTGCTTTTTTTTTAGTGAAGGTGACAATCTCTAATTTCTCATACAGACAAACGTAGTATCAGGTTTCTATGTTCTTACATGTGTGTGTTTGTCTTGATATTTTCCATTTTAATGTGGGTATGAGGTTGTTGTCTTTTATGTCTCAGTAAAGTGTTGATAGTGATGTCTTGTTTTCGTATTTATCGCTTGTAAAGGATGATGTATGGTAAGCTAATCTTAATCTAACGTTCTTTTTTTGTACTCCTATATAATAGTTCTCTTCTAAGGGTTTCTATTGGGCTAACGATTCAGCTTGATGTGCAATATTCGATTTAAGACACTTGCTTTGCAAAAGGAACTTGTTGCTGTTTGTACAATCGCAGTCTGATTTATTCATATTTCCTCGACTAGTTTCATTCCTTCTTACTCTATTGTTATGTTTTTTTATGACTCTTTGGAAACTATCCAGACAACTATTACTAATTTGAGTTTGTCCTAATTTAATATTTTACTCACATGGTTGCTCAGGAGGGTAGCTGTGTATTTTTATCAGTTTGAGGAATATTTTCCCAGTGTTGGCTTTTGGATGGAGGTATATACCAGTTGATTTTTTCACTTATACTTTTTGTTGTTGTTACTGTGTTTATTCTATTGAGTTTCATTCTTTCATCATATTTAAAGTTAGTTTCGGTAAAACCAATGTCCTTTAACAGTATTGTTTTTCTAGCTTCGTTAAGTATTATTTCGTTTGAGGAATTGTATATTAGCATAGTTTCTACTGATTCAGGGATCTTTTTATGATTTTATTGGGGTGATTGTATTTTGTTTTGATGTATGAAATGTTCTTTCCTTTGTGGTTTGTGAGTGCTATCATCTAGATTAAAGTAAGATCTAAAAAGTCTAAAATTTTCATGTTGGCCTTATTCTTTACTTTAAAGTTTATCTTTTTCGTTTCTTTAATGTATTTTTAAAAAGATTTTTCGCATTTTGTGCATTGCTATTTTCTACAATTAAAAAGAAGGGTGTATAACCAATACATTCTCCCAATATTCACTTATGGAGCTGAAACATGGAACCTAACCAAGAGACAGACTCGCAAACTGAGAATCATGCAACGTGCACATGAAAAAATTATGCTGGGACTCACATGGAGAGACTGCAAAACAGCACAGTACATCTAGGAAAAGACAAGAATCAGGGACATCATAGAATCCATTAAAAAAGCTCAAATGGTAGTGGGCTGGCCATGTTGCACGAATGACTGACAACCGATGGATATCATGACTCACAACACGGATCCCCAAAGATCACATGTGGAACCGAGGCCAGCAGAATATTAGATGGAGAGACGAGCTAGACAAATTCAAAAAGTACTGGCTCCGTGACGCCCATAATAGAGAAGTGTGGCAAATCGTCTCGATAGAGTCCCATATTTTTTAAATTTAATTTCCTATTAAGGTTGTATATAATGAACAGACCGATCAAGTCCAGGGAGTGAATCCACATCCAGAAAAAAACAAAACAAAACAAAAAAAAAAAACAGTCAAAAATCTAATTCAACGTGTATTTGCACCAATATTAAACAAAAGTGATCACAGAAGATTAAGGAGTAGATTTTCGAGATTTACGATTGTAGAGTAATTCTTTTTCACGAACCAGGTCACAAAGTAAAATATCTCATTACGTTATCATTGGTTGCGGACGGAAGCGCTCGCATTGCTTCTCTGAATGCACACCCATGTTCTCCGTGATTTTTTCTAGATAAGTGTCAAGGCTATGGACTTCGAGCAAGTACCTGTAGGCCCCTTCACTGAAGTCTCAACCACCTCTACACAGTTTTCAGCCTTTTGATTGCCTTGGAATCCACTGGCAAAGCTGTACCAAACTGCTTTCTCATTCGTAATGACCTTTTGGGGGTAATTCTTTGCACTCCAAGATAATCTTTAAAATTGGTTTAACGAAGACAACGGCTTTGATTTTTGCCTTAGACAGTACTCCGTGGCAGCATCTGCGAATATATGTGAGGCCTACACGACATATTTAAACATGCCTATCGGGAATCAAGACGAATTCTTGGCACCTCATTTCACTTGAAATACAACTGCCAAGATCATACTAGACGCCTTGGAATATGATTAGTGCGACTGGGAAGTAATCGGAGACCATAAAATGGTAGTTTATCTGATGGGTCTTCCAGGCAGTATTACCGATTTTCATTGCTACCTCTACCTTTGGGAACTGTATGGATGCCTTGGTGCACTACCAAAGGCGGGAATGGCCACAACTGCTCGAACTCTATGTCAGAATGAACAACATTACGTGAGAGCCACTGATTAATCCCGGGGAGGCGTTCATTCCACCACTGCTCATAGAATTAGACCTGAATGTAGCAATTCGTCATAAGGTACTTGAATCCCCAGAGTTCATTACCTAAGCTCTCTGAGCTAATATTTGTAAATAACTGAATGTTCTTATAAAAACCAAATTCGAAGAGAATAACGGCTTTTTTCTGTTCATTTCAGACGTAATCAATCAGGAAATAACACTTGTTACCCACAGAACTAAAATAGTAAGAGAAAAAATTGTTGAGTGTTATTTATATATATATATATATATACATATATATATATATATATATATATATATATATATATATATATATATATATATAGAGAGAGAGAGAGAGAGAGAGAGAGAGAGAGAGAGGGGGGGTAGATAGATAGATAGATAGATAGATTTATGCATGGATAATGCGTAAATAATGTCAAAAAAACAATATGAAAAATCTATCTATCTATCTATCTATCTATGTCAGTGCACTATGGAGTTGTGGTTAGGAAATTATTCTTGCATAGCATTACTAATGCAGTGAGTTTGATCCTCAGTGGGTGACTCACATAGGTGGACTTGTCATGCTCTATCTCAAGCTCAATAAATAGTTTCAGATACTTCTATCTTTGAATAAGACGGATATACAGTAATGGAAACAATTATAAGACACCTCATAAGTATCGCTTAAAAAGGTAAGTTATCTGTAAAAAAAACATTCCTTTTATATCAATTTCAATCAGAATTCTATTTATGTATATATACACACACATACGTATATATATATATATATATATATACATATATATATATATATATATATATATATATATATATATATATATATATATACATATATATATATATATATATATATATATATATATATATATATATATATATATATATATATATATATATATATATATATATATATACGGTAGACCAATACCTCTGTAGCCTGACAAAGTTTATTGTGACATTTTGAAATTTGATCTTAAATTTTCATTGTATGGCGTTCGATCAACGTAATTAACGTTCACTCCTAAACATAACCATATTGGAAAAGAAGGAGATTATAATGAAATATAAATTTTTCCTTGTGCAAATCAAATGGTATTTCATCATCTGGCAACATTCATGTGTTTAATTAACTCCTGCGTATACCAAGTGACAGAGATATTTTAACAAAAGGAATTAAATTCACTGCATTTATCCATAAGATACGGGAAAACTTGAAATTTTGGATTGGCATTTCAAAATTCATTAGTAAAAAAAATAAATAAAACTATTCCCAAGTTTTGCTCTTTCTATAAACGATTATTGGTTATTTTTTGTGTGAATCAATATGTATGGAGGGATTTCAGTTAACGTGAGTTTCGAAAAAAAAAAAAAAAATGAAATCTACCAATTAAATTCATCACCTGAGGGGCACAGACGTATTCTTTTGATTTCCCTTAAACGATAGTTTCAAGAACATTGCAGAGTCTCCTTGTTTTGTTTATTAAGTTTTTTTTGTTATTGGTTAGCATTGCAAACGACTATATCGATTCCATGGACTCTCGAGTAATATCTGATTTTATACGCAGCTGCGACTCAATGAAGAATTTAATAAGGGAGACTCACAATCAATGGAGCATCTCTAATGCGGTGACCATGTCTCAAAAACGGAGGAAACTTTTATCTATCTATCTATCTATCTATCTATCTATCTATCTATCTATCTATCTATCTTTTAAATTACTTATGTATGTATACTTGTGCAATGTGCAAATACACACACACATAAATTATCGCTTGTGTCTAAATCTCTCGTGGGCATATGCATATATGTGTGCGCATGTGTGTGTGCTTAAAATGTATACGCCTGTGTGTTAGTAGTATATAATATGTGCATATGTGAGTGTGTTTAGTATATATGTATATGTATGATTTTGTCTGCGGGTAATATATATGTATTTGATGATAAATTGTATTATATTATATAGAAACTTATTTGAAAGGATATCTCATCGTTACATGGTAAATGTATCACTTGCCCGTGGAAAACGAAAATAAAATAAACAATTGAGGAAAATAGTACTGCTACAAGAATCAAACCCGCGAACAATAAGGTAGTCGCATCTTCCAACGTAACTGGTATGTATTAATAGATCCGTATACCCATATATATTTATATATATATATATCATTTATGTGGCGTTGAAAGAAGTAAATAAGCTGAGAATGAACAAGACGAGAATTTGGTGTGAAAAAAGTTATTTGGGCCTATGCATTACCAGTGGTTGTTTAGCTCAATGGTGAGAGCATTGAACTCGCTACCCAATCGGTCGCAGGATCGATTCCAGCAGCTGCTCCAATTTGTTTAATTGTTTATTCTATTTGTGCTGTCTAGGACGAATTATACATTAATTGTGTAATGATGCGAGATCATTTCAAATAAGTTTTCTTTATAATATAACGCAATCTATAATCATTCACACACACACACACACACATATATATATATATATATATATATATATATATATGTATACCTAGTACCGGTCGAAATAGGAGAACAATTTATTCAAATGCGATTCCTATTGATAGTAATTGTCATGGGAACTTGAAATTCATAGAAATCGTAGCTCCTGGTATATACTTCATGTACGGAAAAGCTTTCATCGAAAGTAAAGGAAACAAAGATATTCTAGAAAGAAAATTTGTAAAAATACGATTGACAAATTAAAAGAACGATATCATTTCCATGATGATGTTTACCGAATTGAAATTGAACATTTTTGAATAATTTAGCTAAAAACAATTAGTATTGAGTACAGGGACCTTTTTTTTATTGCAGTAACTCCAGCTGACCAATGTCAAGAGAGCATGAAAAGTTTCTTGTACAATTCTGGTGTCATTTTTTTTTCCCCATTCATCTTCCAGTTCTCTCATAAATCGGTTACAGAACTTGGGTTCCGTTTCATATCATCCTCCATAAATCATCGATGAGATATAATTTGGGACTTTGTGCAGGCCATCTCATGACTTCCATCTTGTTCTGTTCAGGGAAATGTGACAGGGTACACTGCCCTATATAAAAATTTACTGGCTAATTGTTCGACGTTTGTGGGAAGGAATGACTCGTTGTTTCACTTAGTTTAGATACGCATCAGCTATTACTGTCCGTTAATTCTCTAGTTAATTAATAGATCCAACACATTCAGGGGAGGATATAACCCATGCCATTGATCTCCCTCTCTTGAACTCAGCAGACTTTTTGACTCACTTTCGATTAAGTCTGTCGCCTGTCCACCGTCAAACAACCTGTACCTCCGTCAGATCCAACTAAATTGAATTTACTTCCATCTCTGCTGCATTGTTGAAGGGATCATTCATGACGATTTTCAATTACTCTACCCCCATAAAGCATGTCTCAGGTCTTCGTGCGGCTTTTGTTTCATCATACAATTTCAAGACCCTCTTGGACAGGCTTGCCTCTCTTGAAACTGCAGAGAGAAACATACCATCAGTTTTCATCTTTTCGAAAGGCTGCAATCACTTGACGTGTTTTGGCATGCCTGGCAGCTGATACAACATTGAGAACATTGCTACTTATCGTTTAGTAAGGTCAATATTTCCATATGTTTGTGAGTAATTTCTACATTGCGACAAAATCAAAACTGTCCTCTTATTTTCAAAGACAGGTTTTTCTTGAATACCTTTTCCCATAACCACTTTAGATAAAAGCTTTTTCGTACACGAAATATTTACCAAGGGCGATTTCCATAAACTCCAAGTTCCGGTGGCAATTACTATAAATAAGAACCACACTTTAAAAAAAATCATTCTCCTATTATATATATATATATATATATATATATATATATATATATATATATATATATATATATATATATATATATATATATCAAGAAATGGATATATAATCCCACAGATATAGTTATAAATGCGTTATATTAATTTGGAACTCTGTTTATGATGATCTTGTGTTATTACACGGTGAATGTATCACTTGGCGTAGACAACGTAATTCAATGGAAAAAGAATGGGGTAGCTGCAGGAATCGAACCCGCTACCGAGAGGGTATCGGCTTCAAAATAGTGTTGCTCTTACCATTGAGCTAACAGCCACTGCTAGTGTAGTACACACCTGCCCGCAGAGCTGTCTCTCTCGATGCTGCACATTCGTCATGAACAGCAGCGACTAGTGATCGAATCTGGTAAAACGAAAAATTCAAATGCAGATTTTTAAGGCAAGTCAAGATTTCTGTACGTAGATGGTTGGTGTAATACAATTTTCCCTACAGATTCCGTTCCTGTTAGTTTTCAAAGCATTCCATCAATACCCCCAGCAATACCCCCCGATATCACTGAGATGTTAGATCTCGGTTATACCGTGTGAATAACAGATCCATGTTGATGAAGCTTCTGTTCAGCCTTAGAGATGTTTTTTTCCCCTTCTATACAACCTTTTTTTTTAAGTAGTCCTCTCATTTAACAAGGGTATTGATAAATCTAACAATATTCCATGAATTATTCAGACTAGTAACACCATCGTTGCTATTTTGTTCATTACTCTGCATGGTTGTTTCTTAGAATTTTTATTGGGCAAATATCGATCTTTTTAAAAATTGGTGAACGTTAATTTGAAAAATATGCTTTAAAAGAATTATATTCAAAGACTCTGAAAGAAACACGGCATACACCCGAAGAAAATTGAGGAATGCATGAGCTGAAACAAAGTGATATGAACAACTAAAATAAGGATACTCATATGAATAAATCATGGAATAGATACACGTATCTCCGTAAATAATCATGTAAGAAAATCTCTATATGATGACGGGAAAACGGATTTGAAACCGGTCAAATGAACATAATTTGAACCCTGGTGGTATATCTTTAAATATGCATTCGTTGCGTGAGAACGCAAACCTGCTCCTGTCAAATCTTAAAACGTCTACAGTTTCCAAAAGCTCATTGACTCCAAGTATTCATCCAATGACCCTACCCGCCAAATTTCTTCAAGATATGTCAAACTGTGCCTCAGCTGTCTTTCAGGTACATATATTCGTCTTCAATTCTATCTACCCCACCACCACACAGACGATTCTTAACAACACTCTGCTTTCAATGCACCACGCCGATACTTGAGAAAATATTTCTACACCTTAAATTCAAACCTGTAAATCGCTGTTGGAGGTGGTAACTCGATACTACGTTTCGTTCAAATACCTGCGACTACGACGGTGTAAATAATACCAGTGTCAGAGGTCGTCTTCTCAAATATTTACGATCAACATCAAATTACAAACAAGATGCCGGGACGCTGCCGGTGTGATACGTGAGCAAGGCGACATGTTAGGTCTTATAAAAGGAAAGTAGATCCATTTATTACCAAGAGTATAACATTTTGCCCGGTCATGCCAAATTCTCAGGGGAGTTTTCAAATCACTGCTCGGCTGATTATATTTTGAGAGCAGGTTTTCTTTAGGTGTCTAATTTCGAGGATGTGTAAACAGTCTCGACATGAAATCAGATCGGACTTTATACATATCTCGCTTGCTGATAAATAAAAGTATGATAGATATTTTGCCAGGTCGACGCCTATAATTTACTTCAACGGAAGATTAGTCTTAGCAGAAAGATCGCTCCAAGCGAACAGCCTTTCCCAACCAGGATCCTGCGAGAGGTAGTTAGTGGTTCTACTAAAAATGTTATATATGCGTGAAAAAGCATTCATAAGACCTTTTTTCGTACAATCGGTTTATATTAATCAAGACTCTATCTTTAAGAAACCAAGTTTACATTTGTATTAAACCAATATTGATATTTTTCCCATTCGCATCATGACTTTTTACGTATATACTTTTTTTTTATATAAGTATATGAAATTTTGAATATGTATTCATTTTATAGAAGCCAAGCTAGGCTAAGCTGATCAATATTTCTTCAAGGAAACTGACTTCAATTATGGGAGTAAAGAAAGATACATTGATGTTCACAAAAATGAACTAATATTTAGAAAAGTATCTTCTTGTACATTGTAGAATACTGATAATAAATTATAAGCTTTAATACATCCACATTTCTGAACACACTGAAGTATAGTTAGGTGTACATATGATAGTTTTAAGTTCCTTGAGATGTGAAATTCATCTAGAGGAACTGTCCCAAATACACCGAGTACGAGACTGAAGGGGATCAGGATAAAGGGAAGGATTTAGACTGTACAGACCACAGCATTGCTAGGAACTGCGCAGATACTGAGGAAAATGCTAGAAATATAAAGACTGCAACACTAATTGTTAACAGTGATCTAACAGAGGAAGGGGAATGAAAGCGGAAACGTAAACCACAGGACGGGCATGATTGGCGAAAGAGAGAAGAGATGTTAGCAGAAGACCTGAGGAGACTTATTGTCACTCAGCCTTCAGTAATGACCACTGGGCAACCGGTGTGAAACTGTAAACTGCAGTATTACTGTGGCCTATGAGAACTAGGAGAGAAGGGCTGGAGACTTGAGGAGACTTGCAGTCACTCAACCTCCAGCGGTAACCACCAGGCAACTAGTGTGAGATTGCAAATAATAATGATAATAGAGGAAGGAAAATGATAGCGGAAATATGAACCACAGCTCTAGCATGATAGGAGAGGGAGAGAAGAGATGTTGACTAAAGACCTGAGGAGACTTATTGTCACTCAGCCTACAGCAATGGCATCATCATCATCATTAGTCTGTCAACGTCCATCGTTGGACATAGACCTTCCCCAGGATTCACCATAATTCTCTATCATGAGCGTCACGGAGCCAGTATTTCCAGAAATTGTCAAGTTCATCTCGCCATCTTATGTTCTGTCGGCCTCGGTTTCTCATGTGATCTCTAGGGATCCGTGTTGTGAGTCATGGTGTCCATCGGTTGTCTGTCATCCTTGTACTGTGGTCTGCCTATTGCCATTTGAGTTTTTTTAATAGTTTCTATAATGTCACGGACTCCCGTTTTCTTCGTTATATACTGTGCTGTCTTGTGATCTCTCCATGTATGGTGAAGCATGATTCTCTCATGCGCGCGTTGCATACTTCTCAGTTTTCAGGTCTGTCTCTTGGTTAGGTTCCATAGTTCAGCTCTGTAAGTGACTATCGAGAGAATGAATATTCTTTTTAGGATTATTGGGATCATCTGGTTTTTGAAAGTTGAGCTTGCTCTGCCGAAGGCTTGTCATCCCAGAGAGACCCTTCGTTTGATTTCCTCCTCTTAACTTTTATATAATTCTCATTTATACCTTGCTCTCCTATTCTTTAGAAGACTAACCCAATGGCTTTTTCATAGTCTACGTAAGTCTAACAAAATCGTTCATTGTAATCAGACGCCTTTTTGATTACTTGGCTTAATGTATGTAGGAGGTGTACCGTCAAATAGTAACTCCTAAAGCGTACTTATTCATACATTGATTTTCATCTTAAGTGTTTGTTAATCTATAAGAATTTTCGTGGATTGTCAGTAAATCTTAAGTTGTAAAGTAATAAGACAGTTATTACCAAGGTCTTTATTGTCTTTCTTCTCGTTTAGTAGAATCACTATTCCAAGGCGGAATGAAGTTAGTATTTGCGCTAGTCCTCTGTAATAGGTTTCTCCTGTAACTTCTTGAAGATCTATCATTATGTTCTCTTTGCGTTGGGCTTTCCTGGTTTTCAATATTATGTAGTGCAAAAACTACTTCGTTAGTTGTTACATCTGGAACCTCACTGTTACCATTTGATGTGTCAATTAGTTTTTACTTATATTTTCTGAGCATAGATATTTTCATTGTAGTGTTTCTATTGATATCTTGTCCCAGCGGCTTGAGTGTGCTTCGAGCCTTTTCATATTCTGATAACCTTTACTATCCTCTCTAGTCGTTATCAGCATATTACTCCTTTTGAATCAGTTGTAAAATTGTCTGTGAGTAATTCGATGTGTTATTGTTTTCAAAGCCTCGAATCTGTTTTTTATTGCTACCCGGAAATTGGAAATTCTCTCTGTTTCATTGGGACATCTTTTTCTTGAGGCTCACTTTGTTCCTTTCTGTTTTGAAGTCAAATTTAATTCTGTTTGCTGCCATTATATAGTCACTTTTATTGATGACGGCAACGTTTTAATGTTATCTACTGAAGTAAATTTCCTTTTTTGTTTTTTTTCCCATTCGGGCTTTTTCAAGTATATTTGCAACCTGCTTATTTTTAAAAAAAAAATGTTTATCATATCCATTCTGTATTTCTCTGAGACATTTACCAGCATGTCTATTCTCTCGTTTCTCTGTCCTACTCTCTATTCTCCTTCACTTGATTCTCCATTTTACCTTTCCCCCACCCTATCATTCAAGTCTCCAATGGGTATTATGTTATGTGTCTTCTCCCGGTTCAATATCTTACTGGGGTCGCCATAAAGCTTTTCAATCATCTGGTCAGAACTTTCCAAGTTGGCGAATAAATCTGAATTACTTCTAGTGTGTATCTTTTGTTTAATCTATCTATTATCCAAACTATTCTGCTCGATACGCTGTCATAACGTTGCCTGCAATGTTATTATTAACTAAGAATCCCACGTCACTAAATTTATCATCTTCTCTCCCTTTATAATAGAATAGAAGTTTACTTACCTTCTGTTGTAAAAGATTTTCTCCTTTTCTGTTCGTTTCACTAATACATACAATGTGCCAGGTGATATCGTCAAATTCCATTCTCAGTTGGTCTAGTCTGTTCTTTAGCTATGCCTCGAACAATATTGCTTGATTTGTTTAATGTCCAAAACTTTGTCTTGCTTGGACAATGTCTGCTTGCTCTCGATGGTACACAAAGCAATGCAGTTTGGCCTTTAATAGACAAAGATCCAACAGGAATGCCACGGTATTTATAAGGTTTTGCAGTCGTATAGAATTTGTGAGGCAGTGGCTAATTTAACTCACCCGTTGCCACTATTTTCTGGCGAGCTTTCAGATTGGTGCCGTTCTTATTCGGTATTTTCGCAAAGTATCTCCATGGTCCACACCGTCTTGGAATATCCGCCATGTATCTATGATGCATTTCCTTATGTGCCACCCTGGGAGGTGACGGGTAACAGAGAGATACTGACCTCGTCAGATCTTCTTAAGAATATGAGCCTTTGATTGATTGTGACACCTTGTTTGATACATATTCGTCGGACTTCAATATCTACAGGTCTGTAGACATACCTTTTATATCGATCGGGCAATCCTCTATTTGCCATTTGAGGACATGTGTAGTATCAGTGAGATTCTACCCTCATTTAGCTGATTTTAGTGGGTGGCTGACATGAGATTATATATATATATATATATATATATATATATATATATATATATATATATATAAAGTTTTTCAACCGCTTTACCGCTTTAAACACTAAACATTGAAAAACTTTCACGTAGTCTGTTCAAGTCCGTCCCGAGGTTATTGCTTTCAGGAGGGATAGCGCCCCACCAGCTTCATCCAGTATGATTGCTTAAACGAACTCTCATTCGTCTTCACGAAATATGAGAGAGAGAGAGAGAGAGAGAGAGAATAGAAATTACTACGACTACAATTGATAACAATAAAATAATAAAAGGGGTGATGAATAATTGACAGGTAAGTTTTACAGGTAAGTCAATAAACCCATATGCTGACCTCTATGGACTTTCATGAACTCATACATTATCTCTATGATCATCAATCAATGACAAAACGTGTATTAAAAAAGAAGGAGAATATGTGGAAAAATAAAAAAAAATTTTGTTTGTATCAAATGCTCTTCTCACCATTAGGAAATTGAACTATTCATACACCTTTGTACGTACGTTGTCAGTCTGGAGAGTATCCAGGTGGTTTGAAGTGTCCCGAGAACTCTTGATATAACTTGGCAACCGATCAGAGGGAACTTTACTGCGCATACATGGAGAGATACTCTCCTGTGGAACTATTCAGTCGACAGTGAGACTTAAATTGAGTGAGCTTGTGTACTGTGTGACTGTCATATTTACAATCACCGTGCCTGCCCCTTTTTCACGTCTCTATGCATCATGATACAATGAAAAATACGCACACATACACTTCAGTATTTATTTGTTTGATGGAATGTTCATTAAACTCAATAAGTACTTGTTGAATTACCTAACCTACAATGCTAGCAAAGAAATGATATCATTTGAGGATATCTTTAAAAGAAATGGGCGGACATTTTCAAGCAGTCGATACTGTTTCCTTCAGCAAAACAACTCCAATACTTCCATGGTCCTATAAAAAACGATGAAAACAATATATATATATATATATATATATATATATATATATATATATATATATATATATAGAGAGAGAGAGAGAGAGAGAGAGAGAGAGAATGAATATCTAATTAAAACTCTTCTTCATACACTGCACATTCTTGTTATCACCGATATGATTATCACCATTATCCTTGACATCATCATCTTTTAAAATCCCCTCCATCATAACCTCCAAGGATTTCCCACACATCAATGTCGTGAGTACCTATCCAACCATTCTCATCTTTGTAATCAGATGCGATATCATCGTTATGTTAATTATCGTCTTTATTTTTCATTTTCCCTTTGTTCAGCAGAGCATAAACTTTCAAACATAATGTGCTAGTAGTCCACGGCATTTGATTTGAAAACATTTTGTGAGTTACTTGCCTGCAACACTCTATTCAATAAAGTGAGGACAAATATTGGCTTATTCCTCGCTCCTGGAGATTAAGGGATGACTTTCCTCTAGCCTGAGCTGGTTATCTTTTTGAAGTGAAGAACTGCGCAAACATTCCAAGTCCACTCTTTAGGCTTGATGCCCTTCCATGGTAGCTCGTTGAGACGAAGTAGTCGAACACACTGAAGGTTTCCAGTTAGATTAGCCTTCTTAGTTGGTTTCCGTATTGAACTGAAAGTTTCCATCTAATTCGTTATTTCGTTCTTAGCTAATGTCTGGGAAGTAAATTCATGCCTTTCTAAACGGTATCTATATTAAGTGATCACAAACTACCTCAGCTAGGATTCGATCTTGATTCGAAGATTTCATTCTCCGTGCCGTTAACAACAGAATCACTCAACACCGAAAGAATAAATGATCTTACATTAATTACCAACATCTTTAAAAACCTGATCATCGCATTGTTTGTAGGCGAAGTTTTCATTCAAAATTCTTACAGACCAAAACTGTAATTAACGTTGGTGTTTTTTTAAGACTGAATCAAGTAAACATTTTTAATTGGCAATATGTAGATTAAAGGTCGTAAACTACAATGATACTTATCAATATGTGAAGAATATATATATAATTTTTGCTACTTGAATATCTTAGTGGATAATCCAAGATTTTACAAGAGTGCAGGTAGTGAATTTTTTGTACTAACCTCTTAGAGAGGCGAATATGTCCACATTGATATTTGTTGCATGAATATATCCGTGTGTAATCCAAGATTTTAGAAGAGTGTAGATAGTATATTTTCAAAATGTTGATTGAAGATGTGTCGGTTTAATATTCTGATTTGTGCACCTACCTCTTTAGGAAGGGATTGTACCAGCATTGATATTTTTGCTGTGCTAATAAGTGTGTAGGTGACGGAAAATTTCAGAAATATGTACGTAGAATATGTTACAATTATTTATTTTGACTAGTTTTTTTTTATTTAAAAACTAATTTTCACTTATTTTTTATCCCAACTACGGCAACTATTAAACAGCGTAATCGGAAAATGAAGAGCAAGCCAACAGTGAGAAACGAACCCACATCCCTAGCCAGAGAGCCCAGGTATACGCCTGACCACTTTGAATCATACAACCACGGCAATTCTATATTCAAACGGTTGCTGATAGTACCTTAAAACTCGTAGCCGATATTCGACGCTGAGGATGTTTAGAATTGAGACCTAGAAGTCTCTTTATACAACTATATTCCTAATTTTTCAAATTTTATTCTTGGATGGAGTATTGCAACATTAATCGTTGTCGTAGGATAATGGCCCAGTTCAAAGATATGAAGCAACTGGAAATTAGGATAGAGGTGAGAAATTGTCAAAATTAATCATAATGTTCCAATACTTCATCCAAGAATAAAACTTAAAAAATCAACACTAGAGGATATCTTGATTTGGAAATGCGTTGATTATATATATATATATATATATATATATATATATATATATATATATATATATATATATATATATATATATTTTTTCGTCGTACTCTGCATCTATTAGATGGCATCTATATTCGTGTTGTATGTGGCAAGAATTTTTTTTATAACGATATCATCTTTGCGATGTGTTACATATCATAGAAACCGGGGCGTTGTTTTATAGTACTGTTAGTGGTAATAAGAGTTATGTCTATGATTTGGACTGTTGCTTTTCAATGGGCGTATTTCAAAATCCTTTATCTCTTTAAGATAAAAAGTGTAATCTATTTCATAGCGATATTCTACCAGGGCATTTTTTATGGTTGTTTTTTTATAAGAGCACGTCTGTGTTCATTTTTCCTCTCCTCGATGATTCTTAAGGTTTCATCAACATAGATATTTTGGCAATTTTTGCACGGTATTTTGTATTTTGTGTGAATCAATGGTTCTTTGACTGTGTCACCAATGATTTTTTTTGTTTTTGTTACGATGTGTAAGTTTAGCTCTTTTAGATGTTGTCCGATTTGTCTTGTTATTGAGCTTGTTGAGAGGATAATGCGTCTATTTACTTTTTGTTTGTCTCGGCTGATTAGATGTTAATACGAGAATATGATCCATAAGAATTTCTTAGAGAGAAGCAGTATTCTTGATGTAATTTGATGCAGGTGATTGGGGATGCTTTGGAGGAATTCAAAGCTGAACAACTCATGTTTATAAACTTCCTTTGTTTGTTTGGAATAATCTTGGTTTTAATAAAGGTTTTGGTGTGATCTCAAGTAAAAATATATATTGTACGTTGATTTGGTGTTACTTGCAAACAACTCTGTTTAATTTCACTCTTTGAAATAACAAGAGCAAAAAATGGTTTGTCAAAATAAACTCATGTATGAATCTTGCGAAAGGTAACATAGCGTTAACAATTAACCATATATGTATAATTTTGTTTCGATTTTATCCAATTACAGTGTATAACACTCATATTTCCGTACAAAACAAGCATCTGGATTTTTCAGTTCGAAGTCTTTGGAAAAATTAGATTATACATGGCGAAATACGGTAATTATCACGTTGAATTTATTAGATCTGGTCATATTGTTGACACAGGTGGCATTGGACTATATATATATCTTCTATTAACAGGAAAACACCCTCCCACATATATATATATATATATATATATATATATATATATATATATATATATATATATATATATATATATATATATATATATATATATATATATATATATATATATATATATATATATATATATATATATATACTCTAAAAAGCTTTACTGCTTTAAACATTAAACACATTTTTAAAAAATTTCCATGTTGTCGTGTCACTAGGGTCACTTACTTCCCAAAATCTGTTAATGCAATTTATGTAATAGTCTTCAGTGTTTGTTTTTAAATGTTTCGCAAATACATTATCATTATTTCAGAATTTATGAATTTTTTCTTGTTGGATTCATCAGTTGCTTATTATGTAAGTTTCGGGGATTTTAAAAAAGAAGAAGTTATATTAACATGGCACCCCAGCTATGTTGATCGAACACCATCTCTCTCTTAGCAATGATTTCAATAAATATCTTATTTAATTCGTGTATTTTGTTATTTCATATAGGGTATTATCATAATGTATTGTGTATGGATGTTATTTATACTACACATCATTTCATATTTGGAAATATATATATACACAAAACACACGAATGTATATGTGCACGCACGTGTGTGTACGGGAGAGTTAGTAAGATGGATCCAAATCATTTCAGTTAATTGAAGTCTTCCAATTATTTTTGTTCGTTACAATGAAGTGCACTCTCTGAAAGAAGTCATTTCAATGGCTCATTATATATATATATATATATATATATATATATATGTGTGTGTGTGTGTGTGTGTGTGTGTGTGTGTGTATGTGTGTGTGTGTGTGTTTGTGTGTGTTTGTGATCATTTGTACATATATGAGATTTGTACGTATATAGTAGATATAAATATATATTTTATAAATGTATGAATACAATGAATATAAGTGTATGTATATAACACGCATACAAATAACTAAAATATATGTGTACATGTATGTATATACACATGTCGACAGATACCTGCTCACTCACTCACACACACACACACACACACACATATATATATATATATATATATATATATATAGAGAGAGAGAGAGAGAGAGAGATGAATTCGTGTACAGTTCCTCTATTTTGACATACGTCTTGTTCTCCTTTTGTGATGAAACGCTGAGAGTGTTCTTGGGAAGAACACAGAGCAATTAATACTAAGATTTTGCACCGAAACTTTTGTAGACTAATTGGCAGATTTTGAAAGTTTCCAAGATTGCTGCAAAGTTGCAAATTCCATGCGAAACTCTCTGGAACAGTACGTGCTTACACGACATGTCACAAACACATTCATGCTTGCAAATACACACACACACGCACACATACACACACACATACATACACACACACATACATACACACACACACACACACACATATATATATATATGTATAAATATATATATACATACACATAAACATCATTCGTATATAGTATGTTTTTTTTCATAATCTAGATGAGCACCACAGACTTGTAGTTCGAAATTATGCATACTGATTTAGACAAGATGACTATACTCCACCATTTTATCTATTTATCTATCTATCTATCTATCTATCTATCTATCTATCTATCTGCTGTTTATCTAATTCATTATTGTGTTGGATTATCACTTGAGTTATACGTTCCCTGTGAAAGGGCTTTAGATTATCTGAACAGTTTGGATATCATCTGAATTCAAAGTCTGATACATTGTCCGCTGGAGACAAGAATATTGACAACTAACTAACCGTATGTGAAAAAAGACTGGAAGAGTCCATTCCGTACAGATTGATTGGATGAGGCTCATCATCATCATCAGTCTTTTAGCGTCCGTCTTTAGACATAGACCTTCCCCCAAGATTTGCTTGACCTCTCTATCATGGGCATCGCTGAGCCAGTACTTGCTAAATTTATCTAGTTAGCCACACCATCTTACTTTCTTTCCTCGATCTTAATCCCTGGGGATCCATGTCGTGAGACGTGATGTCCTGTGGTTGTCAGCCATTTTTGTCTAGCAGATTGCCATTTGATTTTTCAAGCTGTTTCTATGATGTCTCTGACTCCTATCTTTTCTCTGATTTACTATGCTGTCTCATGGTCTCTATGTGTGGTTGAGCACGATTCTTACATCTGCACATTGCATAGTCAAGTCAAGTATTAATACACCTCCTTATGAATCCAGTCACTTTTCTATATAGCGACTAACAGTAGACCACCACGACACACCGGGTATACAACTAACAATTCCTTTCTATGCGTATAACCATATAATGGATTGGATTTATGAAATGTATATGTGAAATTATTTTGTTCATTCTTATCCATAGATACATATTGGTTCATCGAATTTTGACTGTGAAGTAAGAAAAATAAAATTAACAAAAATTGCTCTTGTATTTGGACCCATTATTGGAAAATGACATTATTGGATTTCTCATCTCTGTCGCCCACTTAGTTTACTTCAATTCTACCTGTGGAGTCATTACCCGCACTAATGAAGTAAACACATCTAGTCGTACAGTAAAAATAATTATTAAACACCGAATATTTAATGGAAAATGTGTTTTGTCAAAATTTGACACTCAGTGTTCTGCAATGAAAATCGGGTGAAAGGGAATATGTTGCATTTTAGCATCGACACAGGTGTTAAAGGAAAGTTGTATATCTGAACACTCAAATTCATATGTATATATTTATGTTTTAGTAATACAACCTATTTGATTATAACATATAGTGAAACATATCTGATCATAAAGTATAAATATGAAGCCAGACATCTAAGATTAGTATTATCCCTTAACCATAATGTATACCATATTTGAGTGAAAATGTATCCGATTTGGTATTGTGACTGAGATGGTAGCGTAATTCTTTCTTCTCCCTCTCCTGTGTTCGTATATCAGTTAAAGAAAACTATTTCAAGTAGGTCTTCATCACTTGGAATGCTGAAGTTAGGCAAACAATCTTTGCTATTATGCCAGACCAAGCTGAGCTTAGGAAATATCTAAATGATAACTAATCAGGTTGTCTTAGCAAACAGACGACGAGACAGTATGAAACGTAAAGATGTTATTATGCTGCTGGGAAAATAATGGCCAAATTGAAAACTGCTCAAGTGTTCAATTTTCATCTTGAGAATGGGTGGGACGATTTAGATAGGCAAACTATTATATTAAAGGGAAAAATATAGGTCTATTAAACAACGATTAATCTTACAATGTATACATGTGCACCAAAAAAATATACGATACATGAGATCCGCAAATTGAGAACCATGCAACGTGCACATGAAATAATTATGCTGGGCCTCATATGGAGAGACCACAAGACTGCACAGTGCATCTGGGAAAAGATAATAGTCGGGGACATCATAGAATCCATTAAAAATCTCAAATGGCAGTGGGCTGATCATGTTGCAAGAATGGCAGACAGCCGATGGACATCACGACTCACGACATGGATCCCCAGAGATCATATGCAGAAACCGAGGCCGGCAGAATATTAGATGGGGAGACAAGCTAGACAAATTCAGAAAGTACTGGCTCCACAACGCCTACGATAGAGAAGTGTGGCGGACCCTAGAGAAGATCTACGTCCAACGACGGACGTTGAAAGTCTGATGATTAATTAATTAATTGACGTCTGCGTACGGTTACACATGCTCAAATACACTTTCTTCGTAGAAATCTGTCAAGCGGCCTTTAACGTAAATGAGAAAGAAAAAAAATCAAGGCTGATGCGTGGGGGAACGTCAATTAAAGCAGTTTAAGATATTGTCTGCAGGAGTTTGGTAACGTTGTCGCCAACAACAAAATTTTAAAAACCTAATTATATCAAGTTGCTGCAAAAAATGTTCATAAAAATGTTCATTTGCATAAATCATAGTAGCGTTATTCAGTCTTCAAAGTGTTTTTATAGCTTTCTATGATAACACGTCACCTCTCAAGTAATCTGTGTACTCTGTAATAGAAGATCTACACCGGTTTTGATTCAGTTAATCCTCTGTAGAGTTTATCGATGTCTTGAAATTGTTTAAAATACTTTTTAGAAGAGGTGTGTTGTATGAAATAAAATAGTCAATTAGCTGAAGGTGAAATGTTGCAAGAGGTGATTCTTCCCGGCATCAAATCTACAACTTTGACACTCATTAGTGGCTCCATACATAGCAAAATGATAGGTTGATATCCTTGCCAAGTAATGGGTCCTTTTATCTACCAGTTTGCGATTCAAACGGGTCAATTGCTCACTGCAGCAGTAAGAATTTGCCCAGATTCCATCAATTCGTAATGAAGAATTCCCTTTAAATCCCATCAAATACAATCAAAACTTTTTATTTGCCCAGCAAATTCCAAATGGGTTGAAAGCTGTCATGGATATAGTGAAGATTTTCATCAATTTGGATTCTTGTAATAGATACATTTTTTATTGTCAGCGACTATCTTGTCCAAAAAAGATAAGTCTTCAAAGGTTGACCGATGTTGTCGTCTTTAAATTCATGTGGGAACCATTTTTTTAGCTTCTGAATGTTTCCTTGATTGAAAACAACATATTGCACGATTAAAGAAACAAGAAAGAGCTCTTAACACTTTGAAGACATTCTCCCGCGTTTTACAAAAGATGGCATTTGTAATTCTTATAAAAATTTTATCAGTAGAAATTACACGGTGGATTTAGAATATGTCACATACATTTTATCCCTGTTGTAACGATCTAACGAAAGAAAAACTGGACATTGAAATTAGATTTTTCTTCATTGGGCTTAAATGAAATGTCTGATATACATTCGTGTCATGATTTACTACAAATGAGCAACACGAAATGGTTAGCCAGATATCATAGCAGAACATACTGGAGCTATTTCGACCCTCACTAGTTGCTCCTTACACGTAGCCTTGTGCCCTACTTAGCTAAGTGTAGCAAATACCTATTTTACCTACCTTCTTCAATATAGAAGCAATTCCAAAATAGGAAATTATCCCTCAGTTTATTCCTTCCGACGTATTCACGTACGGACTCTCATACAAATGTATTTACACACACTAGCTCGTACGTATACACATAAACGCACGCACGCTCACTCGCTCGCATGCATGCATATATGAAGCTTGAAACCGAAGATCTGTTTATTTCTTGCGATCTCCATAGTCTATCTGATATTTCGAATTTAACATTACACGCAACGTAGTTATATTCTCATAGCAGCTGGTTAACAACAAACTTCGGAGGAAAAGCAATGCAATTAGTTGGAAATAGTCAAACCTGTTTAGAATATCCTATATAAAAGAGAGGAGAAGAAAAAAGAAAGCCAAAATGGCGGATTCCAAAACAGAAAAAGCAGCAAAATAGTCATTCGGGTTTGTGCGCAGGCGCAGAAATTACGCGGTAGACACTAATAAAAGATTAAACACTCAGACAAGGCATAAGCTAATAAACGCTTTAAAGAATTTCTACCGTGGGGAATCCAAAGTATCCGGTAGAGTCCTTGAACGAAGTCGGTGACTGACTATTGAAGCTGACAAAGAGTCGGGAAGAGTGTTGGTGAAGCGGGGAGAAGGGAAGAAAAAGTCTCGCAATAGTTGGACGAAGATGTTAGTGAGAAAGTGTGACCCGAATGGAATGAGTGGCCTATACATACGTGTGTCGCCAAGAAACGGGGGTTGGTCAGTGAATTTAAAAGCAAGTAAATTGAATCGACCACTAAGAGTGAACGTTATCGTAATTGTATCGTTAACGGCTATGCTTCCGAGTCACAATTGCAAGACGGGCTTTAACAATGATTCCGTTCATCAGAGTCTGTGATTGAATTTCACTTGAGACGCTTTGGCAAATTGCTTGGGACTCAGGCGGACAGCCAGATCACTACTCGCTCGTTGGACACCGGAATCGCTTTAACGCTATCTTGTACCGAGTGTCCCAAGATACAAATAACTATTCTGCCGGGTTTGTTTGAAGTAAACTAGTTTTAAATTTCGAATCGTTATAGTCTTGAAAGAAGCAAAACTTGAATGAATGAGACATCCTAAACTTCGAGACGTGGCAGGCATTCTTCGATAGTGAGTCAATCTCTCTATCTCTGTCTCTCTGTTTGTCTGTCTGTCCGTCTCTCTCTCGATATATATATATATATATATATATATATATATATATATATATATATATATATATATTTCAAACTGACTCGAAACCTAAATTCACGAAACATTTGCCGATTACTGATTTTTATTGATATTTTGGTTATTACTGATACGGACCAAAAACACAGTACCGATCTGAGAACCCTACTTGGGAGTTAAAACTGATCAACACACACACGCACACTTGCGCACGCACACACACACAAACACACGTATATTTATATATATATATATATATATGTATCTATGTATGTATATGTATATATTATAAATTAAATTGCATTTAATTGCCAAGTTTAACAGCATTGTATTTCAACAGGAGATTAGATCTTCAAAAAATAAAGATTCACAATGGTAACAAATTAAAGTCTATGTAAGATATTTTCCCCTTTTGCCAGATATTAGAATCTTTCATCTCTTTTGTTCTAAACTTGCGATGAATGTTTCTGTGACAAATTTTCCGTGTTGATTTTTCTTAAAACTGCTCTTACAGAAGAATAACCCAAAAGAAGAACCCCACCCCCAGAAAAATACCTACAGATTTTAACTGATGAACATTGAAATCTACAGAACGTTCTCTATCATCAACTTGAAAGCGATTTCGTTGATCTTTTGTTTTCTCAGAATATACGCAAACTGAGCTGATTACGAGATAAACCATTCATTAAACGAGATGTAGTTTATATTAGAAACGCCTAACATTCGTAAGTACTTTCCTCGTTTGTAAATAGCTTAAAAAGAAGAATGTCAAAGCCACTACCACAGTAACTACTGCTGAATAAAGCAGATAAAAGATCAAGAATATAGACTCGAAAACAAATAAGCAACAACTTTTGGGCAGGATGAGTTTCTCAATCCTTGCAAAGGAATGAATCTGAAAGCAGTATATTAAAGAAGAAATAATCATTCGAAGTTTTTAACTGTTTTGTTATTATCGTCAAACTGTTGAGACAAACTTGTGCGAGTTGTGACAAAAGCATTAAATTTGAAAATGAACTGTTTTAAAGTGTGCTGAATACAATAAGAGAAGGAGACAAGTGATCTGACAAATGATTCGTTGTCAAAATCATCGGTACAAAATACCATTTCACTTTTATTGTCTTATTCCCATCCTGACATGTTTGCATACAAGACCCATTTCCGCACATATCTGAAAACTCCTTGGCAGAAGCAAAGCTCAATCCACAGTAACCGAGCATTTTCACTCTTATAACGGCCGCTGCATGCGACTTTGAACCCACATCAGATTACCTAGTTGCAGGACTGATACTTCATGGAGATCGCTCTATTGTGGTCGCCCTGTTGAGTCATAGTACACTCAACCTCTGTTGAATGAGCCAGAAGGCAGAACTTGACTTTGGTACTGCACATATCCAGCCTGATACACAGCACGTTTTTTTTTTGTGTGCTGCTTGGGTTGTTGGAATATTGTTGGAATATTTTCCATTACACGCAGTCCGTGGCCAAATAACCTTTTCCTCGTTTCATTCACTCTACTTAAGGAACATATTTTACTGTACATAGCAACAACATTACAGCCTCACTTGTATCATTTGGAATTCAAGAGAGTGCTTGGAATACATCTGTATATACCTCCTATGCTTACCTTGCTGACTCTGCCGAGGGAGGAGACACTAAATCACACCCAGATACTTAACTTATGCTTTGCAGACTGCCAAGTTTTGTACAGATATCACGGAGAGATTAATTTGTAGTTCTCAACACCCAAAGCTAAAAATAACGCCTCCGCATTCAATCTTTTAAAGAAAGTCAAAACAAGGAAAACTACGTCAATTTCAGTTGCTATTAGGGCCTTCTTGTATCCTTCTTTCATATAGAAATCTGCGTGAAGAATCATCCTGATGTTGGCTTATTCTTGATCACAGGGTAACAACCCATCATGCATTTTCATAATTTGAGGAAACAATTCCATCGTTGAATGTGCTAATGGTATTAATTGTCCAGTAGCATTCACAAAATTCTCAAGGAAAGGTATATAAAGAGAACTTCTTTGTTTACATCAAGGCTGAGAAAAATTCCAGTTCACTAGTCAAGGGTTGTATAGTAAGACGCATCTCTTCTCAGTTCCCACTCCTTGAGTACAAGGCTCACATACAGAATGTTCTAAGCTGTTCTCAAAGTATTCGTCTCACACCAAATCAATTCTATCAACTGATTCAAAGTGGGTTACGAGATATGGATAAAAATATTGTCAGTATAATCCTTGAAGGTTTTCTCGCTTTTGGATGACAAATGCAACATCATTATACAGCTTAACCTGAACCTCTGGAGCCATCTGTACTCTGTCAGATTTCTTTCCTTGTCCCAACTGATCTATATCCAAGATGGATTGTGGGCTAGGATGATTTTCGTGTCAGATGAATACTTCAACGTCTCCTGCCTTGATCCGACAAGATATATACAATCCTGAAAGCAGGGAACAATCAGTTTTTAGTTATAACAGTTGTATTTTAAATTTTTTCGTCAATCTGGATAATGGTATCCTGAATATCTTGAACGAATCTTTTTACCATTGCATCATAGATATTTGCTTGAATTTTCCTCTCTCATCACTGAATGCTGATTAATGCTTAATTCCTGTATCCTTAATTGTGAAGGGGTCTTGTGCTGCTGAATCTGCCATGATAGCCTTGGCATCCAGTGTGAAGAGCTCTTTGTGGTGGATGGTCTATTTCTTATCTGACCATGCCAGGTGCATAACCAACGGGCATACTTGGTGCGATCCAGGGTAAAGAGCCCCACAACCATCAACAGGAGAATCTGTCGTAACGTAGAAAACAAACCAAAACATGAAAAGTTTTAGCACAAGCGTAATGGCACAGTACTTGAAAAGTGGATGCTTACTGCTTTCATGCTCACATCTCTCACTGAAGGTGAGATTGTCAGAATTGGTTTCAATGTATTTCTCGTATGCCATCTGCCTCGGAATGCTCAATGTTGCTATAATGGCCCGCTCAGCATAGCAGGAAAGTTTCAGATGGGACCACAAGTATGACATTTGGATAGAAAAAGAATGAAATCCAGGGGGATTAGAACTTTTATCCAGTATCATTAGGAGCTTATCTAACTAGGACATGACTTTACTCATTTGGCCAGAAAAGCTAGCAGCAAGTATAACTCACATTTGGCCACATTTACTTTCTTTCTGATTCAATATTTATATCCACATCATATTGTTTGTTTACACCAAGTAGTGGTAGAAGTAATTTATGAAATTCTCAGATAATGCATTATCATTATTAATTACTTAACGGTTATTAAACATAGGAATAGTATTACTTAATGGTAATTACATTACAATTGTGGAATATAAAAGGTGATCCAAAAATTACGAAACCGAAGTAACAAAAATAAGACGAAAAAAATAGTTATGGATCAATTATCTCGTTTATTGTTTGAGATCGTATAACGTTAATTCTCAAAAATATAAGCAATCAGTTATGAGCATTTGTTTATAAAGGATCGGAATGTCATGTTGACATTAATGTTCTAAGGAACAGATTTTTGAGAAAGGAAAAAAATCTGAAAGAGTTTCAGGGTTAAACCCGATTCAATTGCTTTTTTTTTCAAGTTATTGCCCATAATTCTCTTAAAATCTTTTCATATATTTTCTTATTTATCTTGAGAATCACCAGCTACCTCGAGCCTTGCTTGCTATAGTACTTCAACATTCCATAAATAAACAGCATCTATCATTTCTTTTGGCGCCACAACTTTGATTCACCTCCAGTAATGGATGTTTCTTTGTTCCTCATTCTGACAAAGAAGAAAAATTAAACGAAAGAATTGTGCCTACTTCATTTATTTAAATTCAACGGGATTTCTCTAATGCTTACTTTTTTTTTGTCTTTTAAACATTTATTTCAATCTGAAAGAGCATCAATAAAAGTCATTAACGGCATTAAGACCGTTTTCAGTATTTAAATGCTGTAATTCTTGGGATTTGTACAAATATTATTCAAGGATCACCACCGCGCTGAAAAGAATACTAACTTCATCTTTTATCTTACGAGGGTTGAAAATCTGTTTCAAAACTATTGTTAACACAGTACATGATGCATTGAAACTTTAATTAACTCTAACGATTGCATACGAGCAAAGGCCTTTGAAAGGGGAGGTGCTACCGATGCATTGGGGACCAGACATTCTCTTGGGTAAAACTGTGTATCGAAACTTTCAAGTCAATACAATGGTAAAATGTACTGATTCTGGTCTACTGGCGAGTGAGCATAAAATTGAGTACTAAAGGGTCATAGTAAGCAGAAACAGGACGGCTAATGAATAAGGATGTTTGTGCAAACATACGTGTGTTGGGGGGGCGAGTAAAACTTTACATCGCCTCCTGAAATCTTTCTCAGAAGACCTACATACAAGATACCACACCAAAGCTCAGGTCAGTTTAAGAAAGAAAATGTCTCCCTTAAAGAAAGGAAACATGATCCAGGTGGATTGATTTTGAGGAATATGTAAAATCTCCAGCAAGAAATAGGAAGCACTGGATAAAGGGAAAGCTAAATAGATGGATCAGTCCGTGAAAATTCCCCGGATGTTTTGATCTCGTATACAACTGTAGCGCTCCCTATTCCTTTAGCTAGTAATTAAATACGAAACTCTTCCTTTAGCTAGATATCACTTCACTAAACGTCACTTCTTCCGACGACCCCTATAAAACCCCTGGACGCAGATGGTCCAATGCTCATTGGCGCCAGGACGATGGTCAAACGTCTGGACCAGGCCTTTATGGCTGGCCACTCTCTTTCTCTCTCTTTCCTTCTCCCTAAGACTGTTATCATTTCGCCGACCTACTGGCCGATCCGATCTTGACTATTCTTCCTCCATGACCTATCTCTGTACTAACTTTGCCCATTTCACTTCACCGATATCGAGCCTCCATATACGCACCACTACGCCCCTAAACCACCGTGTCTTCACCACGTGCTACAAACGTGTATCATAAGCATACGGCAGATTATATCGAAAGTGCAAAAAGAAAAAGGAATAATTACGCTTATAATACAGGGTGCATTCATAGGTAACGTTTTGGCGTTTCTGCCCACTGATTCTACCGCTACTCCGTCGAAATCGGAAGCACAAATGCTCATAGACGAAGGTCAAAGCTATAACGACTCGGAGTCTTTCGTAAAAGCAATGTGGCGTAAAGTAAACTTTCTTAAAGATGGAGGAAATCTCTACCCGTGTACACATGTATAAACCAGTTTCGTGTATATGCAGACCTTTGATTTATAGCCCAGAGATCATTAATTCATAATATGCCTCACGTATAGGCAGGCGCCTTTCACGGTAATGGAACAACAAATTTTACTTACAAACAGTATACATTTGGCTCCTTCCAGCTTGCTAGGATGACGCAGGAAGTCTACCCTGTCTCGTGCCAAACCTCAACAGCTGTTGATGGATCGTCTAGCGGCGCGAACAGCAATATAAGTTCGACGATGATCATAATATTAAGCGTGAAAATACTTTTGCCCTGAATCTATGACTATTGTGATACAATATATGATAAATTGCCCTGTCCAAAGAATTTCTACATAAAGTAATAAACGAACGTTGTCCGGTGAGTTGGCCTCCTGCAGGTTGGAAAGCTTCATGCGCCGAGGGCACAACGCCATTTTCATTAGAAATTCTTAAATATTTTATGTTCCAATCATTTACTGATGAATACTTTTCATGTCTGAAGCTTAGAGCAGTTTTCAACTTTCTCACCTCTCAAGGATTTCAACCTTACGAATCTGAGTTCGAACCTCGATATTTCGCCACTAAATTCGATCATAAAAACTCAACTTACGTACGAGCATATATATATATATATATATATATATATATATATATATATATATATATATATATATATATATATGTGTGTGTGTGTGTGTGTGTATATTTATATGTATATATGATATATATGTATATCTCCTAGTACTGGATGGGATAATGGATAGTCTATAGCCACACTGAAGAGTTGTAATACAACGAAACAGCTGTCTGTGGATGACTTGATTATATATATATATATATATATATATATATATATATATATATATAATGTGGATGACTTGATTATATATATATATATATATATATATATATATATATATATATATATATATATATATATATATATAATCAAGTCATCCAAACACACACACACACACACACACACACACACATATATATATATATATATATATATATATATATTGGAATCATCGATGCGATAATGACTGTTTTCTCAATGCAGCAACCGACCTTTAATACCATTAATTCATATCTTCATCATAAGCCGACCATTATCTTCATTTTGAACAAAAGAACCACCAGTTAGAACATCACTTTTACACCGTCTTCGTCCCAATCTTGTGGCAATCACTACCATCGGCAACACTACCGCCATCTTCCATCCATCATCATCTTCGTAGCCATCATTAATATCTTCGGCCTTCACCAGCGTCCTCATCATAATCACAATTCAACATCATTAGCACCCTCCCCCGTCATAACGCTTCTGCTGCTATCATCAGGATCAGCATTATATTCATTATCAGTTATCACTACGGCGACCACCAGCAGGATCCTCCCGATGACCGATTGCACCTCCATCATCATTATGGTCGCTACCAACCCTACCACCATCGATCTGTTCCATGGCAACCCTCACTCAAACAACATCCCCGCTCCCGCCACCAGAATCAACATGATCGACAGTGATATCCCCACCAACTCCACCATCCACTATAAACATAACTTCATCTCTAACCCCTCTCCAATTATTACTTCCAGCTTTTGCCACCATACTTATTATTATCATCAACTCATCAACAACACATTATTCTCACTATCGCCACCAACAACATAGTCATTGTGATCAACACCACAACCACCGTGTATTTCCCCTCTTCGAATCCTCATCACTATCACCATCATCCCTACCACTAGCATCATCAATTTCAAATGCATCATCACCGTGTTCGCCGAATATCATCATAGTAACCATCGCTACTATCAACTATCAGTTACACCCAACCACCCGTTATCATCAATAACACTACCACCATTGTTATCGTCACTGCCAATATCCAAAACATGATTACAACTAACGCAATCCCTACTACCAGCGACGATAATACTCCTCCTTGTAACATGGGCATATGAAAACTACTTTGGAAAAGTGGACAAAAAGGCTCGGTTTACCCGAAGAGTCACCCAGTTTTGCCCATATTACATTGATTTGTTAGAAATTCAAATCATTTCTTTATAATACAAGAGAGAGAGCATTTGTCCATCTTGCCTATACCTCGACACCATTACATCCCCCAACGATCAATACCAATCATTATCTCCGATGATCCCCTCATCATAAACAACCTGATATTCTACCGCACCGTCAGCATACCATAATGAACGCACTGATGTTTTTTTTCTCTCTCAATGCCAGTATTATCATCGACAAAGTGAGCGTGACCATTTCTGTCATACATAAGCCAGCAACGACAATGAAAATATGTGCCAAATTAACATCAACTCTTCTTCTCCACTGATAATTCAAAAATAAAACTGCGTTCAATGAGCGTTTTCTACTATACAATTTAACCAACCGTATTCTATTTTCCTTTTCCTAGTCCTATAATTAGGTCCTCTCTCTGAACACATAGGCTCATAAAGACACACACAAAGACACACACAAACACGTGCTCACACATGTGCACACACACTCACACACACACACACACATATATACGTGCATATATGCATGTGCAAAACTTTCTAGACTATATATCTTTATATGTATCTTTTTATATATCCATAAATACATACACACATACATATATGTATATATATATATATATATATATATATATATATATATATATATATATATATATATATGTCATCATCGTGTTCTCGGCCAGGTCTTTTAATATCCCGTCAACGTGGATTTACCCACACAGGAAATATCACAGCCGCAAGAGACATGTTGTCAGCAACTGCCAGCATGCAGGATTCTGTCATGGAGAATGCTGTTGGCAGTTGGTAAGGTTCTGAATATACAAATGAACGAGAGAGAGAGAGAGAGAGAGAGAGAGAGAGAGAGAGAGAGAGAGAGAGAGAGAGAGAGAATACGTGTCAAGGTGAGAGGGGGGAGAGAGAGAAGGGAAGAGTCTGAATAAAGGGGTGAATTGAGAGAAGGAAATGAAGAGAGCAACCAGAAGTATCGGAAAATGTGATGGAAGAAAGAAAGAGAGGAAGAAAGGTCCCAGATGAAACGAATCAGGTGAGAAGGGAAAAACAGGTACATAGCAAGAGAGGGGTTGTTTAGTGGAGGGAAAATGTGTGTTACGAGAGATAGGTAATGTAGGTTGGGAAAAGACGATTGTGAAAGAGTCAGAGAAATAGATAGAAAGAGAGAGAGAAAGAGGGGGAGATTAAGAAAAGGAATTGGCAGGGAAAAGAGAAAACAAATTACTTTATGTATACGGTAATGTACTCCAACGATAGTGTATGAATGGAAATTATGTAATTAGAAAAATGATTTTATGTACGAAATCTGTTCGAAAAAAATTGTTCAATTTCAGACCTCACTCTTATCCCACTGTCCATCCATCTTTCAAAGCAGTCTGTAAAGTCCTCTTTCAGGATTGCTATCTGCTGCCTCATAACGTCGTCTTTAGCAATGTCCACGGCCTGAGATCTCTTTGGGGAAAGCCGGGAGTCGCAAGGAGTGATTTTGAAATAGAGTTTGACAGACCTAGGTGTTTCGATGTGTCGTAAAAGAAACCGAACGAGACGTGACAAATGGACAGGCTTGGCCATTATGAATGCAACCGTCACAAGCTCACTCAGTGGCATCTCTGCTGACTTTGTGACCCCACAGGGAAGCATCCCTTAACGCATGCGCTGTCAGGTCCACTTTTATTTGGTTGCCGAGTATCATCATGGAAACTCACCTGGCCATTCAAAATAGCTGGATACATCCCTGACAGACTTCATACTGCAGTTGTTAACATGTCCCACGAGAATGTGTAAATGGTTTGTCGGTCCAACACGCACCTGGAAAGCTTTCTGGCAGTTTGGACAGGAAATAATGGCAACAGTTAGAGGCTTGCAACTTCGGATTTTCCGAGCTCGTCCGCGTTGCTAGGCTACATCTATTCTTCTGGTTTCACCGTTCTGACCACTCTGGCGAATAGCCGAGTGCCTATGGAAGATCTGCTACTTTTTAAATTGCCACAAAGTCCAATATCTCCAAGTTGGACATTTGTCATACAAGACACTTGCAATGGACTTATTCATTTTGCAATGTCATGTATCAATTCTTTACTTCGTGATAGACCATTCATTTTTAATATGTCATAGTAAACTGAAAGTATATCATCACGTTATACTCGAAACAAATTAAATAGACGAATGAATATACTCATCTAGAATAAGATCACTGCTTTAACCATGTTTATGAACGGGCATCTAGGCCTGTTAATGTCTGTGTATAATCATTTGAATCCGTTTGAGATCTATGAAATGGACTACGCTCACCCACCATAAAGTAGTGGCTAGGAAGCAGTGTAATCAATACTACTGGTATAATGACTTTGATCCTCACTGGAGGCTTTTTGCATAAGACTGGGGTGAGCTTAGTAAATACTCGATAGATTATTGTCGCCTTGCCGTAAGACAGGAACGTTTTATCATCAATACTGCCGCAAGTTCGAGACTGACTTTGTGTCAGGCGTAAGAAATAACTATGAAATGGATTATATTCGCCTTGTTGCGGGATAGCAGTCTGCAAACTAGTTTCTACTCTTATTATAGAATCGAGTTCGGCAATTAATTGGTGTTCTATGCTTGTAGCCTTGTGCCAGACTAAAGTTGGCTTGTCAAGCATCTATAAGATGAATTACTGTTTTTGACAGCACTGGTCGAGTCACAAGAGGTTTCACTACCACCAGAGTCTTGTATTTGTGAAATTTCTTTTTTTTTTCTTTTTTTTTTTTTTACTTGGAACAAACCTCGTCTTTGACACATTACGCGATTAAATATTCATTTTAGAAACATATCTATTTTTTCTGGCAGCCGCCGTAATCATTGTCATTTATTGATGCTAGGTGATTTGTTAGTGCCAACATTCAAGACAATGTTTGTTTTTTACCCCAGTGTTTCTATAGTTTCGTTCAACCAGTGTCCAACAACGCGCCATTTCCACAAATTTATTTAAAGTTGTACCCACACGCGCGTACTCTATCGACTCATAAAACTGATTCATTCGTGCACGTACTCGACTGAACCTCCACGCATTTACATATGCAAATGTGCAGGTTTTTACCTGAATATATACGTGCTTTGTATTAATATATGCACCAGTATGCTTGTGTTTGTTCCATTTCTATCTTGCATCAAGTGTTTTACATTTGGCATATCAAACATAGAAAATCTTTGAAGAAAAACCCAGATGTTACGAAGCAATTTAAACAAAAATGCTGACTGCGTCCACGAAGACACACACACACTCATATATATATATATATATATATATATATATATATATATATATATATATATATATATATATATATATATATAAAACCATTTAACGTCACATACATCTATGTAGTGAGCAGTGTCGCTTTTTGTGTTTCTGATTCTCTCACTGTAATATATCTATATGTACAAAATAACTGGCTCTGTATGCTGTATTTGTGTCTCCACCCTTAAACATTGGCACAGCTCAACCAAACTTTGTATGCATACTTAATGGACCTAGGGAAGAAGTTGGACGATTCATATATATATATATATATATATATATATATATATATATATATATATATATATATATATCGAATGTTTCATAGGGGTTCCTTTTTTCATGAAAACTGAACCCTGACTTTCCGTTCATTGGCACTACTATGGCATAGCTCCACTAAATTTGAAATGCATACTTAGTGGACCTTAATTGACCTTTGAGGAAGAACTCAGACCTTTTTGATCTTTCCAAAAATAAATCTACATATGTTTCAGATGAGTGTCCAATTTGCAATGTAAGTATAATGCTAAACTGAACCCTTACCTTCCGATGAATATACGTATATACATACTAGCTGGAAACTGTGCAATAGGACGGGTTTTCAGCTACCACATGGGATCTATGGCCTTTCCTTGGGAGGTTGATTTCACTTCCCGGAGGAGAGCGTTGGTCCCTCAGCAAGAACCCGCAAAAAAACACCCAAGAAAGTGGTGTTCAGTTAGTATATGATAAAAAGTAATATAGGCTTTTTATTTTGTTGATGATATATCTCCTAATGACAATTGGCATGAATTTTCTCTCCCACTTAAACAAGTACGGTGTCTTCTTAAAACCTTGACAGAATTGATAAGACAAGCATTTGTTTACATTGTTAACAGCTTCTGAGTAATGAACTATCGGGTCTTAAAGTATTTACAAAAACATGTATAGATGTGTCAGGGACATTTCAAAAGTGTCGATTGAATTATATAACTCAGCTTTTCATCTGATCTTAAGAAAAGCTCAGGATATGGGCTCGCGTTGGTGGCGTTTCGGAGAATTTCTTACTTGCGGCTAGTTTTCAAACAAATATTTTTAATTCGGCAAGATGGGGCAATGGGAGAAGGCGAGAAATGCTTTAGGTCACACTATCGGGTGGGCGTCCGTTTGCAGAAGGCCTGTTGCTATGCGTGCAAATTCTAAAAGACTCCAAAATATTTACTGCAAAGAATTTGCCATGATAAAGACTTCTCATCTTTTATGGGCAGGATGAAAGATAAGGAAATGTAATGTTTTTGTTCAAGATGCTAGCGAGTTGAGAAGTTGCATGTGTTTTTTTCTTCATTTATTTATTTTGGAATGAAAGAAATAAATTGAAGTGTCAAAGAGTTTGTGCAAATAGAGATAAAACTTCTGGTTTGAATTTTCGGTTAGTCATAATTTATCTAAGCGACATTTAGTTTATAATGTTAACTAGGAAGAACAAAAAACGAAGCAAATATCGACCGAGAAAAAAATAAAAATGAATAAATAAATAAATGCCTATGTTTGAAAATGAAGCACCAAGTGAATAGACGTATGAATGAAGGAAGACAGAGAGAAAGAGAGAATGAAAAAAAATAAAGGAGAAAAATCTGTATTGGAGAAAAAATAGGGAAGGAAGCCATATTTAAAAATGAATTGGTAATTGAAAAAAAAATAGGATAATGGAAAAAGGGCAGTTTTAGTGTATGAATTGGCGTTGAATAAAAATCTATAAAAAAATTGCTTTTGAATCCTATTTAAGAAAGACTGGAATAAGAAATGAAAAAGATATTCCAATAGATAAAACGCATTGTGTATCCATTCATGTGAACGCCTTGTGTATCCACATACACACACATGCACCAATACACACGCTCACACACGCACATACAAACACAAATACACAAACACAATATACAGACGTATATGTGTGTGCAACATCTTTCGTTGAGCATGCAGATATTGCACTCTGATCTTGGGGAAGCGACACTTTGATCTCACTCAAAGAGCACATATACTCTGATTCTAGGCTGAAGTGCAAATACAAATGTAAATATTATCAAAAAATGACAGAAGTCAGTATGAGCAAAGCATCGAGATGAAGAATCATCTGTTTAATAAAACTTTCCGATATTGTCATTTTACTCTCATATAATCGGATTAACCATAAATCCATACCAATGTATTCATCATGTATATTTTCATATATATGTAAGAGAGAAGAGAGAGAAACAGAGGATCGTATAAAATTCCATCATTAGGTCTCTCTTTCTCACTCTCTCTTTTCTCTCTCTCTGTCTGTCTTTCTTTCTTTTTCTCTCTCTCTCACTCTCTCTCTCTCTCTCTCTCTCTCTATATATATATATATATATATATATATATATATATATATATATATCCATACTTCTCTGCCAAGCACTATTGAAGACAAGCCGTATAAACTAGTATGCTAATCAACCGAGCAAAGATAAAATAATAAAAAATAATGAGTCCTTTCATAAATATGCCCCTAATTTATGTTGAATTTACTTATATATTTGTGGAATGCACACACATATCCATTAATCTATCTTTCTACATATCTAGTTAAATATATTACTTAAATCGTTAGTTGGAAAAAAATGAGAATGTAAAATGGTATTAGGTACTAAGTTGATTTTGCAAGTGGGAAGGTCCTACTTTCCCTAAAAATAGACATTCGAAAACTCGGTTATGATCTCAGCTAGAACCTTAGAACTATGGGCTCTGAAACTATTCCACTTTCCCCACTCTCTTTCTCTAGCACTCTTTCTCTCTCTACTAGTTTAGTCATGGTCAAGACCAAATGAGGTTAGAAAGTGGGCTTGGGAAGATTTATTGCGCCAATGTTCCAAGTTTGGGCTTGCATTCTTGCCTCGTTAATATGAATTCGATATCCAAGCTCATTCTTGAACTTCAACATCGGCGATTGTCGTCTGTGAGAAATACACAACTATCTCACTCATCAAGTACGTCTCAATGTCCCCTATATATATATATATATATATATATATATATATATGTGTGTGTGTGTGTGTGTGTGTGTGTGTGTGTGTGTGTGTCTTCGTAAGTGTGAGGGCGTGTATGCTTATGTGTGGATAGATCTGCGGATAGCAATATAGTCCAATATTACGCAGTTTCCTCAATTATTTTCAGTATTCAGAGATATTCTATAAAGAGGCAGAGACCGTTGACAGAAAATAAAGCCCTAAAAAGAAGTAAAAGTTGACTGACATTCAAGTGACTTTCCTATCTTTCATGGCTTCTCAGATAATTTAGATTTTGTAGGTAATATGCGCTCTGCTTGACAAGTAAGCCATAGCAGCAAGATCCAAATGTCCTTATCCAATTGTTCAACATAGTCTGGCACAGGGCCACAATCATAGGAAGCCCAAGGAGGATGGAATTCCCTATACTAACAATGCTCTGTGAGACTATCTTACTCACAATTGGCTTCTGGCATGGATTAGGTCTGGCATAGAGCCAAAATAATGGGCACCTTGAGCGGACAGAATTCATTATTAGTTATGGTCTGTGTTACTTGTTCCCTAACCATCGATCTACGGTACATACCCTAAGCTTATATTTACTAAGCTTAGTTCAGTCTGGCACAGGGTTATCGTAGCAGAACACTTGTAATCATTACAGGCATATGATATTAGTTTGCTAAACTTTCCTAGCAGTGAAATTCAATTTCCCAATGGTTTTATCTAGAAGTTATAATTCAATCAAACTTTGTCAATTACTATTAGATTTGACTTATGTTTCTTGTATCATTATTACTGTTATTATTCCTCATTCGAGGAGTTGTTCCATCTATTGATCCTATCATCTTTGTTGTTACAGCGACATTTTGGCCGATCCATTCAACTACCGGTACACGATGCGTGAGAAAAGTGAGCATCTCATTTTTTTAAATTTGTTTTTAAGATGTTTTTTTTTCTTTTTCTTTTTTTTTTTTTGAGCAAACCAGGGAATGAAAAGAAAACTTGCAACGAGTACACGGATTAGCCCGACTCGTTTAGCTCAACTGCACTGCGATTAATGTAGCACAGGCAATCCCACATTTCATACGCAAAGTTGTTCTCCAACGATTTCAATACAAAGCAAAGAAATCCACACCGCGTTGATTTCCACACTGATTCGACTTATACATTGAGCTGCAAAACTAATTTACGAAGTTTCTTTCAATTCTCTCACCCTCCAGCAGTGCTCACTATCCAATATATACTGTACTCTATACCAGACGGGATCGTCTGGATCCTCTTTCCTCTAGATTCAGTCAGCATTATCCCTGTCGGCAACAACTTCGTTTTTTATTTTATCATTCATACGACTTCCTTCTGTCCAAACGAATTGCGTATCTGGGGAAGGCCGAAGAACAAGAAAAAGGAGATCAGTAGCCCGAAGAAGTCTTAGAATCGTACACAGTACACACAAATACAAATCGTAGACTTTTCGCGGTATTTTTCTCAGTGAAGGAAGGTAACGTATTTTCCAATATTCGAGAATAAACAAAATTTGAAAAAAAAAAAGAGATGTTTGCCGTTAACAAAAGATACGTTGCACGGTTTGGAACCCGGAAAATCATAAAGCTGAAGAAAATTTACTAAGTGCAATATTTATTTGAATTCTCATGAAGAAGGTAGGGAAAAAGGATTGCTACTCACTGGTGCGATCAGCAAAGACGCCATTTTGACTGGGTCAGTCTCGTCTTTTCCTCTTCAAGTGGATTTCATTCCGTGTACGGCAAGGTTAGTACAGGCGGACATAATTGTCATTCCTTGCCGTTTTCCTGTCTTCCCTTCATCAACCGGCACAAAATCCACACACCACTCACGAATCATTAAGTACTATCCTCTTGTCCCATCGCAGTCCAGACCGAGGCCGAACAATACCGGGTGTGTGTGACGTCAGCGCTATAATGACAGAACCACAATGAAGCCATTTCCTTTCCCCGTTCCTTGCGTCCTCGTGAGTTGGTAAATTGTCTTGGATTGTTTCCTGGGAGGGCAGTTGAAGACAAAAGGACAGTTCGAGCTTAGAGCGGTGAAATGATGGACCGTTTCTATCCGATGTCATACCAAGCCCGTGAGGGGAGAGAGAGAGAGAGAGAGAGAGAGAGAGAGAGAGAGAGAGAGAGAGAGGGAGAGCAATATATATATATATGTGTGTGTGTGTGCGCATGTGTACGTGCGTGTGTGTATATATATATACATGTATTTATACATGTATGTAGAGAAAGAGAGAAAGAGAGCAATACATATACATATATGTATGTGTGTGAGTGCATATATATATATACATATATTTATACATATACATATGTATAGAGAGAGAGAGAGAGAGGGGGAGAGAGAGAAAGAGAGAGAGAGGAGTAGGGACAGAGAAAGAGAGAGAGAACGAAAGGGTGCAGCTCAAGTTAAGAAGGGAGAGTAAATATTGTCTTGAGAATCGGACTGATGATTGCGCGGCCGTCATGACTCTCAAAGGAGGGTTTCCTGAAAGGTCGGCAGTGGCCAGCGAAATTACTTATATTTTGGCTCGACCATATTGGCATGGTTATTATCTTACAACCACTTAAGCGATGACCCACACCTATGCTCCCGCTCACTCAAGAATAAACGTATTCCGGCATCAACGCGTATAATTACATGCATACGTATATTTATGTCTGGATATCGACGTAGAGACAGGAGAATGGACACGTTCCTATATATTGTAGCTACATACGCACACACAGAGACTGATATTAAATCATTGAAACATATGTTAATATCTAGGGATTTCAGGCCGTTTTCATCGGCTTCACTTATATACCTATTTGCTTAGCTTAGCCAAGTCTAGCAAGGAAGAAAGTTTGCATACGTATTACGCAGTCTTCAAAAAAGAGTAGGAGCTGCCTGTCTTTGAAATCACCATTCGAAATCTCGGTTTTTAAGAGAAATACTGACTAATGGTGCCGGTGGAAAATGCACAAGTGTCCTTGCTACGAATCAGAATCAGTTGCGCGGTTTTGATTTAACTTGGCAACTGATTTCTCAGTTTGATCACGATGCGGTTCAGCTATTGTTCTGACTGGGATAATGAGAGAGAGAAAAAAGGGATACCGTTCGAAGGTCCTTGAAGATTACCTGTAGTGACACGCATGTAAGGATTGCAGTAGAACGCGACGACTGTGATGCTATGATTGAACCAAGATACTGATATAAGGATAAATAACACCATGCTATGCGTCTTTTGTTCCTCGGTAAGGAATGTTACTTTCTTATTGCTTACGAGCAAGAAGTATACAAAATGGACATTATTACTTCTCAACTTTGCTTTCATGACCAGGACAGTGATATTAAGAAATTCATCTTCCAATCGCATAACGGGTAAATTCGTACTTTCACTTCAAGAACAATCACTTTTATCCCCAGGAAAGCAGCAATATGAATCGAGATTAACCTGTCTTTACATCAATGTTGAAAAAAGAAGCAATTACAAAAGATTTACACGCGCGTAGTTTTTCCAGATTTACAATCCATTAATTCACATTAACGAACCAGACCCCAAAATATAATCTCCGATTGGATTCTCTTTATATGTTCCTGGGTTGCAGCATTCAAAGTTCAGTATATCTGGGTGGAATCACTCACCTTGTTGTTCTGAATGAGCTCTTATGCTCTTTTTAAGTTTATCAAGATGAGTGTCAGTCAATTTTTCTGTAGTTCTTTCCCACAATCGGCAATAGCTCCACATGATTTACGGCCTTTAGCTGATTTGGAGGCCACAGACCACTGTAATGAAGCTGTACAAAGGTCCTTTCTCTTTTCCAGTGTGCCTCTTGCGGAATTTCTGACAACCATGGTTCTTCTTCATCAGTGGTCAAATGAATACATCGGCTTTGGCCTCCTCTTCAGAGAGTGTTCTGCTATGAAGTGCAAGACCCACATGGCTCATATCAACTTGTCTTTAGAAGATCAAGACAAATTCTGGGTACTTCATTTTACCTGCAATAAAACAATGTCAAGTCCTGTCTTCAAGTCAGATGAGCACGGCCAGGGTGGGGTGGGGACGTGCCATCGGATACTCCAAAATAGTGGTTTTCATGATGTTTCACCGTTCTCTCCGCATTAAGGATGGCATGGACGCCTTGGAAAAGTGGGACTGGCCATAGTCAATCGAAGTTCATGTTAAGAGCAACAACGTCACGTGGGAGCCACTGAGTGATCCCCAGGAGGTGCTGATACCACCACTGCGCATAAAATTTGTCACAACTCCAGATAACGAGTTTGCAGCTTTCAAGTAATTTCTTAAAGCTCTCAAGGGTTAAATGGGAGAATCACAAAATATCAATGTTCTGATCATAAAAGAAGATGTTTAAGGCAATGATAACAATTTCTTTGGACGTAATCAGGAAATAACACATAAAACAGTTGCACAGTGTAATAATAACTCATCATTACCCTCATCAGCCTTTTAGTGTCCGTCGTTGGACATTGACCTTCCCCAAGCTTCGCCAGACCTCTCTATAGTGGGCGTCATGGAGCAAGTACATTCTGAACTAATCTAGTTTAAGACATCAACTTTAATTTTGTCGATAGAGGTTTTGCATGTAATCCCTGGGGATCCACTTTGGGAGTCATAGTGTCCAGTGGTTGTCTGACATTCTAACAATAAGACCATCTCATAGCCATTTGAGTTTTCTAATGGATTCATTGATATCTCGTACTCCTTCATGATCCTCTCTTGGGTATTTTGCACGGTTCTCCGTTTGAAGGTCATTGTTTTAGTTAGGTTCCATGTTTCAACTCCATGAGTATCTGGGGGATGTAGTGGTTGTAAGCCTTTCTTTTTAGGACTTGTGGTATTATCTTTTTCTTGAAGGTTCAGCTTTCTGTATTGAAAGCTTGCAATACTTTATTGATTCTTCACTTGATTTATTTCTCTTTTTTCCTTTAGGATTTTTTTAGGGATCTTTAACCTTGATAGATATTGTGGTCTACTTTCTCGAGTTCTTCGTTTTCGAATTTGATTGTTGTGACTTTGTCTTGAACATGTTCGTTGTACAAGACATTTGTTTTTCTGAAGTTTATGAGGAAACCAACTCTACTGCTTTCTTCATTCAGTTAATCTAGCATTATTTACAGGTCATGAAGGTTTTCAGCAAAAAGGACGACGTCGTCTGCAAATCTGAGGTCGCTTAAATATCCGTTGTCTTTCCTGATTCCTTTATTTTTACCAGTCTAGGTTTTGAAAAATCATCTTGCAGCAATGGAGGGTTTGGGAGAGCTAGTATCACCTTGTCTTACCTATTTTTCCAGCTCCGAGGCGTCCAAGTCTTTTTGTAGTCTAATTAAGGAACAATTGCGTCGGTATATATGTTGCAATGTCCTATTTAATGATAGGATCAATAACTTTTGGAATATCCACTGAGTCGAAGGTTTTCTTGAAGTCAACAAATGCTACAGCGAGTACCATCCTACGTTCTTCTACTTTCTCGTTTAGTCGATATAGCACATATACATGGTCAATGCTTGAATAGTTTCTCCAGAAGTCAGCTTGCTGGTTTTCATCTCGAGTGCTTTGGTGATTCGGTGAGTGATTACTTTGTGAAATGTTTATAGATATTGCTGAGTAGACTTATTGCACTGTAGTTGTTGAAATTTTTTTCGGTTCCCCTTTTTTATATAACAGCATTATGATTGCAGTGTTCCCATCTTCTGGCAGTTTGCACTGTTTGAGACAGAGAATGTCTAGTTTATTTTTCTAGCCTTTTAGAGTAGGAATATGATGATGTTATATAGTTCATGGACCTTTCCACGTTTTGTCTGGTTGATGGATTGCTTAATCTTCTACAGAGTAACCTAGAAAATCTTGTGACTTGTATGATTTTTCTGTGTTCCTTGTTCGGAGGAATAGAGGTTTTTTTTTGTAGAAATCTTGGGCAAGTTAAAAAATCCAGTCCCAGTCCGTGGTTAGGTCTTTGTACACAATAGTTATTTGTTTTTTTGTTTGTTTTTTTTTACTGTATCGAGGGTTTTGTTGATAACTTTGAAACTTTTAACCTTTTCGAGAATTGCTTCGATGACTGCTGTCCAGTATCTTCTTTTGTATTCTCTTTGTTTCTTTTGGGTGGTTTTATTCAGGGTGGTTTTTATTTGATTGCTCCAATCTCTTCTCTTGTTTTTGTCGGTAGTTAGAGATTTCTTGCTTTTCCATGATTTACGTGGTTTCTTCCGAGAGTTTACTGTTGATTTGTTTGGTCTTTGGTTCAAACATACATACTGCTTTTAGTCACACTGGGTTGTAGGAATTTGAAACCAAATTGATAGTTAAGAAATAAACTATTCTCGTTGAATATTTGAGCTGTATTATTCCTTTCATCTTGATATTACTCAACTTATGTTCGTAGATTTTCTATACCATCTTATTCAATGCGATCATGTTCTTACAGCTATAAACTGATTCTTCTTCGACGATTTTCTAGGAGGTGGAATATGCCTTGATGAGCAGTACTTCAGACGATATTGATGTTACTTTTTCGTTATTTTTGTATTTGAAAATATGAATACTGATAATTTTTAATTGATATCATTCCTAGAAGAAGTGTTCGCTCCGTCAATATCTTGGCACACAGTCAACAGTAAATGTAGCTTCACTACCATATATATATATATATACATATATATATATATATATATATATATATATATATATATATATATATATATATATATATATATGTGTGTGTGTGTGTGTGTGTGTGGTTGTGCGTGTTCGTGTGTGTATACTTGAGAAATGGATATATAATCCGACAGAAATAATCGCAATTATATAGCTCAACGGTATAAGTGACGCTACATTTCCAGCAGCCACCCCATTTTCTTCAATTGTTTATTCTATTTACGTGATCTGGATCAAATGATACATTCACTGTTTTATAATGATAAATCATTCCAAGAAGAATTTCGAAGTAACATAACGCATATATATATATATATATATATATATATATATATATATATATATATATATATATATATATATATATATATATATATAATTAGAGTACCCGGCATTGAAGTAATTATTTTTTGTCAAACTTGTATGATTTAATTGATTGCAATCTTCAAGTATTTCTTTTGTTAATAATTGTATGTGCAAATACTCTTCATCGGAATGCACATATATCTCTTAAGTAGATTTTTTTGGCTTCTATGATGCATGAAGTTTTTCGAGATTGTGTTTCTTGTTAATTATTGAAGAATGATCCCAACAGCGGATTGTGAAGGACTGTCATTGTCTTTCAAATTTTCGATTATGCACGTGGCATATTGATATGTGAGATTAGTTGGGAAAATTCAAAAAAATTAAATTTTTAAAAAAATTTTTTTAATTAAAACTTGATATGCTAAATTAAGTAAAAACATCGAAAAAATATGATTCAGAGATAAATCATGAATAGCAATATCAGATGTTATGAACAAAATGGGATTAAATTAATTAGGTACAATATCTATCTGACACCAGATATTACCTGATAACTCAATCTACCCGTTGACATTTAATGTTAACTAATGATCAAAAACAAAACGATATAGAAATGCAATCATCGTCTTCATTGAATGAGCTGTGTGCCTTATGTTGTATAGTACTTCAGAGCCGTATTTGCCTTTCAAATTTTTAATCATTATGATTATTACTAATTATGACCGTTTCTTTGAACATTTCTCTCAGCCACACGACACAAAACCGAAAAGTCTTACGTAAAAGGATAATGAAATGAATCAATAATAAGAATTACCCTCTGCTAATCACTTTTTGTTCAAAATAACTGAATGAAAATCATTATTTACGTGCACATGGATAGATATTTTTAAGCTTGTTCGTTTACTTAGTAAGACTCTTCCTGGCGAATTCACTAAAATTTTAGCCCTGAATGAATTGAAGAGAGGCCAATTCAAAACCTCTTTTAAGAAAAAGTCGGGTTCCATTTAAATTCATATTTTCATTGAGTATTAAATCATCATGCAAAATATTCGAGAACTCCTGCATCCCATGTCGTCCGCCGTCAAAAGATGTAACGCTATTCGGAACTCCAGGTTCTTCCATGCAGGACTGTGGCCTTCAAAGTGGAACAGACAGACATACTTTCATATATATATATATATATATATATATATATATATATATATATATATTTTTTTTTTTTTTTTTTTTTTTTTTTTCAAACATATTTGCTGGGAATTTGAAAAATAAAGGATACCTATATTTGTGCAACGCTGGAATCAGGTTTTGCAAATATATAATTGAACATAATCATCAGGGACTGCTATTGCACAAGTTGTTGAACGGTATTTAAATCATGGTTTCTTAAATAGTTCAAAGTCGCAAAAACGACCGAGCGGTGGGAGAGATGTTGACCACAATGAATAATTTTAGGAGAAGGGAAAAAACTTTTTCAAGCTCATGTAGCTTGTTTGCAAACTTACAGTAGTTGTGTATCACAGCTCTTCCTCTGGGGATTAGCACATCAGAGACACCAGAAATATTTCTTCCTACTCAAGCTGTCCTGTATGATTGTATAGCTATTCAAGTCAATTTAAAATTATTTGTATTATACGACAGAAGGTATAAAAAGAGAACTGAGTACATCTGCGGTAGACAGGTCGTCCACGTGCTTATTTAATACGATGTCTGGAAAGTATCCTGACATTTGATATCAACGAAAAAAATGCTGTGGATTCTTAGTCCATATCAAAGTACTTATTTTGGGACGTCACTTATTCAAGGGTTTATTCCACTTTTTAAAACTGTTTGCAAAGTCCTCTTTCAGGAATGCCATTAGCTGCCAAGTATTTTTCTCTCAGTCCTCATATATATATATATGTATATATATATATATATATAATCGTGTCATCCATTGCTGTTTTGTTGTATTACAACTCTTCAGTATGGCTATAAACGATCCAATATCCCTTCCATTACCGCTATGTAGGGTCGAAACCTTCGCTTCAGATCCAAATACTTTAACCCTGCCCCATGCAGAACTGGACGGTCGGTAGGACCAATCATCCGACCTATTTACTTATGCATAATTCCCCATCCACCAGATTGATCCTTTCCAGAGTTGGAAGAGCATTGCTATAGTAGCTTATTATGGATGAGTTGCCCTACCTAAAAGCGCTCAACCCCAAAGAAGGTATATATATATATATATATATATATATATATATATATATATACCCCTCTCTGTCACTTCTTCTCTTTCAGCTTTCTCTTGAATATTGACTTACCTAGAATCAATATAGGGTTTCGAATAACAATAAACAAGCCTACATGAAAATACACGAAGCATTTCCAAATCTTTTGTCATATTGGTACAAGAAATACTGATGTCATACGGACGCGCATATACGCGAACAATATTTTGATTTCTTTCACTCCGCATGCACATTTTAAAGTGTGCGCATGCGAACAGCTCGAAATAAAGGGTTTCCTTTGCTAACAAAGAGGTGGCAGGTTGAAGAAAATGGCTTCTTCAATAATGCAAGCATTCAAATCAGTTTTTCACAGAATCGACGTCTTTTCGACTATTTCGTTATTTTTTATCTTTAGAAATTGCCTTCTTTTTTCTATTCTTGAAGAGATCCTTTCGATTTGATAGTCATCAAATACACCTGAGGTGGTTTTCTAATCAGTCGGACATCAAAGAAGAGACGACTAAATGAATATTTGCCAAGAATGAAATATAAGGCAAATTTTGATGGTTGATACTGAGAATGAAGTTATTCGGATAATATCTGTATACTGACATTGTAATTACAAACATTCGAATCGATCTGATCATATTATTTACTTCTTTAATTGGTAGAACCAGGTAGTAACAGGGTTATTTAAATACCTGCTGATGTGGAATCTCACGAGACATTTTTTGGTCTCGAAGCAACTGATGGGATATGACAACACATATAAACATGTCCAGTGTCTACTTTGCGTAACAGAAAATGGTTGAATTTAATTTTGCCGCCTTTGTAACTATGTTTGGTCCTACACGTTTTCTCATGGTGACGTTTTTCATGCTTACCGGTGTTGAATGAGCAATATCTAAATATTTAAAAAAAAAAAAAAAGGCTAGGGGAACGCCGTGCCTAGACTCCTAAAGGAGTTCGTTGTATTTTTGGAAGTCCTACATCTTCATCCTCTGATTGTGGATCAGATTGCGATTCAGGAAAATTTGAAAATGGAGATGACGACAATGGAATCAATGATTGTCCTGAACTGGATATCGTTATATCTCATGAGTAATTTCTCCATCTTAGGTCTCCTTACAATGCAGTGAATCAGATAAAGATTCGATGAAAATTTCAGATAGGGATGAATGCAGTGAAAGAACTATCAAATATTGTTTTCAGCACTTTAATGATTACTAACATGTTTGTGTATGCACGTACGTTCAGATAGCTCCAGAGGAAAAGGTCTTGGTAGATCAGATGGGACGAACGAAGAGGCTATCGAATTCCTGGGAATTAAAGCAACATTTTGCGAGGAAACAGAAAGTGATTATTTGAAGGAGATCATTTTCCATACTTGATTCCAAGAATGAATTTAAACTTCGAATCTTATATAGTAATTCAAGCGTTGTATTGAGCGCAATAAGAAAAAAATGGAATGTTTTCTTCTATGCAACTTATGGCCCACCCTGTATGTAAAAGCAATGACTGTCCTTGGGCCGGTGACGAGAATTTCTTTCCAATAAGTGGCCCCTCATTGACATTCATGGCATCTAGGAACCTCAGGGGGGAAAAGTGACATTTTCCATTAAAATTTTTAAGTGTCCCAATCCATGGGAGCAAAATATTGAAAAAAAAATTTTAAAAAAATAAAAAAACAGCAAAAACAGTCCCAGGTGATTAATTAAGAGAGCAAACTTTTAACAAGCATAAAACAAGAATTTTTTTAAATCATTGAAAAAAAAAATAATAATAATGACAACATTGAACTGATTTAACGACCATTCATTCTCGTGTAAAAGGCACTGGGAAGAAAAACCATTACAGATTGTTGGCAAATAATCTAACTAATGACGAATTCGTTGTTATTAATAACAACTATTATGTATCAATTGCAAAGTAGTGAGAGTATACCTTTATTGAAAATCAGTATTTGAGAACCTGAGTTTGAACACTGGCCCCCTGACGCTGGATGCAAATTCACAACTATCCCAGTGATCAAGAAAGGCTATTCAATCTTATGAAATCAGTCTGAACTACTTTCTGTCTCTATATATATATGTATGTATATATATATATATATATATATATATATATATATATATATATATATATATATATATATATATATATATATATATATATATATAGCCACACTGGGGAGATGTAATACAATACGGTTATATATATATATATATATATATATATATATATATATATATATATATATATATATATATATAATTGTATTACAACTCATCAGTGTAGCCATAGACAATCCATTATCCCATCCAGTACCACAAGGCAAGATTAAAATCTTCACTTCAGGCCCAGAGGCCGGTATCCTACCGCTGGGCCACGGAACTGGACGGTCAGAAGGGTTGAATTTCAAGCGATATATTTATTTAGCTTCTTAAATCCTCCGTCCACTAGAGTGCTCTATTCCCATGGAAGTATATATATATATATATATATATATATATATATATATATATATATATATATAATATATATGTGTTTATATATGTGTGTGTGTGTGTATATATATATATATATATATATATATATATATATATATATATATATATATCGTTGTCTGTTCGAATCTGTCCCTCTGTCTATTTAATTAGCTTGGTCTGGTCATGTGAATTCTCTACTTTCGTTCTTCAAAACTAACAAGCATTAACCTATCATCGATTTGCTCTAGATTACCTTTGAAGACACACGTTTATAAAATAGCATCCATATACACGTACGCATATTAGCTTAGTATTCCACAATAGACAAATTAAAGAGAATGAGAATAAGAAGATTGAGCTGCGCCAGCCTTCCATGAGGAGATGATATGCCTGACTGTCTTTCGAAAAAGTTGTCGAAAATCTGGCTTTCACCTGGATTCAATCTTGGACCCTTTTCCACTGCAAGGAATATATCCACCTAGCAAGCAAGTCAGCTATGCCACAATCTTGGAGGAGAAATCAGATATGAGTGTATTTCTATATTTTGATATTTTACATTGATATAGATTAAAACACTAGAATCCTTTGTGGAAATCGACATCATATGATCTATCAAGATTTGAGTACATATTTGCCAGTAAAATCAGTGAAAAATGTGTTTATCTCCATAAAACAAAACCCATAATGTATTCTTATCCGTTCGGATGAGCAGATGCTTACACGGGCCTTCAATAGAATCAGGAACTCATTATCTTCATATATATCTTCTCTGGATGATTATGATGATGATGATGATGATGATCATCATCATCATCATCATCATCACCACCACCACCGCTACCACCACCACCACCACCACCACCACCACCACCATCATCATCATCATCATCATCATCATCATCATCATCATCATCATCAGTCTTTAATTGGTTGTTGTAGTTGGACATAGACCTCCCCAAGGATTCGCCACATTTCTCTATCGTGGGCGTCGTGGAGCCGATATTTTCTGAATTCGTCTAGCTCTCCTCTCTATCTTGTATTCTGTCAGCCTCGGTTTCGCATGTGATCTCTGGGGATTCATATATAATGTCCATCGGTTGTCTGCCATTCTTGCAACATGAGCGGCCCATTGCCATTCAGGTTTTGTAATAGGTTTTATGATGTCTCGGACTCCTATTTTAGTCGATGTCTTCGTGCATACTTGTTTCAGTGTTTGTTTGTTTGTGTGTGTGTATGTGTGTGTGTGTCTGTGTGTGACTGTGTCTGTGTGTGTATGTTTTAAAGCTTTCCTCTGCCGTAGACCGTCTAGATGGGGCAGTCTCCACTGAGATGAACTTACATTTCCTGGCGTCTCTTCAAATTAAATTCAGGCCTGGGGCTCTCTTCGCTGATTAGGGTCATGGTGAATAGATTTCTTAAAACTGACCAGGAAATTAATTTCTCCTGTCCGTAAGGGCAAAGAAATAAATACTCCAGTCATATTTCTTACTTTGAATAATAAAAACAATTCAGTGCAGAGTTAGTATTTTGTCCGAATATTTCTGGAATAAACACACCTTGATTCGTTTTTACGAACATATTTGAGGGTAATATTCGCCCCTTTTTGGTTGACTTATTGGTACACAGTTTATTTTATAGGTTAGATATATACACAGCAAGTAATATTTCGCCGACAAAACTATACAAGACATTTTTAAAAAAATATATTTTTGTTAGCTTCTATGAAATCGATAATAGTTAAAGCATTTTTATCAATTTTTTGAATGGAAAAATTGCCATTAAGTCTATAAGCCCAACGCAAAAAGTTGAAACTGAAACATATACACGCATACAAAATGCACACGTATTACATACACACGTAAATATGTTCATACAAATACCATACATGCACAAACGTACCTGCACATAAACACACACACACATCCACGTGCGCATTCCATACACATGTGATATATGTCTGCAAGTATCCATATGAATATGTACCATGCTTTGAGTATGTGTGTTCGTCTGTACGAGAGTATGTACCATTAGTATGTGTTATGTATTTATGTAGTGTGTGTTTTGCATGTTCCAGCATGTAGTGCGTGTATACGTTTATATATATACGCGTATATGTGTAGGTATGTGCCAATGATCATTGGCGTGCGCATCATGTGTTCATGTGATATGTGTGTATAGAGAATGTGTTTGTGAGTGGTGCCGGAAATTTCTCCAACCGAGGACTTTTCAACACTCCTTTGAATGTGCATGTGTATGTGTATGCGCAGGCGTATCGCATGCATGTGAGGTTTATTTGTGCAAGTGATGTGTATGTATATGTGTATGCAGTGTGTATGAATGTGTTTAATTTGTATGTATGTGGAATGTTTGGTATGTATCATGTGTCAGCATGTTCTGGATGTGTATTTATATGCGTGAACAACGTATGAATATGCGTTTGCGTTTGTAGCACGTGTGTGCAAGTATATATGAGTATGCAGTTCCCATGTATTTGGTATGTGCATTTACAATATGCATATGTGAATATGTGTGTAATATGTGTATGTGTGCATATATTGAACATGTGTGGTATGTGGTATGTGCCATATGTGTAATATGTGTGTGGCATGCGTGTGCGTGAAGTTTATGTGCGTGCCTAAATGTTATGTGTGTGCCTGTGTGCATATGATGTATTTATGTGTACAGGTGTAAATGTGAGTATTAACGGGTGTGTATGTTGTATATGTGTATGTATGAATTAGTTGGACGTTTCTGCGTTGGACTTTTTTCCATCAGACCTTTTTGCATTGAACCTAATTTCCCTCGGAACCTTTTGTTCATCAAACCATCTATTCATTGGACATTCTATAAATTAGACATTTTATAAACTTGATCTTTAAGCGTTCGACGAATTGACCTTTAGAATTATTATCAATATTGATCAATTTAAACCCTATCTTTAGACATCGGAAAAGAAAGAACTCGGTTTCAAATTTAACACGGATAGCACAAGTTTATCTTGCAAGCATTATACATTATATGGCTTTGGTAAATGATATCAGTTCTGTGATTATTCCTGATGATTAATATTAAAGAATTGCGTAGTTTTTGGTTGCATACGATAGGAATAACAAACGACATACAATTTTTTGTCACTTCAAAGTCACCTTTAATTAATCATAGGCGATCAGTCACAAGACAAATACAAAAGATTTTCATTTATTTTTACGTCGTAAATAATTAATTAGCATTCTTTGTAATATCAACTTTGTGTCCAACACTAGTCTTGATGTTGTAACATCTAAAAGCACTTCTTTATCAGTTGTAATTCTGTTTCTTTCAAAATGTTAGGATGATAGGTTGACGGTGGAGGTAAGACTAAGAGAAAATCACTATTTGGAGGAAACAGTTTCCACTAACTCTTCGTATTCAGATATATACAGGTTTCCCCCGTTATCCGAAAGTACTGCGTTCCTATTCAGTTATCTCCTGTTCTTTTTTTTGTTTTTCGTTCTCTAATTCGCTTCGATTTCACGATAAAAGGGGAAAAGGAAAAAAAAACGTTCAGTGTTTGTTTTTTTAGCGAGTCACTATAGAAACAACACGAATCCCCCTCCCTCTCATTTTTACATCTCCTGTACCTCCCATCATACCAACCTTGACTATTCAGTCAAATATGTCATTATTTGGGGGGTTGGGAATGCTGGCAAATTTTTTCCGATAGATTTCATTTAGATTTTGCTTCCGGGCTTACGGAAATTTTCATAGCAAAGTTATACGTTTGGACTCAGTGTCTCTATGAAGCCTAATAAATGAACAGCTGTGTTGGTACCTATGTCTTGTTGTATGATAGCTACGATGACCATGGGGATCTCCACAGAGTGTAAGGCCTTCTCAAAGTCGACAAATGCTACGGCGAATGGCATTATATTCTGCTGCTTTCTCTTTTAGTTGAACTATTGAATGGAGATGGTTGATAGTTGAATAGCCTTTTCTGAATCCTGCCGATTCTTGCAGTTGGTTTTCATCTAGCGTTTTGATGATTCGGTTGGTGATCACTATGATAAAAAAAAGTACATCGATGCAGTTCAGTTTATTGGCCTGTAGTTGCTCAGATCTTTCAGGTACTCTTTCTTGTATACTAACATTATGATTGCAGTATTCCACTCTATCACGCTGTCTCAGGCATAAATAGAATAGGATGGCTAGTTACCTGGTGATGACCTCACTGAAATGTTTTCAGTAGGTCGGTGGTGATGTTATCTAGCCAAGGTGTTGTTCCCTTTTCTTTGCTTGATGGCTTATTTCACTTCCTACGGAATAACTTAGTGGAATTCTCCGGACTCGATACTTGTAACTTGCATATCGTGTTTGTTGTCTTGTGTCCCTGATTTAGAGGAATAGAGGTTTTTGTCATTAGGTCTTCATTCTCTTCAAACTCTGTGACAGTTTACTGAAAGATCCTGAGACTTTTCAGCACAAACAGGGAGTAAGACAAGGTGATACCAGCTCACCCAAACTCTTCGCAGCGTACCTTGAGATTATCTTCCGAAAACTTGACTAGGAGAATAAAGGAATCATTATAGACAGCAAATACCTTAGTAAGCTAAGATTTGCTGACAACATCGTCAAAGAAAAATCTTCATGATCTCCAAGTGATACTAGCCGTAATGTAAAACAAACATCTCCCAAAGAAAATAAATCTACATGAAACTTTCAAGAGAAGAAGAAATCAACCGAAGACACTCTCTAGGATGGCAAGTTCTCATTAGAGCAAGCTCAACCTTCAAGAACAAGAAAATTCCATCAGTCTTAAAAATAAAACCAATGCATCCTCCCGATAGTCACCTATGGAGCTGAAACATGGAATGTAACCAAAAGATTGACCCTCGAACTAAGAATCATGTAACGTGCACGGGAGATAATCATGCTCATCATCCTGTGGAGAGATCAGAAAACAGCACAGTATATTACAGGAAGAACGGGGGTCAGGGATATCGCAGAATCGATTAGAAAACTCAAATGGCAATGGACTTGCCATACTGCAAGAATATCAGACAACCGATGGACAACACGACTCACAACATGATCCCCATAAATCGTAAATGAAACTGTGGCTGGCAAGATACAAAATAATGCGACGAACTAGACAAGCTCAGAAAGTATTGGCTCCACAATGCCCTCGATAGAGAGGTATGATGAATCCTGGGGAAGATCCATGTCCAACGACGGACGCTTAGAGGTGGCTGCTGATGATGATGAAGATGATACTCTCGGACAGTTCGGGAAACGTGTTTACGGAAAGATGTACTCCAATGAACGCCTGAATGGTGAAACGTCCATTCTTAAAGGATAACGTCAAAATTACTGTAGGTTATATATTTTGACTTTATCATTTTTTTTCGGAGAATGGGGGAATCCGTATACGAAATTATATGCTCAATTGAACACCAACATAGTGATACGTTCAAGCTCATCATTAGATATAGAAAAGGTTACTGACGGATTTTTCACGCTCACCTTAGAATATGTGAACTTAAATCTCCGGTTAAGCAATGAGTTCGCGAACAATATGAAATCTGCAATAAACAACAACCACATACACACACACACACACACACACACACACATATATATATATATATATATATATATATATATATATATTTATTACATTACACATAGTCCTGTTTAATGTTTTTTCCCTAAAAATTCGGGTATACGTTCGAAGTACTTGTAAAAGAATAGATAATATTTCAGAGCTCTGTTTCGATTATACCGGTAATGATTCATCTGAGGTTTTCCAACGCAAATGCTATACACAGCTTTCTCTCACTATCAGTGGTTAGAGGGTCCACTCTGACAAAAGAAGTTGTGAGTTCAATTCTAACTTCAAACTTATAGTTTATTCATATCCATGTTGTTGATTTATTAACTCACCGCTGGCAGGAACTCAGCCTGATTTTAGTTGCTTTAAAAAGCAACAACAATTAAGATGAAGGCAAATGGTAGCAAAAAATCAATGATAAAGGCAAAAGGACTAATTTGCCATACAGACGACTTATACACCAGCACCCACCCCCAACCCATAAACAACAGGGTGGTGGGGTTCAAATTAATTCTTTTCTCGAGACAAAGCAGACGTTAAAACGTAGTTTCATTAATCCATGACTTCATCTCGAGCGCTTTGCCTCAACCCCTTCCCCACCCGACTCTGTATAGAAATGGAGGTTGGGAGGGGCAGGTAACTGTGTTTGGCTTTCAATTTCCATCTTAAACGTCCGTGTCGCTGCCTCTTAAGTCGGTCTTCATCTGAACAAATAACGTCTCGCATGTTGCCTTTCCTTGTCCCTGTCCGACCGTTACACAATTGGAAATCAATTCATCGATTTAAGAAAGGAAAAGTAAGAAAAAAAATGAAAAAAATCTATCAATGAAAGGCGAATATACCCGGCCTACTTCTGTCTCTTCCTAAGCTCTACTCAATATACTTTGTCTTATTTTTCGACGTTTGACTTTTAGTGTCGAATTTTTGCGATAATAATAATAATGATGATAATAATAATAATAATGATGATGATGATGATGATGATTATTATTATTATTATTATTATTATTATTATTATTATTATTATCATTATCCTGTGTTTTGATAATTCTTGAAATTCTTTGAAATGACTTTATTGCTCCTGAAGTAGTTTATTTTCCTTATGAAGCGAAAGAAATGTTATTCCCATTTTTGCATATATATATATATATATATGCTCCCCATATATATATATATATACATATGCAAATATATATATATATATATATATATATAGAGAGAGAGAGAGAGAGAGAGAGAGAGAGCGAGAGAGAGAGAGAGAGAGGGAGAGAGAGAGAGGGGAGAGAGAATTAACAATATGAAGGAAAAAAGAAAAGACGTGATACTACTTAGTACATCTTAAATTTGTTTTTATTTTTTTTGTTTTTTCATTAAAGAGATATATAGATAACGTATGTATCACCCGTGGAAATTCCAGGTTTCGTCAGACCTTTTTTTTCTCCCTAAACAATTTTCGCTCTCCTCATACTTTGTTTTCCTGACCATGACTGTTGTTTTGTTCACTACCGTGAATAATTCGTTTCGAGCAAAATTCAATTCCTAAAACTGCCTTTCCTCATTTACATTGTTGGATACTAATATCCATTACTTATTATTCTGTTGACATTGGTATAATAACATTTATGTTGAAATTCGTATAAACCCGTAGCTCTGGGACTTACAGAACCCGGCGATCAGAAAAGAGACGGTTTGAGTTAGGGGCGTGGTTTCAACCTCTATCTACCGTCACAGTCCCGGTGGCTTAATCGATTAGCGCAGACCTAGGCTACATAGTGATGCGTGTGGGTTCGAATCCCATATATTTTCAGATCATCCCACACTACCGTAAATAATTCGTTTCAAACAAAATTAAGTTCCTAAAAATATCTTTCCTTATTCACTTATATATATGTGTATCACCAGCTTTTCGATATTTGGTTATACGTCATTTTTTGCTTTCTTAGATATGACAGAAAAACGAAAACAACTTTCAGTATTTTGTTTTGCAGCGAACCCACTTCCTTCTCTTGTACACACCAGTCTCCTGCATTTCCAACCATCCTAACCTCCGATAACTCAGCCTATCATACTATCATAATCAATCTTTCGGCCTTGGAACGTTGGAAACAAATTTCCCATTCAAAATTATGGTCACTTTTTTTTTTTGCTTCACACGGAATCTTTTCCTTTCTTTTTTCTTCTAAGGACGCTCCTCTTTTCGGTAACTTTAATCATCATTAGGTCATATTGTAAGAATGTCAAACGATCGCTGGACACTATTTCACGACATGGATCCCTCAAGACCCTGGCTGAAATTGTGCAAAATGGTGTGAGCCTGACATATTCAGAATGTAATGGCCACGTTTTGATCTTTTCTGAATTTCTGAATGACTTTCAGAACAGGGAAAAAAAAATTAAATCAAAATTAGCAACACTGCCCTGTGACGCTCATAATCGGAAAAAAAGGCCTCGGTAGAACATGGGAATGGTTTATGTAAAATGGTGGACTTTAAATGGCAATTGCTCATCATCATCATCATCATCATCATCATCATCATCATCATCAGTCTTTTAACGTCTGTTGGTGGACATAAACCTTCCCCAGGATTCACCACAATTCTCTATCGTGGGCGTCGCAAGGCCAGTATTTCCTGAATCTATCTAGTTCTTCTGTACATCTTGTGTTCTGTCGGCCTCAGTTTCTCATGTGATCTCTGGGGATCCATGTTGTGAGACGTGATGTCCATCGGTTGTCTTTCATTCTGGCCACATGGCCTGCCCATTGCCATTTGAGTTTTTAATAGTTTCTATGATGTCACGGACACCCGTTTTCTTCCTTATATACTGTGCTGTCTTGTGGTCTCTCCGTGTAAGGTTGAGCAAGGTTCTCTCATGTGCAAGTTGAATACTTTTCAGTTTGTAGGCCTGTCTCTAGGTTAGGTTCCATTTGTGTCTAATCCTCAGTAGACCGAGATTAGTTCTAGCAACCAATCGATATGGTGGGTCTGAACCAATCACATAAAATAAATTTAAAGCATTTGAGATCAAGTGGAGTTTTTATGAAGGGAAAAGAGAGCATCAGTTGGATTTTAATTTCTCGGTATTCATTCAAGAATCATAAATAAAATTACATTGAACCAAGTACAGTAGCGACATGATTCCTAATTATATGTGGCGCACACGCGTCGACGTTGAGAACTCTCATAATGGCAGCGAGTGTAGAAAAGGGTGAGATTATTCAATTCAGTGGCTATAAGTCTTCCATATTCCGTTGCACGTCTTAAATGCAAAAATAAATTGATGTACATTTTAAAACTTTTGAATCAGGATTTAATTGGAGCAATTTTTAGCAAACGAAGACATCCGCTAAACATTCTATTTGCCCGTGTTTTGATTTTGGTATCAGGTTGTCACACATGAGATGCTATTTCTTTTTTATATCCCAGAGAATAATGCTAAAATTGAAAGATTCACTAATGCAATTGCACTTTTTGCAGATTCATTTTACATAGGGACATGATTTGTTTTGTTTTTTTTGTTGAGATTTTTGATCCCTTAGCAACAATGGTTACTACTTAAGAAGTTGGACTGAATGCTACTCGAACTGAGAATAACTCCATCAAAGCATTTAGCGCGAACATCACCAAAGTTATTCAACGAAGTTTATATCCGGAAATACTGATACTGATAATTAATCGAACCTATTTTCAATGATGAAGAATTTCCTACAGCGATGACCTACAATCCACAGAAAATGGTTTGAGCACTTTCTGGAGACTTCAGAATATAAACAGCAACCATCTCAACGCCATCTCAATGCAATTCAATGGATTAAAAGGTTAGGAAAAAGAGTTTTTATATAATCTGAACGAAATGTTCCGTGTCTCAGCACAGCCCCTGCAACTTTCAGCTGACCGAGTCTAAACCTAGAGAATGGAGTTATGAAGTCTTGCAGCATCTGCCATATTTACCTTATGTTTCTCGTGAAGATTTCTCTCAAGCATTTTGAATTTCGGTGTTGATTGTTTATTTATGGATGATCGAATTTTTTCCCGTCTATTACAAAAGGGTCATCAAACAAGTAAAATGAAAATTAATCTTGGAGAACTACTTGTTGATAAGCAACTGTAGTATTTTTATGCAGAGACATTTGTTAATCACCTGGAGGTAGCTTTAGGGATAATGGGTTGAGTTTGTAAATATAGGTTTGCATCAGAGCTGCACGGCCTCTGAGGGGACTTTCATCAGAAAGTACGGTGGAGGGACATCGTGTTTTCTCTGATATGGCTTCATGCCGTGAGCAGTACGATCAAAAAAGGTATGGGAGATTAGAGAGTGAATGGAATTGAGCACCATGTTGATTTTCTACATATGAGACCTTATACTCCTGAACTCCCTCCACGATAAATATTAACAAAATAAAATAGGACCAGAGAGGAGAAAAGAACATTTGAATATTTTCATTCATGCTACAATATCGATAAGGAGAAATGATTCAAATTCAAACACCTTTTTACATTGCAATGCAGACTGGGACACATAATTATTTATAGAATGTATTAGAGGAAAAGTAGATAAAAACAAGCTTTCTTTAGCATCGATAGTGGGCTATAGAAAAACTTCTTTTATTTTTTTTTTCTCCAAATATCACTAATACCTGCTTCCCAGAGCCGAAGTGAAGTGAATAACACAGAATTTAATTTCAGATTACAAATCCAAGAATAGGACAAATCCAAATCTCAAACAATGATAATATTTTATCTCAAAACTCACGATCAGGGCTGGCTCAAGGTAACGGCAACATAGACAGTCACCAAATGCACCAAGTGCTAACGAACACCTGTCATACGTCTGAAACGGTATATTTTTTTAAAAATCATGATGGGAAATCGGAAAATGAATATACTTAATGGAATAAACATAGTTAAAATAAGAAAATTCCCTAACTTGGAGTCATGTTGTTCAGGAATATCTGACAGTTAGATACTTTCTGCTTTGGTGAAACAAAGAGAAGCAATTGGCAAATCTCATAACTGTCGACATCATCATTTAATCAATGCATTCAAATGGCTGTGGTCTGGCCATGTTGCACGAATGGCGGACAACCGATGGGCATCGCGACTCACGACATGGATCCCCCGAGATCACATGCAGAACCGAGTCCGGCAGAATGTTAGATGAGGAGATGACAAATTCAGAAAGCACAGGTTCTGCGGCACCCATGATAGAGAAATGTGGCGAATCCTGGGGAAGGTCTATGTCCAACGACGGACGTTGAAAGACTGATGATGATGATGATGATGATGATTTTCAATATTTGATATTCAAATAAAATCAATATAATAGAGTCAGTATGTATACATTCCTATGTACTTTTTAACTCAATATAAAACATAAATACACAAATAAGAATGATATGTGTTAAAGGATACCGTAGTCCAGATCTCCCGGGGCGCGAGGAACCCCGTTCCAGTCAACTAAGATGGGGATATCAGTCCCAATAATTCGTGAAATGATCTCTCAGAAATTCAGAAACGGTTTATGAAACAAGACATTCAAAATCCGATTCATTTTGCCAGTAAAAATGACAACCTAGATGATATTATACTTTAACCAACAAAATTTTGTTGAAGAAGTATCACGATTTTGCGCAGGCGTTAAAGTATGTAGGGGCATTTTTCCTATCAAATAAGCACTATGGTCTCTCTGTAATGTTGTGCTTGTAAAATATATTATTGGCAATTTCCAGACATGTCATTACGGAGAAGAGCAGACTCATAAATCCCAAGATACGCCAATTATATCGAGGTGAGCTCCTTGAGAGTGTCTGGCGATTTGTTTACCTATATTGTCGCCCTTCAGCCTCGTATTGGCTTCTCCACTGATGACTGATGGGAAACGTTCTTTTGATAATAACCGAGTTAAATTGTTAAAGAGTCATGGCACTTTTGGCACTCAAGGAGACACAGACAGTTCGAAATCTCTCATGATTCTCACCTTTTTGCTAACAGCACTGTCATCCAGTAATAAAATCTATGATAACCTTGGAACAAGAGTATTGAAGTGAACAGAATCATTGGAATCCTTTTTTTTTTTTTCAAGAAATATTGACTTTAAGTAAATAAGATTATGGATGGAATTAGCTATTAATTCTACAGAAAAGTGTGTCACCAGGCTTTTAAAAAAAATCAAAGTGTTAAATAGACATTATATAAACGAAGAAACAGGGAGTTTAGAAAGCGCAACCTGCATAGCTATTCGCTGGAGTAAACAGCGCTATCTTCACAGTGGTGTCATGTCTAAGTAAGCTAAGTAAATGACTCGGTGAACATGAGGTGCTTTAGCTGAAATTCGAACTTAGTTTACGGATTCTATTTCCCACACCGATACCCATCACATTATCTAGCTCCTCCACCCACTTTTTGAGATATCGATCAGTAAATAATAGGGCGTGATGGTTATACAGCTAGTCTCGCGACCAATTCGTGTGTGCCGTGAGTTATATTTGTATGGGTGCCCCACTATTGTGACCGGGCACCTGATTATACTATTCTCGATGATTAACGAAGAGGAATTTCAAGGACTGACAGAGCAATTTTTCGCTCAACCCCTAACAATTTGTCTAGAATGTTTTGTTTTTTTTGTTTTTTTTCTGAGTGTTAGTACATTTAAGGCATCAAAATTTCTGGATGTTCTCCAGCGAGACCTGGTAGAGTATAAGACCTCTCAGCCTGCTCGGAAAATAAAAGCTCCGGGCAATCGACACTGAACAACAACCCAGAGGCAATCTGTTTTCTATTTTCGAACGATGACCTACAAATTGATAGTATCGAGGCGGATTTTCTGTACAGTAGGTCCTTTCACATCGTAACACATCGATCCCCGAGGTTGGGATTATTACCTCCAAATAGGTCATTTGAGATTTTTCTGTTTCATGAATCTGGTCTGAATTCACTCATGCCTTTCGTACTTATATGTTTTTTTAATGAAAATATATTGGTTAGTCATCTAAATGTTTTATCGATTCGATCAATTTTATTCGTGGGTAATGGGCGTTACTACATATCTGGAAGGGGGAAATCCCGCTTAAAAGATTGAAAGCCATTGTCCCCACCCAGAACCAAGCGTTAGGGATGATCAGCCAAACATTCACGTTCTGTTTTTTTATGTGACATTTGGCTTGTGTACACACGGGTGAATAACGTATCTTTAAGATTTGGGTTGTTTATAAACGTTAAATAATGTTTCTGTTAGTTAGCATATCGTTATTCAGTATAGAATGCCAAGTGACTCCGACTAAAATAGTATGTACTGTAAAATATACGAGGATAATTGCCAGAAATTATTTCCTCGAAAAGGATTCAAAACCCCATCATTTATTTCACGTGTGCATACAAATGTCAAATGAATAATGGCTAAATTGAATATAATTATTGGTTTGAATATGTTTACGCAAATAAAACAAGTGAAAAATTTTGCCTTCCAATTTCAGCATCAAGGTTTAATCGGACAACAGCAAAGACAGATTGTCAAAAGTAGTTGGACACACAAGCGAACAAAGGTGCGAGTGTTTCTGCACTTTCTTTGCACGGCAAAAGTTTTGTATGGTAAAATTTCTGGTCTTCAAATTCAATTTTTTTGTTTAACATTTTTCTCTCCTGTAATATTATAAAATCTGTTCAACTGCCGCTGAATTCAACCGATATAATGGAGATGAATATTCGCTGCCACGAAATAAATAAAAAGCTTCAACCTCATGTGAGCATCTACGGTAAATGTAAAAGATGATAAGCCTTATTATAGTTGGAACTGAAAGTGAGCGTTCCCCATGTACAGGTTGTTTTAATTTCAAATTAATTCATTAAAGGCTGTTTTGATAACCGAACGCGTAATTGTACATATAGATATAGCCTTCAGGTTAGCAGTTAGAATTCTTGATATATTCATATTTTTACTGGTAAAATTTCCGGGTCATTTGATATATTGAAGTATCTCCTTACACTGCTCCCATTCTTATTAAAACATGATTATTTTTTCCTTTCAGACTGAGTAGTGACGAAGGACCGGAACTTGCATCATGTGTGGAAGAACAGTTTATTATTAAAAAAGAAAGTTTGTTTTTGCTTATTTTGATTTGAGAGAGAAACTGAACTGCGACGACATAATTTGGTGTCAAATAAAGATATTTTTCATTTAATTTTTTTCGAGGAAAGTATTCTAAATCATTATTATTAAATTTCATGACCACTTTTTGTATTCAGCTTGACTTTTTTTTTCCAGACTGCCTGAATAGACGTCACGAAAACTTATCCATGGATCTATTTACTTCTTCCTCTTTTCCAGCCTACATGTATCTAAGCAAGATTTATTTTAAAGCAAGCATAACATTCGTGTCTATGTCGTGCATAAAAACAATGTCTCAAGTAGATTTTTAAAACATTTACACAGGTGGTTGAGAAGAAAAAATGATTAAGTCTTTGGGTGTGAATTTTTTTATTGTAACTTCTACTCAGACTGGTCAACAGTGATTCATAATATAAAATATTATATATTCATTAAAATACTTTGTCGATTAAGATTAATTGAAAATATCTTCATTGGACAATGATTAAAGTGAATAAATGAAATAACAAATATAAGCGTACAATAAACGTTTAGACAGATGTATGAAGCAAATGCTCATTAACTGAGTTTATGACCTTTGACCGTTTGCAATGGTTTACAGGACTTTTGCAATAAACGGTATTTGTCATTGCTTTAGCGTTCTGGGTTGGTCCAAACAGTTTCTTGCTTGGTCTCAAATTGGATTTTCTTTTTAGTATTTATTCTATGATCCTTTTGGGCAAACATTCTCGTCTATGTATTTATTTCAATTGAAAAGCTTTAGCCAACGCGTCGCCGGATCTTGCAAGCTCTGTGTGCAGATATAGGATGAATTTTAGTTTGTATTTTTTTGACAGGCATCGTCAATTATTACTAATCAATCAATTTTTGACAAGTATTTCTTTCATCTTACTATTGTTGCATTCTTTTAATTGCAATTCGTAGATCGTCATTCCACGATCGTCAACACCGCAGATCAGAAATGAAGAATAAGTCGCACGTGAGATTTGTGTCCGCTTCATTTATGCTTGAGACATTTTTTTTGCAGCTACTTACCAATTGGAATACAAGGGGCGGTCCGTAAAGATCTAGTCGTACATCTATATTCTTCATCATACGTCGTCATCCCGAACGTTTATATTCCACACAACTAGTATTGATCGTGATATCATTTTTTTTTCTGTGATGAAGTATTGTCAATCATTATTAACTCATGAGTAGTATTTCTTTGATAATATTTTCTGTCGCTTTTTCATAACAATTTCTGGAACCTGGTATTGATAAATAGCAACATAAATAAAACGAAAGGAAATCCAGTCGAAGATGAATGATAATCATGCTGACTAGTATACAAAATTTTGTTGTTTGTATCTTCCCAATTTTTAAATGCTCTGATACAGAAAATATATATAAATATATTCGTCTGAATAGTTCATAGAATAATAACGAAGTTTAGGATGCTACTTGACAGAATGATGAATTAGAAACAATGCCTTCAGTAAACAACTCGGACAGGAGACAGTTTTTCTTTCGTTTCTTGTAATAGGTTGTAACACTTGAATGATTTTTTTTTTAAATAATAGAGAATATCGCTAAAAGCGATAGATTTACTGATGTAATTGTATTTTTTGCAGATTCAATGTAAATAAAGATTCGTTGTCATGTCGGTGTCTACCCTAGAGGTTAGACTTGGGACATAATGCTCTCGAAACTGCTGATAACGTCAACGAGGCATTAGAAGTGGACATTGTTACAGTGAGAAATATTTAGCATTGTTCCACCTGGTTTAAGTTTGGGAATATAGATATCCAAAAATGAATTCAGAGGAGGCCCAAACCTATCCTGAACGAAGAAGAATTATCAATGGCAGTGGTTTACAACCTACGGGTAACGGTCAAGGCGCTTTGTAGAGACCTTAAGATCTCAACAAAAAACAATATCTTGTCAACTCAAGGCAATAAGAGATGTTGAAAAAGTTTGAAAGATCGGTCCCACATGAACTATATGGGATTCACAACGACAGTACAACACACATCTCTAAGCTGATTGTGTCTAGGCTAAAAGAAATCGAGATATGAAGACTTGCAGATCATCATCTTTTCAAACAGTTTGAACTTAATATCCGTAAAGAACGGTTCAACTATACTGAACAGTAACCACTGTATTACAGATAGCATATAATCATTAAAAGGTCGTTTGAAAAAAGGTATTGCTTCAAATGTCATGTTTTGATAAAATGTCGAATGTTTTTTTTATTCACATTATACTTCATCTTTCTAATCAACAACGACATTTCATATGTATTATCCTAATGATCTTCGACGTAGAACCACCAATGATATTTTCATTACTAAACCATCCCAGGGATATCTATCAATACCGCTAAGCCATGTAAACTGTGTCAGATATTCTATCGAGTTTATTACGCAGGAAAAAAAAAAGGAAAGTAATAAACATGATTTTTTGGACATTGCAGTAACACTGAATGTTGATCGACACCATCCGCAAACCCACATTCTTGGAAAACGACTCAACTTTGCTACCAACCGTTTGTATTCTATAGAGAAAGGGATATTTGTTGCCCACAACCAAGTGGTGACACGGATAACTATTCGTTTGACATAAAATAATCTCTACAAATACGAAACGCTTCTTGGCTCACAGGGAATCAGGATATGCCAAAAGACGGTTTCGTCTAAACATGAAACGCCCAGCAAAAGTGACCTTTTCTTGCATAAAATGCGTGGAGGAAAAAACACCGAGAGTCCGGGGGTTGTAGAATATCAGAAGAGTCTTCAGCACCATTTTTGTTTTAAATGTTGGGGCCGCCATTACAGTCCACCCCAACATGAAAAAAGAAGTGTCCTATGCAGTAACGCCAGCCACCGACGGTAAATTCCAATTTATCGAAAATAAAACATGACGAATCGCAGATTATATGGAGAAAAAAAAGAATATCACTGTTTTTCTCACACAAAATCACAATAGATGAGACAAGGCCACGCTGGACAAGACGGGGACTAAAAGAATTGATACATGCCATCTTTTCAAAGTACCCATTGACAAACGCAGTTTATTTCTATAGAGAAACCAGTTAATAAGTTGATTCATAGTTGAATGGAAATTTAAGAAAAGGAACCACCATCATCATCATTATCCTTTCAATGTCCATCATTGGACTCATATCTTCCCAAGAACCGCCAGACCTCTCGATCACGGGCTTTGCAGCAGCAGTAACTTCTAACCTTGTCTAAATCGCTATACTATCCTAATTTCAGCCGGTCACAATTTCGTACAAAATCTCTCGGAATCCACGTTTGCCTGGCATTTTTTAAAACATGGCCTGCCTGTTGTCACTTGAGCATACTAATGGATTATATGTTATCTCTGATATACAGCGCTGTCTTGAGACCTCTCCGTGCGTTGTCGAGCATGATTCTTGAGTACGTTGCATGGTTCTAAGTTTGAGAGTCAATCTTTAGGTAAGTTTCCATGTTTCCGATCCATAAGTCACTATTGGGAAAGTGCATAGATTTGAACGCTGAGCTTGCTCTGCCAAATGCTAAACTTATGTTGGCTCTTTGTTTGATCTCTTCTTTTGAGCATTTCATGGTGATGATCTATCCAAGTATATGTTGTGACCTACTTTCGTTAGCTATGCATTTCCGATTTTGACCCTTAAATCTTTGTCCCCAATTACCAAATATCATAACCCGTTTGTAATATTCCAAGATATAATTTGATACGGTAAATGCGCAAAGAAACGAAATAACGCTCTTCTTTGAGCTATACTGAAGGACATGAAGTCACAAGAAATTGAAAGAAACAAGAATTACCAACACGATACACCATTAGAAAAGTCCCATGACTTGATATATTAGAGAAAATAGACGGTGTACCAGATGATTGTTCTGACCGAATAAAGATATGCCAACAATAACGCACTGAACCAGCCGCAGAATGCCAAATAGTGAAACGGTGGAAACGTTTTGGACGGAATAAAGACAAGGTTAGTAAAAGCGAAAGGAAAATAAGAAAAATAACGACAAAAAATGAACAAATAAAAACAGATCTAGATTGTAACTCGATAGGAACCGTCATTTGATCAACGTCTTTTGGGATGATCAACAAATGAGTTACTTTTCAAAAAAAAAAAGAAACAAAAAAAAAAAACATGTGTTAACGCTGCCGGACATAAACTAAGAGATCAATTTAACATACACGTGCATAGCTAATTGAACACTCAACTTTAAGAATTAAAAATAAAAAAGTTGCCTTTTCTACGACCCAATAATAGGGAGTAAATTTTGAAATCCCAGCTGGTTTAGCCTTATTGATGGTTCCTGTACGCGTGATACATAGCTAGACAGACAGAGTAACTTGAAAACTGGAGAAACCTTTCCAGATTTTTTTGATGACAACATAAAAAAAAGACTACGATCAATATTAAGTCATGAACTGAGCGTCAGAAGTTATATTGCTGAGATAAGGTATAAAAGTTCTGCTCAGGTATTTGCACACGCAGAAACGAGGCTAACCTGTTCAGTAGAACTTCCAAATGTCAATGTTACTTCAGATTTTCAATCTCCTTGATCGATTATAATCAAAATTTCGGATGGATAGCAAAAAAGTTGATTCATTTGATAATTAGATTATAATAAAAAGAGAAAATTTACAATTCATAACCAGAAATCCTGACTAAAGGCATGACTCGTGTTACTGATTGCAGAAATATTCGGTCATTTTTGTGCAAACATCCTGTTTACAACTTTCAGAAACCAAATACTCATAAACAGTGACATATATGTATGTATATATATATATATATTTTTTTTTTTTCACTGTGTTGAATCAATGATTACTCATGAGCAAAATATAAACTGCGCACATCTCAAAGACATTGAATGACCGACTAATATATTTCCTATTTTATATCAATATTCTCGTAAAAGTCATTTCCACCAACGATTGGGCTCGATGTCAAGCCACTTCCTTGTATCAAATTATCAGTATTATCATTTAGAATAAATAAGAGCAACTACTCTATTTCTGATATTATCCCAAAAAGGGAAAAAGAAGTTAATCCCGAATTTTTGATGCCTGAAGAAGAAAAAAGTTATAGATATACACATACATTTTTTCTTATATATATATATATATATATATTTATATATATATACTCACACAGCACACACCACTGATGATGGGAAGAATCCCAAAACATGTATGGACTATTTACATATGAGGATTAATAAACCTTACCACCAAACACTTCACTCCCGAGTCTGTCTCACTTTCAACAGTACACATTATATATATATATATATATATATTTCAAAATTTTCCCTGGGTTGAATCAACGATTACTCATGAGTAAAATATAAACTGCGCACATCCCAAAGACATTGATTGACCGACTAATATATTTCCTATTGAATTAAGATGCCGGGGTTTTAGTGTCAACTCATACCGGTCTAAACTTGCATTATCACCAGTAGAAAAGGAAAAATAGCTCAAGAGATCTGGCAACCCAACATTTTGACGGGAACCCCAAATGCCTAGTGGTATCGTGAGTTACTTCTGGGCCCCTGAATCAATGGTAATGATGCCTCGGCCTGGAAGCCATGTCTGTCAGGGTCATCATCCAAGAAAGATTTTGGTTGAAGCACTGTTGCTAGTTTCACAGCAGTTGTTGTATATCTATTTATGTAATCAATTGTAATAGATATACAGTGGCTCCAATTGGAAGGAGAATAAAGTAATTATGTGAAATTTTGTGCAGACTTCTGTTCAGTTTTTGAAGACTACGTTTAGTCTTTACTCTCATTGATCGAACCTAACATTTTTTGAAAATGCAATGTCGAATTTATTCATTTTTTTTTCTTATTTTCATTTTCATTTTTTGAACTGTGAGTGCATTTATACATCCTCTTTGTAGCATATGTTTCCGTACAATTTCTCTTAGTGTATTTTAGTTGTTCTTTTGGTCATGGGTGTATGTTGTTGTTTTCTTTCAATGCGTTGAGCTTTCCTTCAGGATCAGGGACTACTGTATCCGATCTTACCCTTGAAAAAAGTTAAGTTGGATCAATACTTTCGAATAAAAGAAAAAAAATCATACTATACTTTCGTGTTCAGAATTAGCTCCCTTGCACCACATCATCCCGAGTGAACATTGACTTTCACGGGGTCATTTCCCCCTGAAACGATTTTTCTTGGAACATTGGCACGACTGACCTGCCCCTGGTTCTAAACATGAGCAAAATACAAATGGCGGCTTGTACAACTGTCCGACGAAGATGTCTTCGCTACCCTGAAATTCCCTCTGAAGGTATCAGTCCCAGACAAGCATAGATCTTTGATACCAATTACAACCAGAAACTTTGGAAACAAAAATCAGCCCAAACCATTATTGAACAACAGATTGCAAACGTTTCCAGACGGCCGGCAAGACAGGCCCTACCTGCTCATCGCCTGGACAGGGCCGTAGGGTACAACGGCCAAAACGTTTTGTTAAAAAAATGAATGAAAAAAAAAAAGTTAACATCCTCTGATCCGGCACCTTGGACATGGGAATTATTGTGTCAATTATTCTAACGATATCCACAGAATAACCAGACAGACTTTCCGTGAAAATAAGTTATTGCATTTTACCGAATGAAAATAAACAAGTGTAAACGATAACAAGTCACATAGATGCAAGTTGGGTTATGCATCTTTCTTGGTATCCGTGTGAAACTGACAAAAGAAAAAGCTGGTAGGATTCAACGATGCCGGAAGCAAAATTTGGGTTTGAGTGATTGCGAAGGGTATTATACATAGGATGCAAAGACAAAATCGATCGGAAGGGATGTCAAATAAATTCTTGGAATAAAAAAATATATATCATCTAAAATGTCCACATTTCGCGCTTTCTGAAAGGATTGAAAGCATTGAGGAAAGGGAAGGAAGAAAAACAAAAGATGATATTGGCAAGTACTCACAAGAATAATGGAATATTCAAATTTCCCCTAAGACCAAAATTGTGATTCTGTCGATCCCGCTTTGCATTCTGCCCTTCACAGAAATATAAAAACAAGATTGAAAACCTGGGATGCATTCATATTTTTTATCTAAAGACATTCAAATACACGCACAATCAAACACACAGACATTGATTATATATATATATATATATATATATATATATATATATATATATATATATATATATATGTGTGTGTGTGTGTCTGTATGTGGTACAAATCAGGCTTGCAGTATAACATAATATAATGATATATCAATGATATAAAGCCACTTCTGAAATGTAATGGATTTATTTCATAGAGTGCTCGATACATGCAACATTTTACTCATGAAGTTGAGTTGTTTTAGAGTAGAGCTGGAAATAAATAGCAGAATGTGGATTCGCCTGATGAGGCTTGAAGGGGGCAGAAACATGAGCTAGTTTGTGTAGCAAATCCACATTCCAATATATATATATACATATATATATATAATTAACGCTCCCTTATTCAGGGTTGAGCACTCTCTAAGTGAGGTAACTCGTTCATTGTAAGCTTATGCAATGCTCTTCCAACACGGAATGGAGTACTCCGGTGGATGAAGAATATGTACAATAAATAAACTTGCTTAAATTTAACTTCACTGACCGTCCAGTTCCGTGGAGTTGAGAGAGGATATTAGCCTCCAGGTCTGAAGCTAAGGTTTCGATCCTGCCTCGTGGTTCTGGATGGGATAATGGATAGTCTATAGCCACACTGAAGAGTTGTAATACGACGAAATAGCTGTCTGCCGATGATTCAATATATAGAGAGAGCGAAAGAAAGAAAGAGAGAGAGAGAGAGATCGTCCAGAAAGCTTGACAGCTTTCATAATTCTTTTTTCAAAATTTGTTTTGTCCAACTTCAGTAATTTATTTCGCAATATCCGTTAATTCCATTTATGTAATTTTTCCTGCGTTTTTCTCGTTTTCTCTTGTTGGGATCATCAATGGTTTGGGGATTTGAAAACAAAACAGTCGTATCAACTTTTCACCAAGCAGCCTTGATCAAACACCGCCTCCCTTTCAGCTAAGATTTTTATATGTAACTTATGTTATACTTTAATCAGTTTGTTATTTCATATAGGGTGTTATCATAATACATTGTACATGGTTGTTATTTCATTTTATACATCATCTTTTGAAACACAAAGCTTACTTGTGTATGTTATCCAAAAGACGTATTTGACAATGAGGGATCAATAAGTATAACGACGGACGCGACTCGCAGTTCGTTTCACTTCTATTGAGTGTTCACCCACGTGAATATTAAATCCATTATATACACACACACACACACACATATATATATATATATATATATATATATATATATATATATGTATTATGTCATCCACAGACAGCTGTTTCGATGTATTACTTCTCTTCAGTGTGGCTATAGACTTTAATCCATCCAGTACCGCGAGGCAGAATTGTAACCCTCACATCGGACCCGGAGGCCAATATCCTACCTCTGGACTACGCAACTGGGTGGTCAGTGAGGCTGAATTTAAGCGATATATCCGTTTTACGCAGAAACTCCTCCTCCACCAGAGTGCTCTATTCCTATGGAAGAGCTTTGCATAAGCTTACAATGGATGAGTTACCTCACTTAAAGAGTGCTGAACCCTGAATAGAGGAGCATTGATTATTGCGTCATCCACAGACAGCTGTTTCAATGTATTACATCTCTTCAGTGTGGCTATAGGTGTGTGTGTGTGTGTGCGTGTGTGTGCATGTGTAACGTCTCTATCTATAATTATAGATGCGTTCGTATGTATATCAGTGGGATGGACAGTTCATGTCCGGCAGAATATGATATTTATAAAGACGTTAGAGGGGGGAACTATATTTTGCCCGGCACCGGTGTTAACGAAAAGGCTTATCAAACATCTTACATTGCATAAATGAATAAATAAATAAAAATGCAGGCCTTAAACCTGCGTCCACAGAATTCAAATAATCGAATTTAACTTTTTATACCATCAATCAATGACATTACCCAAAGAGCATCTTCCCGTTTTTTTTAACATGCAAACAGCCGCCATTTGAGTCAATGATACGTCGTTTGGTTGTGCATTTTCGAGATTTGAGCTCCGTTTGTGATCACACACGAACAAGGAGACCAGGTTCAGTCGAAAGTACTGAGTCATGTACGTGTGCAGAGGAGTTTAGAGGATCATATTGCAACATCAATTGCGTTTTGCTCAGGTTAAGTTATCTCGATGGTCACTTGAAAAGATGTGCGGGTTAGTAAAAAGGATTAGGTCTGTGTTAACAAGCTGAGGACTGTCCAGCGGCGGAAGAATAATTCCCGAGAATAAATCAGCGGTCTAGGACTAGAAATACTTCGAAATGTTATGCAGAATGTTGTTGAAGGAGTATGATTTTTGCGAAGTTGAAATTGTTAGGCATTCCCGTGTATAAGTTAATTAGATCTCCCTTCTTTATATATCCTGTTTGTTAATTAAAATGAAAAAAATCTAGTTTGAACCCCTTCACGCACTTTTGCCTCATCGTCTATATATATATATATATATATATATATAATTGCATTATATTGCATTGAAACCTTTATTTGAAATTTGAAATTATACCATGTTTTTACATGGTGAATGTATCATTTGGATGACGTAAAAGAGATTAAACAACCAAGGAAAACTAGGCAGCTACAGGAATAGTCGCATTGGAAGAAACAAATAGTACGGATAAAGACTGTGAATAAAGAAGATAGGCATTTGGAGTTAAAACAGTTATTTGGTATTTTGCATTATCGGCGGCTGTTTAGTTCAATGATAAGAGCAACGCTACGTTGAAGCGGTTACCGTATCGGTTGCAAGTTCGAACCCCGTAGCAGACCAAATTTCTCCAATTGTTTATTTTATTTCACGTTGTCTAGGTCAAATGATGCATTAACCATGAAATGATGGGGGTGGGGATCATTTAAAAAAAGAGTTTTAATATAATATATAGCAATTAATAATCATTCCGTTGGATCTTGTAACCATTTTGAAAAGCATATATACATATGGTTTAGATATATTGAAATGTATACTTGTATGTATACTCAAATACATTTGTGTAGATTTACTGAAGCATTTTATGTATTAGACAAGTTTGATTTTGGTTTCATTGACTGTATTAATCCACACACACATATACACACGCGGTTACATATGCCTGTGTGTTTGTGTGTGAGTATGTTTATATAGATCTACGTAAGGCCTTGAATAGAATCAATGAAAAAATACTTGACGAGAGCACCAACCTTATTCAACGGCAAAATACAGAAGCTTGGTAAAGAAAATAAGAAAAGAGAAAATGGAAAAGAAGAAAAAGAAAAAAAAAAGAAGACGATGAAGTAAATTCAAACGGATGATGGGGTATCGGTCGACAAGGAAGCGTCACCTAATAGCCTTTCTTACCATGGCAACCATTGTGGAAAGAGAAATTATGACTGCTTTGCTTCGATAACGACGGAAAAAAGACGATGAAAGATTTCCGAGAAGTTAAATAAAAAATAAATAAAAAAAGAACCAGTGAATATGCCACAAAAAGTAGAAACTGCTGAGTGCTTTCTCTTGGTAGATGTGTTTAATCAGGAAATTAAATATATGTGTTTAGTGAATGTCACATTAAATTGAATTTGCTTGCGACTGTGATCAACTGTCTTTGATCAAAAAAGCGTTGAGGGCCTCTGAGCCTTTGAACGGGGTTTACTGTTTTCTGTGTACGTTTTGAGGAATGGTCGTCTGTGTTGTATTCTTTAGCGAGATGAATGGAAAAAAGTGGTTTTGTGTATGTGTGCATCTGTAATAAATGTACCTTCTAAGGTGTGAAAATCATTTGACATATAGGTTACTCTATGTATCCGTATTGATAGCTTAATCTATTTGCAAGATTATACACACACATGCGTGTATAAGTATAAAATTAGCGCTCCAACATCTTTCCGTTTCATTTATCCTAATTGATCTAGTACCGAAGAAATCTATTCTTAATATCTATCCAACTCTCTTTCTCTTTCTCTCTCTCTCTATCTCTCTCTCCTTCTCTCTCTCTCTCTCTCTCTCTCTCTCTATATATATATATATATATATATATATATATATATATATATATATACACACACACATATATGTATATATTTATATACATTGATGGAAGTGACTATTAGATGGTGGAGAGAAAAATTTAGAATGAAAGTAGGTATTACATCTCGAAATTCTTTATTATAACATAGGTATGTTTCAGTGTATTTCGACGGTTTCTAGCCATGTTTTTCATAAAAAATTACAGTGATGCAGAGAAAACAATCTTACTCTCAAACGTACAATTTTCTCTGCACCGCTTCAAGTTCTGGCAACCATCGAAATGCACCGGAACATGCCAACGTGATAAAAAAAAAATGTGGATGTAACAACTGTTTTTTTTTCCTTAACCTTCTCAATTTCACTTCCATCAACATTCTGTCATCTCTCATCCACAAAACAAAGAAATATATATATATATATATATATATATATATATATATATATATATATATATATATATATATATATATATATATATATATATATATATAAGTGTGTTTTTTTGTCTAGTGTTTTAACCTGATTATAATAATCAAGAGAAGTAAGAGTGAAAGTATGAGATCACAAATGTTAGAATTATGTTTGTATTTGTTGGATACGGTCATCTGTTCTCTTGTTCGTAAACCAAAAAAAAAAAAAAAAGAAGTTTAGATTAAAAAAATCATTGGTTATCGTTTTTTCTAGACTAGTATAAATGAAAAACTGCTGCCCACATAAACAAATAAACGTGCACACACACACACACACACACACACATGTATTTATATAAGTGAAGCATTTTTGAAGCTGTCAACCAAAGTCCTTTTGTGTGCATGTATGTGCTTTTCTGCACTTCTTTCCAATGACTTATTCAATCCCCCTGTGAAACACCAGCAACAGTTTAATGTACAAAATGCCATCAAAACTATTCTTGTTGAGGAAGTGCATGAGAAAGAAAACGTTACCAGTTCATAAAACGAAATCAACGAACGGATTTTGAATTCCTGCTGACCTTATTTATGTTCATTCACCACTAATGCCCTTCAAAAAATTATAAATCCATATCCATGTGATCTGTCGTAGGCATCCAGAAAAAATAATCTTGTCGCTAGCATAACTCGATAGACCATAAAATTTGGTTAGTAAACTATTCGGCAAGCCACTTCCCCCGCTAACAATTCCAACTTCCCAGGCAGTAGTAGCAGTGAAAAGCTTTTACGCCCGTTGTTAACCTTCTCAAGGGTTAATGATTGTAGTTTAGATTGTTATCATTTCTACTCCTGGCAAATTTATGGAATCACCACACTTAGAGGATGTCCATTTAGTTCATAGAAAATATGCACAAAACAGATATGAAACAAAACAATTTATGATTGATTGCCGAACATTTAAATTAATCGTATATTTTTACTTCCAGACCAAGTGGAGCAAAAAATATGGAATCACCTAATGTTGGAAAAAGAATGTGGAATTACCGAGTAATCAGCATTCGTACAACAAATACCCACTCAAGTCTAAACATGCAATCTAGTTGGCAGTTAAAAGAGAGAGCTTGCAGTCCTTAACGAGCTGTTGGATTTGTTTAATTGAGAGGAAACCTAGCTCCAATTAGAAGAATTAGTGGTATTTGTTGTAATTATCAAAGCAGAAGTAATGTTAAATTGTTTTTTAGTCACGTATTTTGTGAAGCAAACACCACATTTGCTTCTTTCGATTCCAGATTTCTAGTGTCAACTCCAGAGTGACCACTAACTGTTTTTTTTTTCAGCATAAATCCAAAAGGCGTAAGTCTTTAAAACTTTCTTTATCGCTGGAGGGTGAAACACTCAGTTATCAGTGGCCAGGGGGATAGAAATTTTAAAAGAATCCCAGTTCCCGAGAAACCGTCCCAAAGGCTTCACCTCTCTATGGCATTAGGAGAGTTAAGTGTCAGGTCAATCCCTAATGCCTGCGGTATGTCAACAAGTAAGACTTAAAAACGGAACAATTTTCCCCCCTTGCTTACGTGTCTATGGCCTCACATTACACTCAACCTTGTTTCATATTTTCTTTCCTGGAGGAGACAAATAAATTTACGCTCCATGATGAGACCCATGGAATGTAATTCATCGTGGCATTGCAGATCTGTTCTCTGAACATTGTCGCCATATTGCAATCAATACTGATATGCCAGTCATTATTTTTTTAAGCGACCAGTTATTATCTTACCTGACACCAAATTTAGTATCACGCCGGGAGGCAGATAAATATTTATATGGAGATGTGATAATACATTATAGTTATAAGTTGGTATTTCGGTCATGCCAGACTTCAAACATTGACAGCAGTTTTAAAGGCCATTGCAAGCACTGAAGGATAGAGACCTTCATAATTTATGTGTTGGATGGATGAGCCTTAATCGTATCTGAATTGTTGACTGGCATTTTTACTTCTCTAGCGTTGATTAGATTTCATTATCGTGTTTCTAGAGTTGGAATCCATCTTTTTCATAACAGCATTAGAAGAAACTGCAATAACTTTCGAAACCCCAGAACTAAACCTTTTCTACAAGTTCCACTTTTCTCTTATTCCATTCATTTGGCTACTGTATTCCTCCCTCCGTTGGGGGTCCTTTACAGCCAAGGAAAAATAATATTTGGTAAGAAGTTCCGTCTGTTCGGTTGATGAAATTGAACCACGAATTTAGTCACTCACCGACGTTTATTCTGACTTCTGAAGATGGAAGTTTGAACGAGCACCTAGGACACAAAATGTGAAGAGTTTTCAACATATCTCTACTGGGAGGTGAAGCATTCTGGGGGCGGGTTTGATTCCTATTGATAGGTTTTTTGACATTTGTTACTCTATGGCTAAGAACAGGTAGGTAAAAATGAGGTGGCAAAATCAAAAGAAAAAAATAAGATCTTCGCCTGTACGGTCTGTATGGAGATATTAAAAATCAACCCCACACACACATACGCACACACACACACATACATACACACATACATATATCATTATTATTATTATTATTATTATTATTATTATTATTATTATTATTATTAAAAAGAATGGATCTATATAATCCGACAGAAATAATTGTAGATGCGTTATATTACTTTGAAACTGTATATATACGAACTTCGTTATATTATATAAACACTCTTCGAAATGACCTCCCCTTAATACACAATGAATGTATCATTTGGCCTAAATAGCGTAAATAGAATAAAAAATAAGGAATATAGACTGCAGCTGGAAATAGAATTTCGTGCACAGAGAGAGATAGAGAGAGGAGATTTGCTTAATTTTGGATAAGGAAAAATGATGGGGAATTGGAGCATCTGTGAACCGACACTCTCCCGTAGAGTTACAGACCCGGTAGCGAGACATTATTGAGTGAGTCTGTGAACTATGTGACCGTCGCATTAACAACGACAGAGTGAGTCATTTTGACAAAGTATTGCATCGACCAAGTCGATCAGCCATACCAGACAGACCAGATTCAATTCTCTGTGTCTTTCAATTTTTTTTTTTTTTTCGCAAATAGATTTCAGACCACGGGCGACACTTAGGAGAACGCAGCCAGGCAGTTAATGGTAATCTCGAAAGAAGACTTTGTAGACTGTGGTGAATGCGATGCTAAGATAAGATCGTGAAGTCTAAAGATGCGTAATTTTGCCTTCCTCTACTATCCCAACGCATACAAACTTTCCCAAGATTCTGCAGTTCTAAATATGTACGGCACGTATCCATTCGCATAGACACACGCACACGCTGACACATGCATATGTATATATATGTTCGTGCGTATACGATGCTTGTGTAAGCATGTTTCTTCAACATTCCATGGGTATGTGTTCAAACCACAGATATATTTGCCATATGACAATAAACACGCCCATCTTACAGAAGGGACCAACAAAGGCATACAATCTCACATAAACTAACTCATCTACGAGGAATAATTAAATGAAATTCTTATGGAGGGTGTTTATAACATATCTGTAAATCTATTGAGGCTCTGGAACGTAGCATCCTAATGACACGAAGAATTGTGTCTTTGTTCGTTAATTCTATTACAAAACAGGATTCATAAATACACAAGAGATTTAATCCTGGTTATTTCATTTAATTAAGTCTTATATCTACTTTGTTGTGATTGTTGTGATTGTTGTTGTTGCTGTTGTTGTTGTTGTAGTGTAGCCGGCAACGATTTTGTTTCGTTGTTATTGTTTTCTACTTCTCAAACAAATTTGTTTGTGGTCTCTGAAAGGTTTTCCAAGATAAACGTATTAATAAATGTTGATCGTACTGGATAATTCATTTCAAAGCCTCTATGGTAAAATTTTTCGTCTTATTTTTCCCATTTCTTCAAAAACCACGCGGGAAAATTATATACAATCTATTTTAGATCAACGTGATTTACACACACACACACACACACACACATATACGCACGCATATATATATATATATATATATATATATATATATATATATATATATCCAGGGGAAAATAATCAATACTGAAAGGTTACGTAGTAATTCGACACAGAGATTCTCAAAGTAGGAATTACAACCCTTCAGGAGGGTCGAAAATACAAAAATAGACCTGACATTGAATTGACCTTTAGAGGTCACCAGAGGTCAGTGCCACCTGCACTATCTCCATCTTAGGTTCAAATTTCCCTCGGACAATCATTTGCATGTTGTAGGTTGGAGCCATTCAATTCAGATTCGGCAAAATTGATCTGACCAAAAATTGACTCTTAAAAGGTCATCAGAGGTCATAGGTATCTATTCTTTGTTCATCCTGGGTTTAACTTTCTCTGATTCACAAATTTAAAGGCGATCAATGGTTTCCTCAAAAACAAAAAAGAAATAATAATCATAATAATAATAATAATAAAAAGAGATTTATTGTTTCCTGGTAAAGTGATCAACAAGTATGGATTGTTCGGTGAGACACGGGAAACACTGGGTATCTTTCGTGTAGCATCCGATACACACATCCGTAGGAATTTGACCGAATCTGTGATATTCTAAAAATGCAAAAGAGAGACCGGGGCCAATTGGGCTGAGGGGTAAGTCAGAGCACAAGCTTTTATTTGAAGACTAAGGGTTTTCAGTAATTTTGTTCACATGGCTACTGAGTCACATGATTGTGTACCGTCTTGTTCCAGAAATCTTGTTGCGCGTATTGCAGACTGACGAAGAGAGTGCCAAAACCAGATTTCTATCATTAAAAGTACATTTGTTGAAGATTTGTTCAGATCAGAGCTAGTGAATGGTATCAGACCGATACGCATAAGTGAACAAATCAGTATATCAAAGGTTTCGTTGATGAATGACGCTTTTGCTCTATCTCGTGACAGTAGTAACGGCCACCTTCCCAAAATAAACATGTCTATATGGGGCAAGTTGGTCCCTTTTCCATAGGAAAAGTTGGTCCTATTTCTTCTAATTTGCAACGCGAAATATGCGTCTATGCTTATTTCATTTGCTGATAATTAAAAGAACGAATAGTAATAAGGACTTCTGTTTCATTTTTTTCATTTTTTCGTAGTCACCCAGTACCAAATTAATTCCCAAGTGTTGTTTTTATTTCTAGTTATATTTGTTTGATTACATGTCCTCGTCACAAGGAAGTCCTTGTCACAAGGAAATAATGTACAACAGTCATACTAATGTCATAGTCTCAAGCAATGATCTTCAAACTTTTACTACTAACAGAATCCTTTTGAAAAAAAAAAAACACCCCAAAACAAGTTTCCTTTCCACAACCACATGCACACAGCTTCAAACACCAAAGATGTGAAAGACTTTTTTTAAATTTATGTCAGTCAATTATTTCCAAATATCTAATGATTTGATTTATGTAAGCTTTTCATAAGGTTTTTTCTTTGTTTCATAAAGAATTAGATATTATGGTGCTATGGGTGAATTTTCCTGGTTGGGATTACCTAGTGCTTACCATGTAACAGTTTCGAGGATTTTAAACAAAACAGCTTCATCAACATGGTTCCCCAGCAGTGTTGATAAACACTACCCCCCCTCTCTCCTTCTCTCTCTCTCTCTCTCTCTCTCTCTCTCTCTCTCTCTCTCTCTCTCTCTCTATATATATATATATATATATATATATGTGTGTGTGTGTGTATGTGTGTGTGAGTATGTGTGTGTGTTTAACTCGTGGATTTTGACGTTGTTTATGGAATAATCCAAATGTGTATAAATCTTAACAGAATATACAGACTCGAATAGAAAAGTAAGAACAAACATTATAGAAGAAGAATAGACAAATAAACAGCATCACGTAAATTACCAAGATGCTTTAATTAAAAAAAGCAAAATTTACTTTTTTTTCTTGCATAAAAAAGTACTGTTCGTGTTGAAGAGATGAAACAAAGTCATGTAAAAGCGGTGAAGGATTCATTTATTTGATGAAGAATTACTAAGTATATTGCAAAAATATTACTTTGTTTCGCAGAACCCCTGGGATTTCATGGAACACAGTCTGAATACCGCCGGGCTGAAGGAATGTTGTGAAAACTTTTTACTTTGATTTTTAATTAATTTTTTGTTTTTTTTTTTACTATGCCTAACCCTGTACAAAGATATTGACGCATCACAACTGGATATTTCTCAATTGCCCGATTTTTCTTTTCTTGTCGGGTTGCTCAAAATACCAAAAACTGCACAGCTCAGTGTTCTTTGGGATCGTTTTCTATTCATTGGAAAATGTGAGACTGACTTGCTCCATACCCTGGGCCTACCTACCCCGACATGGGGCAAATTGTTCCTAGGTTAGCTCTGAGCCGAAAAGTGAGTTTTTCTATAGTTCTGCCATTTATTGATATCACAAATTCAAGCAAGATAATGACGCTCATCTCAAATCAAGAGAGGTTCCTAGTTCAAAAAGTCAACGGTAGCGTGAAGCAGGAATTCGAGGATGGGGGTTGACCCGAAGGATTCTCTCCTAATTCGCTACTACCCTTTCGAATATGGGAGGGTGCAACTCCATTCCCAATCCCACCTCCCTAATCACATAGCTTGGGTTGTACTCAGCAGCTGAGTGCTCAGGTTATTCTAACTCGATGAAAATATTCTCCACGCTATTTTGAGTTCAAAAGGGGGCCAAATAGCCCTGGTCTCCCTAAACCCCCTCGCCTCTTCATTTCTTCCCTTCTCTTGTAGTTTATTTTCTATCTTTCTTTTGTTCTTCCTTTGTTCTATTTGTTTTTGTTTGTTCCGTTACTTACTCCATTCAATCTTTTTCTTTCTCTTTCCCTCCCTTCCTTCTTTCATTCCTACCTTCCTTCCCGCCAGCCTTTGTTCTTCCATCTTTCTTCTTTTTTCTTCGTTTTTTCTTTTCTGTTTCTTTATTTCTTTGTAGTTTTATTTATTTATTTACCTATTTATCTCTTTCATCCGATCTTATGTTCTCTTTCTTTTTGTGTCCTTATCTCTTATTATATTTCTTTTTTCTTCATTTCTCTCTTTTTATTTGTTTCTTTCTGTTTTTTATCTTCTCTTTTATCCTTTCTCTCCCTCTCTCTTCCTTCCTTTATTTCTCTCTCTTATTCTCTCCCTTTCCCTTTCTTTCTTTCTTCCTTTCTTTCTTGCTTTCTTTCTTCCTTGCTTTCTTTCTTGTTTTCTTGTCTTTCTTGCTCGCTCATCGGCAAAATTAATCGTAGACAGATTGGCTGAGAGCCAGAATGATCGATCTGGGGAAATAACCAAATCGATGGGCAGACCAGAGAAAAGAGGACACATCAAAAGTTTGACTGAGAGATAGACTGACATATTGCTGCAAATCGCTAATACTGATAGACTGATCAATACCCTGATAAGACAACAAATAGTTAAATTGACAAAATCGATCGGTCATAAGTTGCTATAAAAAGAAAATTGGTATTGAGAATTTCTTTAGAATCTACATTTCGATTACATGTATTTACTTGAATAGTAAAGAAACATACACGCTGTACCAAAATATTTCTATATATTTATATTTTATCTATCTATCTATCTGTCTATCAATCTATCTCTATATATATATATATACATATATATATATATATATATATATATATATATATGTATATGTGTGTGTGTGTGAGTGTGTGTGTTGAGGAATGGACATATTTGGTCCGACAGAATGGACTATAAATTGCATTTCATCATAAAGAAACTTATTTGAAATGATAGGCGGTTAATGTATCACCCACCTTAGACAAAGTAAAGAGAATAGATAATTAAAGAAAACGGGGCTGTTGCAGGAATCGAACCTGCCACCGATAGGGCAGCCGCTTCCATGTAGCGATGCTCTTACCATTGAGCAGCAGCTGTTTAACTCAATGATAAGAGAATTCTTTGTTTCTGCAACTTAGGGTCGCTCGATTTACTACTGGGTTACACCAGTGCCTAGCGAAATTAGGTTCCTACAAAAGTGTTTTATTACTATTGTTATTGTCGTTATCTCTCTCTATATATTAATGTATTTATATATTTATATATGATTTCTGGCTCTCCTGTCTGCATCGTAACTGACCACACCAACGCCATGATTTGTGCAGTACCAACCTTTCCTCAAACTTCTATCTCATCTGATATATTCACACACGGTGTCCAGTGGTCATCGTTGAAGCCTGAGTGGTCGCTAGACACAAATCCCTGGCACTTTTTTGGTTATCCTCGCAGAGCTTAGTAACGTCGTGGTTTGCCCGGACAACTCTTCCTTTTATTTCTAAATCACCCAATCTCCATTCTAATGGTTTTTTTAAATTTTGTTTTTGTTTTTTCTTGGCACTGTTGTGAGTGCACTTACTATAATGGAAACCACCCAAATATTCTATATGCTACAGCTTTCCTAGCTCTTGCACCAGGTCCTGGTACCTTCCCAGCTTTTTTTCATCATCATCATCATCATCATCATCATCATCATCATCATGATGTCTGTTTCACGCAAAAAAAAAATCTGCCTGGGGGAGCAACGAAGTCCCACTCCTCAAATCTCTTGCTTTACTTTAGCTGCAATCAACAGCTTTAGTTGAGATCTTCTTAATTCTCTCCACGATCTTCATCATCTTTGCAAATATTCCTAGGGTGACCGATTAACGATAATGGTTGACCGGTAAACCATGATAGACTTGGTTGTCACGTCGATATTTCACAAATTTATCTGCCCTCAGAGAAGGTTTTGGTATGCTCCAATTTTCAATTAAACTCTGTTTCTCACAGGAAAGTCCACACTCGCTCTTGGACGGATTTCCTTTCTGTATTCACGATAAATGTCTGGATTTCTGGTTTTGAAAGACCGAGCTGTCCTTCAATGTAAGTACGTTTTTCACAGTTTCTTTACTTTTGTTATGTTTTTAAAACACAAATATTATTATTTTAAGTATTTCAAGAAAAAAATAACTCTCAGAATATTCTGAATCTTGATAGAGTCTTGTTTTGTTTTGTTGCAATTTTTGTAAGAAATCATCATCATCATCATCAGTCTTTTAGCGTCTGTCGTTGGACATAGATCTACCCCAGGATTTGCCACACTTCTCTATCATGGGCGTCACGGAGCCAGTACTTCCTGAACTTGTCTAGCTCGTCTCTCCATCTAACATTTTGCCGGCCTTGGTTGCGCATGTGGTCTCGGGGAATCCATGTTGTGAGTCGTGATGTCCATCGATTGTCTGCCATTCTTGCAACATGGCCAGCCCACTGCCATTTGAGATTTTTTATGGATTCTATGATGTCTCTAACTCCTGTCTTTTCCCGGATGTACTATGCTGTTTTGTGGTCTCTCCATGTGAGGCCCAGCATTATTCTTTCATGTGCACGTTGCATGGTTCTCAGCTTACGGGTCTGTCTCTTGGTTAAGTTCCATGTTTCAGCTCCATAAGTGACTATTGGGAGGATGCATTGGTTATACACCCTTCTTTTTAGGATTAATGGGATCTTCTTATTTTTGAAGGTTGAGCTAGCTCTGCCAAAGGCTTGCCATCCTAGTGTGATTCTTCGCTTGATTTCTTCTTCTTTTGAGGGTCTCATGGAGATTCGTTTGGATGTGTATCAAGAGCCGGTGGAGCTCTTTAGCCACTGACCCGCATTGGACAATCCACCAGACCCTCCCAACACGTCCTGGGCCAGCGTGGCAGGGCATGGCTCATCACTCCCCATGATTTGTAAGAAAAACATAGGAAAAATAATGAAAACATCGTTGGTGGCTGATTGAGTGAGAGATAATCACACACAAATACAAGAGCACTAAAAAATGTGACAGAGACTTTTTTAAAGAAAATTACGTTTGCAATTCAAAATATATGACTTGAACATTTTTTGAATAGTTATTTAAAAGTAAATCGTTCGGATATAATGTTTTTTAAAATATTAATTATTGGTTTAAGGAGACATATTTGAAAAATAAATGAATTTCCAGATATTATTGAAAGCGGTTAATTAAAAATATCTGTCCAAAGGAAATATACTCAGGAATTGATAGAAAAATGTTGAGATTTTTTTAACAAATTCGCCGGGAGGGAAAAATTCAATTTGGCACAGGTGAACTATTATGTAGATGAGTACATTCATACAAAAATGATAACATCTCTGTATCCCTGTGTATGCAAGAGAATCTATCTATCTATCTATCTATCTATGTGTGTGTGTGTGTGTGTGTGTGAGAGAGAGTTTGTATCCAGATTATATTTGGATATGTGTAAACATATATATGTATGATTATATATATGTACATATGTATATATACATGTATACATGCATGTGTGCATACACACATGTACATTCACGCACACACACACATGCGTATATATATATATATATATATATATATATATATATATATATATATATATAAACTTATATATTTACGGATATTTGCCTACCGTACTTATAGATTTGCACTTTCTCGAACTCCTGAACTTGTCAGCGTCGTTAGCTTATTTTTATTGGCTGCTTCGTGGTGGATGCGGTTTCGTACCCCTCAGGACAAGCAGATGAGGTTATGAATGTGATTTTTTTTTTATAGTTTTGAGGAAGGTCATCAACATTCAGAGAGGACTTCATGTGATTGAACTTCTTCGGATAGTACGTCTGAAGAAAACTGTAGAATTGGTCGGCCAAAACGTTGTGTTAACAGCATAAACAAAAAGGGGTTCGATTGTCCAAAAAAAAATCTTCGAAGGCAATATATATATATATATATATATATATATATATATATATATATTATATATATATATACATACATACACACACCCAAAGAATACATGCAGCTGGAATCGAACCTGCGACCAATAGGGTAGTCGATTCGACGTTCAATTTCTGCAGCAGCCTCATTTTCTTTAATTGTTTATTCTATTCATGCTGTCTAGACAAAGCAATACATAAACTGAGTAATGATCATTTTAAAAAAGTTTGTATAAAATAGTATGCAGTTTATAATCATTTGCCGGATCAGATATATCCATTTCTTTACTTACACACTTACTTACTCAAACAAACACACACACACACACACACACACACACACACACACACACACACACACACACATATATATATATATATATATATATATATATATATATAAATACAAACTAACAATTTATGGTGTTCATCAATATATATGTGTCTCTGTGTATACATAAGAGTTTTTACGTGTTGAAAATTGTATTTTTGTACAGACTAGCTGTTGTACATCGGATATAAAGCAAGTAAACTTATTGAAACAGTATACTTACTTCTTTTGCCAACATCAAAAGCCAGTCTTATATTTAAAAAAAAAAAGGTGGGCAGCTTTAAGTCAAGTCAGGAAATTGTATGTAATTATTTCCGACAAAAGCAATTACCTCATTGTGTTCCCACGTATTATTTCTTTGTGCTAAAGAAAAGTTTTGTCAAAACGAGGCTTAGTTTGCTTCCTGTTCGATTCTGAAAGTGGATCTCTTTATAAAATTCTCTTTTTCATGAAACCGGATTGTTTTTGATGATCCTGCGAAAAGAGACAACTAATTTTTAAACTCTTTTCTCAAATCGTATCATTTGGTGATCTAAAATCTATTGGTTGTTGAGGTCGTTAATTTGACAACATGACTACAAACGCAAAACGAAGTCGGACTAAAGAGGGGTCCCTTACGTTCGTAAATGTGCAGACACAGAGTACAGTGAACCCAATTCCTTGTGCATGATTTTGCCAGGACGTCGGGAGAGGCTGAATTATGTCCACTGGACGAATCCTGTTGTGCAAGAATCCCTAAGTCTTGACGCGTGATTTCGCAGAGTCATTAGAGCAGCCTTGACTTTGTTCACAGGACAGATCCTGTTGATGCTCTCAGGACGAACCTGAGCATGCTGGTCAGTAGTTCTGGGATGGGATGTTTATTCGCTGTCCCACTAGAGTAAAATGTGACACAAGGTCGAGGCTTAACGCGGGAAGAATAGGAACCATCCGTCCAAAAATGACGACGCGACTGTAAAAGCTAAAATAACCTTCGCCACAAAAGCAATCCTCAGGGACCTGCTCCTCTACGTACCATTGAGCAGTGCTGCCTTGGGGCATACAATTTATTTACTGACCCACCACAGCAAAATGTGACACAAGGTCGGGGCTTAACGTGGGGAAAATAGCCCCAACCGATGCCACCTTGATTGCCAAGCGACCGTAGAAGCTAAAACAACCTCAGCCACGAAAGCGTCAAGACAGTCCTGACCTTTTCCTTCAAGTGCAATGGAGCAGTGCTGCCCCAGGGCAACGGATCCCCCGCAGCTGGACCGAGAAATAATGCGAGAGCCCAAGGACGAGTCCAAGGGCTCCCAATGCGCGTAGCAAAGCTCAGCCTCTGTAAAACCTCATTGGCTGACGCCTTGCACCGGTGCACTCGGTCTTTGATGTCAACCACAACACAGTCTCCGACCCATTCGACGGGCAAGTGTCAGTAACTGTACCTCGGGCTCTGCCGTGGAACAGATTGATCCTGCCGAAAAGGCTAGAAAAAGGGGGCAGGATTGAGGGGACAATCCCGGATATTAATCAACTTCTCAGTCTGAGGGCGTCAAAGAACAGATGTTATTTATTCGTATCCCCACGACTACGAAATTTGACACAAGGTCGAGATTAAGGTGGGGTCCCACACGTCCGAAAACGTGTAGGCAGAGTTTGCTTCCCGAGTCCATGCGCATGATTTCGCATGAAATCGGGTCAAGCTGGTCTTTGTTTCAAGGATCCCTAAATTCTCAGCGTGCTATTGCACGGAGTCATTAGGGCATGCTTGACTTTTGTTGCAGGACGAATCCTGCCTTTGCTCTCAGGGCAAGCCTGAGCATGCTGGTCTTTGATTCCGGGATGGGGACAATCCCGGACCGTGATCGACTTCTCAGCCTGAAGGCCGACAAAGGGCCGATCGTCTTCTCCACCCGAAGGCGGAGAAGAACAGATACTACACTTTGATCTTAGCCAAACAGTCGATTTCAATCACTTGCTCTTGCACTAACTAATTCTTTCTTTCTCTCTCACACGCACACATGTGCGTTGATTCTACAATATTTATAGATCAACATATACAGGTCTCCCTCAGCTAACCGAAATCAAAACGTTCCAATAGTAAAAAAAACTCACCTAAAGCAAGATGCAATTGACAATTGTTCATACGGAAAGTGTTTTCGAGTATTCCCAGACGCAAAAGCTAGTGACGATGGTATATCTTGCTGAATCATCAGAGTACAGGATGGCAAAAGGTACAGGAGACTTGAGCGATAGAAAGAGGGAAAGAGGGTGTGTGCTACCTCTGTGACCACTCGCTGCAAAATTGACACAGTATGCTATTTTGCCCTTCACTTTTTTGTGAGACTGAAGACTGATGATATATATATATATATATATATATATATATATATATATTCCATAGGAATAGAGCATAGAGCACTCTGGTGGATGAGGAGTTTCTGCGTAAATGAATGTATCGCTCAAATTCAGCCTTACTGATCATCCAGTTCCGTAATCCAGAGGTAGGATATTGGCCTCCGGGTCCGATGTGAGGGTTTCAATTCTGCCTTGCGATACTGGATTGGATAAAGTCTAGAGCCACACTGAAGAGATGTAATACATCGAAACAGCTGTCTGTGGATGACACAATAATATATATATATGTATATATATATATATATATATATATATATATATGATCATGAACGGTTAAGAGACATTCTTTTCATCGTTTTATACCGATTCAGAAATTGGAACTAAGCCTACTTATTTTGGGGACTGACCCACTGCATAGATGCAATGGTCAGCCTGGCTTAGTAGCCCAGTGGGCGGTTATGGAATTCAAAATGAGGTGAGGGAAAGGAGAAAGTTTTGACATTGATTCTGATTTTATCTATTCTGATTTTTTAAATCTAATTATGTTCCTTTTACTTTTTGGATTTATTTTTGCTTTCTGGTTTCAACTATCAACTTTTATGATGATTTGTATTCTCCTCAAATCTTTTTAACTTGTTGTTATTTTGTATACCTCAAAAATTTCCTCTTCGATTTTTAGAACTTAAATTTAACTTTTGTCACGTCAGTCAAACTTACAAGCTTACGTAGATATCCAGGTTTTATGATCATCATTTTAGTACCGCGCCAGGTCCTCAATTAAGCTTACTAGTATATTTGCTTCCATATTTGCTTCAGTTCAACGCTTTAATTCCCTTACTCATATGATGATGACCTGTGCCCTTTCCCCAGTCAGTTACGAATCGCAAGACAACAAATTTGGGTCAAACCAAGGGTAGGTCTGACACATCTAAAAAGGTGAAAAAAGTCAGGGGTCAGCGGAGAAGGGGTGCAATTATTACCAAAACAGCAGCATGAGCACTTTCTTTGATTGTTTATTTGATTTACGTTGTTGAGGCCAAACGATGCATTCATCACATAATAACTGGAGATCATGTCAAATAGAGTTTCAACATTATATAAAGCATGACTTCCAGATCATAAATCCATTTATATATATATATATATATATATATATATATATATATATATATATATATATATATATATATATATTTATAAATTCATATCATTTTAAAAAGTAAAATGAATTTCTACAATCACTCCTAATTCTGAATCTTCCACGTATTAACCCACTCACAAACACACACACACACACACACACACACACACACACACACACACACACACACACACACATATATATATATATATATATATATACACACACATATATATATATCAAAGTACAGATCAGTAATACAATGTAATACAATATCCGATGCGTGATGGGTTTATTTCATTGAGTGATTGATACATTCAACATTAAACGTTAAGATAAGTCAGAAAAGAGCTTAAAATATGATGAAATAAGGATTTCACAACGTTTGACTTCTGGTGAATCATTTGATTTATTTGGATCCCTATTTGGAATGTTATTGGGTGTGTCTTTTTTCTGCATGGAAAACTTATCTTTTATTTTATTTATATAAATTTTCTTTTTTCTTTTCCTTCTTCAGTCGTTGGTGACTGCTTGTTTTGTTTTCATATTGGAGATAGATTACTATCTGGTTGTTATAAATCAACTGGGGATGTTAGAGATACTTTCTATATCGTCATCATCAGTCTTTTCACGTCCGTCGTTGGACGTGGACATTCCCCAGGATTTGCCACACTTCTCTATCGTGGGCGTCGTAGAGCCAGTATTTTCTAAATTTGTCCAGTTCATCTCTCCATCTTGTATTCTGTCGGCCTCAGTTTTGCATGTGATCTCTGGGGATCCATGTTGTGAGTCGTGACGTCCTTCGGTTGTCTGTCATTCTTGCAACATGCCTTGCCCATTGCCATTTAAGTTTTCTAATAGATTCTATGATGTCTCTGATTCCCATTTTCTTCCATATATACTGTGCTGTCTTGTGATCTCACCATGTGAGGTTAAGCATCTATTTAATCACTTTCTCACCGCAGCAATATTTGACTCGAGGTCGGACTTAACTTGGGGAAAATAGGATCAACCTTTCCAAAAATGTTTCCAGCCGACGCAGCTTCGGTTTTGCAATGCAACCAAAGCAACCTCCGCCACGAAAGCGTCCACCAAGGGACCTGCTCCTTTAAGTGCAATGGAGCAGTGCTGCTCCGGGGAAACTGACCCCCTGCAGCTGGGCTGAGTAATAATAGGAGAGCCTAAGGACGAGTCCAAAGGCTCCCCGATGCGCGTAGCAAAGCGCAGCCTCAGTAAAACTTCATTGGCTAACGCTTTGCACCGGCGCATCCGGGCTTTGATGTCAACCAGCACACAATCGACGGTATGTGTCAGTACCTGCCCCTCGGGCTCTGCCGTGGAACAGCCAGAAGAAAAGGCCAGAAAAAAAAGGTGGGACTGAGCATAATTCTTTTATGTGCCCGTTGCATGCTTCTCAGCCCAATGTGTCCTTAATCCATCAGATCCATGTGATATGTTTCCTCTCGGGAAATATTGTATTCTTACTTTTATCTGCTTCCCAGTTTCTAAATATACATAATATAATTATGAAAAGGTGGTTGGTTGTTCACAAAGTGGTTGGGGGTATAGAAATTATAATGATGTTAATGGTAATGCTGTATTTATTGATATTAATGATAACGAGAAGGATATGAAAACTACGGTGGATAATTTTTGTTCACCTGTATGTGGAGTGTTTATGTTGTTTTGATAGAAAATTTGGAAGTTGCCGGCTTTTTAACGCCAAATAGGAAAAATCAAGTAGTGTTAAATCGCTTAATCTTTTGTATGATATCTTTCCCCATAGTACCCTCCGATCCATGATGATCTTCTATAAATCTGAATTATCGTTGGACATTACTGGTTTTCTTCTGTTCTATTCATCTCTAACCCTAATTTTTATTTTCGAAATTTAGGTCTTACGATACTTACGAGACGTCACGGAAATGGATGCTATATATATATATATATATATATATATATATATATATATATATATATATATATGTGTGTGTGTGTATGTGTGTTTGTGTATGTGTGTGTGTGTGTGTGTGTGTGTGTGTATCCATGTATTATTATAAGTTGTAACATCGGCTAATTATAATTCGACTCCATCTGTCCAGTCCATATCTATCTATCTTCATAAATAATCATCAATGCACATAATCATACATATTCATAAATATCCTTGCATGCAAGTATGTGTGCCTGCATATGGCTTAAAATGTAGATATAACGTCCATATATACAAACACAGACGTGCCCCCCATATATATATATATATATATATATATATATATATATATATATATATATATATATATATATATATATGTGTGTGTGTGTGTGTCTGTGTGTGTGTGTGTACGTACATGTGTTACTACACCTTGATTGAATTAATGAAATTTAAAATCGAATCTCTGATCTTTGCTTCAAAAGGAATGGTGATGGAAATTCTTTGATGTTCGCGTTTGATTTTGAATCCAACCTTTATGAATTTTTTCTCTCTCTCTCTCTCTTCAAAAGAAGAAAAAAAAGAAAGAAAGGATGAGACTGAAGAGATAACTAATGGCTAAAAGTTTACTGAGCATCCGTCTCCTTTGACTTAGATTTTGACACGAAAGAAAATTTACCTATGAATATTTCTCTAATATCATTTAAAATTAATAAACAGCTTTTCGAATTGTCGAATTCTTTGAAGACACCTGGAGATCGAAGAAAACTAAATTAAAATTTCATTTCGACTTTCGTGGTCTCCTGAATTCAATAAATTCCATCTCGTGATACTTGATGAATGTTATTAATGTTTTCGATTGTTGTACGTTTCGCTTTTCGAGTTGTTTTGCTGTAGACTGGGTTTCATTTGTGATTTTAATTCTGTAAAATGTCCGTGTCATTATCGCTTGGTAAATATGTCAGCATGGTTATCCAATCAGATAAAATATTATGACATTTTCTGACGAGTAACATTCTATAATCGCACCAATTACCTGCGGTTCATTAAATCGACCCTTTGAACATGTGCCGAACTGACAACGATCAATCCTGAACATCGGACTTTTTCTCACTCAGTGATATCATGTTTTGTTTTTACAAAGGCTAGAGCAATACTCGCAATGGTTTGCCTGCGGATTGACGAAGAGCTCATGCCGAGGACCATCCCTTAGACTCGTTGCCACTCAAGGCTTGAGATACAAGTCTTCCCCTAGGCGATGTAAAAGAGTATGAATACATCAGAGGCGCCGACAAAAAAATTATAAAAAATTGTAGTGAATATAAAGAGCCTTGACCAGAGCTTGATCTCTGTTCGCCGATTCCATTGTCGGCGCCACTTACACTTTTTGAACTAAACCATTTAAAGTTTTTTTGAGCTTTTTTGAGCTGGATTATTCAAGATTCGATTTCGGTATTCTCAGTAGAAGCTGTGTACGCACACCTGTATATATTCACACAAATACGTACAAAAATATGCAATGAATAATTTTTAATTGCTCATGTTTAAAATATCATTATTATTATTATTATTATTATTATTATTATTATTATTATTATTATTATTATTATTATTATTATTATTATTATTTAATCACTAGTAATGTTCATTGCGTACGGAGTTTCATTTAGAAACTTCGGCCAAGCAACGGTGTTATGTCTTGGTAAGCACTGGCATTATTTTCACACATACTCCAAGAAGGTCAATACAAAAAGCTACATACGAAACAATAAATACCTGTATAAGAGACAAAATATTCACAAGGACATTGCTTTGCGAAGGACATGAGCAGTGCCTGTGAGGACAATTTCTTTTTGTCTCATAGGCGCTTAGGATTCCTGGTATTCTACCTAGATATTCGTCGGCACTTCTTTTTATGAACCCAAAGGCTCCAATATCAACAGACATAGTTACAGTCCAAAGTTACCACATTTTTATGATCTCAATTTATAGGTCTTTGTATTTAGACAATTTTTCAAACTCTCTCACAGATATATTTTTTATCTGATGGAATGGTCATATTTGTTAATAGGCACCCTTTTCCTTCCTGTCCTTAATAATCAAGTCTGGGTTTTTGACTTTGATGGTTCGATCCGTGTGTACTGGGAAATCCCATGATATTGCCACATCTTGTATTTCAGTCACAGGTTCTGGATGGTGCTCATATCAATGTACTGTATAGGGTGTGCCATAATGCTTACAGATTATCCAGAGGATGTATTGGTCCTTTCTGTTATGCCTAAGTCTGTATTCATTTGGGGTTAGAACTTACAGTTGGGTTTTGCACCGTAGTTCCTGGTAGGAAGGTTCTGTTCTTGGGCAGCAAGAATGAGGCTATCTGTTTCAACTTTTAACCCTGACCTTCGAACCCACTGATGGGTTTTGGTATTATGTACATCAGCATGCCGGGTGTGAAGTGGGTATTGGCCATGCAGTGGTTTCTGATCCCAGTGTTTTTTTAATATTGATATTCCTTGTCGGTAGGCTTTAGTTTTTTTTTTGTTTTTTTTTTTACATTTCTATGATCTATGTGGCAGTACGTGTAGAGGCTTGTTGGCTTATGATGGTCATGTTAGAGTAATCTCAAAATGCCTCAGATTCTCTCACAACTGAGTGAAGCCTTTTTGCTGTTCGCTGGTTTTTCACCAGAGTCAACATCCTCCATTTGCTTGTAGGTACGCGTGAGGGCCAATAGCTTAAGTTTTGTGTGACAATTCTAACTGGATCGTGCATCAACCATCTTCTTTTCTGGGGAGGTGAAGTCGGTCTACGCCAGCTTTTTAGTGGTGCATTCTGTTGTTGATTAAAAGTTTCCTTGTGTTAGCGCCAGTTCTGCATAAGCCAGTTTATGATGTTAAAGCTATACAGTACTACAGGTATTGCCAAGGTGTTAGTGGTTTGGATGCAGTTCTTAGAGGTGCTCAGTTTTGAAGATAGCTCAAACCCTTCAGTAGTACTTCTTTTTCCATCCTTTCTCTCACGAATGCATGTTGGATTCCAGTGTCTACATTAATTCTGGGGTATTAATAGATATCTTCCCGTGTCCAGGTCTAAAAGGATTTCTTTTGTTGTTGCCAGTTCTCTTTGCCTGAATATTGCTTTTGCTCACTTCATCATCATCATCATCATCAGTCTTTTAACGTCCGTCGTTGGACATAGACCTTCCCCAGGATTCGCCATAATTCCCTATCATGGGCATCGCAGAGCCAGTATTTACTGAATCTGTCAAGCTCATTTGCTCACTTGAAAAAAACAAAACAAAGCAAAAACTTTAGGTCTATCACCTGCCTCATCACTACCTATGGACTAATCACGTCAATTCTATCAAATAGAATGTACTCCCACCTTGCTCACTTCGTGAGACCAAATTTTATTGCAATATCATCGCTAACAGTCTGCAGCAGCCTCCTTACCTCAGAGTCGTCCTTTGCGTAGAGTTCATGATCATACATGAAGAATAGGTAGTTTATTCTCATTTTACCGGTTTCATATCCAAAATTGTTGTTATTAAGTTTATTTAAAAGTGGGATTGGGGCTAAACAAAAAAGGAAGGTTGGAGGAGAATCTTTTTAGAAGATTCTTCTGACTATAGCGAATGTCTATATTCTTTGATTCAGAGGTATCTTTATTGTGGTTGAGGAGGACTTTGGTGTTCAATAGTGTCATGCTATTTTTGAGAAAATCAATTATGGTTGGTGCAACTTTATATACTTTTAAGGTTTTCAGTATCCAAGTATGTTGCAAACTATCAAACGACTCGACAGTTCCCGTGTATCATTTTGTTAATTAGAAGTTTGTTGGTCTTTGGACCTATTGTTCTAGGGGTAATATATTGTTGTTTTCAAGGTGGGAGTACATTCTATTTGATAGAATTGACGTGATTAGTTCATAGTTAGTGGTGAGGCAGGTGAGAGGCCTGCAGTTTTTTTTTTCAATTTACGCGGGCAAATGAGTGTGTGTTTAGCTATGAATCTGGGATTTTATCCATTCTTGGCATCATCATCATCATCATCATAATTATCATTATTATTATTATTATTATTATTATTATTATTATTGCAGCTGCAGTTTTTGAGAATACAGGGAGAATTTAACTCACTGTGCTATTAATAGTCTGGTAGCTAACTAACCATATATATATATATTTATCATAAAGAAATGGACAGATAATCCGACAGAATTCATATAAATGCGTCATTTTATGTCATTTTGCCTAGATCACGTAAATAGAATGAACAATTAAAGAAATTAGTTGTTGTAGGGATCGATCTTGCGTCTAACAGGGGGGCTGTCTTAACACGATACCGCTTTTACCATCTGAGCTAAGCAGCCAGCTGGCAAGTCTGGCACCAGATAACTGCTTTATAATTAAGTCTCGTCTTCAAACACTGTCCATATCTCAACGTGGACAGTTATGTTATGAAGAAATGTATCAAAGCGCCGATTCCTGGAGCAGTACCTTTCTTTAACTGTAAAGCTCTCTGAACATCAGAATTAGCATCAGATGTTTTGCTTTGAAAGCAAAAATAGAAATCAAGAATTAAGATTCTTTGGAAGTCATGGTGGAGAGTCCAGACTGTATTAAATCTGTGAAAAAATCTGTATATATATATATATATATATATATATATATATATATATATATATATATATATATATATATATGCATTAAGAAATAGATATATTTGGTCAGACATAATGGTTATGTATTGCATTATATTTTATAGAAACTTTTAAAAAAAGATCTCCCATCATTATACGGTTAATGTATCACTTGGATGAGACATAAGTTGAATGAACAATTAAAGAAAATGAGGCTGCTGCAGAACGTCCAAGCGGCAACCCTATTGGTTGCAGGTTCAATTACTGCACCAGCCCTATTTTCTTTGATTGCTTATTTTATTTTCGTTGTCTACGCCAAGTGATACATGAACCGTGTAACGATGGGAGATCATTTCAGAAAAGAGTTTTCTATGTAATGTAACACAAATAATAATCATATATACATACCTTAGAATCGAAACACACACACACACATTTATATATATATATATATATATATATATATATATATATATATATATATATATATATATATACGATAGGATTGATACACAAACACACACACACACACACACACACACACACACACACACACATATATATATGTATATATATATATATATATATATATATATATATATATATATATATATATATGTATATATATATGAAGAATTTTATTTATGAAGTAAACTGTCGTTTGTAGATGCCTTATTCAGCCCGAATGATTTAGTCAAAACAATGTGTTCCACAGTTACCCAAGCACAATTTTTGTCTCAAAGCCTCCATATTTTTTGTTTCCACGGATAATGACCTCATCATCGAGCTCGTATTTCAAGTATGTAAAGTTGTCCGGGCTCTTTGCCAAGTACACTTACGCTCGTGCCGTTTCGGTTAGCCAATAAAAGAAAATCAAGCACACAAAGGTTGAGAGAACCGTTGGAACTGTTTGGCGAAGTGAACAAGGGAGCTAATCCATACACGCCTGACCAAGCTCTGTCGGTGATGAGAGACACGCGAAACACCCGACGAAAGGTGCCCCCCCTCTCTCTCACAGTGACTGCCGCTAAACATTTGAAGAAGAAAGAGGCAACAAGCCAAACAGAGTCCGGAAAACGTCCCGTCTATCTTGATGAGTCGCTCCTGTTGATTGAACGTCATAGCCGACTTTTCTAATTTCCACCAGTTCGTGCAGACACAGCGGTGTGTCATTGAGGCGCCTTAATGGTGAAGGGAAAACGGCTTTACGCCGTATCGGCTCAGCGGGTGTGAGGGAGCTGGCACTTTCGTATAATTACCAAATAAACACGTATAGAGTGAAAGATGGCGGTTGGCTTTAAAGCGAGCCTGGCACATAATCCCTTCCCAGTTGCTCTGTATATCATCGCTTACACCTAGGTATAGGCATCACTTCTTCAAAATGCTCTCCCCCCTTGTCTTTCTTACTCTCTCTGTCTCATCCACTGTTTGTCTTTCACTCTCTCCCCCCAGTCCCTCTCTCTCTCTCTCTCACACACACACTTACACTCACACACTTACACTCACAGACATACACACACAGACATAGGCACAAGCTCATTAGATGGCGCAGTTACCAGGATTGAAAGTGGAGTCGGCGAACCAAGCTCAAATTTTTTCAAAGAATCGACCTGTTCACTTAGCACGGAAGCCTTCGAAAAAAATAAAAAAACAATAAAAAACAGGAAACATGGTGCTATTTCTTTCATCCCCTCCGTCTCATTGCAAAATATCTTGACAAAATGTCTTGTCACTTTCATACCATCATAGAATGTGGAAAAACGTAAATGAGCATTTGGTAAAATAATTCTCCCATAAATACCACGACGACTACACGAATCCTTGACAGGGTATAGTCAATTTCTCTCTCCTTCTCTCATCCTCTATTTCATCCTCCGTATCTCTCTCTCTCTTGATATATATATATATATATATATATATATATATATATATATATATATATATATATATATATATATATATGCACATATATATATACCTATATAATTGATAATTGTGTCATCCATAGACAGGTGTTTCGTTGTATTATAACTCCTCAGTGTGGTTATAGCCTCGGTATCCCTTCTAGTTCCGCTCGGTAAGGATGGTCAATAGGACCGATATATATATATATATATATATATATATATATATATATATATATATATATATATATGTATATATATATATATATATATATATATATATATATATATATATATATATATATATATATACATATATACATATATATATATATATATATATATATATATATATATATATATATATATATGTATATGTGTGTGTGTGTGTGTGTGTGTGTGTGTGATTGTGAATAAGGAAAGACAATTTATGGAAGTAAAGATAAAAACGATCATCGCTCACTACCATTGATATTTCGCTTCGAGATGAATCTAAACTAAAGGTATAAAGAATATATTTCAAGAAACAGTCATGCTAACCTTTCGTTGATCCAAAAATATCAAAGAAACTTTAGGTAGCAATAACATGATAAATGACAGATTCATCTGTAAAAAAAAAAAAGGAACATGATAAAACAGTTTAATTCTGCCAACCATGCAATAGTAAGAATAGTTTATACAGCAAACGGGTTGAATCTATCAATTCGTACACAGTTTCATAACCAAAAAATTACTGCATTTCTGCTTGGCAGACCATGATTTTATCAGGGATGCAAGGTTTACGATCACAGGAAGAATGGTGGGAAAAAAAACTAGTAATACCATACCGACTTTAGAATCCCACGGGGACGGATGGATATTGCATCTAGAAGCCTTATCACCTAATGGCTTTGATGATAAATTGAACTATCCGAAATATATCACACTTCATCCCTCAAAAACCACCAACAAATGAATAAAAAAAACGACTGCACATTGAAAAGCACACTTAGAACAAACATTCATCCAACTTTATACGTACATTCAATCTAAACGTTTAAGCAAATTTAAACAATTTCGCTATGAATATTAAACAGAAACCAGTTTAGATAATCCGAATATATGATATAGAAATTCAGTTCGAATCTAATTAATTGTTGAAATCAAATTAATTTGAATATATGTTCTAACGTTCATCTAGTGAAATTTCTACAGTACAACGCCCAGACAGTGATATCCATGTATATTTTTTTCTTACTCTATCTGATTAAAATGTATAATATAGAGGTAGTGTACACCCTGTTCCTTTCTCTTTTACCTCCTAGTCTCCGGTAACCGCAGCCACCCCAATCACTGACAACTCTAAGACAAAATAATCACCATCTTTTGGATTGAGAACGGTCAAAATATTTTCCCATGTAAAGTATAGTACCTGCTGTTCCGCTCTATGCAATTTCAGCTTACAATTTTATTTTTTTTTAAGGAACGCTTTACTTACGAATAGAGGGGAAACTTATTTCCTGTCAACGTATTTGTATCTAAACGATACTAAATAACTTCCGGATACTTGAACCGCAGCACCTGTTTTCTTCTACACGTCCCCCACAACGATTTCGACTTGATTCACCAAATCGAGTACAACTGATGTCTCTCGACTACCGATCATTTATAGCCTCTGGTTGTGAGCCGAACAGAAGTAGCTGATGGTTAAGTCGCTGTAAAAGCGATTTTTCATTCAACTATTCAACATTCTAGTCTAACCAAAAATACTAGCTATAAATTCGCTTCTGTCCTAGCTACGTACTTAAAATGAGCGAGGTACCATGAAAGTGTTGAGATTTGACGGCTACATAAGAGTACAGCTGTGAAGATGGTGGGGGAACAGGTCTTCCGAATGATGGGGTTGAGGGGTGGGGCGCCGCCGGTTTGCAATGAAAATATATTTAGAAGAAAGAAATCGCTTTGAAAGATTTAATCTGTTCTGCTTTTCAGATGAATAATCCCGAATAAGATGATTACAAGCTTCGATTCTTAAAGAAGATCATTTTGTCTGGAATTAAAATAAAAAGAAAGCGTAGAACAAATAAAGTGATAGATGATTGTCGATTAGCTGTTCTGCAACTTCTGACGCGATGGAGTAGGTGACTATTTTTTCAGGTTACAATCCGACAAAATTGCTCCATTCATTTCTCTCTCTCTCTCTCTCTCTCTCTCTCTCTTTCTCTCTCTCTCTCTTTTTTCTTTGACTCAATCTCTTTCTCTATCTCTCGGCCTCATAATTTCTTCACGATTTGTGATTTCGACTGCTGTTCAACTAAATCATAAATAAAGTTAAAAACGTGAGTTTTATCTTATTTGATATTTTCCCCAATAGACTATATTCTTGGTTGGATGTGTAAAAAGCTATGGGTTTCTTTTAATACTTCGATTTTAGCTGACAATGACAATCTCAGTCATGCAACAGTGAACATATTGAATACTTTAATGTGATTCTCTTTCAATCCTATTTCTTGGCTTCTTGCTTAAGAAGTATTTGTGACAAATATTCGTTCAGTCGACAAATAGAGTAAACGCGATGTAAACTGTTTTTGCAGCATTTCTCAACTTGGAGTAGAATTATTCAGGTAATTGGTATGAGGATATCAGCAACAGAAAAAAAAAGCAAAATAAAACATTCCCCCCCCCAAAAAAAAAACAAGTCTGGTTAGTCAGCCATAGAAAACGTCATGCAGCCATGCAGCCAATGTCTTTATCATGTTTGGTGATCAATTAAAAAATGCATATATATATATAAATATATATATATATATATATATATATATATATATATATATATATATATAATAAATTTGATGTGCTATGTATATATATGTATGTTCAACATTTATACATGTATATATAAAACATAACACTTGTCGAGCATATTTTGTGTAGTATATATTCATAACACTTCAAATTTATGCATATATATATATATATATAGGTAGACGGACAGAGGGACTAAATTGAAAATTCACTATTACATTCAACTTGCGTGAACGGACACAATCACGTATAATTGCCCTTTCTTGTTAAAATACGCACCTACAAATGTACACAGACGCACACATACACACACATACGTATTACACACACACACACATATATATATATATATATATATATATATGTGTGTGTGTGTGTGTGTGTGTGCGTGTGTGCATGTGTGTGCGTGCGTGCGCGTGCGCGTTTTTCGAGTCGAAAGGTGTCCGACCCTAAATATAAATATCCAGTGAAACCTGCTTGAATAAATATTTATTTCTGTCAGACTACCGCAGGGTAGGGGATCAGCTTTCTGCCATGTTTTTTTTTTTTTTGTCTGCAGGGCAGTGGTGGGTTCATTGATGAAAAGGTAAATATACCATCTCCTGACCAACGTTAATATGATTGGTGTTCTCCTCCTTCTTTCTTTCCCTTTATTCAGGTCAGTGCACACACGTATTCCTTGTCCTAAAGGCTGTTTCCCCTCAAATGTTTTAAAGGGCGAAAAAAAAAAAAAATTGTAAAACAAGACAAAACAAAAAAAGACGGAAAAGAACAAAAGCTGAAGACAAAACAAAACAAAAATAACGACAACACAGCCTGTCCAAATTTTTTGGTGAAATATTTTTTAAAATTTTGTCTCGTTTTTCTTATATTTCGTTGGATGTGAGTTCAAGCCTCGCCGGATGCAGTTTTTTTTTCCCCGATTCACACTTTTACTTTAACGGTCGTAGAATGGAGCGACCCCAGCGATATGCTTAGAAGGGAAACGAGTTGAAAAGTGATCACATAATGTTCTCTTTATTTTAATACACGAACAAGATCCGTTCAGGAAGTATCCAGGTATTTTATTATAACGAAAAATAATCCACTCGGGGCAAGGACGCCTTAGTCCCATTCAAAGTACTCCCAATAATCTATTTCTCTCTCTCTCTCTCCAAGTATCACAAGAGGGTGTCAGTTCACGCATGTGCAGCAATGTCCCTTCTGGTTGGTTTTCCCTGCTAGATCAAAACGGTTCTCGCGATATTAAAAAAACGTCTCGATACTTTCTAGACAGACCTCTCATAATCTGTTACCAACCGTAATTCCTTAATAATGACTTGATATCAATCTTTTTCCCCTGATATATTCAGTACCCAACAGGCTGAGTGCCGATCTATGTCCATGGAAATCTTCAGCAAAAAATGATAAGATGTAGTGTGTAGTTTTCAATTTATTTCCTTTTCTACCAGGAGTATTTCGTTAGTTTGAAAAAGAATACTATCGTTAGTGGTGGATTAAAAGAAAAAAAATAACATACCCTTATCATGATTTGAAATCGATACCAACAGATTGGTAGGCTGGTCTCTTACCGATTGAATTAAGTTGACAAGTCTTATACATCTACAAAATTCATCTTACAGATACGCAATGGCTCATTTCATCCCAATAAATGAATTCATTTATGCTAAAAAAAATTATATTTTTCAGTAATCTTTTATTTATATAAAAAATACAAATGTTGCAGTAATCATTTCCAGTCGGAAGAAAAGTACGTACGAAGTTTGACACACTGCAGCATCCAGGCTTGTAAATACTCATTTCATCCATGATAGACTGGAAGGAAACGTAGAATATGCATTTTATCTTTATTCGAGCCAGATTTCGAAACTGTGTGAAAGTTACCATCTTATATGATATCTTAGAAATATAACTTCGTATCGTAAATCATTAGTAAGTTTGTTTAAACAGCGGAACAATTAATCATTTTTCAATTGTGTTCCTGTTTTAGAGAAATGGAGATTCATCACTTCGTG
>OY735212.1:38642170-38679670 GCA_963457665.1 Thysanoteuthis rhombus | reverse complement strand
CGATATCCTACCTCCGTCCTAGGGAACTGCATGGTCAGTAATCCTGAATTTAAGCGATATATCAAGTTAGCTCAAATTCTCCATCCACCAGAGTGCTCTATCTTTGGAGGTGCACTGCATAAGCTTACAATCCCTTTTTTAAACAAGTATTATCTAAGTTTAGACAAATTTTTTCTGTTTATTTTGCTTGTCAATTCATATTGTTTCATCCAGTATAGTTCGAGTGAGTGTAAGAAAAGTGAACTTTCGAAATTAATTGCAATATCGGAGGCAAAAAATAAAAAAGTGTGCAGTTTTTTATTTCAGTAAAAAGCAAAATAAAAAAAAATAAAAAATAAAAATAAAGATAAAAATCCCAAACCTTAACAAACCAACTATTTTTCTTTCTCTCCTTGAGTAAAGTATCTACATTCACATGAAACTAGTACTCGAATTTTCCAAAACTTAATACACAACCATATTTAAGAAATATCAATTACCACCTCATTAAAAGTTATATTTATATTATATTATACATATTCATAAATAATAGCCATATCTTATTTCTACTTTATCAAAGATAATTATTATCTTGAATACTACATAAAAACATTTTAATTCTTTTTTAATCCTCCAAACATTAATTATATCAAAAAATAATTGCCGGAATTTTAGACATATTGCTTACAATGGTATTTAGGGAGAACTACCATTCAGTGTATCTCATCACAACCCATAGCAGTCTATTCCGAGCTTCAGTGGACGGCCCTCTAATTAGAATGCCAGCATATTGGGTGCTGTCGGATATTGGCATAGTTTTTCTTAAATTTAAATATGCGTCTTGAGTGCCAGCAAATAAATATATCTATTATTACTCCATTAAAATGTAATATTCACTGATAATTCATCTAAGATAAATATATTAAGACTACATCATCAACAAATTTTAATCCGAATAAATACTGTACTAGAGAAAAATTACATTTGAATCATAAATTTTTCATTTCGACGTATTTTTTTTTTTTTTTTTAAGATCACTTTTAATTTTTTATTTTTTCACGCGTATAAAAAAAGACCCGTTAATATCGAATTAGGGAAATATCTTGATGTTTGATCAGATGAGAAATCTTACAACATTATCACGAATTTTCTAACGACGGTGCAATTAATGGTTCAAAGAGATTTCTTCTTACGGTAGCAAAATTGAGAAAATATAATTTTTCCATTATTTGGAGTTGTTTCAATGTTAGTGCCGCTTGGGGCTGCTTGGGAATCCAAACAAAATTACTGCCATGTTCTTCCAGAAATTCCAAGGTGAAGGCCTGAAAATTGAAATACTGCTATTATCCCAGGAAGTTGTCGAATTTGACCTGGTGGTTGTTGCTTCATCCACCACTTTTCAGCTGAGCCGATCTCCGACCCACCTGGGATTTTCTGTAGTTCAAAGATGAAATATTGTAAGCATTCAACAATGAGGATATCAGTTTAGATTAGTATACTCGTGGCCGTTATTTCATTCTCTAATTTTCGGCCAACACGAATATCCAGCCTTTATCTGTCCTCATTCCAGGAATTTGTCTTTCTATAATCTCTAGCGTTATTACTTTTCAGCCGATGGGGCTTTTTCGGATTCCTCAGGTGAATATCGAGTCCGGTAATTTTCCTTTTTTTTTTTTTTTTTTCAATATGATTTCTATCTCCTCATTTCTTTGGTGCCCTGCTCAGTGGAGTTTGAGAAGAAAATTGTTATGGCAGTATGTGACACGCTCTTGAGGAAGCCCAAGGCCAAAACAGGTTGATTGGAACGACCAGTTTGAATAATTCCTTTAATAAATGCTTCATGTATCTTGATTTCTTTTTGCTGAGAGAGTCGCGTATATATCTCGTGTGCCTCTAGTGAATATTCAACTTCAGGTATAGGTCAAGAGATTTTCAAGAGAGGCACATTATCGCCTCCCAATCTTCCCATCTCGTCATAAATCAGTGCATTGTACGAGGAAAAATCTTCACAGTGTTAATATACATCAGTTAGTACGCATCATCCATTTGCATGATACATTAATCTCCATCAAGTCCTTAAAAGAAGAAATCATGCAGAGAATCACTCGAGGCTGGCAAGCTTTTGCTAGAGCAAGCTAGGGAACCTAAAAACAAGAAAATCCTATTCGTCCTGAAAAGAAACTTATACAACCAATGCATCCTCCCGATAGTCACCTTTGGAGATGGAACATGGGAATCTAACCATAAGATTGACCCTCACGCTGAAGGTCACGGAAAGTGTATGAGTGAGAATCATGCTGAACATCACTTTGAGAGATCACAGAACGGCAGAGAAAAAACGGGAATCAGAGTCATCGGAGAATCCATCTGGAAACTCAGATGACAATGGGCTGGTCACATTGCAAGAATGTCAGGAGACCGCTTGACATCGTGGATTTCGAAACTGTGACTGGAAAAATATGGAATGGCCGTGAAAAATTGGACAAGTTCAGGAAGTATTGGGTCTGCAACGTCCACGATAGAGAGTTCTGGCGAATTTTGACGAAGGTCTATGCTCAACAACGGACGCTGAAACGCCGCAGCTGATTATTAAACCTATCCATCTATCTATCTATCTATCAATCTACCCTCTCTCTCACCCTCTCTCTCTATACATATATATGTGTGTATATATATATATATATATATATATATATATATATGTGTGTGTGTGTGTGTGTGTGTGTGTGTATGTGCGTATGTGTGCGCACATGTGTATGTATGTGCATGCTTGTATCAGTGCATATCATGGACAAGTTACAAGGTACAATTTTAAATTTCCGGGTGAGGAATGAATTCCAATATAAACATAATTTGACTGGAGAATCTTGAAGAAGGTCTATGCCCAACGACGGACGCTGAAAGGCTAATATTAATGATTAAATCAATCTATCCATCTATCTTTCTATCTATCTATATATGTATATATATATTTGTGTGTGTGTGTGTGTGTGTGTGCGCATGTATTAAGGGCACATATTTTAAATATCTGGGCGAGAAAAATTTTTTCCAATATAAACGTTATTCGACTTGTAAATTTTGTAAACCCGCATAAAAACGATCAGCAAAGTTTAGACCATTATATTCTGAGCAAGACAAAAATTGGCGTTGCGTGTGTAGCTATCTTTCTATTGTTTATGATGTGGTGATTGTAACAGCTTCATCTTCATCGATCCATTGAGATGAAGTATTGTGACAAAATAACCGTGGCAATAAGTTCACGAAAGCGTGTCTATTTAGACAGAAGACATAATTATAACTGTTGAGACAACAAAATAATCCAAATCCCAAGTGTGTCCTGCGCAGCCCAGAAAGAAGCCAGGGGTGCTAATAAATCCATACCATAAATTTCGTCCATTAATGATTAAATTTGTGTCCCTTTGAATCGTAACATATGTTTTGTGGAGCTGATTATGCATGCACACACACACAAAAAAAGGGATACTAATTGAAAGAGGACAATTAGCGATTTTCGTGCGGGTGAACACAAATGAGTCGGGAGTTGACACCCGGACTTTGATGTGGGGAGGAGACTAAAAAAGATTAGTAGAAGAAGAGAAAAAAAAAAAGAACTTTTATCGATTGGAGGTCGACTGGCAATTGAGAGATTAGATCTGATCGATCGAAAAGCTTTTCAACTGTTCAAGGATAACGGTGTCAGAGATGTGAGTTTTTATTTTTATTTTCGTTTTTTAATATAAAAAGCTTCACTGACAGTGATGAGCACGAAGCGACAGCGGCAGGTGATCCACACTGGCATTTCGCAGAATATTGACTAGCTTGGGGGGGGGGGAGCTGCTTCCTCAGCTCAACTGGTTGAAGCATACATTTCTTAGACTATCACATGATACTTTTATTTCACTCTCACAGATTAATTTTTTTGGTTCCAGTGTTGAAATAACTTAGTTGATTCAGTAACCAGTCAACCTACCTGAGCCGCTCATACGATGATAAAGAAATAATTATTTCTTTGGAAAAAAAATGTCCTGCTCACCCGCCGTCTCGTGCAAAAGTTAAACGGATGCATTCAAGTCACCAATAGTCACTTATGGAGCTAAAACATGGAACCTAACCAAGAGACGGATCTGCAAATTGAGAACCATGCTACGTGTACATGAAAGAATTATGCTGGGCCCCGCATGGAGAGACCATAATACAGCACAGTACATCCGGGAAAAGATAAGAGTCAGAGACATCATAGAATCTTTAAAAAATCTCAAATGGTAGTGAGCTGGCTTTTTTACAAGAATGGCAGACTACCAATGGACATCGCGACTCACGACATGGATCCCCAGAGATCACATGCACAACCGAGACCGGCAGAATATTAGACGGATAGACGAGCTAGACAAATCCTGAAAGTACTGGCTCCGCGACACCCATGATAGAGAAGTTTGGCGAATCGTGGGGAAGGTCTATGTCCGACGACGGACATTAAAAGAATGATGATGATGATGATGATGATGATGATGATGATGATTCAAGTCACCACTGCAATTTTATAATAAAGGTAGACCCCAATTTTTCGATAACCCTGGTTCCAGAACCGTTGACGATTATCCATTTTGTCGAACCAGCAGAGGTTGTGTAATAATAATAATAATAATAATAATAATAATAATAATAATAATAATAATAATAATAATACGATTCTGACCCACTGATTATGCATATCTTATTAGCTTAAAGTATTAGGACAGTTAAAAACTAGAATATATATATATATATATATATATATATATATATATATATATATATATATAATATAATGCAATACATGATATATATATGCATGTATTTGCATTTGCTTATGTAATATATCTTTTCCATTTAAATTAATATAAACACACATACGCACGCACACACATACACACACACATATATATGTATAATTTTTTTGTCGAATAGATATAGGTATATCAATTAAACTAACGCAAATATTGTACGAAGTTGATAAACCGATAGCATATGTCTCAGACAATCTCTGTACCGAAGTGCATTGGTATAGTTTTTTCAGCACTTTTACCCTCTTTTGCATAGATATGGACTGGTGTTTGACTTTACATCCTCATGGACACTAGCACTTCGCTTGAAAACCATTGCTAGGGGTATATGCAAGCAAATTTGCCTCTCAAGTTCACAAAATCGATGAAGATGAAGCTGTAACAACCATCACAATCTAAACAATTACGAGATACCAATACACGCAACGCCATTTATTGTGGACTTGATGTAAGAACCGCGAGAATTTCAGGTGTCTGTTTGTAATCAGTTACCGGAAAATCGATGATGAACATGAATTAGAAATATATTAATATATATATATATATATATATATATATATATATATATATATATATATATATATATATATATTGCATACAAACATTTTATTCATATTGTTGTGATCAACATCATTCCACCTATATTCCAGTAAAAAAACAAAAACAAAAAAAAACAAAACAAACTCCAACTCTCTTCTCAAATTGCATAGATGGGAACTATTATAAAAATATCGATTGCTTGCCTTCTAAAGTATTTGAAATTATTTAAATTCTCAACTGTATTAACAGCGCATAGACTTAGATACATTGGTTCATGAAGACGGTATCTTATTCAAAAGCCGAGCTGATATTATACATATAAAAACATTTCATGACCGTTCAGAGATTAGATGTTTGACTATGCAAGCAGTTTGAATAGGCTTTTAGAATTTCAGCACCCTTTCATTTGAGAGAAAAAAGAAGAGGAAAATATAATTTTTATTCATTAAAAATATTTTCTTAGATTTCCAGCAGGCGTCAAATGAAACCTTTGCCAGTCTTTTTATGATCAGAGCGTTATGCGAATGAACCACCGCCATATTTTCATACCTTTCAAAAGGTTTGTGCGCATGAGTGGAAAGTCATGCTGATTCTTTTTAAAGCCAACGTATTCAGTGAAAAACTAGCGCTCACAGGATGTTGTTTGCATACAGTTTTCAAACATTCAACGTGGAAGCATTCTTACGTATGAATAAGTACCAGCCTATATACCTCTTCTGAAGTTTTGGTCAGGACAGCATCATGGCTGGTAAGAGATCTAGGGCTGCATACCAATTACTGACTCATACATTGACTCATTCTAACCAATATTCCGACTGCTTCACTTGCCAGCCTTCCTCAGGTGCCAGTCAAATTCGGTAACCTTCCGGGGATGTAGACGGTAACTCCCCAGTAATAAAATATCAAGCGCGATTATTCGATAATAAAATGGTATTTCAAGGCTTTTTTTCAATTTATGAAATGATGTCTGTTTTTCATTAATTTTATTAGTACGTACATATTCTGCACCCAACAGTTAATAATCCTTATTAGCAATAATTTAAACATCGAGAAATATCTAAACTATACTTTTCTGGAGAATCGTTATTCAGATCAGACTATAATAATAAATAATGAGCTCTGAATAACTACTATATTGTGTTTGGTGAATTTTGAAGATTCTGCTCTATTGCACAACCAAAGCAGCAAAAAGGCGAAAAGTTGTTGAGAAATCAGATTATATGGTTTTTAAACCTATGTAAATTAGATATTGACTGTTTCGTTCTGTTTTTTCTTCATCTTTCGAGAGTACGTTTTTAAATTCTCCCAGTTAACGGGCCTCAATATATCATACCTGATAAGATTCAAATCAACCTAATTTACGCCTAGGGCAAACCAAAACTCGGTCACAAGAAAAAAAAAAAAGAAAGAAGAAATGAGAATCACATAACTTTTCGTGCCGACAATGTACAAAGACAAATAAACACATTTTCCCACTCAATTCTGATCCCAGAAATTCAGAAAACGGGTTACTCGTAAGATCCAAACATATCTTGACACAAGTTCAGGACAACAGCAGAAAAAGAAACAAAATATACAAACTAGATAGTTTGTCCTGTTATAGACTACAGGAGTGAGTTGATTTTGGGTCGGATTCATGCAGTTATCTCCCTTTCCTATTAGTTATATATATATGTCATCCACACACAGCTGTTTCGATATATTACATCTCTTCAGTGTGGGTAAAGACTTTCCATTATCACATTCAGTACCGCGAGGCAGAATTGAAACCTTCACTTCAGAACCGCAGGCTGATATCCTACCTCTGGATTACGGAACTGGACAGTCAGTATGGCTGAATTTAAGATATATATTCGTTTACACAGAAATCCGTCATCTACCAGAGGGCTGTATTCCTACGGAAGAGCATTGCGTAAGCTTACAGTGGATGAGTTACCTCACTTAAAGAGTGCTCAACGCTGGATAGAGGAGCATTATAGTCACATAATAACGGCAAAATTTGATGTCTGTCCATACGATCATGAAACGGACTAAATGATATTCTTTTCTTCCTCAAAATGTCCTGGTCATACCATCGGGTAAGTTTTCCTTATTAATTCGAAATCCTGAACATCAAAAAACTAGGCAGTTACCTCCCCGGCTTGTTAGTAACCCACCGTCTTCTCAGATTACTATTCATGGCTGGTAAATATTATTTATTAAATTCTCGAATCGGACCATCCCTCAACCAAATCAACCACCCACCCACCAACCAAATCTTGAGGATTGTCATGAATCTGATGGGGGTGACACAGGGTAATAAAAATGATAGGTGATTCTACATCAAGTGACTGGCAAGTGTCATTGGTGGCCCTGTGGTTATAGTCACCAGGGACAGTAACAAATAATGTCACCTCACTTGGTTATCTTAGGAATTTTACTGAGTAGATATTTTAGATATTTTTCTTACGTTTCTATCATTTTCTTTCTTATGATGCATATATCCGGTCGGCCATATTGATTGAATAAAAGTGTTTTAAATGAAGCCTCATGTCTGAACGAATTTTTTCGTTAATAACCAATCTCATAAATACTATGATTGAAAAACTGAAAACCTAAGATATATAAGATCATTAAAAAGAAAATTTAAAATATTGCAAATTTATAGCTTAAATCATTCTGAAAATATATAACTGAAAGCTAAAAGTTGGAAAATGATTAAAATCTTTTTGAATAATATAAGTGAAGTTACGTATCTTTAAAACTATCAGATACCATAACAAGGAAAATGCTTGGGGGATAAGAGATATCCAAATCAAATGCAATTGAGGGTTCGGGGGACGCTGTGAGACCCCAACCATATATATATATATATATATATATATATATATATATATATAGTATATGTGGTACAAATCAGGCTATTAGTACCTGAAATGTATTGGATTTATTTCATAGAGTGCTCAATACATACAACATTTTACTCATGGGGTTGAGTTGTTTTAGAGTAGAGGTAGAAATAAATAGTAGGCTGTGGATTCACTACACAAACTAGCTCATGTTTCAGTCCTCTCTGGACCCCATCAGGCGAATCTTCGCCTGATGAGGCCCAGAGAGGGCTGAAATGTGAGCTAGTTTGTGAAGCGAATCCACAATCTTCTATCAATCTGTCTATCTATCTATCTATCTATCTATCTATCTATATGTATACACATACACACACACACACATATATATATATATATATATATATAACATTCTTTTGATTTACGATTTTCATGAGGTGAGACATTTTAGGTCATTATTTTTAAACACACAAATCTATATAATGATATTTTGAATATAGACGATAAGAATCATACATCCTTTGCATACCTGAGGTTTTATGCCTACGTCTATATCCATCTTTTACTCATTTGCATCCATAATAAAATGACCAAGCGATTACACACACACAACCAAAAAAAAGAACCATCAGACACCTACACCACCCCTCATATCCATTCGCATTTCTTTAGAGATCATCATCATCATCATCATCAGTCTTTTATCGTCCGTCGTTGGACATACACCTTCCCCAGGATCAGTCACAATCAAGGGTGTCGTAAAGCCAGTAATTTCTGAATTTTATTTAGTTCATCTCTCCATCTTATATTCTGTTGACCTCGGTTTCGTTTGTGATCTCTAGGAATCTAAGTTGTGAGTCGTGATGTCCATTGGTTGTCTGCCAGAGTCTTTATGTAGCCTGATAAAGGAACTGCTGTGATTGTATATATGGTGCAGTACTTTGACGTATACAGGGTCTACACCTTGTAGAGTGATGGCTTTCATGACCACAGGAATTTCAACAGAATCGAATGCACTTTTGAAGTCTATAAATGCTCCAGCGTGTGGCATTTTGTATTCTGCCGCCCTCTCTTTAAGCTGATTAATTGAATAGAGATGGTCCATGGTCGAGTAGCTTCTAAATCCACCTTGACTTTTTTTTCATCAAGTATTTTAATGATCCGGTTGGTGATGAGTTTTGAGAAAAGTTTATAGATGCAGTTGAGTAGGCTTATAGGCGTGCAGTTTTTGATGTCTTTAGGGTTTCCTATTTTATGTAGAAGCATTATAATTGCTGTGTTCCAGTCTTCCGGGATTTTACTCTGTATTAGACACGTTGAATTGAATAATTATTTTTTCTCTTTGTTGACGATCTTACCAGCTTTTTTGAGTAGATCGATGGTAATGTTATCCGGTCCGGGGACTTTTCCTATTTTTGTGTTTGTTTGATGGCTTGTTTTACCTTCCATGGTGTAACTTCTGGGAAGTCCACGTACTGATTGTCAGCGTTTTGCCTGGTCGTTGTTTTGTTTCCCGAGTCTTGAGGAGTAGAGTTCTGTCTATGTCTGTTGTTATGTCTCCATTTTCTCGAGTTCGCTTGAATCTAAAGTTTGACCCCTTTTAACTCACATCAAGGATATTTCCTCTCCAGAATTTTATCAACCCTTTTTTCTAGCTTAATACTACATCGAGACATGTGAACAGTTGCATTTTTCTACATTGCCAAGTGCTTCTCTAAAGATGCTAACGGAAGTTCAGCAAAATGCATCAACTTTATCTTCATGATAATAAAAAATATTTGAGATGTAACATACTTGTTCTCAAATCTTACACTTCCACAATGTCAAATTTGTACAACCATTCATAGTCTAGATAGTTTTTTCCGTTTTAACTTATAAAACAGTCACGTTTTTATAAATGACTATCGACAGCATGATCAAAAAGCCTAAAGGAACCGATTAGTTTCTTGATGCTAGTATAAGTATACGAGCGACTCCGGGCAAAAGGTGTGAAATTTCAAACCTTTCAAACCTTTCATATCCCTTGTTGAAAGCGTTCCCAACGTCTATAGTTGCTTGAAGGTGAATGCTCTTTAAAAACAGGAGATCACGTCTCAGCAGGTCTTAAGACTAGTGCATAACGTATAAGAACCTTCGGTGCAAGACAGAGATTAAAATTGAATAGCTGCGTATGATAAGTATCCGACACACCACCCGTTGCAAAAATGCTTTTATATGGTATAACACTATTTCAGTCATTTATGACACTAGAAAAATGTTTTATAGTAATACGAGAAAAAAGTACTTGAATGCGCTTTATCACTGATTATTTTTTTGTAGAAAGAAAACGAAAATCTCACTTCGTACATTGTAATTTGAAATCCATTGTAATATTCATCAGAGTCTTTTTTCGGAAAGTTCAAGCTTGAAAAATAAAAAAAAACAAAACAAAAAAACAACAACAAACGAACTTGGCTTTGTTACTCGAAACTACCGCAAGTGAAATATTGTCAAACTTTGATCGCAAATTTCACAACTTTTTTCTTAAGATGGTGCGTCGAAAACCTGTTATGCTCGACCACTATCGTATGAATTAAGAAGCACCCAGCGAGTGCATAAATCTGCCAACGCCATTGTCAGAGGGAGTGATCGTGCATAGATTCCCTACCCCAACCAAGAAACAAAAAAAAAAAAATCAAGTATTTCTTCCGTAGCGTTTTGCACAACCTTCCACCAAATTTCACTGAAATTCATTGCGATCCATTGAGATATTATGGAGATGACGAGAGGACAGACATGGAATTTTGGCGATCTTATGTTATGTGAACGTATAACTACAACATATGGGAGATAATCATGCATGGATCTGACCCTAAATTCAATCTCTCCTTCCGGAACCAAAAGTCCATCCTTTTGCAGATTTTATAGAAATTCATTGCTAGCTTTTGGAGATATCCTGTGGATTGACAAGACATTTTCGCAATTTTACGTTGTATTTACATATGACGTAACAGGGATAATTGCGTATCCATCTGCCTTGGAATTCAATCATATTTCTGTTGTCCACCGCATTTGATTGAATTTAATAGAGAACTTTATATTGAGTGGACATATAACTACGATGTAACATGGGCGATTGTACCCCCCCCCCCAAATCTCCTCTTCCGTAGCATATTCTACACCCTTTCAGAAAATCTGATTGAAATGCACTGAGAACTCTTGGAGTTATTGTATTGGCATAAACGTATGATAAAAAAGGGGGAAAATATATGCAAACTAAAGAGCACCCAGAGAGGGCATACCTCTTCCAACGCCATTTTTCGGAGAAGTAATCGTGCATGAGTAGCGTTGTGCATTTTCCCACAAAATCTAATTTGAATTCACAGAGAGCTTTTGCAGATATTATGCGGACAGACATTAGATTTCGATGGTATTATGTGGTGCAGACGTATAACTATGGCGTAAGGAGGTATTTATACATGAATCCACTCCAAAACTTAATCATTCGTTTCATAGTCTATTGTCTAAACTTCCATAAAATCTAATAGAAATTAATTCAGACCTTTCGTAGATATCCAGTGGACAGTCATTACACTTTGTCGAATTTATGGGATATTGAAGCACAATTACGATGCAGGTCGGGGTGGTGGTCATAATCCATGGATCCCATCCAAAATTCAATCCACTTTTTTCATGGCCCATAACGAACACTTCCACAAAACTATTGCGAGCTTTGGCACATATCCTGGGTACAGACATGAAATTCTGGTGGTGTTATGTAGCGTGGACATTTGCCTATCTGGGCAGGAATGAAACTGGCTATTTTATGTGTTGCGGATATGTAGGGGAAGTAACTCGCTATCGATTCTCCCTAAAATTCAATCACTACTTGTTCAGCCGTGTGACCACCCTTCCACAAAATGACATAGTGGTCCGTTTAGAAATTTCAGAGATATGGTGTGAACCGACATGCAATTTGGACGATTTTTATGTGACGTTAACGTATAACTTCAACATAGTCAAGGTGGTTTTCAGTGGATCCACTGCAAGATACATTCAATTCTTTAGCACCCTATTCCCCACCCATTCGCCGAGTTTGATTGAAATTAATTGAAAACTTTTGAGGACATCCTCTGCAACCAAACATAATTATTTTGGCGATTCTATGTTGTTTGCCCGTATAATTACGATTCAAGTGGTGTAATTATTCATGGATCCATCCCAAAATTCCACCACTTCTTTCGTAGCCTCAAGACAGCACAGTTCATCTGGGAAAAGACAAGAGACAGGAACATCATAGAATCCAATAAAAAGCTCAAATGGCAGTGGGCTGGTCATGCTGCACGAATGGCGGACAACCGATGGACATTGCGACTCACGACATGGATCCCCACATGCGGAACCGAGGCAGGCAGAATATTAGATGGAGAGACGAGCCAGACAAATTCAGAAAATAGTGGCTCTGCGACGCCTATGATAGAGAAGTGTGGCGAATCCTGGGGAAGGTCATTGTCCAACAACGGACGTTGAAAGACTTATTATGATGATGATGATTCATTGTGAATTTTCGGAGATATTGCGTCGTCAATTATGAGCGTATACGTAAACATAAGGAAAAAACAGATTTCACCCATCTCTCCTATACTCTGTTTCCCATGTTTCCATCGAATTTCGCTGAAATCTTTCATTTTCTGGAAAGACACACGGGAAAGAAGAAGGGCAGACACAAAGATAAGTCCGAATACATAACATCTTCAACTTCTTTTGTAGAGTTAAAAAAGCAAGTAATTTGAATTCTGAATTGAACATCGAGGAAGAGGTAAGGAAAGTGAACATGGGCGGCGAATGTATACACAAAAACTTATCTATTTCAAAGGTCCATTTCAAAATTTATTGAATTTCTTTAATAAATCATCTTATAAGTGAAGAAATTTGCCCATAAAAAAAGCATGTGGGATGTGGCAGTCACTGCACCCTGTTCGGTACGTCCCTGTATGTTACGAACAACGAATATATTGAAGACAGAGACACAGTAATGAAAATACAAGACGCAGAACTGGAGAAAGTAGACCACTACATCAACTTAGGACAACAGATCTCAATGAAACCGTCAAAAGAGGGGGAAATCAAGCGAAGAATCACACGAAATTGGCAAACCTTCGGTAAGGTAAGCTCAACCTCCCAAAATAAGGAAATTCTGCTAGTGTTGAAAAGAAAGGGCATTCAACCAATGCATCCTTCTGATAGTCGCCCATGGAGCTAAAACATGGAAGTTAATCGGAAGATTGATCTTTAAGGTAAAAACTATGCAACGTGCACAGGAGAGAATCAGGCTTAATATCAGATGGAGAAATCACAAGACAGCACAGTATATTAGAAGATAAGTCCGTGATACCTTAGAATCTAGAAGAAAACTTCAATGGCAACGAATTGGTCACGACAACAAGAATGTCCGACAACCTCTGAACATCTCAACTCACAACGTGGATCACCAGAGATCACATGCAAAATTGGGGCCGACAAATACAAGATGTCGTGACTAACTGGATAAGTCCAGAAAGTATTGGCTCCGTGACGCCCACGATAGAGTGATCTGGCGAATCTTGAGGAAGGTGCATGTCCAACCACAGACGCTAAAAGGATGATGATGATGATGATGCAAATGTTGTTATGTTTGTTATACCGGGATGTTTCATACAGAAACTGGATTAAAACATTTTAGGCAGTCATTATCACCCACTCTTTTATAGCTTGACCCAGGGCGGGTCACCCCTTTACATTGGTCCGCCAGTGTTGAGTGTCTAAATCTTTATGGCCAGAAAAAGAGAAATAAACGGTAAGGGTTTCTCAAGAAAGGGATATTGGTAAATCACCGAACCAGGTGTGGAGAAAGGAATTAACTTTTCTGATATTTGTCATTTTATGTTCTAGGAAACAAGACAGCCAACTCCAGCTGTCAGTTTTTTCAATTAATCGGGAAATAATCTGAAGCACAATCCGAGGGGACTGACTCGAAGACACCTAATGCTATGATGCCAATAAGCTAGGATTTTCGTTCTAGAGTCAGAGTGTCCTTTCGATTGTCAGAACAAGGATTAATGCATCCATTGTTCGAACATTTCCACGGATAATTTGAACTGGTCAATAATTGCCTAAACCAGAAACGGATAAAAGAATTCATCAAGTTTGATTCGATTCATCTTCTGGGATTATCCAAATATCTTCTATGATTAAAAAGAAGGAACAGCACTCTGGCTGTCAGATTTCTCTTATCTGGACATTGTTTTAATTCATACTAAATTGGGGCTGACTCAAAGACACCTTATTATACGATTTAGATAAACTGATATTTCCGTGGAAGAGACAAGGTGTAGTTTCATAGGCCCTAACCAAATCTATATATCCATTGCTCGAGATAAAAAAAAAAGAAGGGAAATAGCTAGCACGTTCGTAGTTTGTTTCTCTGGTCCAATACTAGTCTTCTTCAGGCCAAGAGTCTTTTCTCGTTGAAGTCCACTAGAAGACTATCACACCAAGGACCAAGTGACAACGCCCACATTGTTGATTATATAGACAAGCTTCCACTTGAAATAGATCTGTGATAACTTCCACATCAGAACAAGCAACAGCATTTCCATCCAAGTATATAATACTCTCTAAAACTTTCAAAAAGGTGTGATTTCACGCGAGTTGTGTACGGGAACCGTCGTCATAAGACTATCACAACTCTATACATGTAAATTAGACGCACGCATCTCACTATTTCGATTCATAAATTGGTTAGTGATTGCCGACCATCAGTATTTCTGTACCTTTGTAATAGACTGCATACCTTTTTTGATCAAGCATGGCATTTGAAAATAACATATCCTTTTCTTTATTAATCCGTCTCGGCTTTTTTGAAATTCATCAAATCGGATTAATTTTCTGTACTTTAGAGATGTCTTCTGGTTTTGTTTTTGGATTCAATTTTCGATATCAGTTGGAGCTAATTTGATGATAAGAACTGCTTTCTTTCTTTCTTGGATGTATATTTTCGGATAAGGTGTGAATCTGTTTAGGCTTTTCTTCTCTCACAGCCCGTCCTTAGCAAGAAAAATGTTTTCTTTTTTTCTAATCCGCTTGTATCCTGATATAACTCGCTATTTAGGAAAAAAAAATGGAGTCAGAGAACCCTTTCTGTTTTGTTTCTATTCTATCATCGGAATCGGTTTACGTCAAATTTTTGCTCCCATTTTTTCTTCTTTCTTTACAATATTTTATCGGAACAGGCGTCAATTATTCTAAAAGAAGAGGAAAGCAGTCAGCTGGAAAAATACACGGAAGGAAAAGAAACAATTCTTACTGAGATATCCTTTTGATTCGGTGAACAGGAGGTCAGAGAAAGAAGGACCAACAATTAATTGAGACCACGGCCCTCATAGCGGAGGGGTCAAAAACTCCATCAAGCTTCTACGTTGGCAAATAAAAACCCATCTATGATACAGTAAACGGACGTTTCGCTCTAAATGTTTCAGCCGCGCGCATCTAGGTCGCAGATATTTCGACCGTGTACGTTACGGCTTCGTGATATTTTTGAAGGAAAAATATGATTAATTCTTTATATTGATCTTTCTCTGGTTTTATCCCCACAAATACTTCATTGCCAGTAAATGCTGTTACTGCAAAATTTTAAAAAATATTGGTTCATTTTTGTGAGCCATTAATTACACTAGACGAAATCCCTGCCTAAACAGCCAAGATAATTTGCCATAGAATAAATCTTATAAAATAAATAGATTGGAATATAATCACTGAACGACCGTAGGCATCAAAGATGGCAAAGGGTTATTTCATTTTTTTATGTTTGCGTGTGTTTGTTTGTATGTTCCAGGGCTTCTAGCCTTACCATTTCGTCTACAGACAGATATTTGTAGATGTATTTGTTTTACTCAATTTTGGATGTTTTCCTGTGGAAAACACCATGGATGTCATACATATAATTTATTCTGTCCATATTCATAATTTGATGGAACTTTCATTTTTCAAATTTTGACGTTTCAAATTTTGACGATACAGTCGTTCAATTATTGTCTGTGACGGCGTGTTTTTAATATAATTTGTTTTTGAATTCTAATCCTTAAATTTATTCATTTTTTATGATCTTGCAAAAAAGTACATGCACGTACGCTTAACAGAAAACAAACAGATATTTTATTTTCATATTTTGGTTTCCTTTCTTTATGTATGATCAGGCGACATCTGCTTGATTTAAGTGAAATTCAGAGGGAAACTTTGGAGATATCCTTCGGACTGTCATTAGAGTTTACATAATTGTATGAATAATTTCTCTTTTTTTTTAGTTATTGTATGGGCAGACATTAAATTTTGGCAATATCATGAGGCGTAGACATTTAAAAACGTTGTAGGGGAGGTAATTGTGTATGGATCCATCCCAATATTCAATCATTTCTCCCGTAGCCTATTGAAGATTAAACAGTTGATATTTAGTTTGTATATGAAATCGTATAATCTGTTTTCTTAACATCTTTTCGCTTTTTTGCTGTTCTTGTCTTGAAAATAGTGTCAGTATGTGTTTGGATCTTGCGAATAACCCGATTTCTCAATTTCTCAGATCGGAATTGTATGCAAATATGTGTTCATTTGTATTTTTATATTGTTAACTTCAAAAGTTGGCATTATTTTTTTTCGATTTATGGTGCCTGAGTTCTGGTTTGCCCAAGGTGTAAAGAGTTGACTTGAACTCCATTGGACATTATTTCACAATCAGAATCATAAATTAAACACTCCAAGGATGAAAGAAAAAATACAGCGACAGGACGAACAGCCGATACCTAGTTTATATACGAAAACATAAATTCGGACTTCTCAACATTTTTTCGCCCTTTCTGCTGTTTTGTCGTGCAATGGAGTTAAGATATGTTTGAATCTTAATGATGACCATTTTTCTGAAGTCTTTGGACCAGAAATGTACAGGAAAATGTATTCATTCATCTATATTTTTTTTTACTGTAAAAGTTATATGATTTTCTATCTTCTCGATGTCCGGGTTCGTGGAGGCTGATTTATCCGGACGTACAGCGGAAGGTCCCTATTTTTTAGTTCTGATACTTCGATATTCTCAAATCTATATCTATGTAGGAGTCATAATTCCTGACAGACCGAATAACTGAATTTCAGGCACAACATGTGAGCAAGAAGTAGGACTATACGTCGTTTATATAATTGACTTTATCATTTCAGGACAGAGTTATGGACTGAAAAATATCATCCCATAAGATTATTAGGGTTCCATGCTAGGTCGTTCGTATAATTCTTTGGGGTAGAGGGGATACTTAGCAGTGTCTATTTTCTCTTGCATTAACAAGCGACAAGCTTTACTTGGTTACATAGTACCAGCCTCAGGGATTAATCATAGGAATAACCAGTACAAAAAACTAAATAATTGCGAAACTAAAATATGCAGCATAATTGTTTGAGATTAAAACCGCACTCTCAATGAGACAAAATAGTATAGCATGCATTATCTGTTGAGCTCGTATCCATATTAGACAGTCCTCCACGAAGAAAGCTGTGCACAGCAAATATATAGCTATATGTTTTTAGTTTAACAGAACAAAACAACATCCAAAAGTCAATTAAGCTAAACAAGAGTTTATATATTGAAAAATCAATAAACGAACAACGTTGTAACATAAAAGACTCCATCACGTCATATGTATAATAAGTGTCATGTCTGTAACGCCAAAAGTATCAGTAGCAGCCATCATCCTTTCTCCCTCTCCACCTACTTATTGAACTACCTTTCTTTTATCCCCTTTCCTCTCCTACTCTCTTCTAAGCCTCATTTTCTCTTCTCCTCTCTCCTCCTATCCTTTTATCAAACTATCCTCTGTGTCTGTTAGAAATATAGTATCAGTAGCAGCCCTCACAGTTGGTCTACGCATGATATCAATTAGCGAAGCGACGAATTGTTGAATGGTATCGATGAGAAAAACTCGTCGAAATATCACATTCATCTTGGAAGAAATATTCAAATAAGCGTTGTTTTTTTTTATATAGATGGTCCTATCTAAGTACGGACATAATGCTGACATATTAACCGAATAACTTGACGAAAACTAAGAAACCTATTTCCTAATGTTCGTTACATTTTGGCTGTGGATTGACCTAGTGAAATAACAGAGCATGCCCTGGAAAATGAATATCGCGGTTTATCTGACAAAAGTATCAATCATTTTGCAAGTCATGCTGCTACTTGTAATTAGAGCAACGACTCTGGGAAGGATAACATGTCTATCATACTCGATTAACATCTACGAGATACTTGTAAAATTGGACGTAAATAAGCGTGGATAGGCGTCCAGAATACACGTCGTTCGCATCAAGAGGTCAAGCGGAGCGCCCTCTACGCCATTGTCATCTATGTATATTTATATCAGTGAGATCTTTTCTGGTTTTTTTTCTCCATCAGTACCAAATGTCTCTTTTACTTAAATGTAACAATCTTACACATACAAATATCTCCAACTCACCATTTTGAACAATACACGCTTTCACTTGAGTGAGGGAATGTAAATGAAAGGATTGAAACACTCGTAGATATTCTCAAGTTCATTATATAAGAAGGGTGTACAAAAAGTGAGTAAATCACTACATATCTTCTCAGTTTATTGGAACTTATTGTGTCATACGATAGTATTTCAAGTAACTTATGGTATCGATCTGTGAATTGATAGGGTATGAAACTGAGGAAGTATTTTTCCATTTTAGACCCTAGCAAATAATCGCCTGACAACTGGACAGCAGATATCTGCAAATCTGCAAATGTTACTTCAGGGATAACCTACATATATATATATGTGTGCATATATATATTAAGAAATAGATATATAATCCAAGAGAATATTTATGAATGCGTTATATTATTTGAAAGTCTATTTGAAATTAACTCCTGTTATTACACGCAGAATGGGAGAATGAATCACGGCCTATATTGAATAAACAATCAAAATGGGGCTGCTTTAACGAAGCGTCATTGTACCATCGAGTAATACAGCCCAACACAAAAGGCGAAAGCCTGAATGACCTCTCTATACCAACTCCTCTTATACTATTCATGCACTGTCCATGTTTGCCCTATTTTATTATTAACGAGAACAATTATGGTATTGATAAATGGACTTATAATCCGACAGAATACCTACAAATGCATCGTATTATTTGAAACTCGATTCGAAATGGCCCCAGTTGTTGGACGAAGAATGGGTCACTCGGCCTAGAGAGCATGAATGGAATAAACAATAAGAAAATTTCCTGCTGCAGACTCATTTTTCTTTAATTGTTTATCCTATATACGCCGTCTTGTGTTTCAAATGATACAGACATAAATATTCATATACATACTTATATGTATATATTCATATATATATTTACATATTTGTATATACATATATATATATATACATATATATATATATATATATATATATATATATATATATATATATTTATATACACACATATATATATATTTATATACACACATATATATATATATATATATATATATATATATATACATGCATTCATTTCCTAAAAAATCATATATATATATATATATATATACATACATATTTATACACACACACACACACACACATATATATATATATATATATACATGCATTAATTTCCTAAAAATATCATATATATATATATATATATATATATATGTATATATATAGATACATGTATATTCTGAAAAAAATCATCTCATATAATTTCAGATTTGTCTGTGATTTTTTTCTATTTGTAATGAATAAAAGTTGCCCTTGTTAGAAAGACAATGAATTACTCAGGAGAACGAGCAATTCTTTCCGATTGAATTGCGATTGATGAGAATATAGTGAAATTCCATACCCGGTATTTATGGATAGATCGAATGTCGACGAGTGAGATACAGTTTCGTGTCAATAGCTGGTTTAGATCAGTTGACATAGGAGAAAAATGAAACAAGATACTAAATACAGAAGTTGGCGTACGGAATTCAGGGTGTGGTCTTCTTGTTTAAAGTATTGGCATGTAGCCACACTTTTTAAGACGAATTAACCGACTTTAAAATGATGAGTTTAACAGCTCCCAAAAACGTATGTATGTTTAGGGAGAATTATTTCAGCTATAATGTAAAGTGAAATAGAAGTCCTACTGTGATTGATCATTAATTTCCATGTAATATTGATTTATTTACTCTACATCTAGATATATTTCAACTGCCTGTTCAGATTAGAGCAAAGGTCTCGAAACCTTAACTCCTATTTTTCTAGGCAGAGAGGTTCTCTTCGTGTTCTTCGGTTATTCTCGATGAGGTCCCTTTTTCTCCTTTTCTGTCTTTTGATGCCAACATTAGTTGCTAGTTAGGATTATCTGACCAGTAAATTAAGAACCTTGCAATGTGTACACAAAAAAACATACTGAACATCATATGGAGTGACCATAAGACAAAAAGGTATATTAGGGAGAAAACAGGAGTCCATGACATCATATAAGCCATTAAGAAACTCAAATGGCTATGGGCTGGCCATGTTGCAAGAATGGCAAACAACCGCTGGACACTACGACCCACAACATGGACCCACAGAGATCAAATGCAGAATTGAGGCCGGCAGAATATGAGATGGCAAGACGAAATGAACAGGTTCAGAAACATTAGCTCTGCAGCACCCACTATGGAGAGGTGTGGCGAATCCTGGGGAAGGTGTATGTCTAATGACAGACGATAAAAGACTAATGGTGATGATGATGATGATTATCTATGGCTTGAACACGCTTCAAATTTTTCTCAGTTGTGAGAGCTTTTACCATCCTTCCATGTTTGTCTTCTTTTTTCTCTTGTCTCATTTGCTCGACTATTTGTCCTTTGGTTTTACTCTTATTGGTTCCGTCTCCTTTAATCTTTATAACCATCTTTTCCCACTTATCGATTCGTACTAATGTTGCCTCTAAGTATTCACTGTGTTGTTGTTTTCATATGTCTCGTCTAACATCTCCGCAGATGCTTCAATAATGTTAAGCAGATGTGTATTATTTCCTTCAACGCTACTTTCGTTATTCTGCAGTACCTCGAATCTGCTCTGTATCGATAACTGGAAATCGGTTTTTCTTTCTATTTTACTGGGGCATGTGTTTCTTCTGATTAATAATTTCGTTCAATTCCATTTTAATGTTAAATGCAATGGTGCTTACTACCATTCTATGGTCACTTCTTATTTTTACTTTACTGATGACGCTAACATTTTTGACGTTTTGATTTTATGGGTTATTATGAAGTTAATTTCGTTATTTATTTTTCCATTTTGTTTTTCAAGTCCGTTTGCAACCTTCCCAATTTCGGAAAAAGTGTTTGTTATCTTCATTTTGTAACTCTTCGGGGAATTTATAATCACATCTCCTCTGTTGATTCTCTGTTCTATATCAAATTCAACTACACTTTCCTTCTCCCTGCCTCAGGATTAAATTTCCTCATGAGTATTGTGTATTTGTCTTCCCTCGGTCAATATAAAACTCATCAATCTCCTGGTCAGAACTTTTCGAAGTTGGTGCGTAAATCTGGGTTACTTTTAATGTATTTCTAGCTTAATCTAACTATCATCCAACTATTCTGTCTGATGAAAAAAAACTTTTCAAATTATCTGTGATGTGATTATTGACTAAAAATCCTCGGCCACTGAATTCATTTTGATCCCCCACGTCATAATAGAATAGATGATCACTTACATTCAGCTATAACAAAAGCTAATATTCACGATGTGCCAGGTGATGTTGTCCAATTCCATTATCAGTTGGTCTAATCTATGGTCTTAGCAATGCCTAGAACATTGTAGGTGTGGACCTCCATGGTGTTTCTGTTTACAAATAGATGGGAAAATGAATGCAGTGAACGAATTCCTGCTAAGGTAATTTGTATGTGCATTGCACTTCTACCTCAAGAAGAAACAAGAATCTACCTGTTCCAGCAAATTAAGTCAGGAATGAATCATTGTATATATATATATATATATATATATATATATATATATATATATATATATATATATATATATATATATATACACGCATATTTTTATATTGCATTAACAGGTAGAAAATAATTGACAGAAAGTACAATAATTTTGGACAGATTTTTTAATACTTATAGTGTTAAAGATGCAAGGCTTTCAAGAGACTCTCTCCCTCTCTTTATCTCTCTCTCTCTCTATATATATATATGAGTGTGTGTGTGTGTGTGTGTGTGTGTTTGTGTGTATACAGAAGTGATTCACTGTGCTTAGATTCACTGAACCCAACACGTTGAGAATGTGTAAGCTCAGTGAATAGAAAAAAAAATAATTCTAACACAATAACATTTTCAACTCATGTAGCACAATTAGAAAATTCTGAATAGTTGTTGAATAAGGTACATAAATAATTATTTTAGATCAATTAGCATGTACAGTACTGCACAAACAGGAAAGCATTTTACAAAATGGCGGATGTGTTTTCTTGAGAAATGGAAGTAGCAGCTGACCAGATGTGTACTCGTATTTGTTATAAAATCACAGTGGTTCACTGTGTCCCGGTCTCCCCCATACTATGTATAACACTTTCAACGTGCACACATACTACACCCTGATTCGTATAGAGTAGCTTCTCCTGGAGAGCAAGATTTGACACAAGATCGCTTTAATGTGGTGTTTTGTACGGAGAGCTAAAAGAATTGCTTCAGTTCCTGTGACTGGTGTTGCGACGGTGTCAGGGCAAGTCTGACCCTTGCCTTTTTGTGCAATTGGAAGGTGCTGCTTCGGGGGTTTCAGATCCCCTGAGACTGGGCAGAGTTATTTTTTGAAGCTATTGGACGACTCCTAGGCCATCTTGTGCTTAGCAATACCGAGCCTCAGTAGGTCATCATCGCCTACTGTAATGTACAAAAGAGTGGACTGCAAGCAGATAATACACTCTGATCCAAGGCTGAAGATCGAGGAGCGATACTTGGATCGTAGGGAGTGCCGACATACTCTAACCTGAGACAAAAATACTGATTCACACTTGATACAATAGTCCTTTTCTCAGTAACACTTGTATTAATTTCTGACCACCGACAATACGTCTTCCTCGTTCGCAGCTCATTTTTATTGCAAAAAAAATATTGATAGGTTTCAACAATCAAAAGAGATGACGTTCTCGAAGACGACGTGCCCGCTGACCGACACACACTTTGAATCTGTGAATCATTGAAGCAGCTGAGATAATTAATATTGCAGCTTTTTGACAGGTCCCTACCCACAATGTATTGATACTGAGAAAGAAAAAGAGAGAGTGATACAGAGGAAGGGAGTGGGAGTATAAGAACATAGAAGTAGCTGACAGAACTGAGAACACGAGTCAGTCTACCATCGGTGACATCTCTAGGAATCTGCGGTCGCTATTATCTAAAAAATCATATCTCCAATATTAATGAATAAGATCTCTTTCGTCGTCATCGCTATTGTCGTTATCATAACAATACCGGCATCAACACCACACTCTATATCAGAGTTATTATGAACCACATCAATGTGTTGATCATAAAGAAAAACAAATGATCACATGGTCATCCAAAACGGCTATAAAATATCATGTCTTTGCTGAGTTCACTATTAACATTATCAGTAAAAAAAAACTTTATCAGCCTCAAAACACAAATATGAAGTGTGTACTCAACATTGAGCAAATATTATGTTGCCTCCACTCTATTTTTTTTATAATTATTTTTCCGATGTTTTTGACAATCAGCCAGACGTCAGGAGTTTTTCTCTGGTTTCAAACTTGATTTAAACGTTATGATAAATACATATCCACCGTATAATCTCTGAGACAATTTTTCGAATAAGTTTCTATATAATATAACGTAATTTATAATCGTTCTCTTGGATAACATTTACCAATTTCTTTATACTATCGCGTTGAAAGAAGCAAATTGACCGAGAATAAACGAGATGAGAATTTAAGTTGAAAGCATTTATTTGGGCCTTTGCATTACTGGCATTTGTCTAGCTCAATGGTAAGAGCATCGTTACGTTGAAGCAGATACCTTAATCGTGGTAGGTTCGATTCCTACAATAGCCCAATATATATAAGTGTGTGTGTGTGGTACGGTCAAAATTATTGTACACATTTTTCAAGTATGAGTTCCAATTTAAAACTCTATTCATACTACAAAGATATAAACAGTAATACATGTTCGTATTTTTGATTCTGCATTCATTCTCATATCCTGTACAAAGAGAATTCGAAACATTGCTGACCTCCTGTGACCTCAGGTACACCTCAAGCAAACTTGATTTCAATCGTACACCAAGAACGTGACTCAAATCAGGTGAGATAGCATATAAAGCATTTTATTCTTGTATTTGTGATTAGAATGCTCTCTTGTCCAATATTGTCGTCATGAGATCTGGTAAAGATTTGAGCCCAAAGGAAAGTGTTCGAACGGAGGTTTATCTGAACATTACACACTTAAGTTGCGATGAAATCCCCCCCACACCAAATGAAAATAGAAGTGTATCTAACGTTAGGAAGAAACTGGAAGATTGTATGATTTTGTCTCCTCGGCATGACGGACATTGTGGACGAAAGTGTGTTTCGAATGAAAGACGAGACAGATTGTTATTTGCACTTTGTAAAAAGCAACGATTAACACTATCTAAGGACTTGGATAACAGCAATCACTGTGTTTGCTCTTAACAGAGATCGCAGGTAATCTTTCTCGGTGGGATGTGTAGGAAACTGCGGATCGGAGCTCAATTCTGGAAATGAGCTTCTTCAATTACTTTAATCAAGATCGATCCTGCCAATACATTTCATGTAGTTTCCTAAGATACTAAAGGATCATTTTAAGTTTACTCCTGCTTCATTTTTTTTTAATTGCTTTTGGGGTTTTGTGAATGATCGTCTGCTGAATGTTTCCTTCAATGTGTCTAAACTTTGTCAATAAAGGTTTGAGAGTTGTTTCTGATCATTTTTTATAAGACAGTCTGCTATTCAAAAATACCTTAATAAAATGTGCAGTCGGTTTCACTGTGGGACTTCTTTGAATCGTTCAATCTCATGCTGATTCACTGTTACCAGGGGGTGATTAACTGTATACAAGGGCAGGGGCATGGTGGACAAAAAGAATTTGGTAAATAAATGCTTGACAGCTGCTTACTTGGGGAGATTTCATTTTCATCTTCATATGACCCATTTCATAACCAACAGAATAGGTATTTCTTCTTTCTTTTCACCCAAATGAATTGATGGAATTAGTTTTTACCCACAATACATTTATTTTAAACCATTATATATATATATATATATATATATATATATATATATATATATATATATATATATATATATATATATATATATATATATATATATATATATATATATATATATATATATATATTCACTTTTGCAAAATAAAATTAATTAAAATATCCTATATCCTCGCAGATAGTCAGAATACCATAGCATTTACAAGGGTAAAGTAATATACAATAGGTTGCATGGTACCGACAAGAAAGAATAATTCCAGAATTGATTTGTTGAGACAGGTGGAATCATGTCTCTCCAGAATGTTTGAGTGCAATGTGAATACACACTACCTTAGTTGGAATTTGAACTCTGTTCACAACTTTCATTTTGCCAGCTGTTTGTTAACAGTTACGCCACCATTGGGCATTCATCCAAGTAAAAACAATTCAATATGAAAGCAAAACTAAAGAAATTTTCCTGTTGGAATACGATCCATTCACTAATGCTTTGACTAATTTATATTAAGCATATCGGCCATAATTTTAATAACCAACTGCTCAATATATTTTCATATATCATAGCATCAGCAGCAGCAGCAGCAGTAGCAGCTGCATTTGTGTGTCCGTCGTTAGACATAGACCCCCCCCCCCACCAAATCGGCAGACCTCTCTCTCGTGGGCATATTGGAGCCAGAGCTTCCTGAACTTGTTTAGATCATCACACCATCTTATTTTCGACTGACCACAGTTTCGCTTATGATAGCTGGAGATCCACATTGTTCAGCAGTTGTCTGACAATCTTACAATATGATCAGTTCATTATGATTCGAATTTTCAAATGGATTCTGCTATTTCTCACTTTTGTTCTTCTCTTATATACTGTGCTGGTCTCCCAAGTGATGTTGAGCATAATTCTCTTCGATACACGTTGTCGGTTCTTAGCTCGAAGGTCAATATTTTGATTTAGTTTTATATTTCAGCTCCATATTTGGGTAATGGATTTGTTGTATATCCTTCCCTTTAGAACATTTTAGGGCTTCCTAAGGCTTGACAACCTTGTGATTCTTCGTTTAATGGTCTACTTTCTTTAGCACTACGATTTCCATCTTGTTCGGTGTGTCCTTGTCATCAATATGTTTGTTGTACTTTTGTTGAAGTTCATGTAAAGACCGACTTTTTTTGCTTCCTTCATTCAGGCTGTCCAAATTTTTTTTTAAACCATGAAGGTTCTCAACAAAGAGAACGATGTAGTCATCAAATTGGAGATTCCTAAAGTATTCACCGTCTAATCTGATTCCTTTGTTTTCCCAGTCTTTTGGATTTAAAATGAGCGAAGGCCTTCTAGAAGACAACAAATGAGGCATTTTATATTCTAACGTTTCCACTAAATTTACTGATCAGAGATGTTCAATGGTCGAGTAGCTTCTTCTGAAGCTAGCCTGGTCCCTGTTTTTCATGTAGTGTTTTTGTTATCTGGTTTGTGAAAATTTATGTAAAAAGTTTGTAGATATAACTTATAGGCTTATTGGTCTGTCGTTGCTTAGATTTTTCAGGTTCCTCTTTTTCATATGAAAGCATTATGATTGCAGTATTCCAATTTTGATGTGTTACTTTTATTGAGGCATGTTAAATAGAAAGGTTTCCATCTTAGTCAGCTTTTTTTGAGTCGGTCGTTGATGATGCTATTTGGTCCACGGGGTCTTTTCTTTTATGTTTGTTTGATGGTTTGCTTCGTGTCCCACAGAGCAACCCCTGGGAAATTTACGAACTGGTTACGTGACTTGTAGATTTCGTTCATTGTTTTGTGTCCTTTGTTTGATAGAATAGATATTCTTGGGCGCGTTTGACTGTTCGGTCCCTATCCACTGCTATCCATTTTCTTCTTGCACAATAGTTAATTGAATTCTTCCTGTACTGAGAGATTTTTTAATAGGTTTGAAGCCCCTTACCTTTGTCAAGAAAATTTTCGATGATAGCTGTCATTTATCTCCTTTCATCTTCTCTTTCCTTTTGAATTGTTTTTTTTTAGTTCGATTACTTTGGGTTTTTTCTCTTGTTGTTGGTGATGGCTTGAGATTTCTTCTTTTTTAAGAAGTATCTTGGTTTCCTCTGAGAGTTCACAGAATGTTTGTTTATTTTCAAAACCCTGCGACTTACTTCAGCAGTGAATATCTAGATAAAAAAGAATCATTTCTCCGGATTTTGCTTATTCAATACCAACTTTTTGAAAACTCCTCCTCAAGTTCTGGTAAATGTGGAGCCATTCATCGAACTTCATGCTTATCTTTTCAGCCACATATATATAGTAAAATACCGTATACGAGAACGAATTTCCGTAACGCCTTTATTTTTTTTCTTTATTAGGTTTGTCCGTTACTTGGGATTTTAAAGATCTTCCTTTTATTTCGATATTCATTTTTTTTAGATAAGGCATTTTAAAGAAACCTTGCTTATTTCGGGGTGGCGTTGGATTCTCCCCTTTTCTATTAGAGTCGTTTGTTGTACAGGATTTGTAAAATCAAACGTAGATTATTTTTTAGATATGCATTTGAACAAAAAAAAATCTTTGCTTACTTAGGGGTGCACGATAACAACCAACGGAACTGAGCAAAGGGGCCTTTCATTTAAACATTAGTGCGAAGTGATCTCATCCTTAGAGATCATATGTGCAACCGAAGCCGGCAGAGTACTACATGGATAGACGGGCTGGACCAATTCAGAAAGTACTGTCTCTGCGTCGTCCACGATAGGAGAGATTGGTGAATCCTGAGGAAGGTCCATGTCCAACGACGGACGTTAACAGACTGATGATGATGATGATGATGATGATGATGATGATGATGATGATTTCAACAGTTGATAATTTGTTTTTTTTCTCGAATCGGCTTCATTTTTCTAATGTCCTCAGCTGAGACGCGAAACACCTGACCACATACACGCAGCTCACGCCGCCACTGCTACCGTCACAATAATTAATTCCTGTCATCACTGTCCTGATCTCCCCTTTGAGACCACTGTTATTATCATGACTACAATCATGACCATCATCATCATCATCATCATCATGACCATCATCATCATCATCATGTTTGGAACCATGACCGGCAATACAAAGGCTTCCGTCTCTTGCTAACATTATTATTGCTTGAAGCGAAAACATTGTTATCACATCCATCGCAAAAAGACCGCCTTACCACCGTCTACAGAAAAAAAACCTCTAACTTTTTTCCCTCTCCATCTCCATCCCACCTTCCTCTCATTTCTTCTTCATATCTCCTTTTCCCTTATCGTTGTATCTATATTACTCTCATTTCCTGTCTCTTTTTTTTCTTCCTCATATCCTTCCCATTCTTCTCTTCGTGTTTACTGCTTCATTTTCACCCTCCTCCTCCTTTTTTTTGTTTCAAAACCAACCATCTTTCTTCCTCATTTTTTTCTTCCTCTTTCATACCAAAACCTTACAAAACGATCGTTGATCGTAATCAATTAGTAAACACATCAAGACTTCCTGGCGGCATCAACGTGTTCATCTTGGAGACACCAGAGCTTCATGCAAACTTTAACAGAAAGTGATTTGGGCGGAAGTTATGCTCGCTAATGCGACTGACAACCACGCCAAATGTTTTGATTACAGTGAATTCTCGGGACTACAGACGAACTACATCATATTTGCATTCGAAGTTGGAATAATTATGGTCAATACCACTCCACTATAGATATTTACTGACCTCAGAACAGTCTGGCATAAGGCCACGCATTGAGCATCCATTGAAAACATTCACTCCATGAATAAAGGTCCAATGAACGAAACTGCTACGACACTGCAGTGAGACGCCCTGCTTATGTAAATGTCGCCATTGCCATCATTAGTGATGTGAGTGTCATCAGGTCTGCTGTATACCACATATCTATTTTTCAATATGGCTGTTCATGCAAGAAGTGATATCACTGGTATGATTTATTAAACGATTTTCCCGCTTCCAAAAGTTCGCTTGACGTCAATTTTCACTTCTGCAGGAAAAAAAAATGCGTTCAGCGTTTGTTTTCTAAGCCGTTATAGAGGCAGCGTACATCTGCTCCCTTCTCTTTTTCTCTCTCTTTCTATCTCCCCCCCTCTCTATCATTCTCTCTTACTACCCAGTCTTTCGTACCTCTCACTATTTCAATCCCCGATTGGTCAGCCTAATACACCATCATCACTTTTTTGTCGGGGAATTCTTTTTCAATAACAAAAGAATGGTAACTTTTATTCACTTTACATCATTTTGGCTTAAAAAAAGGTTTTTCTTTTATTGGAACGCTCTACTACCGGATAGCGGGAAAATCTGTACATCTAAATATCCATTCTGTCTAATCATGGCGTATTTATATAAGGGTGCAGAGGAAAACGAAGTAATTATCATGCATTTATTTCAGCTTTCATGACTTCTGAACCCGATATACGCAGGCAAGGATTCAGATTTTGCTAATCTCTGCCGAACTGATCTTAATGCTAATTCACTATTTATTCGTGCCGTTCCTGTCATTTCATGTGCCAACAAACTATATATTTTTAGAAGTAGGAGAAATAAATATTTTTCTTTAAAAGAAAACACAGCTCATTTTCCTTTTGTTTTTAAAAAGAACTCAAGTCACAATAAGAGAGATCTTTATTTGCTATTTTTTTTCAAGAGGAAAAATATGTTGCGTATCAAACGAAGTTTCACTGGGGAATCAATACCTGATTTCAGAAAAGTAATAAAATTGTAATAAATTCTGTTCTCGATTTTTTAAATATTTTTCTTTTTTTAAAGAAAAGGATTTAAAGAAAAAAAATATCCTCCCAAATTCCAGTGATTAAGTTTGATATAACCGGTCTTTTTCTTAGGAATCAAGCAAGTTAAAATGTTGTTTTTACGTAAACAATATATTCTGCTGACTCGCTTATCGAAAATAAACACCTTACAAAAAAAACGTCTATCTCATAAAATTTGATTTTACAGCCAGAATCTTATTGTCAGTAGTAAGAAGAAACATTGGGAAGGGTTCTGATGTAAAAATCATTTGAGAACAATGACATCTTATATAACCAGGGATTTAATAAAAAAAATAGTGCAAAGCCGTATCAATGTAAACAAATTTCTTCGAAACTTTTTTATTCTCCTTTTATATATTATGATTCCCTCTGCTTTTTTTTAGCAATGATTTTCCTTTATTTTTTCGGAATTAGACTTGCATTCTTATTTTTCCTCTTTTTACTCTTGACAAATTTTTGGGGTGAATCAAAGATCTCTCCAAACGAACGGGTAAAGTTCGAACCTGTTTTAACCGTACGGTGGAGCAGGGGTTCTACGAGGATCCGGTACAGATTTTTTTCCAGATATTTCCGGGCGTGTTTAGATAGGTTCAGCCATATACGATTCTCGGACGTTTGCTAATATTATCCCGACGTGACCGGACTCTCCCCCGCGGACATATTTTTGTAATTTCTAGACAGTTAATTTGAAATCTGCATATTGCATCTCTAGGAGGATGGACTTTCCCCAAATTTGGTTAATTTTGGAGAAGTTACTCCAAGATCTGCCCCGGAAATGTCCGACCACTTGGGGATGATAAATACCAATGTCCGGCACCAATACCTGTCTGAAGATATTTGGATTGGTCTGACCACATCCCAAAAGGTCAGTATACAATCCTAGTAGGCCCCCATCACATCTGAGGGGTATATTCTACTACTACTACTAGTAGTAGAAGTAGTAGTAGTAGTAGTAGTAGTAGTCATAATCACAATTCATACATTCACCCCTCTTCCTCCCTCTCATCATCTTCATAGGAACCATTAGCAACGCCATAATCTATGTCAATCTTTTCATAATCATCTGATGTGGTCAACCAGAATTTAATCACTGCTTTTCTGATCATGATTAATACAGAATTCTTAGCCATGACAGTGAAAAAAAAACGAAACATCATCGCCATCTTTAATCATGTTCGCGTCTAATTTCCTAAAAAAAGAAAACAATTCCAAATATAGAAAAATTGAAAAAAAGCATCCATCGTAGACAGTGATAGCACTAACAAAAAAAAAAAAACAAAAAAAAGGGTATTTAAAAGGTCAGCATTGCCTACCCAACACGTGCGCTGAAAGAAAAATTATAGTTTACGTCATCGTTAGCCTGGTTATTCAGCGGCCGTTTAATGTAAAACTCGAGATGACCAGACAAGTTTCACGTTTATCAATCGCTGTCCCTTATTTTCTCAAGATGGTTGTTTTGTCAGTAAGAACAAAGAAGCAAACCTAAGAGGTAAGCTCTGTGGTTTCTGTCCTTTCACTCGGCTGTTCGATCTGTCACGCTGTGTCTAACCTTTAATTTATTTGTAATCAACTGGTTTTCAGAAAGACACACCAGTCATGTGTCAAGTTTGATATTCTGTTAGTTTTTTGGTTGGTTCGAAAAAAAAATCGAAACAGACGGATAGCTAGATAAATCGATTGACCGGTGGGTATGTAAGTAGGTGGAAAGACAGTTGAGATAGATTGTCAGACCAATAGATTGGCATGTAGGCAGAGAGAGAGAGAGAGAGAGAGAGAGAGAGAGAGAGAGAGAGAGAGAGAGGGAGAGGGGGGGAGATGTGGTCAAGTTGATAAGGAGGTAGACAAAGAAACATAGGCATATGTAGAGAGATTAGAGAGAGTTAAATAGACAGGCAGATAGGACATAGATAGATGAATTGACCGGGAGTCAGACTGAAAGACATAGATGAAAGAAAATGAAAGAGAATAAAAAGATACATAGACATAGATAGGTAGACTGACAAACACATAAACATCTAGCAAGATAGATAGACTGAGATGGGTATCAAGCTAGAGACAGACAAGTAAATAAACACACACACACACACACACACACACACACACGTATTTATAAATACGGAAATCAGAAAATTGTACCAAAACCTATCATTGCCTACAATAGACCCCAAAATATTAACAGTAACACCATAATGAACAATAAGGTTTCACGTAACATACCATCCCTAAAAACCCTTAAATTCTTCCAACCCTGTTTAATAGACTTGAAATTCCCCCCTAACGGATTCAACACTTAACCCAGCATCAGACTCTAACCCAATAACCCACTTATTCCAAATGATTCGATGCTTAACTCATTTTGTACCGAGGAGAAGGGTGATGATCATTAGCTTGTCTTTGTCAGTCTGAATTTAATGGATATAGAGTAAAGATGGAATCCGAAGCAGAATTTCTTCTTCTTCTTCTTCTTCTTCTTCTTCTTCTTCTTCTTCTTCTTCTTCTTCTTCTTCTTCTTCTTCTTCTTCTTCTTCTTCTTCTTCTTCTTCTTCTTCTTCTTCTTCTTCTTCTTCTTCTTCTTCTTCTTCTTCTTCTTCTTCTTCTTCTTCTTCTTCTTCTTCTTCTTCTTCTTCTTCTTCTTCTTCTTCTTCTTCTTCTTCTTCTTCTTCTTCTTCTTCTTCTTCTTCTTCTTCTTCTTCTTCTTCTTCTTCTTCTTCTTCTTCTTCTTCTTCTTCTTCTTCTTCTTCTTCTTCTTCTTCTTCTTCTTCTTCTCACTAGCATTGTACTGAGTAGTGACCAAAATTGATTCCCAGCCACCATGACCACTAAATTATTAAGATATTCTTTGACCAAAATAACCCCTGAAATACTCACATCTGATTCTGCTACATTCACCGTAAGATACAGTCAAACTACCATATTCTTATAGACACAGAAAACAGGCCTGATACCCAACAGGCACACCACTATGGCCTCATATGGATTTTAATCTTACTTTTCTAAGCCAAAATATATTGCGTTCAAAGCCTTTCTATTGATATCAAACCTCTTGACCACTAAAAGGCATACACATGATACTGAAGATAGGAAACCTTTGCAGAATATATGTAGCGATCTAATTCGTTGATTCACCGAATTAATTAACTAATAAAGTCTTCATATATTTTTATTCTTGTCTCATTCCTTATATATATATATATATGTATATATACATATATATATATATACATATATGTATATATATGCCCTCTCCGGGTCTCATCAGGATTCGAACAAACATGTGTAGCGAATCCACAATCTACTATTCATTTCCAGCTCTACTGTACAACAACTTAACTTCCATAGTATAAAGTTGAATGTATTCAGCACTCTATGAAATAAATCCAGCTCATATTAAAAGTTGCTTCATATTAGTAATATATCATTAAATTATGCTATACTGCCAGCCTGATCTGTACCATACGTACTATCTCTCTCTCTCTCTCTCTCTCTCTCTCTCTTCTCTCTCTCTCTCTCTCTCTCTCTCTCTCTCTATATATATATATATATATATATATATATATATATCAGTTTTTTCCAATCTATTCAAGTTTTGGGCATATGCATTGAGCAATACACATATATTCCACTGTTTATACCGAGTACAATCAAACTGTGAAATTTTCGATGTAACAGCTCTTTGGCTTGATTTTGGCCTTTAGATGAGAAGTATATGAAGTTTATCCGTCCAAATTGGACCAGGATTTGAAAATAGCTCTAAGTAGGGCATCTGCCGTAAGAAATTCTCAAAACATCGCAAGAGAACACTTCCCAATGCCTCCAGTTACACAGGGTAACACCTTTTCTGCAAGCCTTTGGAGATAAAATTGGTTATTCACCTTCACACCATCTTCAATGAACAACATGGCCTATCTGATGCACCTGCAACCCACAGAAGAGCTCCACCAGACTTCTGGTGACAAAAACAGGCTCTGTCGCCTTCAGAAATATCTCCAACATCAACTGCATAAACCCCGTCATTCTCCGAATTCCTCATAGCCTGCACACTGAAAATATTCTGATCAGACAAAGAATTTGTCAGTGGACCTCTGAACTTCCTTTTTGAACACCCCTCTCCCTCTGTCAGGTCGCCTTTGATTTGAGGCTGCTGAAATCAAGTGTTTACGTTACGCCTTACACGCTTCTAGTCCAAAATCCTTTTTCACAATCCTTTTCAAAGACTTTTCAGACTATCTCAGCTCTTACGTAGTTTTCGTAATGTTTCTGTCAGGGTTTCTTCTCACTTGCTTCTCGACTTGTTTCGGCCGTTGTACTCTACGGCCTTCATCAGGTATCATCAGGTAGGTGCGGGGAAGAAAAATAAATAAATAAATAAATAAAGGGTTCGTTACTTCCCCACACCTACCAGATGATACCCGATGAAGGCTGTAGAGTACAACGGCCGAAATGTTGTATGAAAAACAACCAAGATGAGGATAGTCCTAATAATAATAGAAATAATGTTATGTATAGTCCATCGGCAAAACTCAGCTCTTTTATCGTTTGATTGTTGTTCAGCCCAGCCTTTTCCGAAGCAACGATTTAGTCGCGTACACACTTCGCCGCCACGTTCGATACCTATTTGGAGTAGACTGATGAAAATGTACAAATAGGAAAGGCAGACTTTGAGGTGCTCTATGCAAAATTCGAAACTGCCATGTCAAAACTTGAGTTTATGAGATATAATTAAATCATGTAAATCTTTAAATGATGTAATATCTCTAGATGGATAAGTATATTTTTTTACTCTCTAATTGAGAACACGATACACAATATTACATCAATTAAATCTATGCTAAATTTATCGAATCTTGCTCACGAATTGTTTTATTCGAATCGTACCAATGAATAGGGGAGAATGGAGTTAATAATCCATTCTTTGCACTCAAAATCTGGCGGAACAGATTTTGATACAGAACCACTTAAGGATGAGCAGCAATACTTTGCCTAAAAGTGATATCAATAATTGCAAAAACTATTGAGAAATAAATCTTCTGCTTGGCTCTTAGCTGGCATCGTGACAAGAAAAAAACTTGTCTCATGTCGGGGTAAGTCAGCTCCTCATCTTCACTAAGCAGGAAACAATTTACACGAAGGCATAGACGAGCAGTTTTTGTACCTTTTCATGACCCATCTCCACTGACCCCCGAAATCTGGAAAATAGAAAACTTTCAGGTTTCTGAAATTCTAATTTCGATAAAACCTGATTCGAACAAATATCCAACGAGTTGATTTTTGGTACATTTCTTATTTATTTTTATTTTTAAATTTCACAATATGAAGTATCACGAACTATTATTGTTTTGTATTTTCATGACTACTTAGTATCTTCATCTTTAAAAGACGGTCGCCTTTTATCGCAAATTTTAATTTGGCAATCCGCCCGGTGGTGAATAGCTTTTGATCAGAAAATGAAGAATTAGCCTTAGAACCCACATCTCCAACAGTAAGCACCCTTTATGCCTACTTGCTCTTACCCATTGAGCTATTGAAGCCAGTGGTCCAAATAAGCCCCTTAAAGCAATCCTTCGCTCCGATCGGAAGCCATGTTAGTTTACATTCTGGTAATCTCGGTGTTTTGATACATTTTTTAAAAACTTTTTTTAAAGGTTTTTTAAACGTATTATGAAACGAATAATGAATCAGTGATCAATATCAGTTTTTTAGTATTCAACCCACCAGTCTACAATACGAACGTGCCAGGCATCCGGTGCAAGAAGGTAAAATGACTGAAAACTTGAAAAAGCTTTTTAGAAAAGCCCGTGATCAGACTTACCCTAGAGTCCAACTGGCCCCGATCTATCCTGTACACATTTGCTTGTGTTGGAAGATTCTTATCTCCTTGTCAGATTTATCAAAATTGAATAAAATGCGTCATTTGATTTGATATCCACTCTGGGGATACTCTCATATTACAACTGCAACCAGTGATTAAACTGGTATCAAATTCTAAACTTGATACCTTTTTATGTTTGAGTTAACCTCAAGTGATCAACTCGGCGCGTATATTTGTAAGTGGTGTACATGTTATCAATGAGAAATAGACCCAAACGAACTAATGTCAAACTATGATTTCTGTTTAGAGCAGTCAGATTTGTCTACTCTGAATATATAGAAGAATGCATCTACTTACAAAGAAAAGTATGGAACCCTAAAGGAAATATCAAAAAACCCTTGATCAGCTTTTTTTTCCCTCGAGATTTTCATCTAATTTTTTTCTCTTCAACAAATTGATTTCAGAAATTTGGTATAAAAGAAGAAAGATAGTGAATGTGGGTGTCAGAACACTTGCTATGTCATGCCACGGCATTTAGAGCTTTGAAGTAGTCGTCAACCAGGCAGAGTTATCGCCCATGATCCAATTCCTAGTGCTTTTTATTTCATTCTACTTTACTTTTTCTCCACTACCAACCATATTTTAGGTTGTTCAAAATTTCCTTTTTCCCATAGTTTGTGTAGTGTTCTCATCATCTTATTATTGAACACATATTGGTATTATACAAACATTATTAACATCATACACATATTGCTAATAAAGTTTTTTCATTGATCTATTATTATTCATATATTAACATAATACTCATATTGTTGATAAATTACGTCAACACATTGTTATTATACATATATTAATGATATGCACATATTATTGATGAGCTATTTTCATTATTCAACAATTTATTGACTTTTACTGGTAAAATATCGAATTTTGATACAAATGTTATAAATAAAGTATCTTCATTTTTAGAGATATTATTCACTGGTTCTTTATCAGATTTTGATAGACAGGGGTTGACTCTAGGCCATGAACCTCAGGTGCTAAAGATTCTTTTTTCTAAAAATCTGAATGACTTGCAGTAATAAAGGTTAGCTTGCCACAGGTGTTACCACTAAAGGACGCTTAAAGTGAGAAAGGAGTTATTAAACAGATTGGGGCTTTTATTACCGACCGTGCACAGCTTGGACAAAACCACTCAAGATGGAATCTCACGAAATCCATTTCCAATTCACTAAATTACTGCTTTTTTTTTTTTTTAGTTGTCTTCATTCGTGAATTAAATCAACAAAAACACTTTGAAAAACTTTACAAGATTTAAGCCGCTTACAAATATAAAAAAAAGATATTTATTCCGGATTTTAAATCCAGATCGAAAATGATCCGGTCTTCATAGTAACTGCACGCTCATCTTATCATGTTCGGCCTTGCCTCTTTG
>OY735212.1:38479670-38637170 GCA_963457665.1 Thysanoteuthis rhombus | reverse complement strand
CGAAAGCTTGCCATCTTGGAGCGATTCTTCGCTTGATTTCTCCTTCTTTTGCTAACAAGTGTCTAATGTCTTTTCGTAAAAATATCTTTTTCTGGTTAATAGTGTTTTTGCAGTTTACTGATAAACGAAGGTTCTTTCCAAAGTTGATCGCATGATATTTGAAGACCATGTTGTTTCGACAGTCCATTCCTTCTTATCAACACCGCCTGCTTCAACCTATTTTCGTTTTGCTTCCCTAATTGATTGTGTTCAAATCGTCGGATCTATTTATAGCGAAATCCAAAACACCCACATTGATTCTTGATCGGTTCTCATCATTTTCCATGAGTGCCCTTCAGGTGTAAATGTTCGTGACACCGTATGAAAGGTTTATTTCAAACGCAGTACTATGCATAACGTCTCAGTTACACCACTGGAGAAAAATACCTCGATAAAACCAATAAAAACGAAGAAATTCGTCCAAATGATTTAGTGTGTGTTATTAACAATCGTTTCTCACAGAAATTCAGAGCAACCGTGTCCAAAATAACAATTGCATGTGTTATAATCCAGTGTATTGTTCAGGTATTTTTATTCTTCGATTTTCAAGCATGGATATCAAACGGGGGAAATTTATCCAAATGATTTAGTATGTTTTAGTAACAATCTCCCCTTGCAAAAATTCAGAACAAGCGTGACCAAAACAGAAACTGCATACGTCATATTCCAGTGTGTTGTTGAAGTTTTTTTTTTTTTTTCTCTACAATAACATGAGGATTCTTCAACTTTCAAACGTGGGTATATCTTTAGATATCAACAAATATTATCGAGTAAATTCCATGTATTTGACTAGAATTCGGAAGTCAATTTTTTGTTTACTGGAGATTAGATTGTATAGGAAGAAATGAACTCTGAATAGTAAATATTTTTAAAAGGAAAGAAAAATGGCTGCGTTCAGATTGTATCATCACGGATGTATTTTAGGTCCTCAAATTGTGTTGACTTTCAAATTTAATCCACATTAACGTGGTTACGACTAGTTATTATTTGCAACGAATGCACATAGAACATTTTTCTCCCTTGTTACTTTTGACTATCATCATTACCCCCAATAATGATACTCAAAAGTAACAAGGGAGATAAAGAGGATAGACAGTTGAATTAGAAGCAGACACAAACACAGACATACAGACACACAGAAATATATATGTAAATATATATATATATATATATATACATTTATGTATATTATTTCTGACAGAATCTCACTTAAAACTAAGTTTTCAATATGAAAAATCTTCGAATACTCTTACTGATGATATTAGGAAGAAGTATCAATACCAAAATACTATATAACTGTTTACCCATAAAAACAAGCACTTCCCAGATACAAACGTTACTGCTTCCAATCATATATATATATATATATATATATATATATATATATATATATATATATATATATATACATATATATGTATATATATATATATATATATATACATATACATATATATATATATATATATATATATATATATATATATATATATATATATATATATATTATGGAATCATGATTCGCTACACAAACACCTTTATGCTGCCTTGTTTGGGCTTTTTCTGGTAAAAGATATGGTTTATTTCAGATCTCTATTCGGAACATCTTTTATTTGATTCTGTTTTGTGGTTGACTGTTGCTTGCTATATACATCCTCTAAAAATGTCCCAAATAGGAGTCAGAAAAATAAAAACAACAAATCATTCGTGTGATGATACCCCAACAGGGCAGAAAAATAAACATGTTTGTGTACCGAATCCTCATTCCATTATATTATAAACTCTACTCTAAACCAACTTAGAGTATTAAGTTTAATGTATCGAGCTCTTTATGAAATAAATTCATTATACATCGTATATTGTATTATATCATATCATATTGCATCCCTGATATATATATATATATATATATATATATATATATATATATATATATATATATATATATATATATATATATATGCATGTGTGTGTGTGTATGTGTGGCAAAAATGTGGCAATGTGGCAAAAATGACAGTCACTGTCTCGTAATGACTTCGCATGTCACGGTCAAAGGTATAAAAAAGTAACCCGGCATCGATTACTTAACTTGATGGGTTCATTGCCTCAATTATAGGCAAAAAGAAAGATTTCAGTGACTTTGATAAAAAAAAACAAACAACAAATTGAAATGGCGAGAAGAATAGGTAAGACAATTGTTAAAATGACATGTTTTATGGAATGCTCATGTTCAGTTGTGGTGAGTACCTGCTGGCAGCTGTCACAAACTCACCAACTACCGACAAGGCATTGGGTGGCAAAGATTTGACGATGCAAGAATCAGATGGAAGGTTATCTGCTAAGTGTGAGCCTTCGGAACGGCTAATGTGACACAAATTGCAGATAGCCTCGTTTAAGATGAAGGAATGCGCCCAAAGATTCAGTACATCGATTTTTGTTGCGTATGGAGCTGCGTAGCCGCAGGCCACTCAACGTACCAATAATGTCCATTGCTGAAAGCATCTTAGATGTGTAGATGAGTGTTGGAACTGGAGTTTTGATTAATGTGAGGACTCCGGGTTCGGCGTCTCACTTTCTCCTAAATAAGGTAAACGACAGAATGCGAGTGTCGTTATTAATGTGAAGCGATGTCAACAGGATGCGCATCGGGAAAGCAACTAAGTGGTTGAGGCAATGCAATGGTTTTGGCAATGTTCTGCTCGTTGGTATAGGGTCTTATCATTCATATGCACCTCGCCTCATTGTGCAAGCTGTATAGAAATAGTTCCAGGCAAATGAAAACAAACTCTTCTGTGTTGACTTGGCCAACAAACTCCCCAGCACTTACTGGGTGTGCTGGACCAAAAAGTTCGCACTAAAGAACCTTAATTGCATAACCTACGACAGTAAAAACACCTGCAGTTAACATCTTGGCATCAGAACCTAAAAAGGCACATAAGAGCTGTTTGGGGGGAAGATAGTCCTTATGTTTTACTCATCAATGTGAAACACTCTTTAGTGAGGTAACTCATCCATTGTAAGCTTATGCAATGCCCTTCCTTAGGAATAGAGCACTCTGATGGATGGGGAATTTATGCGTAAAGAAATATATCACTTAAATCAAGTTCTGCAGCTCAGAGGTAGGATATCAGCCTCTGGGTCTGAAGTGAAGGTTTCAATCCTGCCTTGTGGTACTAGATGGGATAATGGGAGGTATATAGCCACACTGAAGAGATATAATACTTCGAAACAGCTGTCTGTGGATGATACAATAATATATATATATATATATATATATATATATAGAGAGAGAGAGAGAGAGTCTAGAAAGCTTGAAAACTTTAAAGATTAAAAAACTCCTCATTTTTTTGTCACTCCAGTCACTAACCAATATATGTTGATATAATTCTATTCAGCATTTTTTGGCTCTTTTACATATAATTTGATATTAAGGTACTATGTGTAAATTTTCACCTGTTAGAATCATCATTTGTTTACTATATAATCGTTATTATCGGGGATCTAAAAACAAAACAGTTATATTAAAATTATACCCTAGCAATGTGGATTAAACACCACCAAGCTTTTCAGTTATGCTTTCGATGTAGAACTCATGTAATGCATGCAGTTTGTTATCTTATATAAAGTGTTATCATAATGTATTGTATATGTGTGTTTTTTTATACTACACATCATTCAATCCTTTTTGAAACGCAGGGTTCTCTTATGAGGGTTATCAAAAAAAACGTATCCAACGATTAGGGATCAGTTACTGTAACAGCAGACGTGACTCGTTGTTCTTGTCAATTCTATAGTCCCCCCCCCTCGTGAATATCAAATCGGTTGTGTCTCAGACAGCGTGCAAACCAACTTACTATATGATCATTGAGAATACTATATATATATATATATATATATATATATATATATATATATATATATATATATATACGTGTGTGTGTATGTGTGTGTGTGTGTACTATATGAAATGAAAGAAAAAGAAAGAAGGAAAGAAAGAAAGAAAATACCGAAATAGCTAGAAGGGGTAGGAAGGATATCTACTCTTCTATAGCCTTCGATCCTATTTCAAAACACACTTTTGATTGCCGAAAAATGTTTGCGACAGACTACAAAATGAAAAAGAAAAATGGCTGACATTAGAATCACCCTTTCAAAGCTGTCTCTCTGAAACAGATCAATTCAACTCTACTCGGCAAGAGGACAATTACGGTCGTGCGAAAATTATTCCGGAAGACGAAAGATATAAATGAAATATAATAAGGTCTAGTCTTTTTGTTGCCGTAATGGCCAGTATCTTGTCCTCAGAAATAAAACTTAAATTGTCTGGAAAGAAGCTGATGGCTTAGGAACACGTTTCTCTGTTAAAAGCCCTCGGTTGACACACATAGTTATGGACTAAACAAGTGTGTATTTGTTTATATACATATATAGTCTAGAAATAGATATGTGTACATATGTGTGTGTGCGTGTGCTTGTGTACCGATATTACTTACACCTACACACATACGTATATATATATATTCACCTATTGATACTTATATACACTTTTATTTTTATCATTTTTATGTATTTCTCCTTTATGTTGTGTATATGCATGGGATTTTATACTTACACGGAGTGATAATTTCATTATACTGTAGACTTTTCTTTAGCTTAGCCAACAATTCTTCTTTGCAGAATTTTTGTTTGTCCGTGTATAGCACTGTTTGATGAGAGTCGGCTCTTCAAGGTAACTTGGGGTCAGACGATGAATTATATTACTGTTAGCTGTTACTTTAAAAATATCTGCAAAGAATTACAGAAAAAAAAAACTGAAAATGAAAACTCACACAGCATCTCCATTCTATCAGAATTTCTTATTTCCAACCAGCACAGATTTGGCTTCGGAAATCTCGCGTAACCTTATCAAAAATATTCGTGCACTTATGATATAAGCGTTCGCTTCTATAAACTAATAATGACCGACACTAATTCGCAGAAATACATTATTCTTCAATCCTATGAATATTTCGTTAGGTTCTGCTTAGTTTTATGTTCATAAGATGCGTCTTGGTTTTATCGCCTTACTTTAACACGTGGATTCTAACAGCAATTGAGTACCTTGGACATTTCGATTTATCAAGAAAAAATAATACATACAATATATTTATTAACACAAAGAAAGTATTTCCTGTTTTGCTCTCCCGCACCCTTTGTCATCTTTCAAGAAATTTTATGAGTACATCCTCACAGAACTTATTTTATCTCAAACCACCGTTGTATTGTTCGTTAGCCGTTCCTTTCCAAAATAGCGAATTGGGATTTCTCCTAGTTTTAGTGGCACTGTGTCCAAAATACTCGTACGAAAAATCACTCGCGCTTGTTTCTCTGGCAACATATTTTCAATAGTGGAAAAACAAACTTTATGATGAAACGATCGTTACAGAAGCGATGTACAACAGCAGATTACGATAGCAAATTATACAATATTATAAACCTAAATAGCAGCCACTCATGAATCGTAATGAATCCAACATTTTATATCGTAGAAGCTCGTACAAAAGAAGAATAGCCAGATTTACGATGGAAAAATATTCAATATAATGCGCAGAAGACACTGAATCTGAATAGTAACAAAATATAAATCATTTTGAATCCAGCATTTTATATGGTACAAATTCATAAGACAGAAGAGTAGCAAGATTTTCAGTATTAACTTTTACAATATAATCCTCGAATAATTGAAAAAAATCTGGATCACAATGAATCATCGTCGTGAATCCAACAATTTACATAGTTAAACCACAAACGACGGAAGAATAGTCAGGTTTACCATACAAAATTGTCCATTTATATGTATAAAACGCAATCTGTATCCATGTGTATATTTTGTGTGTAACTCTTTAATGATCAAATAGATATCATAATCTGATCCCGAACGGAGAGCCGGCGAGACACACCTTGATCGTTGACGGATTGTGTAGGTACTCTAATCAAAGATAGAAATGTCGATTGATGCATGAATAACCCCGTTATGTTTGATGGTTATAATGTAAGTAGATTATGAAACAGATGTACTGAATTCATGAAACATCGTGAATCCGATACTTCACTATGTTTTTTCCAATGTTTCAACGGGTAAATCTTTGGCAATTTATCGCGTATCATGTCACATTGAGCATTCTATCATCGTCATCATCATCATCATCATCATCATCATAGTCGTTGTCGTCATCATCATCATCATCAGTCTTTTATCGTCCGTCGTTTAACGAAGACCTTCCCCAGGATTCACCAGATCTCACTATCATGGGCATCGCAAAGCTAATAATCTCTGAACTAGTTTGTCTCTTTCCATCTCTTATTCTGTCGGCCTCGGTCTTGCATGCGGTCTCTGGGGATCCATCGTTTGTCTACCATTATTGCAACACGACCAGCCCTTTGCCATTTGTTGATTGAAAAGGATAAAAGTATTGTTTGTTTAGAAAAGAATTCATCTAAATACAAGAATGCATACTATACTAAAACCGAACTGGTGAATGGTTTTGATTTTAGCCGTTCTTTTTTTGTATTTACGTACAATGAATTCAATCATAGAGGACAGGATGTTTAGGAAAGGCAGTGTATAAATTAGGTAACAAGATTATTGATGACAACAAGTATCAAATGTGATTCGATGATGCAACCAGTATTGATAATGAATGAGAAGAGAGAAATAATAATCTGCAAATATCAGTTGCTAGAATATCAGTTACATTTTAGTTGATAAATCAAGATCAACAGAGTGAAGTACAAATCAGTCTATAGATCCCAGTATCATTGCTTTTTCCTGGATGTTATGAGGGTGTTGTTTTCTAAGGTCGCCTTAAACGCGGTATACGCGTTATTCTCATGTACGTAAAAATTATTTAGATTGATATTCGATCATGGACATAGACATACGCAGTAAACAGAAAACTAAACAAGACTTTCTAAAAAAAATAACTGATGGATGCTGGGTGTTCGTTAAGTCCCACTTGTATTCATTTTTGTCATTGATAGATAGAGACCTTTTGGACACTCTCACTTTCTCTGTCTACTTCTCTCTCTCAGTCTGTCCCTCTGTCTATCTCTCTGTCTCTCTCTATCAGTCTGTCCCTCTCTCTGTCTGTCGGTCTGTCTCTCTCTGTTTCTCTGTCTCTCTGTCTTCGTCTCTGTCTCTATTTTTCTGTCCCTCTCTGTTCTTCAAAATCTGGATTTCCAATCATCAGTCCTTCATCGTTTTAATACCCCCATTCTATTACACCCTTTCTCTTTCCACCCCAAATGTTCCCATAGCAACCTGTTTCTCTTTGAGACCTAACCCATGAATGACCCCTACTCTCACAAGCCTGTAGCTATTTCTCACGTTAAATGAAGTGTCTCATTTCTGCTGATTTTTACATAACTAACTTCTGCTCTACCAACGCTGAAGATGTCACACTTTTCCGCCGAAGTTGAAACTTTTTTGCAACGAAACATATTCAGAATAACTCTATGTGAATAAACAACTCCATTTATATGAATATCCAGCTCTCTAAATACTATATATATATATATATATATATATATATATATAGAGATAGAGAGAGAGAGAGAGAGAGAGAGAGAGAGAGAGGAAGGGGAGGGGGAGAAAAAAGGGGAGGGAGAGAGGAGGGGAGAGGGAGAGAGAGGAGGGGAGAGGAAGAGAGAGATAGACTGAGTGGAAAAGGACATAGAAAAGACACGAGAAGAAGACAGACAAAATAAGTGAGGAAGAGGGAAAGGATGAAAGAAAGAAAAGGAGGTAAGGGGAGAGAGAGAGAAAAAAAAGGGGTGTGGAAAGTAAGAGAAAGAAAGACAGGAAGAGAGAAGAGAAGAAAGTGCAGTGGAGAGGGTGAGGAAAGGAGACATTGAGGGAGAGAAAAGAAGACAGTGAGAAAGAGAGAAGAGAAGAAGAAAGAGATCTGGAGAGAGAAAGAGAAAATAAAGAAAAGAGGAAAAAACACAGCTGGAAAGCGAGGAAGTGAAAAATAGAAAGAGAATAAAAATAGACAGAAGGATTTTTTTTTCTTCCTTTTCCAGTTGCCCTGTCTTCTTGATTTGCCTTAGCAAATTGGATTAGAAATCTTTTGGGGAAAAAATGTTATGCGAAAAATTATGAAACTGGCACAAAAATTAGATTCGTTTGAAAAAAAATAGTTATTGTGATACGATATTTCCATTAATTCCCATGAAAATACGACCGTGAAAGAATTTCAATACACATCATTAGTATTTGCTGTGTTCAGGATTAGTTAATGCTCTCATACCAACTAAGGCGTCAGTCGTCCGTGCCCGGGTTCACATTTTTTCGCAAGTTCCTCGGTTTTAGCTTCGGTCTGCAATATGCGAAGTAGACTTCAAGGCGACAATCATACGAAAGGCGTCACTCACTTCACGCTATTTAGTATTGAGCAGGCCCAATTAGACAGTGCATATCGATAGACTAATTCATTTTTTTCATCTCCTTTAAAGTATAAACAGCTTTTCTAAGCATAAAAAAATTTCGAATATTGTTGGTGATAAGAGATTTTGTTCGTCGTCGGAACTTACATCAGATTTTATTTGTTAACTCAGCTGGTACTTCTTGAGTCTACAAACCTATCATTATTTAAAAGTGTTAAAAAAAGAAATAATGATGTATCACTTCAGACAAACCGGTTGAAGACTGAATCCTTAACCGATATCGATGTCTTTAATCTTTCATCAGTCACGTCTAAAAGAATCTGTTGTATTCGGTCCAACGTGGGCCTGGATATTTGGCCGATTCTCCGACACTTTTTGAAAATGCCAAAAATCCCCTTTTCCATCTCTATTTGGAAATATTTAGGTGTAAGATGAATGAATGAAAAAAAAAAACGTAAATTAGGTGCCAGAGTTCCATTTTCATTTGTAGAATTGCCAATAACTTAAGTAGCAAATAATCATAAAGACGGGAGTTCTGTCAAAAACTCATAGACTGATGAGCTGTGAAAATTGCTATTATTTATCCTCTTCAGATTACAACAAAGATAGCTGGCAAAGAGCCATTTCCTAAAAATTCTGATTGAGTCTACAGCACCTTTTAAACTGCATAAATCCATTGTTACGAATGATTTTTAAGATTTTAGTGGAAAAACAGAAGGTTCTAAAAACTTACTTTTTAACTTTGCACAGTTACAGAACTTTGATCGAATTTATCTGGGATCATACTTCCATGGTCCTTGAAACGTTTTCTCGCACGAATAAATTTTGTAACGGACAGATGTCCTTTGTTATAATTTCACGAGGCTTCAACACAGCAACAATGTCCCAAAGGAAGCCTTTATAAGATGACAAACCTCGAGTTATGCATGATTTGAATAGGAATACCAGTTTCGCATTGATGTGGCCTCTGCCCAATCTCTGGGTTTTCTTATCAATTTTCTATTTTCTGATGCGGCAATCCAAGCTGGAACAAGTATGCCCATATTGAGTTGGCGATAAAATTCCGATATCCAAGGAGGAAAAGTATTCAACTAAGTGTTGTACATTCTCCTCACAATTCTTCATATTTTTGCAGGTTACATTCATGAAACCAGTTGATATTTTTATCAGGGAGGAAAACCGTCGATTTAACGACATGGAAGCTTTTTTGAATTAACTGACCGGAAGATGGAGTTAGGATACTGAGTAATCAGGCTGACCTCTGCTAGAAGGGCAAGGTGATGTATATTTACTGCGACACTCCAGTTTCTATGAGAATTAAGAAAATAGTAAATTGTACTTTCACTCATGGAATGTTTCTAAGCTTCAGGGAATTCGTGTTTACTGGCTTTGAGAGTTTGGTCTTAGAAAACAGAAAAAAAAATACGCGATTCCTACAACAGACCCATTTCCTCAGTTGTTTATTCTATTTACGTTGTCTAGGGTGAGTGATACATTAACAGTGCGATGACGGGAGATCAGTTAAAATAAGTTTCTATAGAATATAACGCAATTTATGTATATGTAAAGCTCCCTTATTCAGGGTTGAGCACTCTCTAAGTGAGGGAACTCGTTCAATGTAAGCTTATGCAATGCTCTTCCAAAATGGAATAGAGCACTCTGGTGGATGAGGAATATATGCGATAAATAAATATATCGCTGAAATTCAACCTTACTGACCATCCAGTTCCGTGGAGTAGAGAGAGGATACCAGTTTCGAGGTATGAAGTTAAGGTTTCGATCCTACCTCGTGGTACTGGATGGGATAATGGATGGTCTATAGCCACACTGAAGAGTTGTAATACAACGAAACAGCTGTCTGTGGATGGCACAATAATATATATATATATATATATATATATATATATATATATATATATATATATATATATATATATCCCCCAACAAATTGAGTCAAGGCATTTTTTTCGAAGATTTAGTTGAAAACAGGCGTGTCTGCGAAATATTGGTCATGATAAGAGATTGACAGAAACCTCCTTAAAAATATTAACCGTTTTCTGTTGAAAAGTAAGTTTCCTATAATGATGCGTATCTGGTAAGTGACCATATCATACATCATTCTTCAGGGAATCGGGAATGTTTTCCCATTATAAGACTACGGACATATTGATGTAACTTAGTGTATGTAATTAACAAAGTTGAGGAAAGTTTTGTGAGTATTTGTTCGATAAATGCTATCGGTAATATGACGACTCTTATAAACAGCTTGTCATTAGTATTTATTGATATGGCACGGGTATTATAGATATTTGCGAGACGAAACTGATGACTTAATGGAGGGACTTGGTTGAAAATGGAATTTTTATCTTTCTCCTGTCAAAAAAGGAATCCGGAAATGGAGAACTAGGAAAGAGGGGCCTAACGAAAGGGAAGGACGCATAGAAAGAATAATATACGAAAGAAAAAAAAATCGAGATTGGAAAGAAGTGATGCATCATGAAAGAGAAAGATGGAAAGTAAAAAAATGTACAAAAATACATCTAAAAATATGTGTGGGAACTACATAAGTAAAAAGTACGTAGAAATGAAAAAAAAAAAACAAAAAAAAACACCCTCCCCCCAAAGAAAACAAAAAAAACCCTCCCTAAAAAGCAAAATGAATAAGAAGAAATGAGCTAATAGAGAAATAAGCATTGGGACATTAAATATAACACGTCAAACATTCTGATTGGTTAGTTTCACGCGGACTGTTAGCAAAACAGATGGTAGATAACCAACGAAACGTTTAATGACGACGCCACCTTGCATCTTGCACGGAAGCTGTCAGACGCTACTCACCGAATTTATTGGGTCATACATTCGATCTTCGTCACTTAGATTCAGACTCTTCTCCGGGCGAGGGTGTCGAACAAGCGCTATAGAGAGCTGGAAAAGAAAAAAAAACAACAAAAAAAAAAAGCCCACATAACTTCCGGTAATGTTCGCATGGCGGGAAAGACATTATGACAAGGCAGGTTGCATGCAAGTCGAACGTTCGATACACGTAGGGCTGATACACGCAGTCAGGGTGCTAATCGACTCTGTGAAGCGCCATTTCTCTCTCTCTTCGATATCCTGTTATTGCTTGAGATAAGAGTAATAGACTGTCGCTCACGATCTGAAAACACTCAGTTGAGAGAGCATTAGCCTGGAGATCGAAAGGACCCACATTCAGCTACATATTCCGCGTCGACATCGAGTAATAGACCATTTGAATGATGAACAGTCTCCATTCTCGAGCAGTGCTTAGCAATCTAACCCTGAAAATCATCAATAATAAGTTGATTTCGATCGTTATGCGCTAAATGGTTCGCCCCGTGCAATACTAAGGTTAGTAAATACTTGTCATGGAGCAGTGGCTAAGCTTATCTCGCAGATACTACTGAAATCACTCTGCACTCTAATTTGGGCATTGTGCCAGATCTAGCTAAGCTTAGTAAAAATAGATATAGGTGCTTCACCGTGGATTAGTGATTAAGGTAATCTTGAAAAATTATTGCAACTGAAGTGAGTTTAAGTCAGTTTAAGCCCACAATATGACATAATAAAAGCTCTACCTGATCAGGCAAGATACTGTACCTGCCACGATTTTAGTACCCTATCAAGCTATCTCGCTGGACAAAAAGTTATCGACATCATCATCAGTCTTTTAACGTCCGTCTTTGAACATAGACCTTCCCCAGGATCAGCCACATTTCTCTATCATGGGCGTTGCAGGGCCAGTATTTTCTGAGAAAGTTATCGCCACTAGTTGATAAAAACAAACAAATCCATTACAGTTTAGCTCATCAAGAATCAAGCTAGTGTCTAGTTAATTTTAAACTATTCTGAACATTTTGAGATCAATTGATTAATCATTGGTTTAAATATAACTTTATTCAGATAAAAAAAATCACATTAAAGCGGAATAAGAATATCAATTTGAAAGGGTGAAGTTCAGATACATTCGGCTGATGCAAACATACAAAACCTCGGCTTCCGGCGATGTCGGTGTTATCTTTGGAACCTGATTCTATGAGAAAATGGACATTGTTTATTAATGGATCACACTCTTGTTCCATACATTCATAACGCTAAAAAAATTAGTTTGCATCAGCCATATTATAACTTTTCGTATTTATATATGAATGTGTGTGCGTATGTGTGCAGTATTGTAGCGAGCGCAATCAACGGACGTATTTCTCATTTTCAATAACATCACAAGATTAGAGGAGAGCAGGTAACAAAAAAAATCATGTAGCAAAGTGCAACTCAACCTGTGTTGATGTGGATTTGGTTAGGATACGAATGTATACAGTGATGAAAAGGCATTTGTCCTTTCATTCACACTCGGGTATTGGTTGCTGTTTCCAAGATGTGGGCTTAGGGATATGCTGCAGTCAATGCTGTCGAAAGTATGTCCGAAGGAAACATTATCCATTGTTGTATCTTACTTTCTCTCCCGAATCTACGTTTGAATGAAGCAAAGGTTATCAATCGTTGACTGCTAGTTGCGTATGTCCGTGTACTCTCAGTGCAATAGTGAACCCCAGACCATTACACAAAAGTTTTTCGGCTTATCAAAGTCACCCTTTATCCTGCTTCTGATGTTACCAGAGTTTCCCCAACTATCCATTAAACGGCCTTGTTCAGGTGCACAATCTGGAAGTTAAAAGGAGGTTCTACTTTTCAAAAAAATATTCATCCTTCTCCCTTGTCTCCACAAATGTGATAGAAAGCCCTACCTCAATGTTAGGCAAATCATGCGTTCGTGTGATCAGAGTCCAGGATTTCCCAATTCATTGCAACCAGTTCCACAGAGGTGACAGGGCGACCCTGACCCTCGCGTTTATTGCAATGTGGAGGTGCTGCACTGCAGTTCGAACTTCCAGGGACCAGGCAAATCTGCTTCAAATGTTTGCCCTGTCTTGCCCGAAGACACAACCAATTCCAGCAACGAGGGACAGGAGGATGACAAGATGATGGTGAACAAAAATGAAATGGTATCTGATATGCCGACCAGCTCGGATCATTTCCAGTAACGCGAGCTACTCAGACAAAATCTTTTTGAGCACCCATGTAATATAGGCGATTCCAGATTAGGTACGGGGTTGCACTTGAATTCCCTTCCTGCCGACCAAAAGATTACGCGAAATTTTGTGGTAAAATAAGAAAAAACAAAAGAAACACAACCAATAATCAAAAACATACCAACAACAAAAAATCAGTTCAATCGTACAAATAATTTTTGGTATTATAATTACACTTCACAAAATTTAAAAAAAAAGGTTCCATAGCCGAGTCTCATCTATCCATAATTCAAGAAATCTGTGTGAGTGCGTGTGAATGGATGTGTGTATGCATTAGATGTACTCAGGGATTAGCCATTGTGCAAAGTTGATGTTCGCACGAAATAGCAGGGAGCACACAGGGAAGTGCAGTGTCGACGGTGAATTTTTTTTTTCATCAGCTGTTTTCGAGAAATTTGATAAGAAGTTAAGAATTATCTAGATTTAGATATGAATCACAATAAATCAGGCACACTGGACAGTAATAATTGAAATACTTTCAAGCCTTAGTTTTGTACGACCGTCGATAAGTTATTTTACATGACACTCATGGCAGCCAGCTCCGTACACCATTAAATCCAGCTCCATCCTAACATGCACCTTCTGAACAGGCATTACCCTGATTAAGATAATAGGTAATTGTTTTTTAAAAACTAAATGTTAAAAAAATCAATCTTTAAAGAAAAATCGGCTATTTCGACCCATTTTAATATATATATATACACACACACACACACACACACACATATATATATATATATATATATATATATATATATATATATGTATATATATATTGTGTAACACTTTTCATTAAGTGCACATATATTACACACATTAAGGTGTAAGCGAGGGGAAAGCAGAGATATTCTGATCCTCGACAGAAGTGCTGATTCAAACGTAAAATATCCCGACATTTTTATCGGTACTATGTTTGTGAAAGATAAATTGTCAGTGATAGCAGCTGCTTTCATCAAACCAGATCGTTCAACTACAAGAAAAATGAGTAGATATAGGTCTGTTTAGTCAGCCAGTGGAGACCATCACGTGACCAAAGTGTTTTGGCAGCATTTCGTGTTAGGGATGATCTATTAAAGAAAAGGAGTAAAAATGTTATCAACGAATAAGTTACCTCGACTTTTGCTGGTCATTTGAAGAAGAAGAAGAAGAAGAAGAAGAAGAAGAAGAAGAAGAAGAAGAAGAAGAACAACAACAACAACAACAACAACAACAACAACAACAACAAGATGTGAACGCTGCTGGACACACAAAAAAAATCATCATAAATAGCGGTCGTTTGAATTTTCAATTTTTTGTTGAGGCCTGTACCCTAGACATATACGTACATAGCAAACGAGCTAACGAGCCAGGGAGTCAGTCAGGCAGGATCACTTAAAACCTGAAGACACCTACGTTGACAGTTCTAATTGACAGTTTCTGCAACCACAGCAATGCTTTTAAAGTAATCTTCGCAAATGTAAGTGTTGATTCCTTATCTTCAGGATAAATCTCTCTTGTCAAACTTACGGTCGGACTCATCGCGTCATATCAGATTGTAATTAGCATTTAATTATTAAAAAACAACAGTCTCTTATCTTACATGTCCAAGCAAGTAGTGACTACGCAAAAAAAATCTTCGTGGTAAAGAATATCAACAGCAGTAGCAGCAGCTTTTTTATCCGTCGTTAGACATGGAATTCTCTATGATTCGCGAAAACTCTTTATCGTGGGCGTCACGGTGCCAATACTTTCTGAACTTGTCTACTTTGTCAAGCCGTTTTGACTTTTGCCGACTGCAGTTCCGCATATGATCTGCAGGGGATCCATGAGTCGTGATGTTCAACGGTTGTCTGACATCCTTGCAATATGACCAGCCCGTTGCCATTAAAGTTTTCTAATGGATTCTATGACTCCTGTTTATTTTCTAATATAATGTGCTTGTGAACTCTCCATGTGGTGGTTGAGCGTGATTTCCTCCTGTGCACGTTGAATGGGTCTCAGATGGGGGCCAATCTTTTTTGTTTTGACTTCATGAGGTACCTTTTCTTTTTTTCTTTTTGTTTTTAGGACTAATGGAATTTTCTTGTTCGTCATGGTTAAGCTCGCTCGACCGAAAGCTTGCCAACTAAGAGTTGTTCTTCGATTGATTTCTCCGGCTGTAATTCAATCAACATTTCCGAAATTGCGACACAGCTTTATCTAGGTAGTGTCCTTGAGAATATCAGAGGCCAAAAAAAAAATGGAAGTTGTTTTCGGAAGACAAAAACTCATCGACGTTTTCTATTTCGGCATAGCTTCTTCTTTTTTTTTTAATTGGAAAGTAATTATGAAGATTATGACAACGGGAAAAAAGAAAACTGAACAATCAGTTTTCCTTTCTTGGTGAGATAATATTTTTAAAAATTCCTCTCAAGCAAAGCAGAAACCGAAGCAGTAAATGTATTATCTTGTAAAAAGCACAGCAGAGACTGAGTGGGTTTTTTTTTTGGGGGGGGGGGGATGGGGGCTTCACGGAAATAGGGAAAAAAATATGAATACTGGAGACGCAATGATTAGAAAAGCGAACAGGCCAGCGAGCTTTCCATCATACATCCAACAATTAACGCACTGAGTTTTTAACAGTTCTTCATCGGAAGGGAAGAACAGATTACCATAGCTCATCAAATACTGACGTTGATTGTTCAAAACATTATGATTTAAAGGCTCTTTTTCGTCTGTCATATATATATATATGTATATATGTGTGTATGTATATATATATATGTATATATATATATATATATATATATATATATATATATATATATATATATATATATATATATGGACATATGCCTTCCCTAAACAAAACAAGGGGATGATGGATTTGATCCCGGTTCGCCGAATCCATAACTCTTTGCCATCAACCACTCAGACATTCGCATCTCCATTCAAAACTTCATGTAGCTAATGCAAGTTACATTTCTCATTTTTTTCTCAGTAGCCTCCAAAACTATGAATAACCACCAAACTAAATATCCTTTCTTCTGGTGACAGAATATGGTAGCTGAATGTAGCACTCAATTAGGATCAAACTCAATGCAGTAGTAACGGATCTTTACTTAGAACACCCCATTCTAACTTGAAGCAATGTTTGGGGCATCCAGTGCAGAATTAAATCACTATAGTTATAATGGATGTTTTTTGTAAGCTTAGTACGACATGAACCTATAAGTATAAGGCATCCAGATGACAAAGGGTTCTTTTTTAAAAATTTGTACATGTGTTTGTGTGTTCCAGTGCTCCTGCCCATACTGTTTTGTCTACATATTTGAATATTAGCATCAGTACTCTGTTCAGTCCCTTCTAAAAATCATCATTTCAGTTTTTTGGGGAAAAAAAAAAGAAGCTAATTTGACCTTTTGGGAACCTTTTCTGACAGATTTATTAAGATGTTTCTGGATTTTTTTTCATTCTATTTCAGATGTTTTCCATTGAAAAAAGCAAATGATATCATAAATAGAAATCATTCTATTACACTTTGGTGGAATTGTCTAACATGACTTCAAATTTTGACACCACAGTTATTCAACTAAAGACTATAATGGCGAGTGAGTGTTATTTCTGTTGTTTACACGATTATTTCCATTAAGCTTAGTGGTGAAGAAGTACAGTAGTAGTCAGTAACTTTAAATTATATCCTTCGTTCTAGATTGTCGAGGTTCGTTACAGCATAATTACCGAGATTCGAAGCCGTTTTCAAAGAGTAAAATTTCTTCATACCAAACGACCGGTTGTGTACATCTACAAATTGCCACATTTTAACTACCAGAAATATCCGACATAACAATTGAGCGACAAGAAACACCGAACGATAGAGCTGTAATAATCGTTCTCATTGTTAACCATTACGCGGTGACGAAGCACCCACGACATTTCATCCCAACAATTTCTTTCCACTTTACTCTTAATGTTTTGGATACAACCGACGTCGTTCATTTCTAAGCTACGGATGCACACAGCAGTTTGTATTGAAAACCCAACGGTGTCTAGAACTAGATACACGTATTTTTAAGTTGAATAAAAGAAATACATTTTTTGTGCGTATTCTTTCGAGATGAGAAAGACGTTAACTCAATCGTTCCTATGTCAGTGACTGATTTCTTGAACGATGTATGGGGACCCAATCTCTTGTGGGTTTTTGCAGAACCAGGGTGCTAGCCAGACGCGCATGATAGACTGCCTTGAAGGCCCAAAGTTCATCAACTGTATTGTTATTTACCCATCTACTAGTAGGTAGGAGAAATGGATACATACAATTCCAAGGGATATTAGTGCAAAGTGAACGCAAAGTCTCCTGGCTGGACCTTGAACACCGTTCTCAGAATCCATACCGTTAACTATTATGCTATCTGTATCTCCTGAGAACGCCTGCTATCCAAGTCAGGCAATTTCATTCGTCTAGCCGAATGCTTAAGAAGAGGTAACTCTTTCGACTTGGGAAATCTGTTTTTTCTGTCTGAATACCTAATAGCCTGGACAGCGCTTCAGCATAGCACGAAGAGGCATAAGGTCAAAGGCATATCTTGATGACTGTGACACGGGATGAGAAAACAGTGCATTCTTCTAGTGATCTTCTGAAGATTGCAGCCTTGCGTCGTGGGTATTATTCCGCACCAAGAACTGGCCAGGTGTAACATTCTTCTAAAACAATTGATGTTAAATGGATACCAGTAAAGTTGGTTATAACAATTAGCGACCTGTATTCACCTTTAAGCGGCAGAATAGCCTTCAGAACTATAGCACCCTTTCATTATTGTAAATGGAAGAAGCCGTCATACATATATATATATATATATATATATATATATATATATATATAGAGAGAGAGAGAGAGAGAGATAGAGAGAGAGAGAGAAAGAGATGAACAGTTACATAAGATTGGATCATCTGACATCAGATTGGAGAAGATCAGTTTCAGATCTTATCACATATCCGCTCTGAAGAAAGTGAATTATTACAGCTTCCGGTTTTGGACTGTGTTAACCATTATCAATAATCATACGATTCAATTACGGTGTATGGTTTCAATTACCGAACTTTGAATGGATGGCGCAATACCACAGGCACAGCAAAAATTCACGAGTTCATGCAAACATGGAAAAAAGTAAAGCTGAAACAATAGCTGACTCGGGGCCGGCCCTGAAATATGGCACCCTTAAAAGTATATCATTTGATGTATATTTATCTATTCTTTACAATGAGAAACAGAGATATATATCGTTGGTCATGAGAATTTCCTTTGTTAATTCTTTCTCTTTGTTTCTGTTGCGTAATGAACTACCGAAGGGAAATGATGCCGCTGCTGAAAGGTACGACTCGTGATTTGTGTGTCTGCAGTAAAGGCGAAAAGTAACAGGTATGGAAAAGAAAAAAATGCCGTAGTTACAAATAAGCGTCTTGTTTATTTCTTCTTTTCGCAACTTCAGGGTACATCGGATTATGAATGATGTCAAAAAATGCAACAGAGAAGATGCAAGGTACATAGGGTGGGAAAAATTGGGCGGAGGATGGAAGGAAAGCTGGCCAGAATGCAAGAGAAAATAGAGGACCTTTCCTCTCCGGGTGAAAGTAACGACAGTTGGCGCGCTTCTTGGCGTACTCTGAACGGCATTTTATGGGGAAGGACCCTTGATTAGGGATGTAGATAATAAAAGTTGATTAATCCATAAGGAGAAAAATAAAACAAACTAATTTTGTTTCTGGCGACAAACACCACTTGAGTTTTGCAGGCTGCAAAAACGTTCATCATTTTATAAGGACTCGTCCTAGTCGACCATCCCGAATCCACGCAGAGCTCTCCTCGTTTTTCAACATTTTACCATTACGTAAAGTTCTCAACTGTCAGATATTTCGGAAAAAACTGGCAACAAATTAGGGATTTTTCTTATTTGAACTGATTTTTTGTATTTAGATCGATTTATTCATTTTCAATTTTTTTTCATTGTATTCTTTCATTTTTATTCATTTTCAATTTTTTTCATTTGTATTTGAGCCTCTAGCACTTGGCATTGTGGGTGATTGGCCCATATTGCTAGTACCTAGGGTCGACCATAATCTAACATATTGTGGAGCGAAACGCTGTAAGGTGATCAACGAACTAGATTCTGACCCATTTGTTTGTTATTCGACCTGTGTCATTTCCTCTTCCAAAACCAGATTCGTCTATTCTTGCGAAAATTTTTCATATGGAATCTATTTTTAACTTTGCCTTTTCCTCCTTTCAGACATCATAAAACAGATCTTTTTTTTTTTTTTTTACCTTTTTGGTTCAAAATTTATTTCCACCTCTTACTATTTGGATCGAAAAGCGGCATTTCTTTTTTGGTTCTCCGAAGGCTTTGAAGTCCAACCAGACGAATTCCCCCCCCCCAATAATAAATAAATAGCAAAGCATGCAATAAAACTAATATCATTGATAATAGTAATAATAAAGAAGAGAGGCAAAATAACTACTCAGTTGCATACTTTCATTATGGATGAGAGGCTGCAGAACTCACTTTTTTTAAAAATGTTGAAGCTGTGAAAGTAATCAATAATGCGTAGATCGAACAAGAAAGGTATCGATGAAACAAAGAGGCAGTCGATTGGGAGATCTATCGAAAAAATAGTTACAATGACTAAAAAAAAAAGTACCCTGCATATATATAAATATATATGTATATATATATATATATATATATATATATATATATATATATATATATATATATATGTATATGTATATATATATATATATATATATATATATATATATATATATATATATATATATATGTATATGTATATATATATATATGTGTGTGTGTGGGGGGGTCTAACGTATTTATGTGCGAGTGCACACATAGATATATACACTCGATATAAATTAAAAACTACACGCACGGGGATGATTCCATGTTGATGCATTTACAAAGATATGTGCCTTTGTATCATAAACATATCTGTACAAGATTTAAGTATATTTGTATCGAAATATATGTTTGCTTGGCAAATAAAAGTGTATATATGAGCTGAAACAAATTGGCGAACAACCGTGCACATATATATATATATATATATATATATATATATATATATATATATATATATATATTTGCAAGGTACTATGCAAGCATATAGATAGATAGATATTTTTCGATGGGCACTATGCTAGTATGTATATATTTTTTCCATTTTTCTGATTTGAGAAAATGTATCGGTTTTATTTATGAAGGTTCAGAAATGCTCATAATAATTAGATTTAGTTCGTACTACCACTGAGACAGCAAGATTAGCAGCAGTAGTAGAAGTTCATGCAGTAGAGCCTTTATCCAACCCCTTCCTCTCTTTCTGTTTGCTTTAGCGTGATAGAAACCGACGGGCAAAAAACAGGACAAAAGCTTTCATATCATATGATCAGCTAGATCCATTTCGGACAGTTTCCCACGGATAGGAAATGCAAGTTCAAATTCCGTCCATTTTTTTTTCAATTTCCAAACCCTGCTGCTTACTTAGTAGTCAAAGATAGTGAAAAAGACAAACAAAAAACAAAAAACAAAAAACATGCAAAACGAAAGTAGATGCAGGAAGAAACAGTCAAAAATTGATAAAAAACATGAATCATGTTGGATATAAGCAATTTATAATCGGTGTAGGGATATCAAAATATCTGTAATACCAATTAAAATTGTAGTTTCAATGAATATATTTTCGACAGTCATATGCCGGCCTGGAGTCAGAAGATGAATTTGAGAAATACGTCAGTTACAGTTTTTATGTACCCACCCGCTTTGAATATCACTACTCATAATAACTCTAATACTCTAATATATCTTTCCTATACATATATTTTCTTCTTCAATCTTATTTGCCTTCTGATTGCGACAAGGAACATCTTATGTTTTCGGGCCTTTTATTATTATGAAATCGTACTTGGGAGATGAAAAGAAATCTAGAATATACAGGTTTCCATTGCTATCAAAAGTCGAGCGTTCCTACAAAAGCCTTTTGTATGCCAAAATAGCGAGGGGCAAAAAAAAAGAACCAATTAGCATTAACCTATTTGGGGGGGGGATCTTTGATAGCGTCTTCTAACCCACAGTATTGTCGGGAGGTCGTATCAAGCTCAGTCACCGGAGGCCATTGTGATGGGAGGAACAGGATTGTCGGGAATAGAAGGGTTCATGCTACCTCTATGATGATTTGCTGCAAAACAAATGCCGGATGCTGTATTCCCCTTTTGTATTTTCACAAAAAGTGAATTAAGTTGAAAAGTATTTGTCTCCCTTCGATCTGAAAATGACAAAATTGACCTGACCCTTAATTGACGTATTTGATGTCACCAGAGGTCAGGTCTACCTACAATATGTCCATCCTGGAACAAATACAAACTAACAGCCAGTATGGTGGTGCCCCTTCGGGAGTCAGTATAACATAAAATTATAAACAAACCCGTATATATTTGCCATCTTTATAGTATTATATATATATATATATATATATATATATATATATATATATATATATATATATATATATATATATATATATATATCAATACCCTAACACTTCTCTGGGAGTCGAATTTGTTGATAATCATTTTCGTTAGATATTGAATGCATTTTAAAGATTTTTTGAAAGATGAAACATTTTAGCAAATAACAGTTCATAACTAGATTTAATCCATCTTATCATCGTACAGATATGAACATATGTTTAAAAAAAGAGGCCGCAACTCATGTATGTAGACACACACACACACACACATATATATATATGTGCGTGCATATATATATATATATATATACATATATATATATATATATATATGTATATATATATATATATATATGTATATATATATATATATATATATGTATATATATGTGTGTGTGAGTGTGCGTGTGTGTGTGTGCGCGTGCATACGTGCGTATACACACGCCTACCAGCCTTTTAACGCGAAGGTAAGTTCATAGGACTATAAGCCAAACAACCATTAAAAATCGTTGTTTATTGTGATATTTTTATAAACAATGTCTATTTCCACCGAATCACTTTCTAACATTAAACCCAACCTTTCCCCTTGCTACCGGAACAAACACATGAATATGTTGCAACAGAAAGGTTCCCAATCAGACGAACAGAATATACACGACAATCAATTTTACTTGCCGCACTGTCTGCATTGTAAAACTTAATGCAGAGCCTAACAACCCAACAGATCCTATTTTTGACTCCGGTTTCAGGGAATCATTAGTTATAACTTGCCCCGGGAAGCTGCATTTATGTTTCAACAGACGATCGTTAATGGCCACGATTTATCAAAGGATGCTATATAATAACATATTATGGTGAAAGGATTTCAAACTATAATTACCCAGCCAGCAATGTGTGGCAGGTCTCTTTCGATTTTTTAATCGCTGGCTCAAACTGAGGAGAAGGCTGCTTCCGGTCATTATGAGGAAAAGCTATCATCTGATATGCATGGACACGTATATTTTATATGAGTTTTTTTTCTGTCCATTAAAATATATGCTGCAAATGGATTTCAAGCATATCGGTCTCTGATATGTATATATATATATATATATATATATATATATATATATTGTGTCATCCACAGACAGCTGTTTCGTTATATATATATATATATATATATATATATATATATATATATATATATATATATTGGAAAGGAGGGAGAGAATGTACTACCAAAAAGTTTTAAGAATATAACCATGATAAAAATTGTACTAATGCTAAGTATCTACCGCTCCTTTCTAATACGGCCTGTCGCTTGCTGATTGCAAATTGAATTACAGCAGGTGATGCTCACAAAAGGTAGCAGCAGGATTCCATGCTACATTTGGTTCGCTCGAGCTGTCCAAGTTTCCCAAAACGATAGATAGATAGTTAACAGCTAGAATATACCGGATAGATCTGATTAGTCCGTGTCTGATATTTTACAAATGGATAAATTCATTGTGAATTAAAGGTTTGTTTTTAGTTTTCATTTTGGATTCAATTTCCTCGAAAGGATATGAACACTTCAACTCTGAACAATGCAATCGTGTATAGAAAAAAAGAAATGGTTGAGTAAATTTCTCATTAAATCTTATTCATAATAGCAAGCATTTATCTCCATTTTGAAAATACTTACAACGAACGCACGCACAAATAGAAAAAAAAACGGTGTGAATACTTTTGTATCCTCAAAAAGAAGATCGATATATACTAACATATGCCATGCCTTGGGAAGATGGCTAGGATACTATTTTGGCAGTCGATTACTTGTGCAGTGAGTTTGATTCTTACTGGGTGCCCCAAAGAGGTGGCTCTGTGCCAGACCAAACTAAGGTTTCAATTTGGTTGCCTGGCCGTAAAGCAATAGATGGCAAGTCACTCCAACAATGGCATTACTGCTGTGATGTGTTTGACTATCTCTGTATTCTCCACATGCGTTGCTTTGTTCTGGATTAAGCTTGCTATGTGGTCTTTTCCTAAAATATCCAGATAATTACCTTCAACAGAAAAAAAGCCAACACGGGTTGATAGCACCTTGATCCTCTTCGGAGTACTTAAGCTTGGACTGTACACACGTCTTTTCACTTCTTCAAATCAATGTTCAATCTTTCCGGATCTCCTTAATCTTGTCCACGGTCTGAAATCATCCCCTTTCAGCGTAAAAGGACCACTAGTCGAAGATCTGAACTGATCAAGGGTTGCTGACTGATGTGGCCGATGTAATGTTCTGTAAAAATGAAAAAGAAGAAACTATATGAAGCATAAAAAATGGGCAAGGTCGGCAATTACAAATGCTACGGTCACACGGTAAACAAGCTCACTGAAAGGCACCTCGGTATCAACTTCGTAACTTGAATGGAAAGTATCTGTTCATGCATATGCGATAAAGTTTCCCCCGATAGGTTGTCAAGTAAACCGGTTCTCGAGGTATAAAAAAAAATGTTTGAATACTTTATATATACAGCATTATAACGTTTGCCCCTTTGGCATTATGATGACGTCACGCACAAAATACTTCTCGGTGCTAAGTGCATCTATTAGTTATTAAATACATTTGAAGAATATAACGCCAATTTGAAAAATAGGGGGAAAATGGAAAACGAAAAATATAAACAGTTTTTTGCTTAAACAATTTTCATTCATAGCAAGAGGTATGGTCTCCGGGATTTGGACACTATTTTCACTGAATAGAATCCTGACTTGTATGCAAAAGTCAACTAAAAAAAAATTTGTCTTTGGTTTTCAATCAAAATTTTAGGCACTCAGGTATAAATGGATACATAAATACAAACACACACACACATATATATGTGTGTATGTTTGTATAGATATGTGTGTATGTATGTGTGTATATGTCTATCTATAGTAAAGTATGAACACATGTGCAAACATGAATAGATATACACTCAAGGAAAAAATCAATTGACCCATGACCTATTAGATTTTCGGGTTAAGATGCTCGGTTCTTCATGAAATTTCTTAGGTCAATGATGTTACTCGATGGTAGCCATATTTTTTTTCGAAATAGCATGCGACAGATTGTTGTGGTAGAGTTATACCTTTCCAAAGGGCATTGGTGCGAAGTGAATACAAAATATCTCATATGGTAATTGAATTCGGTTCGCTGATTCGATTTTCCGTGTTGTTGAACATTAGGCAAACCTGCATCTCCAGATTTATATTAAGTTGTCTGCGTAATAATTCTACAGAATATAAAAACCTGGCATTTATTGGTGATTCGGAATATGTCTTCGGAGATTCGTATCGAGGAATCTGACACTTAAAAATAAATTGCAAATAAGTCTCAATTCGTTGAGCTGTACCTGCTTTTACGAAGCCAGCATTCGATCATCTGACTACAAGCACGTGGATTCAGTCTCTCGCATATGAATATATATAAATGATTTTTTCAGAGATTTTTCACGACTAAAAAGTACTGATTACGCAAACAAAAATATTGAGCGTTATGCGCCTTTCAGTCACCGTACATTGAAAGACAATATATGTATGGATTCGTACTCGATCCAAGACAACATTGGTGGGGTGATCGTCGGGATCGAACTCATAACACTACCTCGTGGAGTACCTGATGGATCCCGTAACAAAACCCTCAAAGCAAGGTGCACTACCCATTATGTGTGCTTAGTTGTTAGCACATAATTTTGTAATTCTAGATAGAAATTTCATTTCACTGAATACAACACTCCATCTGCCTGGTTTGCTTTGAAGATCAGGAAGACAGAGATTTATATCTTTATTTTTCTTCGACATTATCTATAGCGTAGCAGTTTCGTATCATACCATCGATAGTGATAGACCCAATGAGGATCAAATCCACTAACAAAAGCCAGCATTTCTATACAACGTGCATCCCAATCCATCATTTTCCAAATGATTTTTCTAACAGAGCAGAGTTTGGTGTCAGTGCATCAACTGTGGAAGATCAAATGAAGACCGAACCCACTGATAACACTTAGTGAAATTAGTTTGATTACCATCGCTATATGACATGCATTCTGACCGGTTTTTTTTTTGTTTTTTTCATTTGATTTTTTTAGAATTTAGTGTAGTTTGGTATCAGAGCATCAATTGTTCGGGATCGAACGAAGGTCGAACCCATTGATAACACGCAGCAAAATCAGTTTGATTATTGCTATGCGACGTCAGTTCTGACCCGGTTTTTATTTTGCATATGATTTTTTAAAACTTGGCATAGATTGATAACAGGAGAGGGAGATCCAATGAGAATAAAAAGTCTTCAACTACAACGAGTAAGGATAGCATGCTAATCGTTTCTGTAAGACGTACGTTCCGATTAATTTTTTCATATGATCTACACGTTATTTTCTAACAGATATTTCTTGGTGAATAAATACTGCCTTCACTCACCTAGAAGAATCCACAGTTTCAAATGACGGGGAGGAGGGATTTCTTTCGGTGAAATTGTTACTTTTGAGTGGAACAGTCCATTGTTATGGGCAGAGGAACAAGAGAATCACATTGTTGATTAGTAGAGTAGATGAATCGATACACAGGAATGTCGTTATTCTGTTGTCAAATACTTATTGATTATTCTTAGTGATTTAAGATTCTCTTAATCTAAAGAGTTATATGGGCACCCTCAAGACGAAGACAACATATTGGGTGTACATATTGAGAATGGTAAAGTAGTTGATATACTACTCTACTTTATTTCTTACCATAGAGGGAAGATTTTAGAAGAAAATTCAATTTATTTCATTCTATTCAGTGCTACATGCTAGCAGTATTCGAGTAGTTATGTTGCTAGATGTTAACTGAATTCAATTCAGCCGGACTCAAAATTAAATTGAGACACGTTTGATTGAGGAAGATTGTTTTACGAGTAAGGCCTCCCTTGCAAACAGAACGAATTGATAATAGAATACAATGTAAACTTAAAATTACAATTCGATTAAATTTCAAAATTTCATATTTCACACACACACACACACACACACACACACACACGCGCGCGCACACACGTGTGTATGCACATGGGTGCGTGCACACACACACATATATATATACATATATATATATATATATATATATATATATATATATATATATATATATATATATATATATATATATATATATATATATATATATATGCATGAATAACAAGCTTGATCCCATGAATGGAGATCTGGGAGGTATTTCCACATCTTTCCAGGTCTTAAATTGGCGGGGCCTGCACGTGAATAGCCCCACCAAAGGCTTGCATAATGGTTACAAACACACACACACACACACACACACACACACATATATATATATATATATATATATATATATATATATATATATATATATATATATATATATACTATTGTGTCATCCACAGACAGCTGTTTCGATGTATTACATCTCTTCAGTGTGGCTACAGACTTTAACCCATCCAGTACCGCGAGGCAGAATTGAAACCCTCACATCGGCCGGAATCCTACCTTTGGATTATGGAACTGGGTGGTCAGTAAGGCTGAATTTAAGCGATATTTTCCTTTATGCAGAAACTCCTCATCCACCAGAGTGCTCTATTCGTGTTGAAGAGCAATATATATATATATATATATATATATATATATATATATATATATATATATATATATATATATATATATATATATATATATATATTATACATGATCTTTACCATCAAATTTTATTGACAATGGAAAAAAAACAATTGCTAAGGGTCAGAAATTATTGCACGTGTTTATCAAGAGAATAATGCTATTAGATGTATGAAATCCACACCATAGAATGATGGTGTCTAATCATTAGTATTGAACTACAATCGATGTAGTGTTGATTTGTTCAAAGCAATACACACTGAGTTATCCATCGGCCAAAATAGACTCTCAGCGAGATTAAATATTCAGTTTGTATAAAAAGACAATAAAAGCAATGAAATAATTTTATTGTTGATTCAGGGCTGGAAATAGCAAGAGTGGCCCAGGCTGAGCCGAGATTACATTTATTATGGACCCGCTTATTGCGATAAGAGAATATTAATGTGTCTCTAATCGTCCAGAGCAGAGTATATTTTCGTTGGGGAGCGTTTAATGATGGATGATTTGGATATTTTGTATCTGATCAAATTTGGGCGTATTTTTTTTTCAATCAGAATAGCCGGGTGATGTGTCTGTTCGAGTTTCACAGCGTATAATTTTAAGTATCTTCTCTTTTCTTTTTTTTTCCTGTCAGGTTCCTCTTTTTTTTCTTTTTTTTTTTTTTTTTTGAGCGTAGCCCAGTTTACTCAGGCCGGAAGAAAATTGTACTTTTAGAATGCAGAACAACACCAGGAGAATTATTGATTCCCCCGAGTGGAGATAGACGCTGGTAGGTCATAAAAAAGACCAAGGAAGTCTCACTTTATTAAGAACAAGTCAAAAGTTATTTCTCAAAGAGAGATACTACAAGAGATAAAGGGAAATACTTATCCCCAATAAATAATTTTTTTCGCCTCTGAAAAAAATCTTATATCGGGATTTACGTTTGAGAAATGGGTTTTCATTTTTTTTTTTACCGGCGTTTAAAATGGGAATTTGTTGCCAGTGCAAGTAGTTCTTTCTTTTAGCAGCAATGATTCAACCAATCTTTGCTGCACACTTTTGATATCTCATTAGCAAAGTGATGAACCTTATAACTACGGATTCGTGCTTTAAAGCTCGAGGACACCATTCTTCATTTTCAAAAACAGTGATTTAGAGAAAAATCAACGATGCCAACTGACTCTTAATATCAATGCTTCATATATACTTGATTTTCAACCAATCCACACACACACACACACACACACACATACACAAACACACACATACACACACACATATATATATATATATATATATATATATATATATATATATATATAGATAGATAGATAGATAGATAGAGAGATAGATAGATGGATAGACATAGATATATGAAGTCTGGGAAGCTTTAAAACTTTGAATAATGAACATTAAAAAAACCTATATATATTTTAGTGTCACCCCAGTCATTTATCGCCCAATATCTATCATTGCAATTCATGTCATTTCCTTCTGTGTTTTACCCCCTGTTTTACATATATTTTCTTATTATGGTATGATGTATGATTCATATATATATATATATATATATATATATATATATATATATATATATATATATATATATATATATATATATATATGCGTGTGTGTGTGGTACAGATCAGCCTAGCAGTATAGCATAATAAAATGATATATTAATTATATAAAGCAACTTCTGATATGTGAATTATTTCGTAGAGTGCTCGATACATTCAACTTTATACAATGGAAGTTGAGTCGTTTTAGAGTTGAGCTGGAAATTCTACTATATATATATATATATATATATATATATATACACACACACACTTATATATATATATACATTAAATTTTTGTTATTGATATATTAAGCATTATAAATCTTTGACATATAAAAAAAAATATAAGATTTGCAATTCTAAACGACTTAAACTCTGGTTTAGATACAAGATGGATGACTCTTGACATACAGATTAAAATTTACCCGTCCACCTCTATGTTTAGGCGTTAGCTCAGGAACGATCCAGCAAGGCAACCAGTTCGTTTTACCGATCCCCATTTCAATCACTGAACATCTAACCACTGCAAGTTATCTTCCTACCCTGTGACATTTAGAACCATTCGTAGTTGTATTGCTGGCAAAGCGATCACAAGGTTACTTTGAAAAACGCAGCATTCCAGCCCCTGAAAAAAAAAAGCCCCAATTCTCTAATCCTCCAAGAAAAACAATCGCTTGGTCTGCCCCGTTCTCTCTAAGTACGTCCCCCAACAAAGTTCAGTGTGTGTATGTGTGCGTGTGTTCGTGTGTGTTCGTGTGTGTGTGTGTGTGTTTACAGGGATGTGGGGACTGGTGTAGAAAATGTCTTCGTTATGTTTTAAAGGAATACGCTGTCCGTTATGGTTTTGAAGAGCAAAAAGTCAATCATATTTAGCGGCCATTCCCAACAGATTTTGGAGATGCCAGAAAACGGCATCGATCAATCAGAAAAGCTAGAGTTGCCCGGTGTTTATAAGACATAAGGACAAAGAATTGGACGAAAAAAAAAAGTTACTTATATCAGATCAAGAATTATGTCAGAGTTGACAGTTCTTGATTTTACAAACGTGGCAAGCGAAGAAATTTTGGGACACGGTCCAAAGAACAGAAATGCCAAGAATATGCGAAGAATTTTGCCAATCGTTAATCAATACAAAAATAATCCATCAAAAAAAAAGTATCTTAATGATTGATTCCAACTCACAAGTATTATTTATTCAGATTTTTAAAAAATCTGCTGTAAACTTCGTCTTAAAGAAAACATGGCGACAAATGTATTATAAATAATGTTTGATTTCATTCAAACACATACGTGAAAGAAACGTTCTTCTATTATTGAAGATATTAGCAAATCCTATGAAAATATTAGAAATTCAAGAAAGTAAGTCTTAATAAAGACGTATCTATATCTTTATTTACTGTATTGTAGCGATGGAAGGTTTGCATTGATACCATTTCAATATCTTAACGAACTTTTTAATACCGAGAAGTCCGTTCGAAAGGCGCACGCTTGATACGTAGAACAATCATAATTTTCATGTGGAATAATTTTCCATCCATCGTACGAATCTGCAGCTTTGAATGATCCCAGTCACGCCACTGTGGCCAATTTAGATGAAAGAGCTAAAACCAAGGGCGACAATATCATAGAAATTGGAAAGAAAAAAAGCTATTATCTGTAATCTACAATTCATATTTACTAAACTTCTCGAGAACCGCTTACATGAACAACTTCGAACTCAACACTGCACTGCGTCGTGTGCTGGCAAATATCAACTCAGTTCAATGACCAGTCGTAATTGTGTTGCGTACACAGGCAGTAACACACACACACACACACACACACTCGTTTCTTCACTTGTAGTTAGATTAGAAATGAGTGAAACGAATTTTATTCTTTAATGTGATCCAGATTATAACAAATCTTATGTAGACGATCAGATATTCACTTATGATCTCTTCAACCAATACAGAAACGAAACTATGGAATAACCAGTCAGGATCAAACTCAGTAGCAATGTATCGCAAGACCAGCTTTTTATCCATCATTTCACTTACTCAGCTAGGCTTACTTATGGTATAGAACCAGAGGCACAGGGACGTAAATCACTACTTCCAAGTTATGAATCTGCGAAACCAGCCTTCTATCTATCATCAATTTATTAGTCTTCGGTTACTTTTGATACAAGTCTGCAAGATAGGGGTACACAATGTGGATGGAATCCAAACCTTCGTAGGAACGATCTCTGAAACTAACTAGCCTACCATCACACCACAATGGGACGCCCTGCAAAGCTTAATAGATATCTACACGATTATTATAATTTGTGCTGTATATATAAATGTAGATTTCGAAGCCTATGTCTCCCATGTGTATCAGTCAATTAATTATTTCTGATTATCGAATTAACGTGATTGTTGTGCATGAACTGGAGAGGGTAGACCACTACATCTACCTCGGACAACAAATCCCCATAAAATCCTCAAAAGTAGAAAAATCAAGCGAGGATTCACTCTAGGATAGCAAACTCAGCTTTGAAAAAACATGAAGATCCCGTTAGTCTAAAAATAAGTATGTACAACCAATGCATCCTGCCGATCGTCACATTTGGAGCTGAAACATTGAACCTAACCAAGAGACAGACCCTGCAAACTGAGAACCAAGTTTTTTAATAGATTCTATGATGTCTCTGACTCCCGTTTTTTTTCCTCATGTACTGTGCTGTCTCGTGGTCTCTCCATGTGAGGTTGAGCATGATTCTCTCATGCGCACGTTGCAATGCTTCTCAGTTTGAGAGTCCGTCTCTTGGTCAGGTTCCATGTTTCAGTGGAAAATAATTAGCGGATATGTTGTGATTGAAATTCTTATTCTTCCTTTAAAAAAAAAAAAAGAATGTTGAATTTGTTTACCGGGAAGAGTACCTAGTTTTAAACGGTAGGTAAAAAGTCTTTTTTTTTTCAGTGAACCAGGGAAATCACACTTAATTTTCAGAGTAAATATTAAAATGTCCTATTTCAGTCTGGTAATGGAGTGTGGTCCAGGGTTAAACGGGCTAGTTTAGCAGACTGTTACTATTGTAAAATGAATTCAATTCTCTGTAGATGCCCCAGCATTCTCAATAAACCAAATGAATAGCTATTTTACTTCGACAATGTTGTACTCGAAAGACCCAGGCAGTGGACAATGTAACGTGAAAAAGGTTAAAGATGTTTTAAAGGGATAGCATAGATCTAATGTATCATTAATTTTTCTGGATATATATGAAACCCCCCTCCCCCGTCCCGGCTCTCAAAGCTCTCAAAAATCGGTCCGTCGTGGGATATCGGTTAGCAAGCGAGTCAGGTAGATTATTACAAGTCTTTGCAGTATAATGAATTCGATCCTCAATAGGTACCCTTCATGTGTCAACTTGTATCAGAATGAGCCCAGCTTAGTAAATACATGTTTACCAGGGCATAGACGTTTCGCTACGGGTTAATATTTTGTAAATTAATCCAGTAAACTGCTGCAACTGTGTTGTGTGTTATATCTTCATTAAGTGCCCAACGTAGCCTTTCACCAGAATAAAGTCAGCCTACTAAATACCTATATATCTGTATATGTGTGTTGCAGGGTAACGGTTAGCAAGATAGTCTGGTAGACAATTATTACTGTATAGTTTGTCCGATCCTTCGTGATTGCTCCACACCTGTTTGCTTCTTACCATAACTAAATTAGGCTTAGTAAATAATTACAACTGTGTGATGTGTTTGATCCTCACTAAATGCTAAAACTTAATAAACACATAAACAAAGCAATGGGTCTGGTATCGGCGGGTAATTGTTAAGGAGTTAGTTTGATGGATCAATATTACTGTAAAGTGACTGTGATCCTTTTCCCTACACGTATGTGCCTTTTGCCAATCTAAGCCTATCTTAAATAATGCTTATCATCATCATCATCATCATCATCATCATCATCATCTTCATCATCATAAGTCTTTTAACGTCCGTCGTAGGACATAGACATTCCCAACGATTCTCCACAATTTTTTATCATGGGCGTTGCGGAGCCAGCACTTCCTGAACTTGTCTGGCTCGTCTCTCCATCTAATAATCTGTCAGCTTCGGTTACGCATGTGATCTCGGAGGATCCATGTCGTGAGTCGTGATGTCCATCGGCTGTCTGCCGTTCTTGCAACATGGCCAGCCCACTGCCATTTGAGATTTTAAATGGATTCTATGATGTCCCTGACACTTGTGTTTTCTCGGATGTACTGTGCTGTCATGTGGTCAAATACTGCTTATATGAAACCCCAAACTATTAACGTCTTATTTTCTGAAACGTGGTTTTGATCGATATCGAATTATTTTTCTAAATGCGCTCTTCTCTAATAACGAATTATTTTCTGAAATTCGGTTTAGGTTTGTAAAGAATTATTTTCTAAGATGTATCTTTGATTAATAGCGTCTTATTTTCCTAATCACTCATAAGTTTCCGCTCAGTGCCGCCAATAAAATCTATCTAACGCAGATTTTGTGATTACCGAAAAGATGCTGCCTTCGCGGAGCGTGTTCAAAAAGAGAACATCAACTCCTTATAGTTCAGCACGTGATTCAATCATATAGATAGATCAGCATTTCATATCGGTGACATCTTTCTGTGTTTGAATACCACTCAGCAATCATAAGACAGTGATAGCAAGTTGATAGCCTTCAGTTGGTCCTACCTCGAGCAGAGGTTACTAACAGGTTAGGACGTCGACCGGAATTTCCATTCGCAATAATCCTGTGAATGACAGGCTCGTTAGCGACACAAACCAGGCAATTATATGCGTAAGAATTCACTTGTGGTGCAATTAGCTCTCTTTATATACCATTGACACAAGAGTTAACTGTTTTGGCCTCTTCCTTGCTGCCACATTTAACTCACTGGCTACGTAATTAACACGCGAGTGTGGCTTTTCTTATTCAGCTTTAGAATCCACCGTGAACTAATGTTAGCGTCGCGAGATACTGCAACAGACTTGAAGCCTTCATAGCGTTCAGCTATCAAGATTTCTGCAGAGGTTCGAATCCAACTTAAAGCTTATCGGCATCAAGCTTTTATCATTCTTTTTAGAACCATTTTTTAAAAACTTTTTATTACTCTCCCATTCTTTCCATCCTGGATCCTGCCCATACGACAATACTAACGTAATAAGTGATTAAAATATATTGAAAGTATTTTGGAAAAGAATTTTCATTCATAATTTTTGACCAGTATGATAAAAAAAAGCATGTTGCTAATTGTCGATATGATACTTTTGAAACACTTCATGCTCATCATTAACTTCTTCATAATTCTTTGAATAGAGATGCAATAAACTCCTTCATCTCCCTATTTTCCGAATACTGTTGTAATGAATAACAATCTAAATATGTGTATATGTGTTCAACAATAGAAATATCATCATAATCTGAAGACGATGCAAATAAACACCGGAATAATCATCACCAACGGACAGCAGTGGCTTTTGAGTCGAATACTGATCACCAATCACCATGTTTTCATTGTTAGCTTCAACATGCCTTTAATAGTCCAATGGATAAGGCAGATATCTACAAATCTTGTAAACACTGTACTATTCAGAATCGTAGTATTTGGGTAATTCATGTGGATTGGACTCAGCACACGGGAAACAGTCTGTCAGACCAGCTTGTTAACCATCGACCTAGGACAGTCACCCTTTTCAAATGACCTGGTTATTTGTCCATATATGCATTGAAGCGTCAGCTGTCCAGAAATTTCGTTTTGTCTATCTGCAAAGCCAGCCATTAAAAAGTGTCGTAGCAGCAACCATAAACGAATGCTTGAATGAGGAAAAGCCTATTTGATTTTCTTAAGGACTGCTCTTTGTGACATAATCAACCCAATTGGCGTATCTCATCTATCTTCAGATATCCATACTTTTCTTACTTACCGTAGCCATTTTTATCACTAGACAAAGATTGAATGAACATCGTGCCTCCTTCATAAGTATGAAATCTGTCAGGGAAGTGTCCAGCCATTTGAATATCTCGATAACCGATTACGCAGCCTCGATATAACTTGGCAACCAATCTGAGGAGACCTTACTGTGCATAAATGAGCAAAAAATGTTCTCTTTGGGTACGGAGTCGATAGTCACGTACCATTGTGTGAACTTGTGCGCCGTGTGACCGTCACGTCCATGTGACCCAGTGACTTATTCTTCACGTCTCGTGCAGTGTTCTTTCGACGAAACATCGTTTTAAAAAGACCTGTCAGAGCTTCCCTCGTAGGCTACGTTTGGTTTTTTGTGGTGTTTTGACTTTTGACTCGAGAGGGAGGGGGATCAGACCCCATTCAGCATTGGGGAAAATGTTATGCATCTGCTGATGGCGTTTACGAAATAGGATTTTGCAGATTTGTTTTGAAATTTTCTTTAAACATTTACTATTTAGTTTATGTTTTGTAACTTCGGATATCACAGGTATGATTATTAAACAAAAGCGTAAAATATTCTTCACTTGAATGATCACATTTATAATGACTATATCTAAAAAAATATCTACGAAGTGAGCAGATGCCAAATTTTGATCATGTATTTCGGGTGTGAACAGAAAAAGTAAATATAACATTAGTAATACAAAAAGTTGATCCATTAATATATCCTACCAAGAAACCCCAGGAAAAGTATCCATTTAGATCCTTCGTAGCGTAGAAAGATACATTATGGCCTCCCCAACAGAGACATTGGTCATAGCCTACCTATGACGAACGTTGGTCGTAGTACTCGAATACTGGAGTCGTTTGCAAGGTCATGAATAAATGCAATCCAATATATCAATCTTGGCGTGTCAAAGTGGATTCGACGATTAAACAACCGAATCTTGCTTTTTCGATATCTTGAATTTGTGGTAGTTTTTGAATTCAGCATGTAGACGTGGAATTATAGGTCTTATCAACTTGTCTGATCGTATTTTGCCGAGAAATCATTTATCTATGAACGACCAAGACGGAAATTCTGCTTCTTTTCCGGGTGAAAACAGTACATATTTGCTTTATAAGTTTCACTATCACGAAATCCAAAGAAAAGATAAGCGCTGCAAATTTTTGACCATTAATGCTTTGGAACATCACAGCATTTAAGATAATGACAACATTAACAGCAGTGCTACTGTTGCTGCAGCTGCTACCATTACTTCCTGAACATTCCTGTATAGAAATGATATGGGCTTAACTTAGTACGTATATGCATTTAGTAAGCCCAGCTTAGTCTAGCTACAAAGTGTATGTATAGAGCATTCAAGAAACAATTACCACATTTCTCCTCTAAACAAAACGGAGAATGCCGTCCGGAAGAAGGACGCTTGGTCACCGGGTTAGTTTGCACTTCTGGTCGCTTGTCCGAACTCTATACTTATAATAATCTGATGATGATATTTTTTTTCAAATTTATTCTCGGTGGAAGTATTGCAACATCATTAGTAATTTTTGACTATCTTTTACTTTCTTCCTAACTTTCAGCAGCTTTTTGTCTTAACTTTTAATCAGACCGCAATCTTACCATTGTAAACTTCAATACATTTGGAAAATCGGTTGTTAGGAATTAGTTTGGAGGTGTAGGATCAGTTTCTGCAAAACTATATAGTCCCTGTGGCGGAATTGTTATGTAAAGGCGAATACTGGATCTCTGTGGCTAGAGAGAGTCAGTTCGATTCTCATCGTAATCTTTGCCCTGATTTCAGGAAACTGAAAGTTAGAAAGGAGGTAAAAACAAGTCAAACACTGAAGGCAAGATTGGAGAAACTGGGAAGGGGGTGAAAGGAAGGATTGAGACTATTCAGACCACAGCACTGCTAGGGATTGCTTGAATACCGAGGAAAGTGCTAGAAATATGAGATCTACGACCCCAGCTGTTAGCAGTTGCCTAACAGAGGAGGAGGGAGGGGAAAAACATCCTAACGGTGGTGGAGGTATGACCCAAAGCATTGCTGTGATAGGTGAGGGAGAGATGAAATTAAAGGAGAGGAGCGCTGAAGACCTGAGGAGAATCACTGTCTTTCAGCCTTCAGCGATAACCATCGGGGAAATGGTGTGAAACTGTAAACCACTGCACTGCAGTGTACTGTGAGAGTGTGAAGAGGACATCACCAGCAGAAAACTCAAGTATACACTCACTGAACTTGGTCTTTCACAGAATTATATTAGTGTGAAATTTAGCAAGGTTCGATATCGCAATTTAAGTGGTCTCTTTAAGAGACAACAAACAATCGTACTATGTCGACCATTTATACACCTTGGCCCTAATCCCAAGAGAATTGGCAGAAGGCAACTCCACAAACCCTAATAACATTCAGCACAATCTGGCAGTTCTAAAATAAGTCATTTTACCTATTTATTATTAGTTACTAGTGAGCTTACCACATTGTTTAACAAACAAATATTCATTCTAATTTCATTACTATTCATTGAAAGATTGAGACCATTTCGTTTTAATTTTCAGCCTTTTTAATCTCATAGAATGGCTCTTCGCTCCATAACGTAAGAAGAAATGAATCTGACGGAACTCATATTGTGAAAAATACGAATAAGTAAATTTTCTGTACAATTAATAAACATTTTTGGATACACGATAATAAGATTAGAGCAAAGTTCGTGTAATGTGGAATACAGTGAGTTAAAAATCGTTTCCAGTTACTACTTCACAGAACCATGTAATACAAACTTGAGAAAAATTTGAATATCATTACATGACAGAAGCCAGATAGAAAATCCATTACTGGATTTAAAAATCCAACGCGGATAGCCTCACTATGAGTTAGTGGATCCCAGAGAAGTAATTATTGCAGATTTATGTCAAGGATGCATTTCACAAGAAATCTACAGCTTTGATGAACTTGGAAAAAGTATCCAATGTGACAATGAAAGACGTCACTTTGCAAAGAAATAAATGAAATCATTAGGCACCGATGTTTTGCTTCTAAATATCTATCTCCTGCAGACCAGATCTAAAAACCTTAGAACATCATTTGCTTCGATCGCTCTTTGTGGCAGTAAATTCAGAAATAAGGAAGATGAAAATTGAGGCCTCTTGGCATCCTTTTCATCAAATGACCCAATATTTCGTGGAAAAATTGCCTTTACGTTAGGCTCCTGTAATTGCTAATGACTGCGATTATGCAAGTGATTAATAAAACTTCACTGAATAGCATTTGCATGTTTTTATTCTCTTCTTGAAAATCTGTATTCCTATCCGGACAACCCAATACTTAGATTTACATAATATAACATATATGCATGACACGCACACATGACATATCAATTATTTGCTGTTTTATATCTTGCTTTACACAGAGGATTAAATGCATTTAATTCACGAGAGAATTCATCTGGCGTACCACAACAATCTGCATCTTTAATTTCTACTGCAATTTTCATTCTCAGCGAATCACATCTTGTAATTAGTGCCTACACAACGCCCTGCAATTATTTCTCTTTCTGTCATCCGATAACAAACTTCAATTCAGGCCATTCTTTCATCTAAAATGTTTATTCCATAAATATATTATTGAACTGCCGAAACAGACATGCAATGAAATATAGCTAGCTCAACCTGCCTCGTGGCTTAGATGGTCACGTATTTATGACCAAAGCCAGCGTCAGGGTCTCCAAACTTGGAAGATTGGCGTATTACAATCATCATTTTCCACCTTATTTGATTCTGGTCCTCACAAAGCTGACCTTGATAAATGTTCCTACGTGTTTCCCGTTGGTGCCAGAGATTAGGGATTGAGTCAATGTATAAATCATGATTTCGAATGTGGATTTTAAAGGCAGACAACCCTTCTCTAATTGAAAGAGTGAGGTAGCATAATTTCCCTCATTCCATTCATCCTTATCCTCTGTTAAGCTAATCCGAAAAAATATCAATGAAAGGACGCCAATAGTGTGATAGGGAAGAGAATTGATATACTTTCCGTTAGAGATTGATATTAAAACCGCTGACATTTCGGTTATGTTTTATCTAAAACTATCTGAATACCACCATATTTGGCAGTATCCATCTAGTATGTATATGTATACATGTATATCGAATGGAAAGTAAGGGTTCAGCTTAGGATCATAGTTACATTGTGCATAGAACCCTTCTAAAACCTTTTCCATTTTTTTGAAAAAAAAACAACAACAAAAAGTCCAAGATCTAAGTATACATACCATTTTGCTTGATCGACGCAAAAGTTGAGCTAATGAACGGAAAGTATGGGTAAAGTTTTGCATTATAGTTAATGTGAATAAAAACTCCCAGTAAAATCCAGAAAAATGTAATTTTGAATAGCCGAATAGTCCAATTTCTTTCCATAGGTCCACTGAGTACACGAAATCTGGACCAAATTTGGTTGACCAATCTTTTCGGGGGATACAGGGACAAATCAAATATATATATATATATATATATATATATATATATATATATATATATATATATATATATATATATATATATATATATATATATTCAAATAGCACAGTATATTTTATGCTATGAATTTTTCCTATGCTCTATGCACCAGAGCAATGAGTTCAATCCTCATTCGGTGACCCAATATCGTATTTCTGTTCCATCGTTGCAGCGTTGTTTCAAACGAAGTTAAGCTCAGTAAACATCAATTAGGCAAGTGGCCGTAGAATGGAGGTCACCATGCTAATATAGTGAAACATGTGTCTTCACACCAGGCAGAGGGGAGGAAACTATTATTTTAGTGGGAATTAGACGTGGGATCGGTCGGCCAATCAGACTCTTGTTTACGATGGCTTTTGATTCGCCTGGCCAATCAGTGTACAGCTGAATAGTATTTCTTTTGGTTTATTCAGCAAAAGTAGAAGAAATCAAGCAAAGAACCTCTCTAGGATGGCACAATTTTAATAGAGCAAGCTGAAGATACAAAACAAGATGATCTCATCAGTCCCTAAAAGAAGGGTATAAAACCAATAATCCTCCTGTTAGTCACCTATGGAGATGAAATATGGGACCAAGAGTCTGGTCTGCAACTGAGAAGTATGCAACGTGCACATAAAAGAATCATGTTCAATCTCTTTTGGAGTGATCACAAGACAGCATGGTTTATTAGGGAAAGAACCCATCAGAAAACTCAAAGAGCAATGGGCTGATCATGCTACAAGAATAGCAGATAACCAATGAACTTCACGACTCAAAACATGGATCCCCAAAGATGTAGAACAAAGGCCAGCAAGATGGCAAGACGAATTAGGCAAGTCAGACACTATTAGCTCCACCACGCTCATGATAGAGGGGACTAGCGATTACCGGAAAAGGTCTAACAACGGACGCCGGTTGGTGTGAGTAGGGGGCACTAGAGTAAGTAGCCAGCAGATAAGTGTCAAACTATGAATGATTAGGAATTTTGTTGAAGTAGAAGAAAAATTGTTTCTACATCTGTTTGGATTTGAACAGTTCATTTTCCTTTTTCAAATTTTTGTTGGCTCTTTGCATGTTGTTAACGTCTTTGGTTTTTCTCCAGTTTTTTTTTTCATATCGCGAGCAAATACGATTTGCACGCGTATATATTACACTTAAAGACTACTGGAGTTCAATCCTCGATGGCTACCCAACATATGGCCTTATATCGGACTAAGCTACGCCTAGTTAATACCTACCTATCTTGGTAATAAATTCTATACTCACTGGGTGCCTCATATTTATGGCCTTGTACTAAGTTTTGAAAATGCATGCATATGCACGTGTGCACACACGCATAGACACACACAGACGCACACACACATGCACGCACACACACACACACACATATATACACATCGTATACACAATCACTATGGGACTAATAGTTCAAATCTAATTCAAAGTAAAGTTTTGATTCACTGTGCGAAATGCAAATGAAAATTCAGCAATTACCTCTTAGATGAAATCACAAACGGCGAAATCAATCCCAATCGATAACATAGAAAAATGATTACTTCTTCATTCGATAACTGTATTTCAGTCATAATTTTGTCAAAACTTGGAACTTTCTTTTTGATTGTTTAAAATTGCTTAAAAGCTCAAATCGTCCTCGTTTGCTCTGCAGAGTTATGGAAATGGGTTTATAGGAAAACTCTGTAAGAATAGAGATATCAAGACTAACAAAAAAAATATACTCACCCCTCTTGGCACTCTCTGGGTGCAAGCATCCCAAGTAGAGAGAGGCTTTTTTCCTTATCTTTGATAGTTATACGAGAAGGAAAACCCACCCTGCTTTGAGAGGCCAAGATTGAAAGGAGATTTCCTTCCCTTTTAATAGGGCAAAAATCGAAGGGAAATTCCCTCCCACCACACATTTTTAACAGGCCAAAAGGATGGAAAACCTCCTTCCCTTAAGCAACCAAAAGTGAGAGGGAACTTTCCCTCTTTAAGGGATCAAGAGTTAGGGGTGTATTTTCCTGCCTTGTAACGGACAGAAGCAAACAGGAAAACACCATGTTCATCATATATCCCAGTGGAATAATCCGTCGTCCCCTTGAGTCTATACTTAGTGTCTTTTCCAAAACAGTCTGCAAAGTGCAGGGCTGGAAAAAAACCCTCAATAGGCCCTATGTCATCCATAATTTGTGAGTCGACTGTATTAAAATTATATGAAATCTGAACAGTAAGTTCATAGACCTACTTATTACTTAATAAATTATAATTTCTCATTATGGATGGATAAGAAATTGCTGATATAACACAGACATTTTTTGATCACGATGGTGGGAGAAATTTTTTTTCCTCCAAAAGTTTCGCGATTAGACAATGTAAAAAACGAAAGAAATGCGCAAAAACTATGGACAACATTTACGATATCACTGGCGTTTTTCACTGGAAAACGTCTAAAATACAGTTAAAAAGCGCCTAGAAACATCTACATTCTGGATAATATAGAATCTAGAAAAGCTAGTTGTTGTTAACATAATCGTCAATATGAGCATCCAAATGGTCAAAAAATCTTTCTTTTTTCCCCCAAAACTGGAAATGTATTTTTGTCTTTAGAAAATGCGTAGTTGAGTTGTGATGCCAATTTCCAAGTCCAGGGGTTGCAATAAAGATCATATAGAAATGAGATGAGAAAAATATCAGTAAAAAATCAATCATAATAAGCCAACCTTATTGCTTTGGTTAATTTGGTCTAATCTACTTGTCATTTAAAGTTTTCTTTCTCAAAACATCTTAGCCGATGTATAATCCTAATTTCCTTCATCTCTTATTTTTGAAGTTTTGAACTTTGTTTCTTCCAACTCTCAAAACATTTTGTGTTTCTGTCAGCAAATGCCTGACTCCATCCTGACCTGATTCACGCGTGGAAGGCTGCAGCATGCAGCAGCATGTGACAAAGAAATCAACGAAAAATTTCTCCAAATAATCCGATATTAAAATATTCAGACAAAAAGCAAGCTACCATCAGCAAATATCTGTAGAAGACCATTTGTTACGAAGACGTTTTTTATGCTTCGTGTTTTTTTTTGTTGAAACGTTTTCCTTTGGAGTGAGCTGATATTATCGCAAAACTCTGATTTGTGAGTCATCAGTTGCGAGCCTTACCACACACAGTTCGTTTAAGAGATAGAGAAAAAAAGACTTGACGAAAATTTTGTTGAGCAGATTTCCGCTTCAACTTCTGAAAGAGATGACACAGAGATAACATTTTGGGGAAAAGTTTAATTAAAAATGTTTAATCAGTTCTATTTCACGTCCCTTTGTGTAAACTGGTTTTGTTTAAGAAATAAAAAGATTTTCAAGTAAAAAGTTGTCAGTAGGATAAGGAATTTGATTTTAAAAAATTGTGGCTTATAAGTGGAATAACGTTAGGAAAATCTTAAGCACGTACCATCAATGTGATCTTGGCAACGCTGGAATTCAGCGTCTCAAAATGAACAAGAAGAATAAATGGATTAAAAAGCAGCTAATTTTTGAGTGAAATCAAATCACTGGAGATACTGATCTTGGAGATGTAGAAATTTTATGAATAAATGCGTGTAGTATTTTGACTAAAAAAAAAGTTAATGATAGGAAAGAAAGGTTTTTGCAAGGGAGTAATTTTGTTAACAATCTGAGAAATCTATATGTTGGCCTTTTCCTGACTTTAACTCAATTGACGTGAACGGATTACAATAAACACTGTCCTCTGCTCTACACTAAGAACTTGTCATTTATCCCCTTTGAATTCAACAATATTTCTATCGAAGTCCATGAATACTTGTTTCTGATCCAAGTATAAATCATCGAATTGTTCAATATATATATATAAGAGCTATTTTTTATTGCAATTTTATATTTAATCTTAACATAGCTTTAAATGATGTTTATCAAATCGGAAGGGGTTGAAATTGTCATCGATATACTCAATATGTTGCACTTAATACATGATAATATATATCTTGGTGAGACTGACTCTAAAAAGTAATCTCAAAGCTGATGGAGATTTATGGAATATTCTGTCGCAAAGTTTGTACGCTTAAAATCTGTGGTATTCATATTTGCGGGGAAATCATTCAAAGAAAGTTTCTTGCAGTTATTTTTGTAAAGACATGGTTTCTTTGATTAGACTTATATAAAAACAGACGACAAGAACCCGAGCCTAAAATGAAGCATGAGAATCGGCCACAAACAAGAATTTTTTTAATTCTCAATTAACTTTTCTTATAAGTTAATTACTATTCATAGGCTCAGTCTGCACAAATCTCACACATACTCGTGCAAAAACACACAAACACATTTATCTCCCTCATTATATATATATATATATATATATATATATATATATATATATATATATATATATATATATATATATATATATATATTGAGCATGAACATTGATCCGTGGTGTACATTTATCAATCATGTCATGCATGTACACACACACACACACACACACACACACACAAACACACACACACACACACACACATATATATATATATATATATTTATATATGCACAGAGAGAGAGAGAGAGAGAGAGAGAGAGAGAGAGAGAGAGAGAGATTTGATTGAAGGCCACCGACAAGACATTTTTTAATTTTTGATTAACTTTTCTTGTTAATGCACGAGAGAACGCATGTCTGGATTCAATAGAGGTAAATAAGTTGAATTATTTATTTATTTTTTTCAAGTAAATGATATTTTTAAGGTAAATCCTGTTTTTGCAAACAGAGAAAGTTAATTAAAAATTTAAAAAAAAATTACCTTGTCTGTGACCTTTAAGCGAATTTATATATATATATGAATGTATATATATATATATATATATATATATATATATATATATATATATATATATATGTATATATATATATATATATATATATATATATACATATATATATATATATATATATATAAAGAGAGAAAAAGAGAGAGAAAAGAGAGAGAGAGAGAAAAAAAAAGATAGAGAAGCATGTAATAAGCAAGAAGTAGAAAAAAATAAACATCATGAGTCTTACTTTGATTAAACATGTCTAGTACAAAATTAAGTTCTGACTTCACTTTCGCTTTTTCGAAAGCACTAACCCGTCTTTGAATAGGTTCAATAAGTGCTGAAATTGCAGTTTGAGATATTTCACGCCATGTTTGGCGTAAGAGATTCAGCAAATTTGAAAATGTTGCTGGATTTTCGGACTTCTATTCGAATTATTATTCATTTCTGTCTCGACGTATTTAATGGGATTCATATCAGGATACCAACTTTGCCAGGGAAGTCGTTTGATGCACTATCTAAAAATTGAGTGAAATATTTCATCTGAAAAAAAATATGCTGTGCCATCATCTGAGGGCTTTGTGCTCTTCCCGATTTTCAACCCAGTTATCTTCTTTATGTTATTTGTTGTTGAAAGGGGATTACTGATAGTTATAATAGCCATGTTTATGGAGATAACCTTCAGATGTTCTTCCGCTAATTTAAAATTTTCAGTCACTTCTGGAGCTTTCGAACGAGGGTTAATCTCAACATAAAACAAATTTTGTTTATCTTCTTTAGTCTTCGTGACTGGAAGTACTTGGGGAATAAAAATAACAGGTGCTGTTAAAAAAAAAAACCTTCTGTCCTACTGGCTTTAAAGAACACTATCTAAAACCTAGAAAAATGTTGATACTGTTCAAAGAAACTTGTATACATATGAATATAAATAAATGTGTGTGTATGTGGATGAGTATTTGTGAGTATGTGTGTGCGTATACGTGTGTACATTATATTATATTATCATAATTGAGAAATAAAATCGAGTAATCGACTTGGACATTTATTTACAATATATATATATATATATATATATATATATATATATATATATATATATATATATATTCATCATGAACTTATGCAATGCTCTTCCAACTTAGGAATAGAGCACTCTGGTGGATGGGGAATGATGCATGAGTGAAAATATCGCTTAAATTCAACCTTACTGACCGTCAAGTTCTGGAGCTAAGGTACGATGACAGCCTCTGAGTCTAAAACGGAGGTTTCGATACCACCTCATGGTACTGGATGGGATAATGGATAGTCTATAGCCACACTGAAGAGTTGTTTTACAACGAAACAGGGGTGTATAACCAATGCATCCTCCAAGTAGTAACTTATAGAGCTGAAAATTTGAACCTAACCAAGAGACAGATCTGTAAATTGAGAACGATGCTACGTGCACATGAGAAAATTATGCTGGGCTTCACATGGAGGGACCACAAGACAGCAAAGTACACCCAGAAAAAGACAGGAGTCAGGGACATCATAGAATCTATCAAAGTCTTAAATAGCAGTGGGTTGGCAATTTTGCAAGAATGGCGGACTATTGATGAACATTGCAACTCATGACATGGATCTCCTGAGATCACATGCGCAACCGAGGCTGGATGGAGGGACGAGCTAGACAAATTCAGAAAGTATTGGCTCTGCAACGCCCATGATAGAGAAGTGTGGTTAATCCTGAGGAAGGTCTATGACGCTGAAAGACCGAAGATAATGATATGCATATGTATGTGAGTGCATGTGTGTGATAAGATATTAGCATGCGACAATGTGAATAAAGAAAGACCGTTTTTTTAACTAAATTTTATTCGAATCAATGCGCGAGAGTGCATAGTATTATATTATCATAATTGATAAATCAAATCGAGTAATCTACTTGGACATTTTATTCACTATATACATATATGTATATATATATATATATATATATATATATATATATATATATATATATATATATAGATGATATAAGATCTTTTTCTTATCATACACACAGACATATATATATATATATATATATATGTCTGTGTGTATGATAAGAAAAAGATCTATATATATATGTATATATATATATATATATATATATATATATATATATATATATATATATATATATGTCTGTCTGTCTGTGTGCATGTTAAGAAAAAGATGTTAGTATTGGACAATATGAATAAAGAAAGACCGTTTTTGGAACTAAATTTTGTTCGAATCGAATTATTTTTGCTTATGAACGAAATCATCGCCGTTATTTCGCTCTCCGTCGTGAATAATTCGATTCGAGCTAAATTTTGTTCTTAAAACTGTCTTTCCTTCTTTACATATATGTGAGTGCGCGCGCGTCCGTGTAAGTAATCTGAACTTATTCGAATTTTATACTTGTTAAATGTATGTGAAAGTGAATCGTAAATAATTGTATTGCTCTTGGATGACGGGACAAAATCTCCTACCCCCATAAATCAAGGTCAAGTATCAGTAAGTGCGTAATAACCTTCATAAAGAAGTCAATACATATTTGTTTATTTGTGAAATATACAATATTTTCATTTAAAAAAATTATCATTTATAATTGATAATAATGGTACCAGCAGGGGACTTTACAGGTTTAAATACTAAAATAAAAAACTTATTCAAAGTTTTTTTTTTTTTAGTTACTTCAGTCACTTATTTCCCAATGTCTATCAATGAAATTCATGTAATTTTTTCCGGTGCTTTCTCCCCTGTTTTGCAATACTTAGCTATTATGGTACAGTGTGTGAATCTTCTCTTGTTGGGATCATTAGTTGTTTAACATGTGACCGTTCCGGGGGGTTTTAAAAACAAAACAATCATACTAACATGGCACCCCAGCAGTATTGACCAAACGCCACTTCTCTTTCAGCTATGATTTTGATATGTAACTCATCTCATGCATATAATTTGTTATTTTACACAGTGTATCATTAAAACTTATTGTACATGGATGCCATTTCAAACTACCTTTTTTTGGATACAGGGCTTGCATACATAGGTAACCTTAAAATATATTCAACGATGAGAGATCAGTTAGTATAAGAATAGGTGTGACACGTTGTTCGTGTCACTTCTATTGAGTGTCCACCCATGTGAACATTGTGTCGGTTTCAATCTCAGACAGCAAGCAAATCAACATTATATCATGTAAGAATATCTATCCATCTCTCTCTCTCTCTCTCTCTCTCTCTCTCTCTCTATATATATATATATATATATATATATATATATAAATATGTAATTGTCGGATCCAAAAATATGTGTCTCCAGGGGTAAAATGTTATACAGTTTTTTTGAAGTTATGAATTTGTCAAAATGATCGGGAAAAGTGTTCGATGACTGTTTATATTACAAGTCAAATTCTAAGTTTTTGTCAGAGCTTGTACTGTGGAACACAAAAAGACAATTCTGGAAAAAGATCGCTATATGCTATTCCAATGTCTAAAAGATGTCTTCAAGAGAATTGATTGACCTTCCCCTGGTTTGGTTCCTTTGAGAAAAAAATTTTTTTAACCGAAACAGAATCGATATATTGTTTTCTTCGTATTTTGTTTTTGGGGTGCATCCTTTGTTGATGAAGTGGTTGCAACATTCATATGAATCGAAGATATATAAGCATAACGTTGAAGGTCGGATGTTTGGTTGTAAGGGTTAGGGGAGATATGCTACGGGAGCCTAAGGTCCTCGGCGTATCAGTATTTAGTCTGATTCAATCTATAAGTTTGATTTTAATTAATTATTTTGATATTTTTGTTATGTGAGCTCTCAGTCTAATTGAAATTTGATTTTGATTTTAATCAATTAGTTTAATTTTTAATGTTTATGTTCCCCCACCTATTTGAATCGTTGTAGTTCTTATATCAATACTAAAGACTATATAACTATTATTATCGTATCGTCTTACTTCAAGTTTGGGTATCAAAGCGATGTTGGTATCAAATTAAAAGTAATTTGGTGCCAGGGTTACAGTTAGTCAAGTTTTGGTCCTATTTTTAGGTTGCATTAAACCATTGCATTATTATTATTATTATCATATATATATATATATATATATATATATATATATATATATATATATTACTAGTTATATTTCATAGTTTGATCTCGACAGGATATACCTCTAAAATACAAAGAATGAAGAGAACACTATATCGATTCTGTTTCGGTAAAGAAAACTGTTTCTTCTGTGGACCCAAACCAAAGAGAGTGGGGGATGAATTAACAAAAATGGAGACGAGATAGACACTAAGCAAGAAGAGATGACAACAGATGGAGCGGAAGGTAGACCAATCAGTGCCCACGTTACAGTGAACAAAAGTAATTGGGTAAGATCGAAAAGTTTGCTGGTAAGACGTGGAAGAGGTTAGCACAATCAAGGTCAACATAGAAGGAGATAGGGAAGGCCTTTGTTCAGCAGTGGACTCATAACAGCTGGCGATGATTTACCTGAGTATGAATCAATTCTCTACGTAAAGTAAAGCAAAAGTTTTTGGTCATATTCACCAATTTAGACTTTCGAAACTTGACCCTCTATCTTATTAGAATATCGGGCTATTATGATTAATATGGTGAAGAAGAGCCCAAACCTGAATTACCACCTCTAAATTTAGGAGGTCTACTTAAACGCTGGTATATGAGCTGTAAATAATAATTCACACTGCTCTGATTTACTCTGTTAAGACAATAGCTTTTAGATTTTATAGTCTATATAGATCATAGTGGTGTTCGAATTTTTAGTTATCGACGTTTTTAATCTCTGTCAATATACTCATCTGTTTAGTTATCCCTATACACATGTCTGTGCACTATCGAGCTGAAACGTAAAACCTATCCGAAAGACGGACCCTTAAACTGAGAACCATGAAACGTGCACATGAAAGAATCATGCTCAACCTCATATGGAGAGATCATAAGAAGTCACAATATCTCAGGGAGAAGATAGAAGTCCGAGGCATCATTGAATCAAATAGGCGATGGTGGTCGTCATGGTCATATTGCAAGAATGGCAGACAACCGATGGACATCACGACTCACGACATGGATCTCCAGAGATCACATGCACAACCGAGGTAGGCAGACAACTAGATGGAGAGACGAACTAAACTAATTCAGAAAGTATTGGCTCCGCAATCCCACAATAGAGCAATGTGGTAAATCCTGAGGAAGGTCTATGTCCAACGACAGACATTAAAAACCTGATGATGATGATATGATATGGTATGGAAATCATGACTAGGCATATTTATTCTTTATCCCCTCTTCTAACAAACCAAGCCATATAATCATAGAAATAAAAAAAAAAGCAACATTTGTTTGCTTGCCAAAATTCACTTGACGTGTATGTTTGCATCAACATTTCCCAACATTGCGTGACGCTTCGTCGAATTAACATGGCCGCCCTGTTACGGTAGATATCACTTCCGGCGGTCCAAATCGATTTTCCAGCGTTGATCAACCTGACCTACTTCGCTTCATGAAAAGCTAGAGAATTATAGGTGATGGTTCGGGTCGGAAGTTCAAGCCCAATTACTGCTGACGTGAATAGTGATGGGAAAAAAACAACATTTTTAATCGTGTACAAGTCGAGTTTTATAAAACTATGTTCCGATTCGAATCTTAGGAGCCGACATTAACGTGGATAATAGTTTCTTTAAGTTGATGTCCATACAGTATAAAAAGTGATTGTGGCAACTTTTAGATTCAGACACGAAAAATATTTGCCAATTACAAAAAGATGATCAGTTGTATAAAAACTGTATTGTGTCCTGAAATATTTGTATGAAATATTTTAATAGAAAATTCCACAATTTCACTTGCAAATGTTCTCTATTTCTAGGTAAATCATTATCATAATATCTTGGCTTCGCTGCTAATAATCTATGGAAGGACTCCATGATCAGTGTTTAGCGAGGCCAACACGACACAGACAGGTTCTTTTCCTACAGCATTTACTGGAGAAGGATTGGCCCCTGGTGGATGTACCAAATTTACGGGATTGCCTTATCTCAGCTCTAAATTTCGGTTGGATCCATGAGAAGTGAATTTGAGCAAACCACTCCCCTATAACTATTGCTGGAATAGTAATGACTATAAGAGGTTATTCCAACCCTCATTATATGTGGTAGGGGCTTCACAAAGTAGAAAATTCATGTGTACAAAGTCTGTGTTGAAAGTGTCCAGTCATTTGATAATGAATAAAACTAACCGTCGATACTGAAACAACTGCAGCGTCAAAATTTGTTAAAGCAATTTTTTGAAGAATAAATACGGTCAGAATAAATACAATTATAACATCACGGGTGCTTTCCATCGGAAAACACTTGAAAAAAGAGTTTGAAAACATCTACAAATACGTAAATTCCGGATAATCAAGTTGTTATTAATATACCCGTCAGAATAAAGCTCCAAAAAGCTTTTTCCCCAAGAAATAAAACACATCGTTAGAAAAGGGTTTATTTGCGTGCTGATGCCAATTTTTAAATTTATAGACAAAATTATACGGCCTGGAGCACTTTAACATACAAACAAACATATGAACTCACGCACATAAAATAGGTAGGAACCTTTCATCATCTATGATGGCAACCATTGTTCAATATAATGTACTTATAGTCATTGTACCCCTATAAAGTATTACCCTCCGAACTCCACACACTTTTACCAGCGTGCCTTCCACTTTTCAAAACTATTTGTTCCTCTTCAAGCAGCTACCTCGTCACGCAGTTTTGAATTCCCCCATCTAATTCAACGACCAGAGGTTACAAGGAGCCAAAGTTCCTAGAGCACAGTCTCACTCAATAGTTTCCCAATACCGACTGAATAACCCTGCAATAGAGAACTGTCAACATAGAAGATGCAAAACTCGGCAAGGCAGACTACTACATCGAACTAGGAAAACGAATCTCCATGAGACCTTCAAAAGAGGAGGGAATCAAGCGAAGAATCACTTTGAGATGGCAAGCCTTCGGCAGAGCAAGCTCAACCTTCACAGAACCAGATGATCCCAATAATCTAAAAACGAAGAGTATATAACCAATGTATTCTCCTGATGGTCACTTATGGAACTGAAACATGGAACCAAACCAAGAGGGAGGCCAGAAAACTGAGGAGTGTGCAACAGGGAGAGATCACAAGACAGCACAGTATATAAGGAAGAAAATGGGTGTCCTTGACATCTTAGAAACTATTGAAAAATTCAAATAGCAATGGACAGGCCATGTTGCAAGAATGAAAGACAACTGATGGACATCACGTCTCACAACATGGATCCCCAGAGATCATATAAGAAACCAAGGCCGACAGAACACAAGATGGAGAGATGAACTGGACAGATTCAGGAAATACTGGCTCTGCGATGCCCACGGTAGAGAAGTTTAGCAAATCCTGGGGAATGTCAATGTCCAACGACGGACGTTGAAAGACTGATGATGATGATGAGAGCGGTTGCGTACACTTGCAAGATAAAGGTCCTCCTGATTGGTTTCCAAGTTACTTCAAGGCAGCACTATCGGTTCTAGATTTAAAAAACAGATTGATACTTTCAAGGATTCTTTGATACTTTTGGTACTTTTTCGTGAAAAGCCTAAAGCTACCTATAAACAATCTTGTATGTATTCATCATCGTAAATGGAGCTTCCTGATAAGCTTTGCTTAGACTTGAAGCGTCAGTCATGGGTGTCAACTGGTTTGGGGGCGAATCCCCCTCTCCCTAGATTGGGTTTTCTTGCCAAGGCCAAAATGTTTGAAAGTTGCCACCTCAAATTCAATAAATGATAATGACGCCGTACGATTGTCTTATGTAACCTCATCTTGAGGTTCACACACAAAAGATTTCTATATTAATACTCACTTGGTCATCCTGTATTCAGGCTATGCTTTTCTATCAACGGTCAATTGAAATATTGTAAGAGAGTGCGTCGTACCTGATAACACTACAAATGACGGGTGGAACACCTATCGTGTAACGGTTGATATATTCCGAATACACCCTTTTGCTCCTACAGCTGAAATATATGCTTCCCCATCCCCAATATATGCTGTTGCTCCCCCCACCACAAGAAAGTGACAGCAGACGCCAATGGCACTAGTCTTAGTTTTATAAAATACCGATGACAAAATGAAACTTTTTCCTCGGGGAAGAAAATAAAAGGCTTCACTTGAAAAAAAAAAAAGTTAGTTATCTCTCTGTCAATATATATTATATTTCAATAAGTAAAGAAGAAAAATCTCCTCTCCAAATCAATTTTCCATCGTGTAAAAAACATTTTCAAGGTGTAAAAATGCCAGTGGCTGAATTCTCTCCCAACCACTAAACAGTATGAGTCTTTTGTTCTAATGTCTTTATCTAAAATTCAGTTGTTTTATTGTATTTGCAGGGCATTTGAAAATAAATCTTTGGGGCTTTCTGCATGAAAAAAAATCATGGTTATCCTTGCTTGGCTAGAGCTGAGAAAATCTCGGTTATAGAATTTTAACTTATAGCTATATAGTTATTTCCGTTTTTAAGAAACATTATACCAAAATATAAAACTTTTAATTCTATTATAACTTTGATAGCTGATCAATGTGTTGTTTAGAACCATCGGCACTACTTCATAGTTTTGTTGCATAATTGAAGTAAATAAAATCAAATTACGCGATTTCTTCTTTGATTTCAAATAGATTTTTTCGCTACATCATCGTTTTGATTAACTTTCGAATCGCATGAATACGTTTCCTTTATTCTTATTTTCCTTAGCTAATGATAAAATGAAATAAAATCCTTTCTTTACGATAAACTATATAATTGAAATAAATTGCATTGTTTCTTCTTTGAATGAAAATAAAATCATTTTTTTTTGTTATGCAAAGAGATTTCTGTTCGATTGTTTTGCCTTGCTTCTTAAAAATTAAATCTTTTCCTAATAAAAAAAACAAAACATATTCACCTATCCACCAGTAACACTAAACTATATGTCAACATAACCATAACCGTAAAAGCTATGCCTCACTTATAATTGAATCGTTTTTGATGAGAAAAAAAAACCCTAAGCCGCCAGTAACAAATAACAATATGTCATCATAACCGTGGGAAGTTAAACAGAAGCAAATATACCACGGATGCTCAATGGAACTAACCATTTTCTCTTATAGCTAACTTCGGTCCTAAATAAGCAAGGATAGCCCCAATTATATTCACAAACACGCTGCTTGATTTGCTCTTGATTTGGCCACAAAGATAACAGTTTTCAGATGTTACAGCTACTATGTAAGTTATGATAGAGTGGTTTGTTCAAGTGCTCTCTCACCTATTCTATCCTTCGTCAACAACTGTAGCATGCCAGTGATAGGACGTTTTATGATGATGTCTTACGACGAAGGAAAAAGCAGGAAGAATTAGATTAGAAATCTACAGTGTATTAGAGAGGCATAAAGAGAAGTTTCCATCGGAATTTTAACTGAGATCACCAATTCAGATTCACTAGCCGACAAACGTTAAGCCATCTGGTGCCCCAGATCACCGATTCCAATTTCCCTGCCAACGAGCATAACGCCATCCAGTGCCTTGGTCCGCCGATTCGGATTTCCCTGCCGACAAACATTACGACATTCTGTGCGTCGGATCGCAGATTCCAACCCCCCTACCAACAAGCATCACGCAATCCCGTGCCTTGGATCGCCGATTCCGATGTCCCTGTCTACAGTCATTATCCATCCAGTGATTTTCATCGCCGATTTCGATTTCCCTGTAGACAAACACTACGCCACCCAATGGTTTGTATAGCAGATTCCGATTTCCCTGCCAACAAACATAACGCCATCTAGGGCTCCTTCTCCCATTTGCAAGTGAATAAGCAACAAACGTTGCATGGTTCTCACCATGCAACGTGCACATGAAAGAATAATGCTGGGCCTCACATGGAGAGACCACAAGACAGCACTGTACATCCGAGAAAAGACAAGAGTTAGGGACATCATAGAATCCATTAAAAATCTCAAATGGCGGTGGGCTGGCCATGTTGCAAGAATGGCAGACAATCGATGGACATCACGACTCACAGCATGGATCCCCCGAGACCACATGCGCAACCGAGGCCGGCAAAATGTTAGATGGAGAGACGAGCTAGACAAGTTCAGGAAGTACTGGCTCCGTGACGCCCATGATAGGGAAGTGTGGCAAATCCTGGGGAAGGTCTATGTCCAACGACGGACGCTAAAGGACTGATGATGATGAAACAACAAACATCCACCTTTCTTCAATTTTCGGACGATAGACAACTTGCTGCTTGTTTACAAGGCCCCAGTGTCTCTACGGACTTGAACACGGCACCATACTGTACACTTGAGAAACCTGGTATCAAATTAGCAAGCATTTTACCTCATCAAGTTTACGACATGATTGACCGGCCCTCACAACAGTTAATAAATCTTGTCATTTAGCCTTTAATACAAGCCCATCGCTGTCTCCTCGAGTATGAAGTTTCACTTTCGCAGAATACAAGATTTCGTTAATCAGCCGTCTTGCTATAACTGGACGCAATGAATAGACAGTTGAAATAAATTGTCCAAAAGCACGATAAATCTAATTTCAAACTACTATTCCTGAATGTTTTGGACGAATGCAAGTTCGTATAAGGAGGCATCAGATTCAATAGTCTGTTTGCATGATCGATGATTATTGCCCTGCGTGTTCTTCATGGATGTAACTATTTGTGTCATCTTACGATCTGAGTCATCTATTTAGAATCGTCTCAGGCTTTAAAGGAACAAAGAAAACGTCAATTGCTCATTGTTGTCAGATGTGAGTTTAAAGAATGAACGTCAAATGTTTGAAGTGGTTAGACATCACTTTTTGATTTTTGGATCTTGATGTTAGAGAGATTTTCAATATTTGCATGATCTATATGGAAAGAGGGTCGTTGGAATAGATGTTAATAAAGCATTGATTAGTTTTGGCTCAAGACTACGAGGTAGAAAAACCCGGTGACCTTCGAACTTACCATTAATGATCGTTCGTTTGACTCAGAGAACCTTTGTCAATACAAAACAACCCGTGAAAAATCACGGATATATCTGAGTTTCCCAGATGATCTATTTAAAATACGCACATACTGCGAACCAGAATTTGACACGATTGGACCAGAATTGGCTGATGAGAGACACTATTGAGATATGAATGGAAACCTATTTGGCAGATGAGTGGGACTGCCAATTCTGGTTTAGTCGTGTCAAATCCTGGTTAGCAGTATGTGCGTATTTAAAATGAATCATCTAGAGGATTCAGTTTTCGTCTATATTCTGTTTCTCTCTCCTGTCAAACCTGGTTCACTCATATTCTAATTCTCTCACACGTCACTCTGCAGCCAATTCAGTCCCACTCATCTGCCAATAGTGTCTCACTCATCAGCCACTATTGGTAGATGAGTGGGACACTATCGGCATATGAGCGGGACAAAATATGCAGCTGAGTGACAAGTGACTGAATAAGCAGTTGAGTGAAACAGATTTGACAGGTGACTGAAACAAAGTAAGGACTAAAACAGAGAGAGAGAGAGAGAGAGAGAGAGGAAGAGAGAGAGTGGGAGAGAGATAATAGGCGCATGAGAGAAGAGGAGAGAAAGAATAGGGCATCTTTTTCTTTCTTTGAATAATTTCCTGTTTTGTATCTCTCTCTTTCTTTCTAGTTCCCATTTTTTCTCACTCTCTGTGGTGTCCTTATTTTTATCTCTTTCTCTCTCATGTCCCTATTAAGTACCCCCCATCTTTTATGTCCTTATTCTTCTTCTCACTCTCTCACATATCGTAGTCTCCCTCTGTGTCTCTGTCTCTCTGTGTCTCTCTCATTTCCCTATTCTTCCAGTAGAAGAAATAAACTTTTTGATGGAGTTGTCTTGGCTTCTTCGTGAACTATAATTCGATATCTTGGCCTTTTTACCCAGACTGAAATACCGAGCACTTGCAACGGCGGGGAATACTCAGTTACCTTCGACAGTGTGTGTGTGTGTGTGTGTGTGTGTGCGTGTGCGTGTGCGCGTGTGTGTGTGTGTGTGTCCGTGTGTGTGTGTGTGTGTGAATGTATGAACGTATCTGTATTACGTGTGCGTGTGTGTTTGTGTGTGTGTGCGTGTGTGTGTGTGTGTGTGTGTGTGCGGTTGTGTTTTATGGACTGAGTCGCATTTACACACCTCGATTACTTAACATGCAGAGCCTTAAAATCAGTTGCATGCAGGAATATACAACGTAATGTACATCTGGGAAAATACTGCAATTCCTCTCAACTTTTACACACAATTCAGATCAACATCCATGATGGATTGTAGCTGGATTTTATTCTAAGTTTGGTAATGAGTATCACCGAGTCGATACTTGATGTTGAACATCAGCAACTTGGTTTCCTATGACCGTGTAGCCAGACTCTGAAGGGTATGGTTGTGCCCCTATTAATAGAATGAAAAATGGAAAGAATTCACGTAAAATATGTGCAATTATTTCAACCTCTTTGAAAAAGGAAAAAAAAAAAAAGGAAACAAGAAAAGTGATTTTAAAACAAAATCAAATGTGTTTGTTTGATCTGGAAACAACCTTTAAGTGAATATATACAAAAATAAATCCTTACAAATAATAAATGAAGACGAGACTAAAAAAAATAACAGGAAGAAAACTCATTATTTAAAAAAAAGAAATTGTCAGTTTGTAATTTGTCGGTTTAGAGATGAAAACGAAAATGAATTTAAAATTGTTTTCGATTGATATTAAATTGCTGGCCTTGGGGTTATTTTCTGTTTTTCATTTTTGAAAAAAAAGTGTCTGCAAAAATAAGCACTTACGTAGGCCGGAATGATATTGCATTTACGTTTAACGCTATTCATAGGTTTGAAAATATTTTCCAAAGGAAGATCAAGGGTGCCGATGACGCAAATTTTCAGGGTTTCATTTTGAAATCAGTTGACTTTTGAAAATATTAATTTTAATGAGAACACAGTAAAAAGAAAGAGTATATCCGTACCTCGCAATGATAAATCACCGTGAACCTTGTGTTTACCAGATGTAATTATCTGAAATTATCTAAAAATTGTCTAAAATCATCTGTAAAAAGTGGATCTTTCGTCTAAAATTATCTAAAAATTCCATCACAAGATGTTGGTATTATTAGTCTCAGAATGACCATAGAAGCCTTCAAAGGACACTTTGTAGCTCTGCAATCGTGACCATGGATGACCAGAGACATAAACACGCATACATAGACAGAGTCGAGTAAAGAGAGAATAATCTGTGACCTATTGGTTGGTAGGACGGGCAATTGGTAAGGTTACAGGGATTCGATAACTGTATCATCCTTGATATTCCGACGATTAAAAAAAAGCATGCCTACCTGCATCTTAGCTGTACGCCTCTTCTACTTAGATAAGGTTTCATAACAATGCCCTACTCCCAGATAGTGGGGCAAACCGTCGTGTACAATCCTCCGGCGTATCTTGTAGTTTTTTGACTCCTTAACAGCAAAAAGGTTTCGCTTCACTTTTCAGACCTTATAGGGTAAAAGGGTTTCTCATCATTTTTCACCTCTTGTATGAAAAAAAAAGTTTTATTTTACCTTTGACCTCTTGAATTTTGATCCCTTAAAGAGGGTTAAGCTTCCTACACCTTTGGCCCTTTGAAAGTGGTAGAATACCCCCCTTTCACTTTTGACCCCTTAACGAATTACATATTAACACAAAGAAAAACTTATATATATCCATATATGTATATGGAACGAAAATCGAGGCCCCAGTTCAGTGTTATGATTATATTGTAACTAGAACCCTTTTAAACCCTAAAAACTTTAGTAAAATTAAAAAAAACTTTTTTTCAAAACCTAACGAATGCATGATATATTTGGTCGGGCTGTTCCCAAGTTTAGGTGATTGCTATAGCATGATAGACAAACTGGCACACCCCTCAATTATATATGTAGAACATACGTTTGAACAGATCTAACGAAAGATTCAAAACTACTTTTTTTTAAATTCTAAAATGAAAGAAAGTATTCCTTCGATGTATAAACACAGATGCTAATCAAATATTTAGTGTTTTATTAAAATTGGTACTCCTGTGATTAGGTGATCAAGTACAGTGCTTGATTAAATTGCATGGTAAAGTCTTTTCAAGCTAAGAAGATAATTAGAGACAACGATTCCTCTGTGAGACACTTGTTCTTCGCTTAATTATACCAGATGGCAAATGAACAAAGAGAAATTCTATGACGCTTTTAATTTTCCATTTTAATCGTTGAGCCTCGTCTTGACCCCATTTCTGCTAAATGACGCACACACACGCGCACAGACACACACACACACATATATATGTATATGTCAGGGAATGGGGTCGTATACATACATAATAGTAATGGTTAGAACTGTTGGACCTCAGAAACCTTCATACCTGATTGGATGATTGTAGAATACGTTTTTTTTAAAGTGCATAGGCTGGTTATTCTCAGGAACCCAAAGAACAACTATCGGCCAGCTGCTGAAGAGTGCAAGAGGCACGATATGTTTGCATACATCGGGTACATGTTCTTACATACATTATCTTTTATACATCAATAGCTCTATCGACTGTGATAGATATTTGGCATTATGATTAACGCTACTAAAACGGATAAAATCTGTCTTCATTTGTTTCCTGTTTGTTTGTTACAAATTGAGACAGTATATGCATCATATATATATATATATATATATATATATATATATACACATGTATTTATATATATATGTGTAGCCTGATACTGTTATTGGTTCATTTTTTTATCCGAAATGAAAAGTGATCAATGGAGAAGTGCATCGAAAAGCGAAGAGATTACGTTGTAAAATAGATATTTTCATGTTGAATGGATACCTCTTTCATCATTTGGCAATGGAATTGTTGATTCCCCCATGTATATATATATATATATATATATATATATATATATATATATATATATATATATATATATATATACATATATATATATATATATATATATAATGTTTATGTGTGTGCATGTGTGTGTGACAAATTATCTCTTGGCACATGACACACACACACACACACACACATATATATATATATATATACATATATATATATGTGTGTGTGTATATTTATATATGTATCCCATTGAATACGCATATCGCTTGCTAATCTGTCGCACGCCAACTACACGCACTCAGATACCTAACACGTTGTCTTCCAAACACATCCTCACTCTTGAACTGAAAAGGAGTAATGTACCACAAAAGGGTGGTCATCAGATCTAACAGGTGAAGAGATTACTTGTAATGATGAAGATATCTTATTCGTAAATCAAAACTCTATTGTTGATACCGTACACTGCAGACTTTGGTGAAAATAATATCTCAGTATGGTCAGAGGTTATCTTCAGGTATCTAGTTAACAAGCGAAAAATAAATGAATAATCAAAATGAAATGCCCATCTTTGCAGTCACTACGTTTTTATATAGCCGATTAGAGTCTAACGATCAAAGAAAACGGACATCATTTACGAAGAACCAATGTTTTTTAACGGATGTAATCAAAAGGTGATGATTCGTTTATTTAGGTATTTTCTATTTGGAGTCTGAAGAAGCTTTCAGACAAACATAAAAAACGGGCATAAGAATATAACGGTCTTCTATAGACGAAAGAAAAAGTAAACAAACCAGCGGCTTTTTTAAAATCAGCATAAGGGATCGATCAGTTTTAACCGTCTTGATTCTTTTGCCATTGAAATCAGTGTGCTGATCTGTGAAGTATCGCGTAATATTTGATGTACAACAACAAATACATGTTAAACATTACATGCTCAGACGTCTCAGTTCTGTGCGTTGTAGACCATCCATAACACCATGGAATAACCACATCGATTCATCATCACCAGTCTTAAACGTCTCTTGGTTAGGTTCCATGTTTCAGCTCCATACGTGACTATCGGGAGAATGCATTGGTTGTATTCTCTTCTTTTTAAGATCATTGGGATCATCGGGTTCTTGAAAGTTGAGCTTGCTCTGCCGAAGGCTTGCCTTCCCAAAGTGATTCTTCACTTGATTTCCTCAATGCTGATGAATTAAAGACTATACCGTTTTTCTTTAAATAGGTTTTTATTAAGTGGATGATTGACAGGGGAAAATACGATATCCAATAAGCTTATCTAAATCTGACACAAAACTCTGTGCATTAGATATCTGGAGGTGATCGAACCTAAAACAGTTGTTATCAACTGTAATACTACTTTGCTTACCTCTGCTCCAAGTCGTGGCGTGCTTGACCATCAAAAACATTTTTAAAGCCAAGCAATCACTTCTTACGTTACTGGAATTGACAACTTGATTTGTTCAACTTGTTTCAGTGCAGCATTTTTATTTAGTGCTGAATTTCTTTTAGCTTTAGCAATTCTAAAAATTGACCCTCAAGCTGAGAAGCATACAGTGCGCACCGGACAGTACTAATGATGATTCATCGAATGTATATCGGTTGAATAGAAAATAACATGAAGAAATCACAAGACAGTACAATATATCAGAGGAAAAAACAGGAGTCTGAGATATCATAGGATCCATTAGAAAACTGAAATGGTAATGGGCTGGCCATATAATGGATCCCCATTGATCACATATGAAACCGTGACCTACAAAATTTAAGATAGTGTGACCAATTACACAATTCCAGAAACTATTTGCTTAGGGTCGTTCGTGGCGACTGACGCTAAAAGACTGATGATGATGATGACGATAAGTTAATAACAACGTTTCCAATCTACCTATATACGTTCAATCAATCACGATTAGCACCTGAAGGCATTTATTTGACAAACAAATGTTGGTTTTATATGTAACACTGATAAAAGTAGACAGTGATTCAAATCTTGCAAATACCAAATGTTACCTATTTTCAAACTCATAGAATTGAATATTTTACTGATCTGTTTTTTTGTGTGTGTTCACAAAACAGAATCATTTCTTTTGATGTCTAGAAGTTTTTCTTAGTACCGTCCCTTTCAAGAATAATGAATATCTTGAATCAGATATCTTTTTTCCATCATGGAAAAACTAAACAAAACAAGTTTCCATCGTCGGAGAAAGCAAAATATGCCTTCTTGTAGGGTTACTCTAATATGTAACAAGGACTTATCTGTCAGTGATTTATAAAATCTAACTTAATTACCTTTCTATCTGTAAATATTTTCTATTTGAAGATGCAATATTACTTTTCGAACAACGTAATCTATCTAGGTAAAAAGTCATACGTACCCATTGTCAAAAGGGATGTGCAGAGAACATATGACGTGTTAGTAGTATAATGTATTTCGTCATAAATTGGCACTTTTTATGCAAGAATGACGTCTTACGTTTATAATGATAGAAACACAGCAGCTAATGCTATAGCTTTGTCAAAAATTGTTAGGGTTGCTTTGGAAAAGAATGCTTAGTCTAAAACACAATAAAGAAAATAAATACTTGTGCCATAGGAGGAACTAAATCAGCTCTAATCGTCGTTTCAGTATTTCTTTCTGAATTTCTCCTCTCAAATTTCATTGCTTCTCAATTCGCTTATTTTCTTTCATTCACGATTCTTTTGCTATGTCTATATTTCATGACACTATTGGCCTGCAAGAGATGCGTGTTCTTAATGGCGAAATTATTTTTCTTTTCGTTAGTTTTATTCACTGATACAAGCATTTGGTTACTTTCTTTTACGTTTTTTTTCTCTTTCATTGTCCCTTGTATTGAGTTTCTCTTTCTTTGCTCAATAATTTCTCTCTTATATTCAATCTTTCTTCCCTTTTTTTTTCATGATTTATTCGTTCGGATTTATCTCTGCATTTTTTTCGCTTCAATCGATTCTATAGCTTAATTCTTTGATTTTTCTTTCATGCATTTAGCTGTTGAAATTTCATCTTATACCTATCTTTTTTATTGATACTTAACTTTGAAAGTTTTTTTTTGTCTTAGATCGTCTAGCTCCTTTTTACTTACAACCTTATTTTCTTCCTCCCGCCATTCTTCCTTTTTGTCAAACTGCTATCAAATTTGGACTTTATTTTCCTATGTTACAATAATGACAGTTGAAAATGACAATGACCAGACTAAGAGCCAGTGATGTTATGTAGGAATAACAGTGATGCAGTGACGTACCCAAAACCTAGGGAACAAAAACTAATCAACTCCCACTTCTAAAGCCCAACATAAGCTGACTTATTTTGCTTAAAGTTGCAAATCCTATTTACAGCGAATGCTAAAAAAAGAATTAAAATGAGACAGAGTTTTTTGTATGGAAAAATTAATTCTGTTTTATTTACCTTTTAGTTTTTAATCAAACAAGGCAGTTAGACCCCCAGCACTGCCATGGTTGTCTGCTTTATACTCTTTTGTTTTCTTTCAATGTTATCTTCTTTTTTCTTTCCTTCTTTTTTTCTCTTCAGTTTCTGTATTCTTTTTCTTTTCCGTTCAATTTCTCTCTTTTTCGATCTCTTTCGTTTTTTTCATACATTTCTTCTCCATAATTTTCTTCTATTTTGTTTTTCCCATCTTGTATTCATTCTATCATTTTCTTATTCCTCCTCCTTGTCTTCTTTCTTTCATTCATTTCATTCTTTCTTCTCTTTCTTTCTTTCGTTGTTTTTGCTCATTTCATTCACAACCTTTTGGTTTATTTGTCGTATTTTCTCTCTTCCTTGATTGCCATTTTTATTGAGTTCACTTTATTGATTGTCGGCTCTCTTTCCAGTATTTAATCTTTTCCATTTTCCCTTTTTATTTACTCGTTTGGATTAATCTCTGCATTTTTCGCTTATGTCAATTTTTATTGCGTCATACTTTCATTTGTACATTTAAATGCTTACGTTTTATATCATACCTATATGTTCAGAATCGATATTTCATAAATTCACGTGCGTATCTTCGTCTTTTATTGACCAGTTTTATCGTCTGGATCTTCCCAGTATATTTTTCATTCATTCATTCTTTACACATAAATTTGTTTTGTTTTTATTAAATCTGTCTTCTAGTTATATCCGTTTCCGTCTTCCCCCCCCTTTTCCCTTCATTTTTTTCCATCTTTCCTTATCTTCATTCTTTCCTTTCCTTCCTTTTTCAGCCATTTTTTCATTTCCATTTTTTTTCATAGCTTTGCCTCGTTTTTATAATTTTCATATCTTTCTTTCGTTTCTTCTACCTTTCTATTATCATCTTCTTTTCATTCATTCTTCATAATGTTTTTGTTTGTTTTGTTTTTTTATTTTGCATCTATCTTCTTTTCTCTCTTCTACCATTCATTCATACATTGAATATTTCTTTCTTTCTTCCTTTCTTTGTTTCTCATGATCCTTTTGCCTTTCTACATTTTTTTAATTCATTCTATATCGTTTTCATGCCTCTCCTCTTTTTTTTTCGATTCATTTTGTCCATCCTAGCTTCCGTTTTTCCTTCCTTCCTTCCTTCTGTCTTTTCTTCATTCTTCCCCTTTTCATCCCGAACTTTCTACCTTGTATTGTTATATTTTTATAATTCATTCATTCATTATAGTTTCTGCACAGTCATTAACCTTTCATTTTCTTTTATTAATCCACTCTTCTTTCCCTACTTTCCTTCTTTATTTACCATCTTTCTTTCTTTCACTCTTTCTTCCTGATTATTCCATTTTTTTTTCAGTCCTTATAATTCCTGTATGTCTTTTTCCCTATTTGCTTCATCTTTCTTCCTCTTCCTTCCATGGATCAATTTATTCAATCTTACCCCCTTTTGTTTCTCCTTTCATTTTCTCTTCGTTTGTACTTTTCTATCCTCAAATATTATTCCCTCTTTCATTCATCAGCAATTGTCTTTTCTGAATAAAAAAAAACAACCATTTTCCTTCATATTTTCAATAACAATTTTTCTTATTCCTTCCAGATTCCTGTACATTCTTCCCTCCATTTTTTCTTCATCCCATCACATGTCTATATTCCTTCCTATCGTTTATTTTTCTGTCTGTCTGTCTGTCTGTCTGTCTGTCTGTCTGTCTCTCTCTCTCTCATCAATCTTCAACCGAATTCCATAATCCTCATACGGCCTCTCATTTATCCTTTCTCCCAATTCCTTCCTCCTTCCTTCTTTCCCTCCCCTTCAATCCTTCCCTCCTCCCTTCCTTCCTTCCTTCCTTCTTTCTTTCCCTCCCCTTCAATCATTCATCCCTTCCTTCCTCCCCTCCTTCCTTCCGTCCTCTTTTTTTCTCTCATTTTCTCCTTTCCTTACACTCTTTTCTTCTTTCTATTTTCTCTTCAACGTGAAGCCTTAATGTCCAGTGCTCGTTCTTTAACGTCAACCTGTTGCCCTGGCAACAGCCATGTCTCTACAATCCTCTTGTTACAGACGCCTTATTTGTTCGATCTGATTGAAACCTTTTTCAGCAACCATCCGCTGACAATGCCACAATCCCGAGGCGAAATCAATATTGATCGAACCTTGTCCTTTATGTCTCACACCCAACCCCGCTCTCTATCGAACTCAGCTCACTGTTACTCTGCTGTGCGCCTTCGCTAAAGCGAGAAGTCAATATAATGGCGATCGTCTGGGTCGAAAAGTATGCTTATAGCTTTGATTTACGCTGATTGTGTGAGTTGTCTGCAATTTGATAGTTCAGTGACGTATTCTTTTGGCAGCCCTTCGCTCCATCCAATTCGTTTTTTTTCTCGCTTTCAGTAAGTTAAGCAACATCTTACTAGTCCAGTTCCACTTGAGTAACTACATGAAAATTATAGAAATGGCGAGGGAAAATACTTTTGTTAGCTTAAGACAGCTTTTCCCGTCCATTATTTTTTTTTTAAATCAAGATCGACAAGAGCGGACGAGGTTGGGTATTAGAACATGAAAAGTAAAGCAACGTTATGTATGGCTATTTTCAAATAAGTAACCGCATTAAAATATAGAGATCTACAAAAAGAATATTATATGTATCACATAAGGTCAAGAGTGACTTCTAACTAAAGTCAAATTCAGCTTCTTCAACGTTAGAACAATATTCACTAAAAACTTATCTTACATCCACCCCTCCCACATATATACACACACACACACACACACACACACACACACACACACACACACACACACACAAAATGAACTGTGTCACACATTCAATCACTTCTTGACAGAAGGTCAGCTGAAAATGATAAGATGTGATCATCTATTTACACGGATAACATGTTTGAATCAGTTAATTATTCAGTTTTAAAGTGAGTTAGCAAATGTGAAGAAATATCTGAAAGTCGATAGAAAAACGGGAAGATATACTCACTGAAATCATCACAAGCCCAGTATATATATATATATATATATATATATATATATATATATATATATATATATGAGGAATGCAATGCAATGTAATAGAATATAATACAATATCTAACGGGTGCTCGATACATTGCACTTTAAACACTGAGTTGATTCAGAGTAGAGCTTGAGATATGACTATGGACTTGCTAAATCTTACTGCATTAAATATATATATACATATATGAAATAGCACATCAAGGTGTTCCTACTGGCTAGAATGTTGTTTGTTTCCCTCTCAACTATATATATATATATACATATATATATATATATATATATATATATATATATATATATAAACAAGGTTAATTTCTTTGATGATTCATAAATTGAATTATTGGTGAAAGCGAGCTGGTGCCCAACGTGAAAAAATTAACTGTAAGGTTAGTGAAAAGAATTGTAAAATTCTCCGGTGGAATAGGTTGCTAAAAAATTCACTCAAAGAATTTCAACCGTGTAACTCAAATTCATAAAGAAAATATAATGGTTTGGCGTGCAATGTGATATTGAAATCGACTCAACGGATCTAATATTCACATTGGTGAACACTCAATAGAAATAACATGGAAAATGTGTCAGGTCTGTTGCTATACTGATTGATCCCTCGTTGTCAAATACGTATTTGAGAAACCTCCTTCAGTAAGCCCCACATTTCGAAACACTGAATGATGTGTAGTATAAATCAACATTCATATACAATATATTATGATGATACCCTATATAAATAAATAAACAACATGTGATATTGAATAAGCGATACATAAGAATCATACATGGAGGGGAGCTGGTATTCGATCAACACTGCTGGGGAGCCATGTTAATATAACTTTTTTTTAATCCTTGGAACACTTACATGGTAAAGAACTGATCATCCCACCGAGAAGAAAATTACACATAATACCATGATATCAACGTCCGTGTGAAACATAAGCTACACTGAAGAAAATTACGTAAATTACTCCAACAGCTATTGGGGAAATAAGTGACTGAAATGATAAAAAACATTTTTGAAAAAAAAGTTTTTTTTATATATTTAGTATATAAAGGCAAAAATCTTTCTAGATCACACACACACATACACACACACACACATATACATACATATATATATATATATATATATATATATATATATATATATATATATATATATATATATATATATATATATATATTGTTTGTTTTTTTTTTAAATTAAGTCCCATAGAAATTCAAATGTATTCAAGAATATTTTCATGTAAGATATGGAGACAAATAATGGTTTTCAGACCAATCCTCTGGCATTGAGTGTTTAATCCTCACTGGGTGTCACTAATATATTCAATGTCATGACATCATACGATTTGGAGCAGCCCAATCGAATTAAGACGATGCACAAGGACTAAATATAGTAACGTGAGCAGGGGAGAAGCGATGAGATGTTCGTGTGTATGTGTTCATGCATGAGAATGTATTTGTGTGTGTGACTGTGTACACACCATTACAACATCTTCAAGAATATATATATATATATATATATATATATATATATATATATAAATGTATATATATATACACACACACATACACACACACACATATATGTATATATATATTTATTTAAAAGACAAAATCGAAGTCAACTGGAGGAATTTTCGTGTCAAAAATAGGTCCTACATGCAACCCTTCTTTCCAGAATTGTTCAAAACCATTTCTGGAATTTATGAGAAGATTTCCGTAGATATGACTGACAGGTATATGCATCGGGCCAGTAGGAGTTCAAGCTTCGGAGAGTAGATCAGATCACGTTATAAGACAGACATCGCTGGCAGTGCAGCCAACGGGAGGGTGTGATCATCCATATGGCCTTCCTACGTGCTAGAAAAGATTAGACGAGGGGTGGAGAAGAAGCTTTTCCTCCTCAAAGTCTCCTTCTATACCAAAAAATCTAAATAAAGCGAGACCACAACAATGATAAGAATGTTCGAGTTATAGTCCTTTGATAACTAAGATGGCGATCCTTGTCTTGAGAAGAAGGTATCATTAAACGAAATAAGGAGTTAATACTAATGATGCTGGTATGCAACAAGAAGACATAATGTTAAATTGCTGTTAAATTTTCTGTACAATCAGTGCGGTTTCTCAAATAGCATTTTGTGGCAATATGACAGACTAAGTTAAGCTTAGAAAATTACTATAACATCTGGTTTTTAAAAAAGAAGGAAAAAAAACACATTAAGAATCTATTTTACTTTGTAATTGGGACGGATCCGAAAGCGTTTTTCATCAACAATATAAAATCACACATAAAAATGCCCACTGGTGGCATGAATCAGAATTCTCAACAACGATCTACATTCTCAACCGATTTTCTATTTCATTCTCAACGAGCCGTGTAACATAAGTGCTTCCATATGTTTTATACGCTATGATGCTCAACACTTATTTCCCTGCTGAGCAAAAGAATCCATACCGAGCAGGAATTCTCACTGGCCCGATGTATACACCTGTCCATCATATCTACGGAAATCTCATAGATTCCCGGAATGGTTTTGAAACTTTCCAGAAAAAAAAGGACGTATGTAAGACCTATTTTTGAAGCAAAAACTATCTTTAATCGACTTCTATTTCGTCTTCTTTTCTATAATGTTTATACCATTCTTATTCTTGAAGGTCTTGTGATTGATGCACACACAGACACACACGCACACACTACCATGCATGCACGCATACACACATGCATATGCCCACATATCACGTCCTGATAAGAGTCATCAAATCTTTGTAGACCCTACAGAATAATTCTTCGTCTTATCTGTAACTTTTGGAGAGCTGTCTAAACATATGCTGTTATCAAGGAATCTCGATCAATCAAATTGAATAAAACCCGCTTGACAAAGAAAATTATGAATAGATATTTAAACAACCACACATTGAGTATTGATATGTACTAGGCTTTGCTTAGTTCAACACAAAGTCAAAGTATAGAATACCAACTGAGGATCGAACTCTCGATACCATTTTGCCGGACGAACGTGGTCATCATTGCTACTCGGTGGAGGTATTAATTTGTTTTCTTATCGATATTCCCTAAGCTAAGGCCAGCGTGTCTGAAGACTATTGGTCATCAAGTACTGATCGAACTCGCTTCAGTAGGAATGGTGTATTGGACTAATTTGATCATTTATTAATCGATGGCGAGGCGCCCGAATACTAAGCTGGACTTAGTATGACACCAGTCCATAGATGTTATGCACATTGTGAGAATCAAACACTACAATACCGATGAGCCGCATAACTAGCCTGTTAATTGTTACCAAACAGAAAGTGACCCATGTTATTTATATAACCAAGTTTTAGCGAGATCCTCCATAGTACTATAATGATAATAAAATTTCGCTGAAGTACTACTTTATCATATATTTCATAGGTGGTAATTCAGCCCCTGTTGGTTGATACCGTTTTCAAAAGGTTTTAAGAACGCTAACAGTGTTGTTCCTATTTCAGTTCAAAATGGCGTTGACCAGCAAGACCGAAATATTACGAATAAAAAAAATGAATTAAGTAGTACGTTCTATGAAAAAAAATCAAATATATAAAATCATACCTCAGTTTGAAAAGGTAAAATATCATAAGACGGTGCAAGGCAAAAAGGTTTAATGCGATCAGTTACAATAGAACTGACTACAATAGTAATGAAACTAGCTTGCTTATCATTGTTCCACCAAAAAGTGTCCAAAAATTAAGCTTAACTTAGTACTGCACAAGGTCATATATATGGTGAATTCCATGACGGACATGCTGATAATTGATCATTGTGTGAATATACTTACAAGTAATTATAAGCCACCTCTGGTTTCCTTGTCTTGGATGTTAACTCGGATGTATAGCTGCAAATATTAAATTCTATTCCTGTGACATAAGGTTTGTCCAACTTTGACTGTCAGTTCTTGTCTTCTCTCAGAAATACATTCTGTTCATTCCTTCTCTATTACAGTTCATTCTCTGTATATACGCACGCATACCACACTGTTTAGTCCTCTTTCAGGATCGCCTCTAACCGAATTGTCACGTTCTCCAGACAAACCTTGTGTGCACATCTGGGTATATATATATATATATATATATATATATATATATATATACTAGTCATTATAGATTCTTACAAATGTATACGTATTTTTGAAGAAGTATGAAACCATCTTGAAAGTATTTCTAGGTAATCAAAATTTGATCAATAGATCTGGGAACTATCTCCGGATATAGATACACACACACACACTCACACACACACGCATATATATATATATATATATATATATATATATATATATATATATATATATATATATATATATATATATATATATATTTGTTCGGTGGAATGAATCCATGCGTGCCGAGAGAGATTACCAAATATAAATAGGATTCCAGAAATGTTATTAAGAGTGAAATGACATAGTTAGGCATCATGAAACGGTGATATTTGCAACAAAACTAAGCTTCTATTGTTAGAATATTGATGATGAAGAATAGAAGCCTTTGAGTATTACTGAATAGAAACATAATTGGAAGTCAGGTCAGAAGTAACATTTATTCCATGGACGTTTTGCATATTGCACTGGAGATTCGAGATCTGATTATATATATATATATATATATATATATATATATATATATATATATATATATATATATATATATATATATATATATATATACACGCACATGTGAGGTGCTCCTCTGAGAGCATTGTTTGTTGATAGAGCAAAGGCTCAAAGTCCAGGAGATATGGATTTCTGACCCAGCTGCTAAGTTCTCAATTAAGGCCTCCATGAACCATCCAGTGAGTATCAATCTCATGCGTTTGTGAATGGCATAGGGAGGATCAAACTCAGCATTTCAGTCAGCTTACATATGTTCTAGGCACCCATTTTACACCAAAAGTATTGAAAGTATACTTACTCAGCTTGGCTAGGTCTTGTACAAAATGTACATGGTAAGACACCAAGTGAGGCTCGAACCCACTGTTCTAGCTATAATGATCGAGACTTCCTTTGTTCTTATCACTTGAAGGCAGACGCCCATAAAAATAGGAGACAGAAGGTAGATATTTACCATTTCTAAAATAGGAACGGTCTTGATGAGGACTTTACTCATTATACAAACAATGCTATGCCTCATTAATATGCTAACTTTTGATCAATATATACACACCATATATTTTACAAATACCAAAAACTACAATTTTAGATGTATCTTTTTGCAAACCAGTCAATGACTGAGTAACTAGGAGGACATCGATTTGAGACTCATTTTGTAATCATTGAGCCATCATAAAAAGAAACATTTATAGTCTCGTATAGTCAAGTCGACCAAGAGACAGACTCACGAACTGAGAAACATGCAACGCACGCATGAGTGAATCAAGCTTAAACTTACATGGAGAGATCACAAGACAGTACAGTGTATCAGGGAGAAAATAGGGGTCTGAGACATCATAGAATCTATCGAAAAACTCAAATGGCGCGGATTGTTGCAAGAATGACAGACAACCGATGGATATCACGACTCAAAACATAGATCCCTAGAGATCATATACGAAACTGAGATGGACTAGACAAATTCTGAAAATTCTATAATAAAGAATCGTGGTGGATCCTGGGGAAGGTATATGTCCAGTAGCGGACGATAAAAGACTGATGGTGATTATGATGATGATGGTCAAGTCAACAAATTAAACAACCAAATCGAACCCTCTCAAAAAGCATATGAAGAACCAGAATTTTAAAAAAACAAAAACTAATTGGCTACAAACATGCTCCGGGGCCCCCTTAGTAACCACAGAAAAAGTGATAACCATAGTTCTAGCTGTCCTTGTATGATGCGATCAGACGGACAGACGAAAATTTTGTGAATTACAGTAAGATGGATGTCAGCAAGTTATGAGTTGTTTGTGACTACTTGAAAAACAATGGAACGTGTCGAAATACTGTTTGGAATACATTTGTAATTCCCATCCATTACAGACATGAGATCAGACGTAATTTCATTCAACCTCCCCTTTTGTGAAAATCTAATTTATATATTATGGAGGATTTGTGACCACATTTTTAATGACCCTTCGAAGTTTTCAACTGACATATTTTGTCGAGGATGTTATGGTGAACGTTGTTTTTTTTTATAAGGTTGTATATATTGCATTGGTTTTCATGCTGTGGGCACCTGATTTTATCAGAAAGAAAATGTAAGAATTAAATTCAATTATTGTCTGCAATTTGCTGGATATTTCGACGCAATCTTAGACCAATCTCAAAAGTCGATGTCAGAACCCTTACAGTATTGAGAATCAGTTTGTTTTGTTCTTTTCAAGATTTATCAAGATTTCTTCGTAAAATCTAATATTACCTTGCAGACGTTTTTTCCACACTGAGTTTCTCTCCATCGTCTGATTGAAACGATGTACCACAAGAACAACACGCACATATTTGCTAAGTTTCAAATGGAGCATTCGTCTTTATGCTTTTCTTTCAGTCCAGAACTTGAATTCTATAGCGTAACTGCTTTTTCATTTTGAGAGGAGTCAAGTTGGCAAGCTTTGGATAAAGCAAGCCAAACTTTCAAAAACAAGAAAAAACCCTTTGGTCCTATAAAGACAGGTCTACAGCTAATACATTCTCCCGATATTTACCAATGGGGCTAAAATATGGGAGCTAGCCAAAAGATTAACCTTCAAACTGAGAACTATTCTACAAACACTGGAGAGAGAATGATGCTCAACCTTACACGGATAGATCACACGACAGCAAAGTATACTGTAGAAAAAAAATAGGAGTCAGAGATATACAATCCATAAGATAATTCAAATGGCAACGGGCTGGTCATATTGCAACAATATCAACCGCTGGTCATCACAGCTCAAGTTGATCCCTGAAAATCATATGCGAAATAGTGACTGACAGAACTAGGCATATTTAGAAAATACTGACTCTGCAACGTCTATAATGGCAGATCTTGGGAGAGATCAATGTCCAGCGATGGATTCTAAAAGACTGCTGCTGATGATGATGATGATGATGCCTAATGTTCGCTACCCTTTGGGCAGTTCTTGTTTTTTTTTTAATGTTTTACCTTATTTTGGCCGCCCATTCCTTTCGCTTCTTCAATTGTGTAAGTCGTGGGCTGAAATCTCTGAGATGGTTTTATATCACTTTATTTCGATTCGAGAGTAAGCTTTATCATTGTAAATCATTCCGTAGTCTCCCCATTGTAAGCATCGGGTCACATAATGAAACACAAAAGGGTTTGAAGTAAAATAAAATAAATGAAATAAGATAGAATAAAAATACCACGTTATCCCATGTTAGTTTATAGTGGTGAGCAAAAGGTTAATTAAAATATCAAATGATTAAAAAAAGATTCAAATGCAAACAAACATTTTTTTTATACATATGGATGCCTCGCCGTAGAGCAAGCGTTAGCATGCTAACCACGAAGTCTATAATTACCGAAATTCATTTGTCACTGCTGACTGAATAATCTCACGGAAGTGTGATCGGTAAACCATGCGCAGTAAAGTACATAATTCAAATTATACCAAAGCTGCGAAAGTGGTTCGTAATTTTTTTTGAATGGGTCTTGCATGCATTTGTGTGTGTGTGATTGTAAGTATGTGTGTGTGTGTGTGTGTGTGTGTTCTTGTTTATGTGTGTGTGTGTGTGTATGTGTGCAGAGTTATCGACCAGAGTTCAGTGGTTAGTGCGTTACTCTTGTATTCGTTCACAATGACTTTAATCACATCTCGAAATTTGTTTAAGACTTTTAGCCAGACCCAATATTGTCAGCTTAACTTATATAGCTATCAACTCCAAATAACGACGACGCATCGAGGATCGAACCTTCTGGCGAAGACTCCGGAGACAAACCTCTTGAGCCTCGCTCTATGACAGTTGCATCAGTCCAGTGAATGTTTCAAGCCCTAAAAAGAGTGGTTCATGGCTCTCTGAGCTCGACATGCATCTTTAAACAAATGCAAAAGAATTCTTGGGATGACCTTATCAAACCCGATTTTCATAAAATAGTACCATAAAACATGAAAGTGAGGCAAATCAATTTATTCCGGCTAAAGACGCCCTTTTTTGATATTTTTTTTCTCTTTAATATATTTTCCGTCTCGTTTACCGAGAAGAATGAAATCAAAGAGTAATATGTTCATCAAGGCAGTTAATTCTTTCATATCTGCTTCTTGCTCGATACCAATCCAATTTAAGTAGAGAGAAAGATGTCAGCTGGTCCCTATCAATCGTTCTTCTGCTACTCATTTAGTCGCACGACTGATATTGCTTTCATCTTTTCCATTCTTTCTTTCTTTCTTTTATCAAGGACAGAGTGAAGGAAATAACATTGGTAGAAGCAGAACAAAGAGAATCATTTTATGTGTGACTGGGTATGTTGAAAGTATTGGTACTTTTTTTCGTTTGTCTCCGGCATACTAAATAATTGTAGCTATTACAGTTCACTGTATTTTGTGTGCCATTTGAATTTAAACAAAAGATGTTGAGAACATTTAGGCAACTCAACTGCTATCTTTTATCGAGATTATAACCTAGGACCAAGGTTAGATTTCGGGTTAAGGGTTAGTTAATCAGAAAGAGCAAAGGTTAGTTTGTATTGAGGTCTTTACAAATTCTATTCACATTTATTCAACAAGCACAAACATAATGAGTAGTAATTGCAATAATCATTTATTTGGGTTGAAAGTATGGAAAGAAAACTTGGCAGCTGAATTCCATTTTCCAGAAGACGCTGAAAAATGTTGGAGATTCCAAACATTTCCTGCTGTCTGCAGTTTGACTGGTGGGAGAACATTTTTTTTTGTAGAGCCCACCTATATCATGCAACCTGGCGTCAAATCTCGTACCATGTGGAGATAACGATTCCCTAGATCAAATCACAAACTTTCAATCATAAATTGCATTTGGTGGTTGCAAATAAACAGACCTGTAGACACAGATGTGTCGTGCTCAAATTTATTTGCAGACAAAGAAAACTTATGCAGCACAATTTGGTATGAAAGTGAACTAAAATGAAATGCGTAGAATCTTTTTGTTTCTTAACAATATCATGAAAAGGAAGGTTGACACGGGTGAAACATTGAAGAGGTATTTGGCTGCACTATTAACATTAGGAAAACGAACAAATTCGTGCTCTCGATTGAGTCGCCCAACTGCATCCTGATTCCATTGGATGAACACTAGATCGCACCCAGTTAGGGGGGTATCGTGCTATGTCCGAAACCTGTTCGTAGTGTGTCCCTCAAAGTATTGTTCAAACTATCTATTTAATAGATTATTCTGTAACTTGTGATATCACAAGAAGTATTTATCAAACAAATATCTTTCTTTTCATAGATGATGATGCTGAGGGTAAAATATTTACTAATGTAATTTCCTTTTTTTTTTTATAAATTAAGATATAATTCGCTTTTATGGGAGCTTCTCGAGACCTTAACAGCAATGTTCTCCACTCAATTCGATTAATTCTCACGTACGATTTCAAATCAGAGCATAATGTTGCTGGAGTTACAGCTAACATACTGCTAACACTACTACACTGCAAACTGTTCAGCGATGGTTCGATAATTTTCCCCTGAATATTTTCTTTTTTTTCAAGCATTTTTGAACTTCATATCCGTTATGAGATGAATAAAATGGGAGTCATAATTCGTACTTTGTGATTCAGTTTCGGAGTTTGACGAAAAATTTCTCAATGAAGGGATTATACATAGACAGATAGCAGATGAAATGAAACCCTAATCTTGGACTTCATTTAGCATCGATTGAACCCTTGTCCCGTTGTATGTGGGATTTTCGGCTTTTCTTATCTCTTCCCATTGATTCTACCGACACTCAACCATCATCCTACCATACATCATTATTTATGTTCTATCTTGACTCGGTGAATATTTCTAAATTTAGGGAATAGATTGGTGACCAAGCTTGCATTTCGTAAATCTTTACCTAAGATGTGTTGTAGGAATTTTCAGTAGTTAGTGTGTACGTCATATCTTAAGTAATGAGAAAAAGATTTTCAATTACCAAGAATTAATACAAACGTCACCAACAGAATGGAACTATCATACATACAACGTGAATGCATTACTAATTATTTTACTATAGAAATGCTTTTCAACCAATTGCCGTACAAATGCATTGAAAATCTGGAAGAAAATTAATAGTCATTGGTCAAGAATTATTTAAAGCGTTAATGACAACATTATATGTGCAATGGGACTGCATTACTAATGATCTTGATATAGGGATGCATTGCCAATAATTTCGCTGTATAGAAATGTATTGCAAATGAAGAAAACATTCTCTTGGTAATGGGTTTCTGTCTGAGAAAAGCTAGTATAAGTGTGATTGAGTGCAGTCATAAATATTGGCTGTGTATAAATTATCAAACAAGGAAATGAGGATAATGAATGTTTGAAAAAAAAGAAGTCTTATCCGCCATTACCACCAGCTATGTCACTGGAAACTACAACAACATTGATAATCAAGCAAATTCACACTGACCCCACCCTTGACGATATAGTGTTAAAAGATAAATCCTATTCATTCGTAACTTTTCTCCTAGACAAAGAGTTTAATGCAGCAGACGCTATGCCCGAGTGACCCTACATCTTTTTCCTTAGCGTCTGGCGTCAATGAACATCTAATGGAACTATCCAGGCGAGCGACTGGCCGATCGTTGGCTTCGCTGGGAATTCACCAGAGGCAAAACAATGCCATTCCGTGCGAGAAAAGGACACATAAATCTTTCTATTCCCCTGTCTTTCAGTCTGCTTGTCTGTCTCCCTCTGATCGTATCTGTTGATTCAAGTCTATCCATATCTATCTATACATCTATCCGCTTAATCTGATTTTATCAATAAAAATATTTTAGTTTTCTACAAGGAGTTATTTGATGTCTACTGTACGCTTCGATGATGATGAGCGGCTTGTGTAAGTCTTAACGGTTACAGAAAACCAAATTGGCAAACCGAGTTCGCATTCCAGCTAAAGTAATTTTGTTCGCAGTGCACTAATACATCTGTGAAAGGTATAAATCCACTTCTCCCTGCGCTCTATCCTATCACACACTACTCTCCTCAGATCAACTTATTTGCCCGCTTAGTAACAGCTGCTGCTCTCATAGCCAATCTTGTAATCATAATTTGATGGGCTACCAAAACTCGCAAGACCTCTTTAATCTTCTCACCAGCCCCATCGGAATAATTGACTATTTGATTAATTCTTGAATAATTTTCAATTACAATGATAGGATTTAAGTATATTTCTCGACAGTATCGATTTTGGAAGTAATTTCCGTTGAAAAATAACTTTTGAGATCAGCTGTTATTCGACCGTGTTTTGACCCAATGATATATTAAAGAATCATCAGAGAATTTCGATTATTTTCAATTGTATTAGACGTTTAACCCTTATTTTTTTCTCCTCTCTTATCCTGTACAATCTCACTTTTACAGTTTCATACCTCTTTGTCTTTCCATATAATTTTGCCCATAGAAATATATGAAGACGGCACTTTGAAAAGTTTATTTAGAAAATTTTGAAAGTGTCCAAACAATATCTACAAATCAATAAAAGCGCAATAAAATTTCTCTTACCTCTCACAAGTTCCTATATGTGAGTCTAGATTCTCGATTATTACATAATCAAAAACAAAAAGCAGAAATTGCCTTCCGATTACAAATCTCAGCTTATCTAAGAGACTCAGTGTCTCTTCTATAGAGCCGATGATTGATAAGCTTGTAAGACAGTGTGAAATTTCACATCGATTTATCTCTTTACCAAGGAAGAATCTGAGACTCGGTTAGCATATCAATATAAAAAAAAAAAAAACAAAAAAAAACGGCCCCAATGGGAAATGACTGTAACATACTGCTTTGAATTTCACAGCCATGTTTTCTTTCTTTAGTTTAAACCGACCATCTATCTATCTAGATGTTCAGAAATTCTCATCCGTCCCGATACGTAACAGACATTGCTATATTTTAATTTCCATATCACTGTCTCTAACATTTCATCAACTTTTCCAATAAATGTACTTTATTTTCTGTCTTCACTCTACATTATCTATGTGCACCTTCGAGAAAAATTCTGTCCTCTATTCTTTAATGATAGTCTTTCTTTAATAAATTCACCTCCTTCTTTTCAATTTAAATACGCATCATCTTTATTTTCGAATTCAAGTTTTTCTCTCGTTATTAAACGTTCTTTCTTTCTCTCTATCTCGCTTCCTTTTTCACTCTCTTTCTTTCTTTCTTTCTTTCTTTCTTTCTTACACGTCTCTCCTTCCATGAATACATGAAGTTTTTGATTGAATTCAAGTTAGTCTTATTATTCGCGAATCCAAGTCATTCTATCTTCAAAGGATGCATTATTTTCATTTCTTTCTTTTTCACTTTCTTATCATAGCTTTTACTTCTTTCTTTCTTTCTTTCTTTCTTTTTTTCTTTCATTCTTTCTTTCTTTCTTCCTTAAATAACCCTCTCGATACATTTTTTTCCCTTTCGCACACCTCAAGCTAGCTATAAACTAAACAGTCTGTGATTTCACTAGACGCTTGGCATTTATTTATTTCTTTTTGCAACCCCGAGAAGTCCACCAAATACAAAACTATCAACAGCAACAAAGGCAGGACATCTCTAAATCGAGACGGGAATTTTTCGTCAAATACACAAGCAAAATGGCCGTCACCCGCTGGCGAATACCAATAACACATTTTAATTAAACATTTTCAAACAATGCAAGTAATCCAGACAACATCGGACGAATTTTCCACTTGCAGGGATACAATTCGACCGAACAAGTATGAGGCTAACATTTTTTCAGACCACTAGTTTCGATTACTACAGAGAAAGACATGTTGAATGTATAAATCTAGCGTATGTCGAAACCGTCTGGCTTAGAAGGTTACTTTTGAAAGGTGCAGTAATGTAAATGAAAGCGAGAAATTTCTATTAAGAAAGTAGGTATTGATTCATGAGTCACAGCAAAATCAATGATGACGGCATCTTTGTGAATTGAGTTGAAAAAATGTAATAAAGAACAAGTTAATGTTTGGGTGAATACATATCGGGGGAAGACTTAAAGAATCGAAGTCCTATTGAAGAAGTTGATTGACTGAGAGAGTGGTTTATCATGAAATTTGTGGTGTTATGTGGCACCTGTTATAGCTATAGTGCCAGTCGATATCAAGAAAGATCTGAAGGGTGTGACGAAGCTGATGATGATTAAGAGAAAACGCATAATCTTGGAACGGCATGAGACGTAAAGAAAAAAGAAATTCTCATGTTTGACTTACAGATTTATTCCCCTTTAATAAATTGAATTTGGGGGGACAAATATTCTTCGATAAAGTTGTCCATATAACTTTCATAATCAGAAAACTACGTGTTTGTCTGAAGATGATTCTGTATTCTACAAAACATTAGTACGTCTTCGTAATAACTTTTAAACATTCAGATATAGTTTTGTTAAGCAGGCTTCAGCCTTGCAAAAGATACAGAATCAATAGTTTCTTTTTTGCTATTTGTTACCCAAGCAAAATAGTATTGGTTAGCAGAGATCGCAAGATTAGTACTGTGACAACTCAGGTATCGTTAAGACTTCGGTTAATTATACATGGCTACTAATCAATCATTGGTCTGTAATTTTGTTCAATGTATTTTAGGAGAAATGGTGAAATAGTATACACGATGGTTGAAATAGCAAGGTATTTCCCACTAGTGCTAAATGTCATTTTTGTAACCAGATAAAACAACTGGGTTTCGGGTGCCGATTTCTAGGGTGGTCAAGCCTCTGATACTATATTTCTCCATATATTCCTCAAAACAATATTCCCTCATGTGACCTTGCATTGAACAAAAATAAGCTTAGTGAACGAATAAGTGCTGAATGTTCTGAAAAGTTGTTGAGATAATTGCGTTTTATTTTTCATTGGTACCAATAATCGATATTCAAGCAGAGGTAAAAGCCAGGTTTTTGAATGCTGATTTTCAAAACACGAACAGGCAGGCAGTCAGGGAATCTAATCTAACGCTTGGTTGGTGCAACTGAGATACATTCATTAATCGGCATGGCTTAGCTTGGCCTGGCCCCGCCTGGCATATGAAGACCCAGGAGGGGATTTATTTTTCTGTTGCAGGTTCGCAACCAAAATGGCCCAGACAATTTCTACTACAGCCACAGCAGAAGACTGTCTGACAACTGTTCCATGACAGTACCGCTCTTCCCCAGCTCTGGCTCCACGGTTTACTTACGTCGCCATGTCTCTCATTCGACAGTTTCCGTTGCCCACTGACGGTGGGTAATTCTACAGAAGATACAGATTTCAAGAAGTCCCTGTATCTTCCATAACCGTCACGTGCTCTAGTCAACGTCTGTGTGCCTGCAGCATTGATTCAATTGCCGTCTTTCCGGTTTTTGTAATGAAGTTATCCCGGTACAGATTGAAAATAATACAGAGGCAACACAGATGGAAGCATTAGAAGAGGCGTAGTTGGCGCAGGCAAAATAAGGATAGACAACACGAGGGGCTTTGTGGAGTATTATCTCTGTTTTAATTAAAGTTTTTGTTCCTTCAGACACAGTTGTACAATCTACCAAAGATATCGTTTGACTCTGTAAGTGTGCTGTCTCATATTAAAGGCCTGGAAAATTGTATCACACACACACACACACACACACACACATATATAAATATATATATATATATACATGATTTATCAACTTTTGATAGAGATAAAATATATCAGGAATTCGAAATCAACTGGAGGAAGAAGGCATCTGTTGCCTTGATATATAAGGACACTATTCATGTCAGATTGATTGGAATCTTGTCCTTATCCAAGGTTTAAAAGATCACACAGTGACAAGGAAACTTTAGATTCCCCATCGAGCTACATAAACAAACACACCGAGATATGAACTACCCACTAAATAGTCCCTTCATTTGTCTAAAGGTGTACAACCAATGCATCCTCCCAATAGTCACTTATGGAGTTGGAACAAGGAACCTGCCCAAGAGACATCGGCAGATTTGAGAACCATGCAACGAGCACATGGAAAAATAATGCTGGGCCTTACATGGAGAGACCACAAGACAGCACAGTACATCCAAGAAAAGACAAGAGTCAAGAACATCATAGAATCCATTAAAAAGCTCAAATGGCAGTGGGATGGCCATGTTGCAAGAATGGTGGACAACCAATGGACATCACGACTCACAACATGGATCCCCCAAGGTCACATGCGCAACTGAAGCCGGCGGAATATTAAATTGAGAGACAAGTTCGACAAATACAAAAAAGTACTGGCTCCGTGATGCCCATGAGAGAGAATTGTGGCGAATCCTGGGGAATGTTTATGTCCTACGACAGACGCTAAAAGACTGATGATGATGATGAGAGCGATCGCGTACGCTTGCAAGATAAAGGTCCCCCTGATTGGTTTCCAAGTTACTTCAAGGCAGCACTATCGTTTTAAAAAACAGATTGATACTTTCAAGGATTCTTTGATACTTTTGGTACTTTTTCGTGAAAAGCCCAAAGCTACCTATAAAGAGTCCTTGTATATATCCATAATCGTAAATGGAGCTTCCTGATAAGCTTTGCTTAAACTTGAAGCATCAGTTATGGGCGTCAAATAGGGGCGGGGGAATTACCCTCTCCGTGGATAAGGTCTTCTCGCCGAAGCGAAGTAGTTTGAAAGTTGCCACCCTAAAGTCAATAAATGATGACAGTGCCGTACGTTTGTCTTATGTAACCCCAACTTAATGTTCACGTATAAAATATTTGTATATTATTATTCACTGGATCATCCTGGGTTTAGACCATGCTTCTCTATCAACGGTCAATTGAAATATGATAAGAGAGTGCGTCGTACCTGCTAACACTACAAATGACGGGTGGAACACCTATCGTGTAACGGTTGATATATTCCAAATATACCCTTTTGCTCCGACAGCTGAAATATATATAAGTGTGGCGAATCCTGGGGAAGGTCTATGTCCAACGACGGCCGTTGAAAGACAGATTATGATACCAAAAGCAAACGATCAGCGAGGAAATGGGTGCCTTTTTAAGGAAAGGTCGGAAATGCGTGCAATGTTTATGAGCGTGCGCATGCGTAGACATACATTTTTATTGGATATCCACGTTGATTCCCCTGCACAGAAGAGATTAAACGTTGGAAATCTTGCAGCGTATGAACGAAAACATGTGTTCTTATTCATTTTTGCTTAGGCTTCAGAAGCAAACGCTTAGGAAGAAATTATTTGTTGTTCTGATTAGTTTTCTATATCATTTTTTTAGTTTTTCAATGTATTTTTAAAAAAAAATTCTTGATGCAATGCTGTGGTTGTTGATATCAAAGTTATATCGAGATTGGCACAGTGCAATCTTTCTAACCCTATTTTCAAGTCAGACGAAAAATGTTCCCTGATACTTGTTGCAAGATGGAATGATTAGTCTCTACCAAGGTTCAAAATGGAGGTAAGAGCATTTCATTGTTCCTGCCTAGTGAGGTTTTACTCGTTTTACACGTCTAAATCATTTTAGCTATTGAATATTTATCGATATGATTTTATCGATTTCTAGTTTTAGTAGGGTAATCTATCAAAATGCTTACTCTCGAACCTTTTTTTTCCATCGTAGAGTAACGGCGATGAGAAATTTTTCAATATATCTGCTGATGAGACACATGGCAGGGAAAGTGTATTTCTTCTTTCCCCCAGGGTGATCTTGTTCAAACGGAATAAATCTCAGCTGGAATATGGATTGCCATCGTGAATTTTATACAGATTGTAATAGTTACGCTACCAAGCAAGTTTAAACTTCTATATCAATTAACTGTTTGGGGTAAGCAGCTTAACGGTTAGTAATACGGAGAATTAGATCTTTAACTAGTTAAAACAGCTTGCATTCATGTAGCACAAATGCACAGTTTGTTCGTCATCACAGCTATCACAAAATATATCATCTAGTCATGGTTGGCAACCAGTCTGGAACACTAACAAAGAAGAGACGAACCAGATAATAGAGCCCTCTTAAGACGACCGGATACCAACTTCAATTCCATTCCACCAGCTCCTGTGGCGAAGCTGATACCAAACATATTGTTTTACTTTTCTCTGGACTACACCAGCAAGATAAAAAAGTGGGATTCTGTCGATTAGACATCTCAGGATCTCCATACGTTTCTACCATGCTTTTGCCTTGTACAATTCCCTACAAAATCTTTCTATTTGTCCCAGCACATGTTTTCTTTTGGCACTGATTATCATTTACCATATTTATATTTGTTGTGAACTGTCGACTCGATAAAGAGGAGGTGAAAAATTTCTCTGACAGATTGACAATTATTTATCACCTAGAATAAGCTTTCATCTGACGCAATTTTTGAGTTCCTAGGGATCGAGTGTTGTATAGTTTTTAACGTTCGATAAAACCCACGCACATCAAAACTGTTTCTGAATCCAAACGAATCCTACCTCAGACAAACACTGAAATGCAGAGGATAACGCAAGAAAACAGAAGCCAATCAAATTCATCTCATTAAAAGTCACATAACTCATATAGTTATGCATACAGCCGCATGCACATGCATAAAGACACGCACATGCACACACACAAACACGTGCATATATATATATATATATATATATATATATATATATATATATATATGTATGTATGTATATATGGGAATGTTCTAACGTATTTATATGTGAGTGCACATGTAGATGTATACACTCGATATAAATTGAAAGCTACACGCACGGAGATGTTTCCATGTTGATACATATACAACGATATGTGCCTTTGTATCCTAAAGATATCTCTACAAGATTTAAATATATTTGTATCCAAATATATGTTTGCTTGGCAAATAAAAGTATGTATACGAGCTGAAACAAATTGATAAACGCATATATATATATATATATATATATATATATATATATATATATATATATATATATATATATATATGTTAATTACGCATAATTCCCGTCTGCCAAAATGCTCTATTCCTGAGTTGGAAGAGCTTTGCATACAGTGGTAATAGACAGAACAGAGCTCAACCCTAAAGAAAGGAGCATTAATTAATATATATATATATATATATATATATATATATATATATATATATATATATATATATACGTATGAGTCTGTGTACATCAACATTTACGCATAAACATACATATGCTTGAATACATATATACATATGGAGAAATATGCTCTCAATTACATTTATATTCCTCTATAGCTTTTACATCTTTTTCACATTTATATCATTCCACTTATTGATAATTGTTACTCTTTCTCTGTCACCCCCTCTCTCTCTCTCTGTCTCCCTCTCTGTCTCCCTCTCTGTCTCTGTCTATCTATCTCTCTCTCTGTCTCTCTCTCTCTCTCTCTCTCAATCCATTGGTGCATCGTATGTGTATGATACATACCTTCATGGCTGCTCCTTCGTTTTCGAGAATGTCCATTGCATTATGTCACTCTAGAGGATCACTCTACTTCGCTCGGAGCGGATGTGACGTTCTAACACCGACAGGGATTAAAATTTCCGGTGCGAAATGGCATAAAAGAGAATTCATGGTTTGGGTAACGAGTGCGCATTTTTCATCTAATCTAGCATTCCTTCTAGCTCTCCAGCTGACTTGCATTCCTTTCCACGGATGTGATCAGAGTTGTTGTCAGTAGCTATTTGATAGTTCACGTTTTCATGGCTTCCTGGGTGGTTTTTCTACGCTATGACAGACCATCCCACAGACAGGATGAGTTAGTTCAAAGTGGTCACCTTTTTGAACGGGGACTCCAGTCAGATCCTTCCAAGGCATTTCTCTTCAGTTGTTCATTTTCAATGAGAGATTTCTTACACCCTCTCTGATCAGTCACAACAAAGTTTAATGCTCTATCTCCAGAGACTCCCAGAAATCAACTGAGATATTTGCGGCTTTGTGTGAGAGTGGAAGACAATCTTTGTACCTCATCTTTACCACTAACTAACACTCTATCTATGAATTGCTTGGGGATTTTTTCATCACTCATTTTTGCTGAATGACCATCTTGTCCTAGAGTATGCTTCAGGACTGTTGCTTCAATGCTATCACATTGACATCTCTCAAGCACTTCGACATGAATTCTCATGCTTATAAACCTATGCAAACATTGTAAGTGAAAGTACCCCATATGTCTCGCTGGTAAGGAGGTTGTACATCTTTATCTTTGTTCCTTGTGATATGCAACGTTGTCCCCTGAGGCATTGTTTCAGTTGTTCGAGTGTATCTGTTTTTTTTTTCCATTTAATCTCATCCAATTTTTTACCGTCAAGGGTACAGCATCTGTTGACAATGTTTACGAACTTGTCCACCACTGCCAGACGTTTGCCATATCCGGAGACATATGATTCGCCGTATGAGTTGCCAAGCGCACGTTGAAATATCACCACTATCTCCTTGGGACTAATTGTGAGTCCAAGAGCAGTGCAAGCTTTAGTTAATCCTTCAAGGAGATGCTGCATGTCAACCTCGTCTTGACCACCAGATCACAATCTTCCGCTCACCACAGATCTTCCACCAAATATTCAAGTACCTTGGGTTTTTTTATGCCAGAGATACGATAGCAAATATAGATACCATATAATCCTTGAACATCCTACAGAAAACCATAGCAGAGTACAATGCAAATAGTGTAAGTGCCAGAATATCTCCTTGATTCACTCCTTTTTAAACAAATATTGGTTTTGACAGTTTTACATTAACCCACGCCATCATGCCAACATGAAATTATCACTGTGCAGCAATAAACCTTTCAAGACAGTCAAACTTCCTTAGAATCTTCCATAACGCAATTCTGTTTACAGTATCAAAAACTTTAGTTAAGTCATCAAACACCTTATTCCACACACCTCTCCTGTGATTGTCTAGCCAAGAAGATCAGTGGTTCCACAACCGATGCAGGAACCTTATTGTGATTCAAACCAACGCGCAAAAAAATTATAAAGATACCGCTGCACCTTCTCACCACCATATTTGAGCAAATTAGCATTGATACCATCAATCTCTGGTAACTTGTTACTATCAAGTCTCAAAAAAGGGGGAGGATCTGCAAAACTATCTTCCACTCAGCTATCTGGGATACTATTTTCAGAATCCCCCATTAATGAATGGAGAGTGATTTCGAAACTCATTAAAAGTGCGGCAGCCACTTCTCCAAAGTACTAACTAGATCTTGAGAAAGTTTCTTTCCATTCTTGGAGCGAAGTGAATTGAATTGTAAGGCAGACAGTCCATATACCTCTGTCAGGGGATTTTAAGAACTTTAAATTATTGGTATTTGATGTTGCTTGTTTCTCATCGGCCGTTTACCTCACCACTAATCGTTCATATTATAGAGTCTTTGCGACACAAAGATTGTTGCGTCCTTCATTGCAGTATTAAGTCTCTATCTTTCTTTTGCAGATCTATAGCGTTGAATAATCGTGAAAATGGTCTTCTCTTCTCCAGTAATAGTGCTTCGATCTGTATATCATTCTGATCAAACCAATCTTGATTATTTTTCAGCAGAGACCCTTAAAACCGACTGGCAGCACAATATTCTGATTCTTTGGACGTGGGTCAATCTTTTCTAATGTTGATATCGTCCATTGCAGTTTTGAACTCCTTTTAAGGCTTTCTATCTATCAGACGAGAAACAGCTTTTCTGGAAGTGAACATCTTCTGACCCAACTCCTCGCCTTACATCAAATCTGGCACGTCACTTGCATACATAACCAACCAGCCAGCCAGACAGACAAACAGAGGGACAGACTAACTTGAAAGTAGGCATTATGGATCGTTCAGAAAACAACCCCTAGGGTCCGTTCGCGACTGACAGTTTTAGTGACAGTTTCGCACGACTGTTTCTAATACATTGTTGGGAGTACGTAACCACATACTCCACACTGACCCAGGTCTGTGCTAATCGACGGTTAGACCATTCTCCTACGCAAAAATCTAGATTTTTGTGCAAAGTCTATGGAAATTCAAAGCACCATTTGTTTGTTTCAGAGTACGGTGTGGAAAGACCAAGCAAATTTTCTCCGTGAAAAAAACAAACAAAACAAAACAAAAAACAAAGTGAAATCATTCATCAATTTAAAACTAATATTTTCTTATTTGAAAGCCACCATGTTTCAACTCTTGCTTTGCCAAGAGTGTTCTAACAAATTGGAACAGAGAAAAAAAAACTCACTTTGAGCAAATCACAGACGAATTTTCATCATCGAAAAAGCAGACAAGGTGCAGTTTTAATTCTCATGTACTGCCATAATTTAGTTGTTAAATGATTAACGAGCTTGATTTGTCTTTTCAAGCGGATATTATCGCAATGTTACACAATAGATGTTAGTATCAGATTTTTGAATAATGACTCTTTGTCGATGCTTATCGTGAACGTTATTTCCTGTACATATAAATACGTGTAAAATAAAGAATGTGTAAGCTGTTTGTTTTATCGAATACAGATGGTCCATGGTCGAGTAGCTTCTTCTGAAGCCAGCTTGTTCTCGTGGTTAGCTTTCATCGTGTTTTTGTGATTCGGTTCGTGATGATCTGTGTGAAGTTTGTATACGCAGTTGAGTAAGCTTATAGTCCTGTAGTTGTTGAGAGCAGGATGTATATTTGTATGTATATATCTGAAGATTCATTCGGTACAGAAAATAGATGCTTATTAATATGCATCATATGTATATAAGCCTCGTATACATATGATGCGTATACATATTAATAAGTAACTATTTTCTGTACCAAATGAATCTTCAGATATACACATACAAAAATACAATATGCTCTCAACAAAAAAGAAAACAAACTCTTCCAAACGCAAACCTGTTGCTTTATCCACAATCTTATGCGACCGTTCTCTCTCGAAATAGTACCACACACTGTAGTACACGGTCCCAGCGTTCAGAAATTCATTGCAAGGGATGGTGTAGGTCCCGTGGCGAATTATCGGAGAAGGAAGCAACTGAGGGAGTTTTTAGTTGTGTATCAGTATTTCTTTTTTTAAAAATCTGTCAGCATATTTACCATCGGTTCGTCTCTTGAAATCATATGGCATGAAGTGTTACACATTCCTACCTCTTCGGAAACATAACAGACTGTCATCCATGGATGTTCTGCTATCGCAGTACACACATTTTCGAAATGATTGCTATCTGACGGCGTGAAAGATCGTCCTAATTTGGCAATGTGTTCGGTAGGTATTTTTCCTAATTTTAAACGCTGGTGTCACTCGTGCCATTACGGATGGCTCGGAAATCTTCCCCAGGGGTCTTTTGCAACATTAAGAAATTCTGCAACCCAACCAATTCGAAACTGAATTTCAGTTCCCGTACAACTTCTTTTTCTTATACAATTTTTGAAAGGAAAAACGTCAAGCGTTCTACAAAAATGTTCACTCCATAGCACATGTAACTCAAAAAAACTGACGGATGCATCTTTACGCACTTTTCTCTGTTTAAAAAGTCAGCATCACTGTCACATAAAATTCCAGTACGCTAAAACGTCTCATTGGGGCACTGTTTTATAATTTGGTTTTTATGACCGAACTTCAGGCATATATATATATATATATATATATATATATATATATATATATATATATGTGTGTGTGTGTGTGTGTATATATATATATATATATATATATATAGATATATATATATAGATATATATATATATAAGTATTCGAACAAACAGACATTTCTATACTACTTGTTTGGTTTTGAGAGTTAAAAAGTGGAACATTACGCAAGGAGAACAATATTCTATTGCAATAAAAATGATAAGGAATGTATTTGATAATGTTTGGAGGTTCTGAATGGGAAATTTCTATGTATCCTTTTGCCAGTAGTATTCAATTATTAAGCGAAAAAAAAAGTTTTCTCTATCCTTCAGAAACTTTGTTCAGGATTGATCTCATAATAATGCAAAATACTTAGGGGGGAACACAGTTTGTATTTTTTCATATCATATCTTGCCCAGGTAACTTACTATTCTGATGTGTTATATTATTGGAGGGACTCATGCAAATATCGTTTGAAAAATTTTAAATCCGTTTCATTGAATTACTTTGGATCTTCTTAAAACTACTCATAAAAAATCAGGTTCTCACTCAGAAAACCGCCAACAGATATTTCAGTGCTTTTTAGTGAGTGGAAATAAAAAGAATGATTCGTAATAGATTCAGTGCTGTAATGAAAGGAACAATTACGCATGATTGGATGATTAGAAGCAAATCATCACCATCACTTTCCATACATGCCAATTCTGAGAAGAATGAAAACGCAGTTTGTTTGTTGAAATACTAATGAGAAGTACGGTTTATATGGTACTGCTCCTGATTACTTGAACAAACTCATAATCTGTTTTTATTGCTTGATATTGCAAAGGTCATTTAGGATGGCAACTCTTCCAAATAGCAACGGGAGTTCGCCTTTCTGATACTTTTGATCATTATAGAACAAGATTTTAGGAGGATAAAAAACAAATTTTCTCATTCATTTACCAGGAATTTAAAACTGATTACAATAAAACATGACTAAGATAATGTTGACTGCAATAAAATGTTGTTCATCTAACGTAATGCTCCTGCTTTTAACTCTGAAAACCAAGCGATTAGAAGAAAAATATATGTTTGCTCAAATGCTTATGACAAATACTATATATATATATATATATATATATATATATATATATATATATATATATATATATATATATATATGTATATATATATATATATATGCATATTCCATTATGCAAGCAGATACATGAATATTCCATTAAGGCCGAGTGTTTACAGGTCTGACGTATCTATAAACTTTCCAGCAATTGGATATTATAAATATACGTACATGTATATATATATATATATATATATATATATATATATATATATATATATAGATATAAAGTTGTGTGTCCACAAATGCATGCATGTATATGTATCAGCTAATATACGTTTGTGTGTATGTGGTCATTATACACATATGTGTAAAATGTATACTGTATACACACATGCAAATGACCACACACACACATATATGGTTATTCACGTGGTATCAAAATCAATATGTATTTTTGATATATACACACCCATATAAATGCATGCATCAAAATATATAATGCATTGATATATACATAAATATATATATATATATATATATATATATATATATATATGTATATATATATGCATGCAAGTAGATACATGCATATTCCATTAATGTTTACAAGTTTTACACGACAATATCTTTGTAGTTATTGAACACTTTATCTTCTTGTATATATATATATATATATATATATATATATATATATATATATATATATATATATATATATAAGTATATATGAATGAATATATATTTATGTGTCTTTTGCCAGCATCAGTGCACATGGTATTTGTATGTTTTATTTGTGTGTGTATATTTGCTCGTGAATGCAATCACAAATATGAAATTGAGCCTTTTCTATTCAAGGCCAGCGTTTTCAAAGCCCAGCAACGAAGGCATCAATTTTAATTGTCATTTTTCAAATGCAATTCTATATGATTTTTTCGTCCATCCTGCAGCAGTTTTGAAATCAAAACAAAATCCAGAAATATTTTCGAAACAATACACAACCAGTTATTGAAGGATAATGTTGCCATTACATTTACACGTACAAGTAAAGTCCTAATCGATATAACATAGATCTGAGAAAAAAAAAAAAACGCAGACAAAAAAACAAGAAAAGAACAAGATTGTACTCCTAAGAAAGTTGTGTATTTTCCCTGACACCATGCGTCAAAATAAAACTTCAGGATGTTGAATGAGGCAAAGAAGGGCTTCTTGTCCGTCTTTAGCTGATTAAAATGTGGTGCCACTCTGGAATGATACAAGTTATCCATGGGGAAAAAAACTCGTATCAAATACCATCAGAACTACAGGAGCAAAAAACATAACGACATAACCTCTGTCAGTTAACCTCTTTCACCAAAGGAAACTGTAGAATAAGAACAGGAGAGAAGAGGCAGGACACCAAGACAGGAACTTCCCACAGCTACTGGACATTTTTTTGCAACTGTTGTAGTAGACCCACCTCACCTACATAGGCCACTAGGGAGCCAGTAACAGACATAGAACTCCATAAATCTTCACTAAGCTAATACATGATTATATTTATGTATATGTTCCTAACGCCACCTAATTTCTCATCGAGGAATGGATATGTAATATATATTAATGCGTTATATTATTTGAAACTCTACTTGAAATGATCTCCAGTTGGTCACTTGAACAGCGTAAATAGAATATACAATTGAAGAAAAATGAGGTTGCTAGACTATTCGAACCTGTTACTGCTGAGCTAAACAGCCTGAATGAAAGGTGAAGACCAAAATAACCTCTTTACCCCCACTCTTCTTTGTTCATCCACTGTCCATGTCTGTGCGATTGTTTCTCAATGCAGACAATTGTATCATCAAGAAATTGATTTATAACTCGACAGAATATTTATGAATGCTTTATATTCCTAAATACTCTGTTGGAGTATATTTCCATTTCTTATGAATTTATATATATACATTAAATCTGATGCCTTCAATATATATATATATATATATATATATATATATATATATATATATATATATATGTATCAGATCTCAAGTGTTTTTGAAGTATTTTCCACATGATGTACTGGTTGGTGTTCAAGCCCAGGTGAATGCAAATATTTCAAATGCTTATTATCAATGAAAATATAATCCATTGAAAAGGATATCTAAGCACAATATTCATTGGTCTTGTGTCTGACAAACCAAATTCAGTATCTATCTATCTATCGATCAGCATCATGATATATAAGGATGTTTGCAATACACTTTTGTGCATATGCTCAAATAATAAAGTGACATCCACATTTCATCAGAGCTCACCTTATCAAACCCAGACCCAATCATCATGACCCACACACAATGTGTTTTTCAGACGACCCGAATATAAAGACGATGACATCGGCTAATCCTCTCGGATTTGGAGACGGATTATCGGAGCTTTTGTCTTATCCAGACAGACAAAAGCGAAATAAATAAATAAATGAATAAATAAGAGATATAGAACGCCATAGAGAAAATATAGAATACAGAGGCTTGGCAAAAGAAAAAAAAAACAAAAAAAAAAATGCAATGTTATTCCACTATCGTTAGATTGCAGAAGGCTCGAAGCTTTTGTTTGATTGGTCGATTTTTCTTTTGTTAAACTGACGTCACGTGTAGAATTGTCTCAACTACATTGGCTTAGAGCAAAGTACCGGCGACAGTTTTGAACGCATGCCAACGTACATGAATACATACGTGAATATATATATATATATACATAAATAAAACAGAAGGAAAAGAATTCGGAATTTGTAAGTAACGGAAACTATATATATATATATATATATATATATATATATATATATATAAGAAGGAAATAAATGTATGTGTGTAAGAATGTGAACGATGCGAAATAACAGGTGTTAACTGTCTGTCGAGTTATCTTCGAAATACTTACATTGTGGATATTCATAGGTACTTAAAAGCTTATGTCTGGGGTAGCAGGGTGTGATCTTGATGTTTGTGGGTAGAGGGTGAGACTAAGTATGCAAGAGTGATTCGGGAAAAAAATTGATAAACAACGTATGCTGGATCGTAGGAGAATGTGTTCGAAATGCATTATTTTTGTGTAAAGAACATTGAATACACGCATATATATATATATATATATATATATATATATATATATATATATATATATATATATATATATATATATATATATATATGCGCATACATATATCCGTGTGTGTGAGTGAAAGCATTTTTAGCGTTGTCAAACCCCCAAATAGTTGATCATGATGTGTTAGACCGAGCCGTCTGTGGAAGATAGAACGTATAACGGTTTTAAGGTAGGAGAGATACAGAGAGAAAAAAGAGGCTGAGTATGTGCACAGCCCCTATAACTTCTCACTGCAAAACGAATGTCGAATGCAATTTTCACTTTTTACCTTTTATCGTAAAAGCAGAATATATCTGTAAACAGACATTCGAAAAGCAGAGAATATATATATATATATATATATATATATATATATACATATATATATATATATATATATATATATATATATATATATATATATATATACATATATATATATATATATATATTCTGCTTTTCAAAAGTTCGTTTACGCAAATGTTCCACTTGATATATACATATATATATATATATATATATATATATATATATATATATATATTTCCCGAATACAAGATGGCATGGTTGGTTTCAAATTCTGTGTGAGCCTGTTGATGAAATTTCACTCTACTATATTTTCGAAAGGACAGAATCCGATTTGCTGTGCACTCTGTCCTATTCCCAGTATTCCTGATTATGGACAACTTACTGACAACTGGAAAGAGAGGGAAAAAGCGTATACACGTGTGCAAAAAGGACTCTTAAAACATTTACACACACACACACACGCACACACACGCACACCTACACATACATATAGATATATATATATATATATGCATGTGTTTAAAATTATATGTATTCTTATGTACATATATGAATGTACATATCTGCATCTCTCTCTACAAATGCAGTGAGTTGTTATTTCAAGTTTTATATTCAATCGATTATGCCGAAATCAATCGGTCCTAATTGATTTTATATTTACGCAGTGTTTATGTTATTCCGTTGCAGTGATTACTTTCGTCTGGCCTTGTCTGTTTGTCCGGATGACTCAATCTTCCTCCAAAATTCCAACTTGAGTAATAGACATTCTTTTTGTCTGTAAGAGGCGTGCCGTTGCAGACAAATCTCTCTCTCTCTCTCTCTCTCTCTCTCTCTCTCTCTCTCTCTATATATATATATATATATATATATATATATATATATATATATATATATGAATGGAAAATTTGTGTATTTACATATATATATATACATATATGAATATATATATATATGGGGCATTTGTGTGTGTATATATATATATATATATATATATATATATATATATATATATATATATATATATATATGTATTAATGCAAAATAAATGCATTATGTATATGTATATATCATAATATAATCATTTGCTGTGTAAAATGAATACATTTTCCGTAATCAGGAGGCAGACTCATTGATGTGCACACGTATACGTACAATACCATGCACATGAGAAAGTACTCGTATATATATGCTTATGTAGATATATATATATATATATATATATATATATATATATATATATATATATATATATATATATATGTATGTTTCTTTAGGTGTATGTGTGCAATTATATTCGTGTCATAGCTAGTATTGTGATATATACACTTGCTCACCCAAGGAAGAGAACTTGTGTATACAGTAAAGTGTGTTTTTTTGTTGTTTTTTTGTGATGTTGACGTTTGATCATTGTTTCGTAAATATGATGTTGTTTAATTGGCTGGAAAACATGCGTGAATGCCCTTGTGTCTCAATGCGATTGTGCGTCAGTTGGTGCGTGTTAAAGATCATCAACACACCGGTGTTTATAAAGATCACGAGTCAAGTTCCCTGGCAGCAGTGCTTCGGGCTGTGTCTGTTAAAGCATCCTGATGGTGAGTCGGGTTATTTATGAAATAATGATGCGCAAGAATAAAACAAAAGGAGAAATAAATGAAGCCGGAGAAAGACTCCAATCAGCCCAAAGACAAGTCTTCCGCCAACAGAGCGATCGGTAACAGAACACTCGACGAAGAAGAATTCTTAATTAATTATCACGATTTATAAATAAACAACTTTAAATTCAAGAGGATGATATGACAAACCAAAGCAGAAAATATTTAGTTATTGCCATGCCAACTGAAATTTCATGCATGCTGAAACACCCACCTACTAGCGCGTGCACGCATGTACACATACTACCCGTTTGTTAGTCTATCTCTGTCTCCCTTTCCGTCTCTTCATGCCTCTGTCTCTGTCTCTCTCTATCTCTGTCTGTCTCTCTGTCACTCTCATACACACATAAATTCACCACGTATCTAAGATGTAAGACTATCGTCAATTCAAGCTTCTTGTCTGAATTTTGCCACACGGGGTATATCATCACTGTACGAATTCTGTTCCGTTTAATATCTTTTTATTTGTTCATCGTTTGTTTTGTTTTGTTTTGTTTTGTTTTTTCTGCTTTGTTTTTCTAATGTTTGGGTCGTTTACGTTCGGACGTCCGAGGGAGACGAATGATTCATGGTCGAAACCCCACGACAAAAAAAAAAATCTAAGCTGAGGAATTAATCTGAACTGACTGCATACAATGATAGAATATTTTACTGTTCATTGACATGTCCATGGAGTCATCAAAATAGAAGTCAGCCATTAGAGAGGAACAACGACTCCCTAAAGACCCTCAGTTCCTGCGACATCGATTACTAGCATTGGATGCCAAAAAGATCTGACTAGAAAACACTATTAAGGAAAGTCTCCGTCTTTGAGAAGAACCAACAAAACGTAAACCTGAAGTTAGGAAGAACTTGTGTACAACTGAAGTTTCAGTAGAACAAAAAGATAGAGAAAAACTTTTATCATCATCATATTTCCCGAAACTCTCCCTCTGGTCATTCTGGAAGGACATGGCTGCCTATTGCAGCCTATAGTAGAAATAATGGTCATCAGATCAAAGAAAACGCGCATGGCATGTATTTGTGGATACTTTGGGACTATATAAATTTTCAAATAAATAAATGATTAAAATCTTTTTCAGCAGTATAATATATATATATATATATATATATATATATATATATATATATCATCATTAGCAGCAGCAGCCTTTTAGCATCTGTCATTGGACGTAGAACTTCACCAAGATTCGTCAGATCTCTCTATCATATGGTTGCCGTGCCAATACTTTCTAAACCTGTCTCATTCATCTAGTCATCTTATATCCTCTAGTCAAAGATTCGCATTTGATCTCTGGGGATTCACTTTGTGAGTCATTATGTCCAGCGGTTGTCTGCCATTCTTGCAACATGGCCAGCACATTGCCATTTGAGTTCTCTAATTGATTCCACGATGTCTCAGACTCACTGATATACCTTGCTGTCTTCTGATCTCTCCATGTTATGTTGAACATGATTATTTCATGTTGATGTTGCATGCTTCTCAGTTTGAGGGTCTGTCTCTTAGTTAGGTTCCATGTTTCAGCACCATAAGTGACTATCGCTAGGATGCATTGGGTGTTGACTTTTGTTTTATTTACGACTAAACGGGATTGTCTTGTTCTTGAAGGCTGAACTTGCTGTACCTAAACATTGCCAGCCTAATGTGATTATTCAATTGACTTCCTCTTCTTTCGAGCATGGAGATCCATTGTCCTCGGTAGATGTACTGGTCTACTTTCTCCTGCTCAGTGTGCATACAAGAATACCTGCTTAAAATCATATTTAAGTATGCAGATGGTGGGTGAATGTGTGTCTGTGTTTATGTGTTCGCACGTGCATCACCGTGCTAAAAGGAATACTGTGTATATCTGTGTGCCTTTCTTGGCGAGATAAGATTTTTTTTCAAATTTGGAGAAAAAAAAAATGAATGGTAATCTGGATATGATTTTATCGAGAACAAAACTAAAGAGATGATCACACCATCAAATACTATTGAGGCCAACTCTTTTATCGCTGAAGTGTGAGAACCCTTCGACGGTCAATCGATCGTTTGAATGCACGGAAGAGAAATTTATTCATAATCTTTTTTCGGCTTCATTTGTCGACTCTTGACGGGGATCGAACTCGTTGATAATTCACTGTAAAACGCAATCGCTAGCAGCCCCTGCAGTAATTGCACATAGATATTTTTCAAATGGAGATACATAGATAGCTCGACTAACTGGTAGATAGAGGGAGTGACAGATAGCCCAAGATTGAGAAATAGACAGACGGAAAAGCAGAGATATAACGATTGATACATTACTGGCAAGACCAACTGTTAGACAGAGAGAGAGAGAGAGAGGGAGAGAGAGAGAGAGAGAGAGAGAAAGAAGGAGAGAGAGAGAGAGACGGACAGATGGACGGTAGGACGGGTGGACAGACAGACAGATAGTGAGGGTCTGCAGACAGGAAGATAACTTTATGAACAAATGACGAAGACAGAGCGAGACAGTAAGAGATCGGCATGCAGAAAAATAGCTGGACAGGTAGAGAAAAATAACGAGAGAGAGAGAGAGAGAGAGAAAGAGATAACGAAAGAGAGAGATAACGAGTGATATATTTTTATATATATATATATATATATATATGTATATATGTACATATAAATATATATATAGAGAGAGAAAGAGGGAAACAGAGATAGATAGATAGATAGATAGATAGACACACAGAGAGGAGTACACAAACAAATATACTAGTGGAATTGCATGACCATGTTCCTAACGGCTGCTAGGTTGAAGGTTCTTAGAAAAATGGACGTTCCTTTCTTCCCGGAATTCTTGGTAAGCATACCTCGGGGACTTTTGTCTGACACAGGTGTTTACAATGTCACGTTTCGAGCCAAACTGAATTCGAATCCTGCCTGTACTCTGCGGGGTTCGAACTATAGAGTTATTACGAATCTCTGGCAGGAATTAGCCTGGAGCCTAATATATTCACGAAGCAACATTCACGAAGAACAGCATTGTGATGAATGAAATTGTTGGGAAATCGGCTTCCTACCGAGTAGACGCGAATACATTGAAAATATCACCAACAAAATTTGCTTTGGAGTCTCGCACGAGGAGATCGGATAGAATCAAAGGGAAAAATCATGTGAATTTCACTTTACACCGATCGATAAATGTTTTAAAATATTTTTCAATCATCTGTGATTTTGTAATTTTTTTATAAATATATTTAACCGGTCAAGCAGAATGTGCCACTAGGGGGCAACAGAGATTTGAATCATTGAAATGAGAGCAACTATGTAACCCCTGGAGAATAGAGTTGATCCTTATGAATAGAGTATCGAACCAAATAGAGTGAGACGTTTGACTGAAGATTTTTGTTTTATGGTTTCTAATTGAAATCATTTTTAACCTGATTATTTATTAAGCCTAACATTATCAAGATAGTACTTAACGAAGTACAAGTAATGCAGGTATACAAGACTCCACGATTTTTAACAAACATCGAATACGTCTTTCAAATATCATATTTCGAATGCATTTCAGTGTTCGAGTTTATCCAATGTCTTATGTTATGTCGAGATGGATAAGTTTATCATGAAGGGCTTTATGTCACATAAAACATCATCATTCCATGAATATTTCATTTTTGCTTTGACTTGTTGAAAATATTTGCTCAATAACTACAAAAAAAGTGAAAGGCCTCCGAGAAACGCTATGCACTGGGGCTCATCAATATACAAATTGGGCTCTATGTACAATGGGTCAAAGCTACAGTGTAGTGCACCCAACCAGGATCGAACTCAAAGCAATAGAAATAGTATGCAGTGTTAGCGTGGGTAATTATTATAACGTCCGAGATGTTTTGATATTTACAAAGTATACATACATACAGACTGACGCACATTGGCACATACTCACGAACACATACACACATATATATGTCCACACACACACAACGCACACATTCATAGGAATAGATATAGAATATATGAACTCATATATATATATATATATATATATATATATATATATATATATATATATATATAACACTATCATTTCTGAATCTATTTTTCTCACAATACCTCAACATATATATATATATATATATATATATATATATATATTCACGTGTCTGCTATAAATATATGTCTGATATATATATATATATATATATATATATATATATATATATATATATATATATATATATATATATATATATATATAACAGACACATAAATATGCACGTATACTCGGATCGATAGACAAAGAGAGACGGACAAAAAAGAGCACCCAACGCTTATATGATTTCATACTAGAATTTTTATTAGTCTCTACCCAAAAAATATCTAACCAATAATAATCGTAAGAATTGCGACTTTTGAGAATTGTAGATAGCGAAGTCAATTAATCATACAAGTGTGTCATTTTTTTCCTCTTTCTTGACTTGACAATTTATATACGTATGAATAGCTGGGCGGATTCACCCTAGTTTCGTCGGCTTAATTAAATCTTTCTTGCAAAAGCCAAAATGGTGGAAAGCAGGATTGTAAGTAGATATCGTCTGTTGTTCTCAACTTTAACCTTTACCGATTGTTGAGCCCGGTGTGGTTCGATTAAATTGTTTGGGATTTATTGACAGAGTAGTAAGCAGTGTATATGTATTTGGTCGGATAGACGCTATTTAGAAGATGGGACGAGAAAAAAAAAGATGTTTTTATGTAAAGAAAAGAGTAATACAGAAAGAAAGAAAATGTAGGGTGAAGTTTTGAAATAGAAGAAGAGGAAAGAGTGGAAGAATTTACGGAGGGGGATGATGTTAGAGGAACAATGAAGAAAAGAAATAAAGATGGAGGAATAATATCAGTAAAAGAAAAAGATATCGAGAAAGTATGGTAAAAAAAAAACGATTTACATAGGTAAGTCAATAAGACCATAACCTAATGAAGAAAACGAATTTTTTACACAACAAATTGTTATTTTTCAACGTAATCTCCTTCCTTGACAATGCAATTAATTCAGCAGTGAATAACAATTTAATATTGAGATGAAATTTCAACTAATAATCACAAGTCAGATGAGTATGGACTCATTGATCCTGTCTCGTATCTACGTATCTATCGACTGGTATCACTTTCCTAATGTATGTGCATCTTTCTCTCTCTTTCTTTCTTTCTTTCTTTCTCTATCTTTTGCACTTCCTTTCTTTCTCTATCTTTCTTTTTCTTTCCCACTCTCTCTCCCCGTCTCTCTCTGTCTTTATTTGTCTTCCAGTACGTATCTCTACATCATTTTCTTTATTCTCTTTCATTCTTTCTCTCTCTTCTTCCCTCTCTCTCTGTTCATTTGTCTCTGAGTATGTATCTCTGCATCAATCTCTTTATTCTCTCTCTCTCCCCCCCTCTCTCTCTCTCTCTCTCTCTCTCTCTCTCTCTCTCTCTCCCCCTCTGTACCCCGTATCATACCTCTATTTGCTTTTTGCAAATGCATCCGTCTGTATGTTTGTCTTTCTAGACACTGGAAAGTGAACAAATACCTTGCAAAAAGATCGCAAAAATAAGAATTAGGATTGAAAGAGAAAAATAAGTAAAAACTTAAAATAAAGAAAATTTCAATTGGGAGTTGTGTAGAAGAAGGGTGAATGAAACGACAAATGAAAAAAAATTAATCCATAAACCTATGAAATTCCCTTGTGTACGGGTTTTTGCTGATGATTCCTGTGCAAAAGATGTTGAACGCAAACTCCCGTTTCTTTACGTTTGCTGAAAATATTTGTCGATTTCGTGTGCATAGCAAGGTGTTCTTTCCTTTGTGTTTCCGCACAGCCAACAACTATGTGGTTACTTAGTGTTCTAGTGGTCATCTTTTACAGGGAGTCATTCGTGTTTTTGGTCATTAGAGTTTGGTACCATTGGAGGACTAATTTTTTCGTTTATTGAAATTTAATCATCATCATCATCATCATCATCATCATCATCATCATCATCATCACCAACACCACCACCACCATCATCATCATCATCGTTTAGCGTCAAGTGTCGGATAAAGATCTCCCATGAAATTCACCAGACCTCTCTGTTATGGGCGTTGCAGAGCCAATACTTTCTGAACATATCATGCCATCTCATATTTTGCCGGCCACAGTTTCACATATGATCTGTAGGGGTCCACGTTGTGTGTCGTGATGTCCAGAGGTTGTCTAACATTATTGTAATTTGACCAGCCCATTGCCATTTGAGTTCTCTAATGGTTCTCATAATATCAAGGACTCACGTTTCCCTTTAATATACCGTGCTTTGTGATGCTTGGCATGATTCTCCTCCTATGCGCATTGCGTAGTTTTCTGTTTGAGGGTCAATCTTTTGGTTGGATCCCATTTTTCACCCCTACCAGTGACTATTGGGAAGATGCATTAGTTGTATACCTTTCTTTTGAAGATTAATGGGATTTTCTTGTTCTTGGAGATTGAGCATGCTGCATCAAAAGTTTGCCAACTTGTAGGGATTCTTTCTTTGCTCGATTTCTCCTTTCGACGTATTATTTCGGATAAGGACACAATAGTTCAAAAGTCCCGCTAATAATGATTCCAAAATGAAATAGGAACTGTATGGAAAAATTCATGGTAACTCTATCATTAAAATTCATAGTTGGTTGAATACCGCTGATCAGTAATTGCTAAAGAAAGTGATAATAACTTCTGCAATTAGCCAGGTATTGAAACAGAGGTTTCATTTCGTGATCGAGAGACGTCATGAAACACACAGTCAGATGATAATTCGGTTGGCCAAAATGATGATTCTTTTTCAGATGATCTCAATGGTGGAAAATGATTTGTGGAGCCAATAACTGCAATCCTTCCTTTCCACAATACTCTTCTAGAGATGCACCTGGGGTGAAAAACAAATATCTGCTATGGCATGACCCCCCACCAATATATTTTTTTCAATATCTGTTTTGATGACAAACTGTTTGATCTTATTTGTATAGGATCTGACTAATTGGCATGACAAATAGTGTAATGGATTGGAAAGTTGTGTGACGCACAGAATCACGCTTGTTTGCGTATAAAATCAATAAAGGATTGCAGACAAGGTATTTTGGGATAATCCTTATCGTGTTATTCCCTGCAATAATGTTTAGCCATTAAACTCACCAATAAATACTGCATAAGTGAATTGCACACTTGAAATAGAAAATTATTTTCAAATTAAATCAATTCAAAAGCAATAAATTTTTACAGGACCTTTTGAACATAAACTTCTCGCCTGTACAACTCATCTGCACTGACCCATTGGAGCCCCAGCCCTCAAACTCAAAATATCTGCACTATACATTTAAATAGATCAAGTAAGTTTCGTAGTCATGTTATTGCAAATGTAATTACATTTTACGATATATATATATATATATATATATATATATATATATATATATATATATATATATATATGCAATTGGTCGAAATTGCCTGTTCAGATTAGGGTCCAAAGGAGATGATTTTGGGGGCGTGGATACGTATCGATGTGAAAACTTCTAAGAGACCGATATCGGTGTATCATCATCATCATCATCATCATCATCATCATCATCATCATCATCATCATCACTCTTTCAACGTCCATCGTTGGACATAGGACTTCCCCAAGATTCACCACACTTTTCTAACATGGGTTTCGCAGAGATACTACTTTCTGAATTTGTCTAGCTCGTCTCTCCATCTAATATTCTGCCGGCCTCGGTTCCGCGTGTGATTTCTGGGGATCCATGTCTTGAGTCTTGATGTCCATCGGTTGTCTACCATTCGTTCAACATGGCCAGCCCACTGCCATTTGAGCTTTTTAATGGATTCTATGATGTCCCTGACTCTTGTCTTTTCCCGGATGTACTGTGCTGTCTTGTGGTCTTTCCATGTGAGACCCAGCACAATTTTTCACGTGCAATATCGGTGTATATGGACTTTCAAATATTCGGTGGTATACTAGCCACTATTATTCACAGCGTTAAAGTCTAGAAGAAATTTAGAAAGAAGCAGAGAAGCAAGCGGGAAGAACCACGTACGAAATTAGAAACGTGAGATAGAAACAGACGAGAAGACAAAGGGAAGAAAAAATGGGGAACTGATGAAGACATTCTGTAAAGAAGCAGGGAAATAATAAAAAACAGAGAAAGATACTCGTACATAGAATTCAGGGAAAGTCTGAGGTCGAACAGTCAACAGCACACCATGTAATCGGCGGGCTGAGTTTATATCTGTCTAAAATCTGAGTTTTCTTTGAACTAATGCCCCTGAGAGAGAGGCATGAATCCACCCGTTTCTCCTTAGGCTATGGATTGAATAGCTGCTGAAGTGAGTGACACAACTTCTACTGCTTGCTGCCTCCTTGTCAGTTTTACGAATCACGAACTTTGAAGAACTAGATGCGATAGAGAAATTTTAGACATTTGGAGTTTGGACACAGATAGCAGAAACCGTAGCTATTTTTTTATTGGTAGAATTCAAAAGCAGGGGCTGGAAAAAACGGGATAAAGATTGTGATCTACGGGAATATTTGGTAAACATGACTCTTGGGGAAGGTCTATATCCAACGAGGGACGCTAGAAGGCTGATGATTATTATTCATTATTTCTGGCCATACCACCAAAATAATATATAGTTTGTTCGGGTTAGATTTACTAAATCAGAGCAAAGGAATGATGAAGTATCGATGAATCAATAGGCAGCGACAACATCATCATCATCGTCATCATCAGTCTTTTATTGTCCAATGTTTGACATAGACCTTATCCACGATTCACCATATCTCACTATCATGGGCATCGTGGAGCCAATATTTTCTGAATTTGTCCAGTTCTCATCTCTTATTCTGCCAGCTTCGGTTCCGCTTATGATCCCTAGAAATCTATATTGCGAAGATCCGGAATCTTGCCCATGGATTCCGGTTTCAAATGCAGTTGACGTTAAAATACAACGCCAGTTATTGTCCTATTCTTTTCCCTTAACGCTACCATTTGCTGTGTAAGTATAGATATACAGGTATGCCATGGTTTTTAAATTTCGCTTTACGCCATTTTTCTGCTTTTACGAAAAAAAAGTGAAGAACGACGATAGCCTTCGACATATGTTTTGCTGCAAGCCGTTATTGAAGTATTCAACATTCTAGTCTCCTGAACCTAAAACCATTCTAACCACCGACGACTCAACCTAACATACCATCATCAGTAGTTTCGGAGTCCAGGATCGCTAAAAAAAAAGTCCTTTGTAAATCATTGGTAATTGCTCCTTCACTTCACGTCATTTTGTTTTTAACAAATTGCTGTACTTTTGGATTGTGGAGAAATGATTAAAGTGAATAAACTATATGATGTATTTGCTTAATAATCTGCCTCGGGTTTCGTAGGCAACTAACAAGTAAATAAATAAGAAGAAAGAGATAAAGAGAGGCTAAGATAAATCAAACACAATGGCGAAATCAGCGAAGAATTCAAAGTAATAAATTGTGAGATAGATTATATTAGTGTCAAATGGCAATCACTTACGGAAAAAACGCCGGCAAATGTGTCAGGAAACGAAATTAATTAAACTGTACCCAACTAGGAGATTTGAAGAAAAAAAAAGCTTACCAGCTGACAGGATTTTCAATAATAACTGGGATGGTCAATCATTAGATTTTATGCAAGATTTTCCGGCGATATTCATTTGTACAAAGTTAGAGGAATCTAAGTGTCGCTGAAATTAAGTAGACTCTTGAACAATCAGTCAATTGTCGTTCACGAGCGATGGGAAATATTTTGAGGCTAGAAAAACGTGTTTCACATGATTAGATCAGAAGGAGCATCGGCCAGCGGTAAACCACTTGCCTTTTCCCTCTCCTTACGCCATTATTTTAATATGAGGACGCATGTTATTATGCAACAGAATGATGCCCTTTGCAGACACTGCTGTTTGAGTTTTCAATGCAAACCGGTCTGTATATCATTGTGTATTAAATGCCTGTCCACTTCGAAGGATGCTCCGATGTATCAAACCAATATTTGTTCACCAAACGCCTAACTAACCTACCAGAAATGAAAGCCTGGTTTCCTTTGGTGTTTCGAATTCTTATCTCCATTCATTCGTTGTTCCGATGGTCTTTGCTAATTGTGCGAATCCATTTTTGATCTCACGGGATACGATGCAAAAACCGCTTGATTCTATACTGATATATTCTAGATTGATAAACATAATCAATTCCGGCTGCCATGAGACGACCACAGTTGAAGCTAAATCGACAAACTCCTGTTGAATAACCTTAAAAAAAGACACAAAATAATACCACCACCGACAACACCATCATTACTACTGCTGCTACTGCTACTACTACTACTACTACTACTACTACTACTACTACTACTACTACTAATGATAATGATAATGATAATGATGATAATATACGACCCTGAATGTTAACAGTTGCTCTTATAGAGGAGGAAGAAAAAAAACAAAAAAAAAATCAAAACAAACACACCGACATGGAACCACAGCACTGGTGTGATAGGCAAGGATTGATTAGATGTTGGCTGAAGACCGGAGAAGACGTACGATCACTCAGCCTTCAGTGGGCAACCGGTGTGAAACTGTAAACCACAGTATTGCTGTGGACTATGGGTGTGGAGAAGAGGGTTGGAGACTTGAAGAGACTTGTTGTCACTCAACCTCCAGCTGTGACAACCAGGCAACTGGTTTGAAATTGTAAATAATAATAATAATAATAATAATAATAATAATAATAATAATAATAATAATAATGATAATAATAATAATAATATTTGTGATAACCATGCTACCATTGAATATAATCTTGAAGATACCAGTTTATCAACATGAAGTGAATAGTTTCAAGTCATTAATGTACATTTATGACATGTAACTGTATATTAATAAAATGAGGAAAAAGAACCTGGAACTTTGAAATACAGCAATGAGAGAGGAATTACTACTAGTAACGCAGACGGAAAGACTCATGACTAAGAATCGAATCTAACTGCCAAATAACAAAATAATTAAGGCAACCAACATATACATATATATATATATATATATATATATATATAGAGAGAGAGAGAGAGAGAGAGAGAGAGACAGAGAGAGAGAGATACATATATATATATATATACACACACATATATATATATATTCATAGGAGCATTTAGATAAGACACAATAAAGCGGGATGTAATCAAGTCCATCGTGAGAAAGGGGTATTTCAGGATGATGAAAGAATAATGGAAGTGAATCTACCGGACAGAAATTTTTTAAAGGGATCAACACGCGGGCTGTATGAATAGTGAGGCACATTGGGCTTACTCAGACCGGGCAAAAAAGGGAGAATCTAAATCGATGGACCAACGGAACACAAAACTAACGATCATAAAAAAAAGGGAGAGCAACCAACAGACTATATTTGTAAACGAAGAACAAGATTTAAAGAGCTCATCAGTATCGATTCTGGGACAGTATCCAAACGGCCAAAATGGGATTTGAAAAATACACACAAAAGTGCAGCGAAACCCTGTTTAAAACAGAACACAACATGGAGAGAAAAAATGTGAAAAAAAACTCTTCACAGAGTATATGCTATCATTTGCGATCAGTCATATGTTTGGTTGCGCAGAAGGCACATGAAAAGAAAAACATAATCCCTTATCATAGCAACCGAAAACGAATACATCAGGACCAATCAAAAAGCCAAAAAATAGACAAAGCCCTGAAAACAGAAAATGCAACCTTTGTAGAAAAGGGATTAGACGGTAAAGTACATTATAAGTGATTTTAGCAAACTGGCTCTAAAAAAGGACATTACATGGTGGCTACAGTTACTCAGTAGGAACTGTGCAAACGGATTAGATTCTGCCATCTGAACAAAAGACATCACCACAAATCGAAAGCTATATGCAAGAATGGAATGAATAGAATATTCTAGAACTTGAGCCACACCGACTATCCTTGCAAAACAAAAAGACCAGATTTGATAGTTACAAATAATGGGAAAGGTACCCGTCAGATCTTATATTCGGTCATGCCAGCAAATGTCATGCTATAAGTGGAAGAAAAGGAAAACTTTTTAAAAAATTAGTCGGACTTTACCCAGGAACTGAAAAAAAAAAGTGTAAAACATGACGTCTGGACCGTTTATATCATGATTAATGATGATGGTAGAAACGTGAATTTGCTAAACTGAAAAAAGCAACATACATAAAGTAAGTCAGGCACCGAATGGAAGTTGTTATCTTTTACTCTTTTAGAAAGAGGAACCGAAGGAAGCCCAAGTCACTTCTTTCAGAAACGCCAAGTTCAACAAGCGATTGTAAAGAATCGGCAATGTTCATCCGATGAAGACTGCACCAGAATAACTTAGCTATGACGCAAAACACTGACTACTGTTTGTAAAGTGAATGATTGTTCCTGAGAGGAAAATTGTGGTGCGTTCCTGTCATGTAGTGCAAAAGAATGAATAGGGAAAAAAAAATAACGATGGTGGTAAAAAAAAACAAAAACAACAAAAAAAAAAACATGTTTTCGTCGGAACTAGCATCGAACGACAGACGAGCGGGAAATGTGATTGGTTTGTATAAGATTGGTTCACACACACAGAAAATGCATTTTGAGACAACAGCAGTCGTGTGAGTACGGATAGGCCACGTGGTGCAATAGGTTATCTATTTGCTACCCGCACTCTTCCTTGATGGTTTGCTGAATTAACCGCGCTGGGTTCATGTCCCTGTGACGGATAATAATAGTCTGCTTACGTGTTCGTGAAAGCAACGATACCCAAAGGCGTCTATGAAAAATAAAAAACACACGCGTTGGAAATGCAATAATTGATACTATTGGGTGTGTGCGAAGACTTCCATTGAAAAAAAAAAGGATTTCGATTGAGCTCAAGTCTCAATTTCTGAAAAAAAAAACAAACAAACAAACAAAATAAACGCTGGCCACGCTGCATTTACAACGACCACCACTCTTACTACTACAGCAATTCGGCGAAACCAGCGAACTGGGTTCAATTTCTGCTCAAGAGTCTTGACTCTTACTTAAAACTGATAACCCTATTGGGGTACAGAACACTTCTTCTTTCACCTCATTAGATATTGTGAGTGAATGCCTCGTCACTGGCCTGCCATGATTGTTGACGATGAAGAGTGGGATAAGTGAGCATCAAAGTAAACCACTCCCCCAGTCAGTTGCGGCAAAAGAAATGTTAAGTAAATTGCCAAGCTTGATAGGATCAGTCAATGCTATCAAAATTAAAAGTGTGTCAAAAATTAAACGTTTAACGAGTTTTAAGAGACAACCTGGAACACTAGAAACAATATATTACTATATATATATATATATATATATATATATATATATATATATATATATATATATATATATATATATAAAAGAGAGAAAGAGAGACAGATATCAATATATGAATTTGGCATTATACAGTTCAAATCTCATGATCGCTACCAGACAAAATTCGAAGAGAATATCAGTAAATTTTGAACTCAAATGTACCAAAAGCACGCAGTTCTGATATTCCTCGTCGGACATAAGCACTTGGGAAACTCTAATGAAGAAGTCAAAGATATTAGGAAAGGATTCATTGAAACGGAAATTATAGAATATGAGGTTAATGATTGCAACCATATAAAGTAAAACATTGAAAAGCATCACAGATAAGAGATTGAGACATTTAAAGATTTGAGTGGGAATAGGGAAAGTGCAGACAACAGCATAATTGAAGCGTATGAGAAAATCGAAAGAGTTTTGTAGATTAGAAGAGACAAAATCCCAAGGAATTTCCATCATGTATTTCCGGTGTGAAGGCACATTAACAATTGATGAAGAGTAGGAGGAGGTCAATCAAATGTCCAAGAATATAAAAGGAAAAAAAGGATAATTATCTGGAGAGAGAGAGAGAGAGATTAAAGAGAATATATAATAGTATATTAACTAGATAAGAATGTGGTACCACATCTTATTAGAATTTTATACTTATCATTTCTCCACTTCATTACACTTGTATTGGTAGACGTTATAAATCTGAGAAAGATTCACACTCAGCAGACCATAAAACAGTTGATCCGAAAAATACCGAGGGAAATACTTGCGTGTCCTTTGCTATAACCATAAAATATCATTGATGAGGATAATAATAATAATAATAATAATAATAATAATAATAATAATAATAATAATAATAATAATAATAATAATAATAATAATAATTTACCGTCAGCAGAATTACATAATAAATGAATAATTAGAAACAAATTTCATCAGAAGCCCCTGACTGGAATCCCAGTCTAAGTCAAGAAAAGAACGTCGACACCTTGAGAAAGAATAAATATCTCTGAAACAAAAGTTAAAAGAATCGATACCAAAAGAGAAAAACTTAGTGCCATCCCTTAGGGGCAAGGATTGGGGGAAAAAAGTAAGAGATTCCACCGAACATGTCAATATTGTTTTACAGCATACTGAAACAAATATCATAACGGAGCTCAAAGATCTTATCTACGCAGGTGAAAAAATTGCTAACATATAAGTAACCTGTCTGGGGGATGAGATTTTTAAAAAACTGATCTCCAAGCCACAGAAAGATGGAGGACTAAAGGAAAACACATTGCACTTGAACAGACCGTGAACTTGACTATGGAACACATGAAAGATAAAATAAAAAAGGGTAAGAAATACACGAAGAAAAAGACTAGCCAAAGATACAAGTCTGAAGTAACGTAGACAAACTATCATTGAATATGCACAGAACTACACTTTCCAAAAGAACCAAAATATTTTTTTACTAAGACTTAAATGGAAAAAGATTACAAAACACAAAACCAAAAGCCACATATGGGGATGTCAAACAAGACGCAGCGAATCACCAGAACGGTTATGTAATATCCAAAGAAAGATTCAAAGACATAGAAGAGAGAGGAAAAATTATATTGAATACAAACACACTGATAAATACTTTCCGAAAAAATGGCCGATTGAAAAGCACCAGCACTTGATGGGATCCACAGATTTTGATAGAAGAAATTCACTATACCACATGACAGACTGATCCATCAAATTCAAAGTAACCTAGATACCCAAGCGGGGAGGGATCACAGAATGTATGACCAGAGGCCTAATAACCATGATTAAAACCGGTACAGAAAAACAGGGAATCAGGCAAGCAAGTATAGACAAATCACGTGTCTACCTCTAATGTTTGAAGTTCTGACTGGACGGATAGCAGAGAGATAATCTATCTCCGTGAAACGAATAGGACTCTTACTAGAGGAAGAGAGGAAACACAGAAAAAGAACGAAGCCAAAATACTTCCTTCACACTGACTAGATCATTCTTTAAAGAATACAGAAGAGAAGAAAAAATGTTGCGATGGGATGGATTGATTACCATAGATTACTGGCATATTCATATAACTGGATATTCGAATGCCTCAGGATATTCAAGATTAACGAATCAGTAGTGAGATTCGTAGTCAATTCTATGATAAAACAGCAGAGGTAGAATAACAAGGGGAATTTTAACTCATCTGTTGGTTTGAATTGGCCAAAGGCTTACCGCTCGACTAGTATAATTGGTGGACAGTGTTTGAATCCGGCTGAGAAAGTTCGATCCTTACTGGATAGCCTGAACGTACCATACCTTCTTATCTATCCAAATATGAAACCAGTGGGTTTCCACTACGCCAGTAATGATTTTTTTGACTGGCTGTGGACCATAGAGTTATTTATTAAGCTTAGTTTACTTTTGGCATGCAGTCACGGGTATAGGATAGCCAGAGAAGATAGAATTTATTACTGCAGTGTAATTATCTGTGAGGCTGGCTTGTTAACAATATAGTTACTAGTAAAATACCCGTTTCTTTGCTAATGATATACCTTTGAGTGGAAATTCAAAGCGATAAAACGGCTATCCTTGACACATAACTGATCTTCCGTTCACAAACATTATTAATTCGATTTCACTCCATTTAACTTTTCCACCTTTCTTTTTTCTTTCTCTCGTCAGCTGACCTCAGTCATTTTCATTTAGCAAATATCTTTATGTTTCAATCCCTTTCGCTTCATAGAACACCGGTTATGGACTCTCCAGCAAACCCTTCAGTTATTACTCATGTTTAGAGTATGCTCAGACGATACTCAATAACCGCCAGTAACTCGTACAAAGTATCTCAGAGTTTCAGCTAGTCATTATAGAGCAATAAGATCAGATTTCCTTTTGCTCACCAACAAAAATTGAGCAGAAAGCTGTTGTAGATGCCGAGCAGTTGCCACAGGCAGAAGTGGATACTTTAACTATTAATTGTCCAGTGTTCTTATTTACAAGTTCCATTAGTACACGTACTTGTCTTATCAAAGTGACCATTATACTGTTTCCGGTTTCCTTCCATTGGAGTGTGTCTTTCTCTTCGGGATCTGAGAATACTTATCTTGGGTGTTAAATTTTACATAAAAATACTGATTTTTACTGAACGGTGGCAAATATATTACTGTTTGTTAATTATAATGTTGAATGTTGCTTAAAAGCATTCACATCATTGAATGAAAGAAAAAAATCGAGACAAAAGTCACACAGCACAACTCAAATATGAAAAAAATATGAGATGTAAAACTTTTCATTTGTAGATATTGTCCAACTTCCGTTCAAATCGGACACTTTGTATTTGCCATGTCACAAAACAGCGACAGCCTTCATCTAACTTAGGGTAGTCAACTTCTCACTGTCTGCCCCATCACATTAGAACCAAATTGATGTGTAAAATTAACATCTCCCTACCATGCTCTTGAATCAAGTGATCGGTGGAACTCTTACATATGTAGGAAATTTTTTGTTACAAATATTCAAAGACTTATTCATTCCATCCTAACAATTACATTTATACTAACAGAATATATACTTTTTGTAATTTTCCAATTATCATGTGTATAATGTAAGAGTTTTGGTTATCATATTCGGTCAGAATAAAAGTTTCGAGCTTGACAATTCAGCCACCAGAGTAATATATATATATATATATATATATATATATATATATATATATATATATAACGAGATTCTCAAGAGAGCCAAAGCCACTAGCATCAGGGCCAGCAGAAGACCCATAGACCGGAACAAATGACAGAGCAAAAGCAGAAAAAAAAAAGGTAGCACCAGAAGGCAGGAACTCCTATCCCCCAAAATCTAGAACTCCTCCTGGAACTCCTATGAAAAGGCCTGCACAGGCCACCAGTGGGCCTAAAACAAAGATGAAAAACCCTATCTAATTATGTTTCACGAAGCAAAACCATGGAAAAACTTGTAAGGTGCCCAAGCCGCTAATCCATCTGGCAAGCAACAATCGCTTGCCTTAAAAGACAGAATATGCAAAATTAATAACAGCGAGATCAAGGATAACCGAAAAATACGACAAGAATCTCAATGCATCTATCAAAAAAGTACAACTGACCGAAACTTCAATAAAGAATATTGATGTTCAAGACGGAGTAGTTTTTGTGCTACAAAATATGAAAAAAGGAAAAGTTCCGGACGAATGTAGCATAATTACAGATATTTCAGAAGATATAGGAGAGTTACATCAAACGTAATTATTCACACAATGCTTACGAGGAAAGAAAGTGTTCCAAAACTTTTGTCCAGGATTAGTAATCGTACTACACAAGAAGGGGAGCAATAATGATCTTGGTAATCACTGCCCTATTACTTCACAGTGGACTATTCTTGAAAATACAAATGAAAACCAAACACACAAACAAGCAGGCTTTAGGAGTAGCTATTAAACAATAGGCTATCTACACACATGAAACAAGCTAATCGGAAAGACATCAGAATACAGAATAACACTTTATTTAGTTTACGAGGATTATGAAGAAGACTTTTGTTCGATAGAAAACACGAGTTTTCAACCCTTCAACCCAATGCAAGAACAAGGTGTACATGAGAATTACATAAAAGTAATTGAGAATATATACAAAAACGGCACTGCACTAATCAGACTTAGCAACAAAACTAACAATATAACGATCGGAAAGGAGTAAGACAAGGTATCTGATATAATCAAAACCCTTGCCTTGGAGGCACCTTCCATGAATCAGATTTGGGAAACATGAGAATGAACAGAAACAGAAAATACTTGAACAATTTGAGATACTATGATAAAGCATTAATATCAGAAACTTCACGGGATTTATAAAACATATTTAGTGATCTAAATAGAGAAACGCCAATAGTAGGGTTAAAGATGTACACAACAAGGACAAAAGTAATATTCAACGACAAAGCCGCAGAAAACGCCATAAAAATTGACGATGAACCCTTAGAAAATTTCAAGGAATACATTTAACGATTGACAGGAAAACATTTAATATAAATAGAGACACACTGAAAAGAAAATTGCCTATATGCTCAAAACATAACGGATACAATTAACGCATTGTACCTGTACTAAACCTAGGAATTTACAAAACTGCTCGGATACAAAATGTAGCAATGTTAGGAATAACTGAGAGCGATAGAAAAAGGGCAACATGAACCTGAGAGAGGACCGGGGTGAACGATATCGTACAAGTGATAAAGCAACAAAGATGTAGATGGGCAGGACACTTACCAATAATAAGGGACAACATGGAGCAAAGAGCTAATCGATCGGTGCCGGTAGGACAGTAATCACGATAGGAAAAGATCAGAAACAGTATGGAGAGTTGAGAGTAAGACATGGTAGAGATTAGCACAACCACACTCGTCATGAAAGGGGGTCGGAAAGGCCTTCCCTCAACTGAGGCAAAGCGCCATCAGAAGATTTGTTGGTATGGAGATTTGATTTGCTGCATGAGAAATGGCTGTTTGGTAATGAATTATGCTTATCTTGTTTGTTTTGTTTTTTTTTTTGCTCATATTTTTCTCCATATCTGAAAAGGAGATTTTGCAGAACATGAGAACATTATTCATAATAATTTAAGCCTAAATAATTGCGTTTATTCGGATATATATTTTCAGAGAACTAGAAAATAAAATTAATTTATTTATTAACGGTTCCATTTCTCTCTATGTATATGTCTTTCTCTTTCTCTTTCTCTCTCTCTCCCTCTCTCTCTCTCTCTCTCCCTATATATATATATATATATATATATATATATATATATATATGTGTGTGTATATAGTGATCAACTTCAAAAAGTATCCAATGCATTTCCAAAAGCATATCTTAACATACTTAAACACCGCCTAAATTGACAGAATTTGGATCAAAGATTTCTGCTATTTTTGTACATAACTCTTTTATTTTCAATCTTGTTTCAATATTTTCTTCATATTTGTATATGGTAAACTCTTGTCAGAATTCTGTCAAATTCGTCGCTGTATAAGAACGTTAAAATTAATTTTAAAATGTATTCGATATTTTTTGCACTGAGAACAAGTTTAGGAATACATGTATCTATATATGTATTCATATATGCATGTTATGGTAAGAAGCAGGGCAAGATTGAGAGGTATCTTAACTTCAACTATGGAAACTATCCACTGCTCACGACCAATGAATGATATAGACATAAATATGTAACAATAAGTAAGGCAAAGTTGTACTCTGTCCTCGGTAGATATGGTTTACTTTTTCCACCTTTTCACCTATTCATAACTTGTCAATTCTAAACATTAAATCATTTTATGACAATAACATTAGAATCTAGGAGAGAATAGTTAAACCCTCTTTGATTTGTCTATGTTTAATTTTATAGTTCACATTAAAAATGTATTACGGATTACTCGAATACAATGCATTAGCGGCTATTAAAGTGTTGGCATCCTTGCACGGCAATTTGCAGAAACCATATAAATGTATCGTGCGTATTTGTACCATTAACCTGAAAAATAGGCGTATAATAAATTTTCCGCTTGGCCAGGAGCCGAGGGTCAACCGATATAAAATATCGATTTTTATATGAAAATATATGGTGTTTGAGGGTTCCGAATATTTGCTAATCTACGCAGGCTATTAAGATCCGCACTCATCATTTTCACTACACGAATAAAATTCATTTTGGAAGATATGAGGAAGAAAAGAAAGACTAATTTTATTGATTTATCTGCATTTCGATAAACTTGTGAGACTATACGCACGATGTTTATTAAGAATAAAGAAAACAAATATATAAGCCACTACTTACCAGAGACCTTTAACAGGAACATACATCTATCTTTCTATCTTTCTATATATATATATATATATATATATATATATATAAACACTTTATCTCTCTCTCCCTCCCCCCCTCTCTCTCTCTCTCTCTCTGTCTGTCTTTCTCTCTCTCTCATGCATACAGACACATATATGTGTGTGTGTGTGTTAATATGTGCGTGCGTGTGTATGCAAGAATATATAAAGCTTAGCTTACTCGGGGATAATATTTCAAGAAAGGTAAGTGTCCATGAATTGTTTGAGCAACGAGAATCATTACCTCCTCCTGAGTCAACAAGGGAATAACTGAGAAAAAGAAGAAGATAAAGAGAGGGTGGGAAAAAGAATGATTGAAAGAGAGGGAGAAGGGGGGAAGAGAATTTCTCTAGCACAAGTTCAAAGTAACAAGGAACCTTAGTAAAAGCCAGTCTCGCTAATAAGTGAACTGGTCTGTGACACGTGACAGCAAATCGAAACTTGCTCATAGAAGACGTTGGGAAATTCTAACAGTGAGCATGAACCGAATGCAGTGTTTACCGTTATGAACATTTTGAGACTGATATATACATGCCCAAAGTAACAACTTCAAACGGGAGAGAGGAAAATAAGCACCAGTGTAAATAACTACTCCTCATAGTGAACTATTCCCCGGTATTATGGAAAGCGCCTCGTAGCTTCGTACATCATCATCATCTCTTAACGTCCGTCGTTGGACATAGACCTTTCCAAAGATTTGCCAAACTTCACTATCATGGGCGTCGCAGAGCCAGTACTTCCTAAACTTGTTTAGCTCATCTGTCCATCTAATATTCTGTCGGCCTCGGTTGCGCATGTGATCTCGAGGCCTCGTATATGTATGTGTACAAATCGATGTTTAAGCAATTACCGAAGTTTACTATTGTTTATGAAAATAGCACACATATTTTCTACATTAACACACACTCATACCAATATATGTATCTATCTATATGTATATGTGTATGTGCAAACATATATATATATATATATATATATATATATATATGCATACTTTTGTATACACTTACAAAGATATATTAAGGCAGACATTGACTATTGCTTACGTTGGAATCGATATCGATTACATATATATATATATATATATATATACATATATATATATATATATATATATATACTTCTATTTGTCTCCCTCAGTCTCTTTATATATATATATATATATATATGAATATATATATGTGTGTGTATGCATGTGCATGCCTGTTTATATGAACTTGCAATTGTGATTGAATACTTGAGTGATCGATCATAATATATATATATATATATATATATATCAACGTAAATATCTATGAAAACCTATGAAAACTTTTATCATATGTATATATATATATATATATATATATATATATATATATATATATATATATATACTCTCACGGATAAACTTGCATACTCAAACATATTGAAATACTTATTTTTTCAAGCGAATACATCCTTGTTCGAAAGAGAGAATTATGTAGAAGAGCCTTTCTTGATAAAAAAAAGGATATGGTCTTTCAGTTTTTATAAATTGAATTTATTTGATGTGGGTTGCACAAACAATTTTTTTTTTTTTGCACACACACACACACACACACACACACACATATATATATATATGTGTATATTCTTTTCTTTTATCTGCATTTATTTCGTCTGCCATCTTGTTATAATGACAACAGAATTATACCCACCCCCGGGTATTCTTTTAAAGTTTTGATGATATCTCACAAATCCTTTTCCTCTCATCTTCAAGAAATGCCGTTCCCCAGAAGTGTTCAAAGCATCCATCATCCGTCCGAAACGCTCATATTGAAAAACAAACTCTAAATAGAAAAATGATCCATACTTTTTATCATGAATATTCGTGATAGCAGAAGCACTAGTAGTAGTGGATCGTAGTAATGGTGTAGGTGGTGGTAGTAGCATTACTCGAGTTTTCAAATTTGTACAAGCAAATATCGCTATTGGTGCTTCAATCAATGCGAAATTTAGTTACGTCGATTTGAAAAACTATGGCGAAACTGTTCTACGCGTGTAATATCTAGGTATTGTAACCTGAAAAGCACTAATATATACATATATATATATATATATATATATATATATATATATATATATTCAGCTTATATATATATATATATATATATATATATATATATAAGCTGAATTTAAGCGATATATTCATTTACACAGAAACTCTTCATCCACCAGAGTGCTCTATTCCTATGGGTGAGCATTGTATAAGCTTACAATGGATGAGTTACCTCACTTGAAGAGTGCTCAACCCTGAAAAGAGGAACATTGATTATTGTGTCATCCACAGACAGCCGTTTCGATGTATTACATCTCTTCAGTGTGGCTATAGACTTTAACCTATCCAGTTCCACGAGGCAGAATTGAAACCCCTCACATATATATATATATATATATATATATATATATATATATATATATATATATATATATATATGAAGTGGCGATATGTGGGAAAATTGCAACCATCTATCTATCTACACACATAGATATATTTCAGTGATTCATCAGTCTTTTAACGTCTGTTGTTGGACATAGACTTTCCACATGATTCGCCACACTTCTCTATCGTGGGCGTCGCAGAGCCAGAACATTAATGGTGATGTTGTATATTTTAGGGGCCTTTCCTTGTTTGTTTAATGGCTTGCTTCATCTACCTCGGCGTTAATTCTGGGAATTCTTACAGCCGATTGCTTTTGTCTTGTGCATCATGTTCGTTGTTATGTAGTCCGTTGTTGGAGGAGTAGAGTTTTTGGCAGAATCCTTGAGAACATTCGACAGTCTGTTTTTCAGTTCAAGCGTGGAAGATCGAGTGTGTGTGTGTGTGTGTGTGTGTTTTTTGTATGTTGAATGGTTGCAGTTTGGTGTGGAACATTTCTCTGTGTTCTTTGTTGGTATTTACTTGAATTTTACTTTCTTTAATTGCTTCTTACGTTGACTTAATTCAGGATTTGAATATCCTTGACGGTGTCGCTTTTGTCTGTTAGTATGTAGTCAATTTCGTTCTTCGTTCCTTGGTCGGGGATTTTCCATTTCCCATCTAGTCCCATCTTAAAGAAAGTGTTCATGATTCGGAACCTATTAGCCGTCGTAAAATTCACAAGATCTCCACTTTTCTCGTCCCTTACTTAATATCCAACCTTGCCGACGCTATTTTTATTTCCTCGTCCTACCTGTGCATTGCAGTCTACCGAGATGACATCGATGTATTTTCTGATATTTTGGAATAGGAAGTACAGGTCATCGTAGAAGTTGACTATTATCTTTTGGGATGATTGCAAAGTGGGAGCGTAGACTTGGATGATATTCAGTTTATACCTCTTTGAAAGTTATATGATGACGCTGGCTATGCGGTCAAAAACGGCTTTGAAGCCTACCGCGTTGTCTTTTAGGTACCTTATTGATGAGAAAGCCTACTCCACTTTGTTTTACTTTCACTTTTCCGTAGTTGCAAAGAAATTGCTTGCTCTTTATTTCGATTAGTTCTTCTCCGGGTTTTTTCATTTCGCTAATGCCTATGATGTCCCATTTGATATTGTTTATTTCATTTTCTAGATCGATTAGGTGCATGACATGTTCTGACGTTGTAGGTGCCAATACATAACGTTGTTCTTCTGATGATGCTTTTGGGGTTGCTTGGGTAGTTGCTGTCGGAGTATATCACTCCCATCCATATCAAGTGTTGTGACTGGGTCATTTGGGACCGACGATCCAGCAGGATCTGTTGTTCTCTCGGTGAAATGTTTGGGTAGTTGCTTTTGGAGCACATCACCCCAACCCAAGGGAAGTGATGTGGCTGGGCCTTTTGGGGCCAATGGCCTAGCAGGAACTGGTGTTTTCTTGGTGGAGTGTTTGGACAGTCACTTTTGGAGAACATCATCCCCACCCAAATTTAGTGAAGTGACTGGGCCGTTTGGGACCAAGGACCCAGCAGGAACAGCCGGTATAGTTTTCATTGAGCAAATCATGGGAAGTGTTGGGCTATGCCTAGCCATGCAGGCCCATGATGTGGAAGGACGTCTGATGGATTGGTCACTGCCGATGTCGTTCGGTGGCCTTAGATCTCCACTGGCTTTTAGCACCCATTGTATCTATTATTGAAAGGTAGGTATTGGTGTTTTGCAGCGCTATAGAGGGTAAAAGATGTGGAATAAGGTACGTAATTTGTTTTCTCTTAGTGAGTGATTATATTACTGGTCCTATGAATCTGTATTACGTGTACATACTTGATTATTTTGTGTCTGAACATAGCTCTCCTTTATTTTTTAAGTTTCTTAGTTGAAGACCAGAGATTGCATTTTTAAGAAAGTTAAAGCTCTAATCTTGCAGGTCTCTTTGGGTGTGTGCATCAGCGAATGAAGGAGAAAGGCAGACAGACAGACAGGGAAAGGGAGAGAGAGTGATAAGACGAAGAAAAACAGGAAGACCGAAAGAGATCCTCACCCATGGAATAGAGAGTCAAATTTTAAGAAAATGAAAATAAAATATAAAAACAAAACGAAGCAGTACTTATGTGAATCAGACTAGGATTTTAGGTTGAAGGGGGCGATTTTTAATTATCATAGTTTTGAAGAAATTAACCATTCGTTATTTTGTTGGAGAATTTTGCAATGTCCTTCAACTATGTTGTGCCAGCTCTGGGGGCCTTACCATTTGTATCAGTTATCCCTAGATATTTATTTAGTTGTTTTTTATGGTCATCTCTGCTGTGGAAGGGGTTGGGGCACTTTATCATGGCTCTGGATTGATTTTCTTTTTTTTTCCTTTTATTTCCTCCAAGTTACAGGTTAGTGGCTTTATTACAATCAAATTAGGTATACAATTAGAAATTTAAAGATTGAATCTTGAGAGAGAAGACAAAGACAGAAAGACAAAAAGGGACCGTTATCTACAGAATCTAGAGTCAAATTTGGGGAAAATAAATAAGGAAAGAACAGAGTTCTTTTCTATAAGCACATCATAAAAAAATTGTCGGGCACACTCAAAAAAAGTAATTAATGTAATTAATGCCTGAATACCCAAACGAATTAAATTCATTAAATAGGAAGCCTCACGAAAAACGAACATCGAAGAGAATTGTTGTGGCATGTACCCACACGTCACTAAACTTTGTAAAATAAGATTGTTCACTTTTGCCATTGCATTAATATTTTATTGTTTACCTTATGCGGAATATTTTTGTTCAGTTTTTTTTTTTTTTTTACAATCATATTAACACATAGTGCATGGATTCCTCTTTACAGTCCCGTTTTCTCCAAGTTTGGCTCTTGTTATGATTTTACAAATTCGAGAATCCTTTTTTAAACAAAAAAAAATTCTTAGTGTCAAATTGAATGCATATGGAATGTTTGATCTAATTGATTTCTATGGTTAAGGCATGAAATGCGTTGTATCGAATTTGAGGTGAAAAAACACCTAGAAATTTACATCTTATGTTTTCCAGAGCCATTTTTGATTGTTAGAGATCTCTACAAGATAAGATAATCTTCAATGAAATTCGAAGTGAATTTTACAAAAGTTCCTGCAAAAACTCAATTTCCAAATAATAAAAGCTGAGCGTGAATGTAAACGATAAATCTATTCTATTACTTCGAAAATCAATTTTAAATTATCTCCCGCAATTACACGGTTAATTTATCTTTGGCCTAGACAGTGAAGAATTTTAAAAATTAAAGAAAATGAGGCTGATGTTGGAATCGAAACTGCTACAGATGTGTAGCTGCTTGAATTTTGAGTGGAACAGCTGCCTGTAATGCAAAGGCTTAAATAACTGTTTCAACTCTTAATGCTTATTTTGTTCATTCATTGTCCATATCTGCTATTTGATGCCTATATTGAGTGGGATTGTTTACCCTGCAACTACGTACCCACCAGAAATAACAAAAGTATTATATAGGTTGCAAACACACAGAAACAGTAGAGCTCTCCTCTCTCCGTATTTCTATTTGCTTTAGCATGGCAGAAACCAACAGAGAGAAATGACATGGGCTTTTATATACTGACGTTATCATCAATGATATTCGGCACAACATTTTAAACAACCTTTTTGCTGTTTAGCAAGAACAGCGTACTTTGGCACTAAGTTGGATTCGAACCGCCTCCTTGATATTCGTCAAACTTGATATTCTTCAAGGCTCTGAATCGTTCGTTTACTAACCAAAACGAATCAAAATTTCGCCCGATCAGATTATCATATTTTGGATGCTTAAGTCCATTATTTCATTACTCTAGAAATAAAGATAAGACTCTCTTATCGTGCCTCGTTTCCCAGACTGTAACTACTTATTCCAGTCCGTCGACGTCACTTCATTTTTCTTGTGATTCCAACTTTTCTCACTGGCTTTCCATTAACGTTTGCTCCGTGTATAATAAATAATGTCCGTCTGATTTGTCAGAATAGTATCGAAGAATCTTTATTTCTTTCCATAATTTGTCTGAGAAAGAGAGCGAGAGCAAGAAAGAGCGAGAGAGAGAGAGTGAGAGGAAAAAAAAACAACCCCGAGAAGAAACGACAGTCAGATCGAGCGGAACAGATAAGATGTGAGAAAACAAGAAAAGAAGTCCGACTTAACGAAAAAAAAAAGAAAAACAAAACAAAAAAACAAGAATTGTCGAAGAGATCTGTGTGCCGAATTTGAGTGACGTCGTTTGAGTAACGAACAAGCGGATGGTTTCTCGTCTGAGAGAGATTTGTCACGAGATTAGGACGTTGTTTTCTTTCCTCTTGTCCTTTGAGTCTTTCTTGCTGTTATTATATATATATATATATATATATATATATATATATATATATATATGTTTTTTTTCTCTTTCATAGACCTCTGACCGGACATAATTCATTAATTAGTCTTACAGCCTGAAGAATTATAGAATCGGATTAGACAGACAGGCAGACAGACAGAAAGACAGACAGGCAGACAGACTCTCTCTCCCTCTCTCTCTCTCTCTCTCTCACACACACACACACACACAGAGGGACACTGACGCGTACGAGCACGTAAATACACATACGCATACAGACATATACACACACACAGATATCAGAACAGAAAGTGAGAGGGCGAGAGACGTACATAGAGATTCATATACAATGAGAAACACATTCATATACAGAGAGGGCAGAGAGAGAGAGAGAGAAAGAGAAGATACACATATATATTTTCTCCTTTCTGTATAAATATGTTAATGTTTGTTTCTATATGTCAGTTTTTTCCTATGAGTGCATTGGCGCATCAATAAACCAGCCATTTAATGACAAGAAGCAATTTTGTTTCCTCGTATTATTCCTCTCTGTCAAGGTTTTCAATTCAGTGGTGAATATTGCTTACACAGATCTTACATTTCAGATCAAAATTCAACTTAAAAGTACTTGTCAATCTACGGACCTTTTGGCTTTTCTACGTATGTGAATAAATCCGTGAGTGAGTTTATACAAAGACGTCTCACTTCGAGCACATGTACTTCAGTGATTAACATGAATGCTACGTATGTTGTACATGCCTCTCTATGTAGGAGTTTGAGTACAAACATATCTACTATTGGCTTTGTATCATAGGATGTCATAACTTTTAAGTTAGGATCGGAGTTGATTCATAAGCAATGGCAAGACCAAATGACTAACAATCATTTTATGAAGATTATCCTGTGAGAATGTATGTAATGGTTCCTGAGCGTAGCTGCATCAGTATCATCATCATGGCTTGGCCTCTTGAACAAAGATTCAAGAAAAGACTCCTTCTTTGCTGCAGAACCACAGGTGCCGAGCGAGGCGTTCATGAGACGAACAAGGTTTTCCAAAGAAGGTGCAGGTGATGAATTGGTGACGAGGAGACAATAGGTTTATAGCACTATCTCCTCTGTTCAGCTTTGATTCTATGTTTGGATCAAGAACAGTACATTGCCTGTAAAGCCTTGAGAAGACATGTCTTCTTGCTGATGGCATCTGGTTCCCGCTTCTGTCATTTGTTTCCACAAGAGAAAAGGGTCGTTTAGAAAGAATCCCTGTCTCTCTTTTGTGGCGTCTCCTATTTCCGTTGGCCATTGAACAGAAGGGTCTTTTGAAGCCAGTAGTCTCTCTCCTTTTGAAGTCAATAGTCTTATATCCATGTACAGCTGTGATTTCTATGCAGTATAACATCTATGCTGGAGGATGTCTTGATACTCCAGTGCACCTGGGGAACGGTGCAGAGGCTGTGCTATTAGACTACATATATATATATATATATATATATATATATATATATATATATATATATATGTATATATATATATGTGTGTGTGTGTGTGTGTGTGTGTATGTGTGTGTGTGTGTGTGTGACGTGAACAATTGGAAGTGAGACGGACAGTGTACACAGCACTAGTAAAAACTTTCCCAAAGGAAGTAAATTTACCGTCAGATGCTTCGCTTAGGAAGCAAAAAATTGAAACCAGTCTTTTAGGGTTATCCTGATTGGTGGGACTTAGTTCTGTCTGTGATAAAGTCTGTACTTGACAATGGTAACATGTTATCGTAGCAGCAGTAATGGGTCTTGGAGAAGCCATAGGGTGTCAGGGTTGAAGGGTAATGGTTTAATATTAGATTGTTGGGGAGAGTATAGATTTGGGGTGATGAGGTCAAGGAATTTAATAAGTATTATCCTTGCAAGTCATTGAAAGTTTGTTGGCTCTGATTTGTACAAATGGAATACCATACAAAGGTTTCAGTAGGTAAGGGTCTGGGTGACTGTGGAGTTCCCGATATTAGATATACATGAAGGGGTGTACAGTGTGGATGTGAGGTTGTTATAAGTGGGAGGATTATAATTTAGAGAATTATGTCTTAGGGTTGTCAAGTTTGGTGTTAAGTCTATTAGGGGAAAGAGTCTCAAGATTGTCGCCACAAATATTTTTATGTCTTCCTAGAATTTTAGTTTTGTCAGTGGGTGTATTTTTTCTATTTTTTCGAAGACAGTGAATTTAACATCTGTGTCAAAAATGTGTCCGGGGTGCAGAAGTGCAGTTCTACGGGAAGTGGATTGGGATGGTTATGTGATTTAATTCTGCGTCTACTGTCTAAAGTTGAATTACCACTCAAACTTGCGCAAGTATCATGAATTGCATCCATCGCATTCTAGCAAGTATATAATATTTTTATAACGACAGTTAGTGCTATAGTATACGCAGAAACTCTCGTTAGTGGTAGAGCTTGTGAAGGTGTTATTGTACTTGAGGTGGTTGCAGCATAGACTATTTTTTTATCGTACGGTGGACAGAATTTAAAGGTTTTGGGGATGTTGTTATGTGAGACTTTATTGTTTATTATAGTGTTGCTACTAATCAAATCTTTGATGTTTTGGGGTCTACAGTATATATATATATATATATATATATATATATATATATATATATATATATATATATATCTAACAGGACTACTTCTGAACCATATATATATATATATATATATATATATATATATATATATATACTTTTTCTACTTAATACCTTTTTTTTTTCTTTCGTGGCAACCCATTGTTTCATTGCCAGCTCACTCAACAGCAAAGTCTTCTGAAGTAATCATCAAGTCATCAGCTGTAACAGCAGCTTTTTGTAGAACCACTAATCTTAATAGCCACCAGTAACGCAAAGACCCAAATACCGTTTTAGCTCCAAAAATGAGAATTTTACATCGATAAAAGTTTCGTACATTACCTAGAAAGATTAACAAAAGAACTAAATAAACAGAGTTTATCTGTTATTTTGTAACGCGGTTTGTTTAAACGAGGGATTGCTGCCTTGTTATATTCTTTATATATATATATATATATATATATATATATATATATATATATATATATATATATATGTATATATATATATATATATATATATATATATATATATATATATATATATATACGTGTGTGTGTGTGTATTTATACTTTTTGATATTCCTTTTTTCACTTATAATTGATTCGTTTTCATTTTCTTTTAATTGCCTGGTTTTAATTTTTTTTTGTAATTTTTCTTGGTCTTATTCTTCACATGCTATCTCATTGATTTATTAATTTATTTATCATTAGCTTTCCAGTAGTTTATAAATAATCCGTACACAGATTCTATTAGCTGCTATCGTTATGTTTCTATTTATTTTATCTTCAATCAGCAAATATCCCGTACAATATCTTGAAATTTTTCATCATCTATTTTGCAATACCTGATGGTCATTGTGATAATGCTATTTATATCCTTATATCATTGATAATCCACCATATCCAGATATCATCTATTTTGAAACTCATCAGTAAATTTCATACTATCTGATACATAATCAAAACTAACTACTTTATAAGGCAATTATCTTTCGGGTTGTAATTGTTTCAATTTAAACTAATATTGATTTTATTAAGAGTCTTACAATAATTACTTCATACATAATGCAGTCAGATCTTTATATGTTTGTATAAATTTTTTGAAAACTATCTTTATTTTGCTTAATCTATCACCTGATAATTAGTTTTAGATGTTCTTAGAGAAAAACCTTTTAATGGTTCTTTAATTAGGCCAAAACTTGTTTAATAATTTCAAGCAATAAATACACACCTTTTTCTCGTTTAGATATCTTGATTAAAACGTACATTGTTAGGATTTTTTTAAAAACCTGTGAAGTGATATTTCAATTTGCATAATGGGGAGCTACTCATGACATATCAATATGTTAGACTCTTCCAACAATATTGCCAGCTTTCGAATTCTGAATTCTAAAAGTATAGGAGTGGTCTGATTAGCTCAATTCAAATACTGAGTTTGAATTGAAATTATGACATCGTCCAATGTCAAATACTTTTCATCACCCTTGAAAATGGTTAAGCAATGAAATACGTGTAGAGTATATCTTTTTGAATTCATAAAAAATGTAGTATTGATCTCCTTTGGTTTAAAACTCAACTGACACATTCTGCTGAGCAAAATTATAAAAATTCAACTCTACTACTATAATATATGTGTACATATGTATATGTGTGTATGTGTGCGTGTGAGTATAAGAAATAATAATTACAAGGATATGAATCCGGTGAAAGAAAACATTTCGTGCCTCACACTCTCTTCTGCAATCGGCCGTATGTTGCTTCCTATGAATTCTGAGAATAAAACCCATTTACTTTTGAATAACGTAATGTATTAGGATTTTAAACGAGCTACAGATTCCTTGTGCAAGGGAGAGTTATGAGAGCTATTTTGGTTTAGTTTTAACTTGTTTTCTGTATGTGTTTCACAAATTAAGAAAACACAAAAACACACACACACACACGTATATATATATATATATATATATATATACACGTGTGTGCACGTGCATGTGTAAGATTGTTAATGTCTATTTCTACATGCAGGAGACACGTTGATAGAAGGTGCGTTCTGACTGAAATCGGTGCAAAAAAGTTCAGTTTCCATCTTTTTGTGTGTGGATTTTTTTATTAGATAATTCTGCCATTTTAACCCTTTCATGCCAGCATCTGTTGTTTGCTAGTGTGGTCCTCGGCTCGGGTGTGTTTCGAACTCTCCCCTTTCCTGATAACTTCTACTGCCGTCTCCATTTGTTCCTCCTCTTTTTTTTTTCTTTCAATATTCTGTGTCTTGGGCTGATGAATTTCGCTCTCTTGGTTTTGTCCTCTTTTGTTTTTTCCTCCATATTTTCTCGGTCTGATCAGTCCTTGTGTGGCCTTCAAGAATTTCCTTGCCTTTATCACTTGTGCCTATCATCTCTGCTGCTTCCTTCATTTGTCTGTTGCATCTGCTATCGTCACTATTCCACAAAGCCTGAAATGTATTCTCTATCACTACCAAGAAATTAGCAATGTTTTTTATCTACATCATATTAATGCATTCAGAATAAGCGTCTAGATTTGTCCAATTTATATGAGTAAAACAAGGGAATCTTTAAAATAGGATTAATAAGCTCAATATGATTTTAATCGTCTGTATTTTTTTTTTATTAAGACACTACTGAAATTATTAGTTATTCCATTTCGACGGATTAAATAATTGAAAAAAAATCATCTAAATAGTAATTCCTTACATCTTGAAACATATGAGATCTTGATCTACATAGAAAAATATCTAAAATGGCAACACTTTGATTTGGTTGGATATTTAGGAAGGTTTTAGAATTAGCTATTCAACAATGAACCACCTTCACACTAAACCTCTTCTAATCAAAAAGTCATTGAAATATAACAAACCACTTTGTTTGGCCTTTGTAGATCATGAAATGGCATTTGATTTGGCAGAACACACAGTTGTCTCCAACTCAATGCAAGTACAAGGCATTAACTAGAATTTAATACAAGCCATTCAGGACACGACATTTCAATATTCCGGCAATATAAAGATAGAAAAGATGACGATAAAGAAATGGGTGAGGCACCAAACAACCACATTTGGGCTCAACTTAGATCATAGAACTGGAACTCAATGGATGATTGCAATGGAAGTTCCCAGGCAGTTGTCAATCAACCAGGACAGTTCCGTAACTGCACAAGATGAAAAAGAGGACGTCGTCTAGCTGAAGAAATGGTCCACCTCTTGTGAGGTTCAGCATAAAATAAGTCCATTTTTTCAATGCGGTCAAAGGGGGATATCTTTTTCAGAATGTGTTGAGACCTAGACGAGACAATTTGAATTCTGGATAAAATCTCATTAGGTTATCAGTGAAGCTCATTTCTTATGTTGTCTTTTTCAGAATACAGACCTTTTCAAACAGCAATATTCCAATTTCATTTCCTTTTCTGCAATTCGATAATTTGAATTCCACAACTCCTCATTATTTTTTTCTCAACTGATTTCCCGCTAAGCGAGATACAGATTTGAACGTATCGGCCCATGATTAGTTGAATTGAAATAGCTAGATTTTTATGGGATAACTCGGTTCAACAATGTACAAGTTATGAACGCGTGATTCTTCCTGAAGTCTTCTCAAACATCAAAGTCCATGGCGTGTATGCTCTGTTAAAAGTTACTTTGAACATTTAACATTTTAAACAGCAAGAATTACAATTCTAATCAATACACACATACATCGTAGAAAATAGATACAGGTTTAATCGATTAAAAAGAAATAGGATGAGATACGTTTGTTAAAATAAGAATTTTTCTTATTGTTATTATTATTATTATTATCATTTGCAATCTCACACCAGTTGCTGGAGTTTGAGTGACAGCAAGTCTCACCAAGTCTACGGCCCTTCTCTCCTAGTGCTCATAGGTCACAGTGATACCGTGGTTTACAGTTTCACACCAGTTGCCCAGTGGTCATTGCTGAAGTCTGAGTGACAATAAGACAATAAGTCTCCTCAGGTCTTCAGCCAACGTCTCTTCTCTCTTTCGCCTATCATGTCAGTGCTGCGGTTTACTTTTCCGCTTTCATTTCCCTTCCTATGTTGGGTCACTATTAACATTAAACGTTTATTATTATTATTATTATTATTATTATTATTATTATTATTATTATTATTATTATTATTATTATTATTAATACTACTGTTACTGTTGTTGTTATTGAAGTAGTAGTAGTAGTAGTAGTAGTAGTAGTAGTAGTAGTAGTAGTAGTGGTACAAACTAGAAAAAACTATTTAGTTGTCGGTGATTCAGCATTCGTCAGTCTTAGTTGGAGATTGTTTTGACAAATGACTGAATAAGTAAAACTAAGATCGGAATCATCGGAGAAATAAATGATCCAGCATTTTTCATTCACATTGGAGGCGTAGTTTTCTCACAAAGGATTTGACCAAAACTATTCGAGTACAATTGATAATTATAAGAAGATATTTGCCACGAAAACATCGAATACAAATTTAATTGAGACTCGAAATCGAAATTATCGAAATCGTAGTAAAAACGTATTTTTCCTATGCAGAATGAACTTACCTAAGTTCATCTTATATTTAAACATCTCTAATAATTTCCGATTCAGCATTCCGTCCCAAGTGTAGTAAAAATGATTGTTTTCCTTCCAGAAGTTTCCTATTTCACCATTTATTTTATTGTTTTCATCTGTCATATTTACATTATATTTTCTGAAAGTAATTGCAGTCTTCGAAGCCTTCTTTTCCGTTATAAAGTAACGGCCCACTTTCATTTTACAAACAGGTTGTAAATATAAGGCCCTTTCCTGCCACAAATTTCACGTAAACAAATTATTCTTTCATAGAACTGACATATTCCCAGAGTTAAATAAGCTATCACGAATTGAGAGCAAATATATTTGCTCGCCAAAATAATTGATGTTTATCGTAATGTGATAAATTCTACTTACTACGGCCAATTTCTCTCAGGTAATGCCGGGTTTCCTTATTATATATAAATATATATATATATATATATATATATATATATATATATATATATATATATATATATATATATATATATATATATACATATATACATATATATATATATATATATATATATATATATATATATAATGAAATGCTTTATATCATAAAAAACTTATTTTGAATGATCGGCCAGTTTCACATTGTTAATATATCACTCGCCCCTGACAATGTAAATAGAATGAACAATTAAAGAAAAATTGAGCAGCTGATATGTATAAACAAATTGTTCAGTGAAGAAAATTGCATGTATCAATCTGATAACAAATTGTCATAATGTATAGAAACTTATTGGAAATGATCTCTCATCATTACTCGGTTTATGTATCACTCGACCTAGACAACGTAAATAGAACAAACAATCTAAGAAAATTGTCTTACCATTGAGCTAAATAGCCACTGGCAATGCTAAGGCCCAAATAACTGCTTTCATCCCTATCTTTCATCTCGTTTATTCTCTATTCATCACTTTCTACACGACAGTTGTGTAATAATGGCAAGAGCATCGCTACATTGAAGCGGCTACCCTATCAGTGGTAGATTCTATTCTCGCAGCAGCCCCATTTTCTCTAATTGCCTGTTCTACCTATGTTGTCTATGTTATGTGATACTTAAGCCGTGTAATAACGGGAAATCATTCTAAATATATTTCACATATATATATATATATATATATATATATATATATATATATATATATATATATATATATATATATATATAAGTGTACGCGTGTTTGCCTGTCTTTGTCAGCATTTATGCTTGTGCGTCTCTGTGTGTAGATTTGTTGATGTTTGATAAAATACATGGACCAACAGCCGCAAAACACGAATCACTAATGAAGTTACAAGGATCACGTATATATGAAAACTGTGCAGGTGTACACGCTAGTGCCTGAACGTTGAGAATCAAAACATACGTTAAAATAAATTAGGAAGATCAACAGAAGTACATCAAATACAGTTTTTGAGGCTTTTCTATCGATTCCAATCGTAAAAAGTGAATAAACTTGATCACTGTAGAGAGATTAAGGAAAACCTGTTTAACTTAGAATAATTATCCCTTTGATGTGAGGCCGTGTTTTTTCATCTTTTCAGATAACTTTTCCTGAATAATTCCTTTATTCACTTGCCAATCCAGTGAAAGTTCAGAATCTTGAATTGATAAAATTCTGAAAAAATAACCAAGAATATTCTCAGATTTATTCCTTATATATATATATATATATATATATATATATATATATATATATGTATATAAATATACACATATATATACATATATATATATATATATATATATATATATACATATACACATATATATATACATATATATATATACATATATATATATATATACATATATATATATATATATATATATATATATATATATATATATATATATATATATATATATATATATTCTCGCGAAGAATACAAACCAAAGGTGAAGCATTTTCTGAAGAATAAGATCCCTAGTAGTTTCAATGACTACGTCATCCTTTTCAAGGGGGTAAAAAGAAATGAAATTCCATATTTATATATATATGGAATGATACTATATATGATGTAAAGACAGCACATACAGAAAAATGTATACATATATATCATTATTATCATCATCCACCAGCATGAGTAAGTTTTTGGGTGAAGGTCTTTCTAGTCTTTTTCCATGACGACAGTGATTGCGCTAATCTCTACCATGTTTTCTCTAGCGCGTTACTCCATGTCGTGTCTGATATTCCTTTCCCGTATTTACCGCTCCGCGGCGGCTGCCAATCGGTCAGTTCTTTTATCATATCTGCTGTCCCATCATCTTCTCGCTATATGATCTGCCCATCTCCATTTCTGTTGATTAATTACTTCTGCTCCTCTCTCTCAGATCCATGACTATCTTTTCCCACTGCTAAGAGATATTCCTTACATGGCTCTTTTGATTGTCTATTTGACTCTGAGTTGCTTTCCGAATATTTTTTTTTTTAATTTGAAGGTTTCATACTCATCATAGCTAGTATTATGCATCAGATCAGTACGTTTTAGACCTAAAAAGAATAGTATACACTCAACGCATAATCCTGATAGTCACTTATGGAGCTGAAACATGGAACCTACCCAAGAGACAGACCCACGAACTGAGAAGCATGCAGCGTGCACATGAGAAAATCATGCTCAACCTTACATGGTGGGATCACAAGACAGCAACGTATATTCGGAAGAAACCAGGAGTCCGAGGGATCATGTGATCTATCAGAAAACTTGAATGGCAATGAGCGGGCAATGTTGCAAGAATTGCAGACAACCGATTGAAAACACGACTCACAACACGGATCCCCAGCAATCACATGCTTAACCGAGGCCGGCAGAATACAAGATGGAGAGATAAACTAGAAATATACTGGCTCTACGATGCCCATGATAGAAAAATGTGGCGGATCCTGGGGAAGTTCTATGTTCAACGATGGACGTTTAAAGACCGATGATGATGATGATGATGATGATGATGATGATGATGATGATGATGATGATGATGATGATGATGATTGTTATACTAAATGCTACCCAGCAAATCACGCTGTCCAGTTTAATTTCTCTAGATTTATCGCCTTCCGTAGTTGGATATATTCCTCAACTTTTTTTCTGTCGCTTCAACCTCTGTTCATACGGTTTGTGGTTCCCCTGCAGTTTTTGATATGAATACAATATCATCAAAGTACTTGACATTGGTCAAATATTTCCTGTCAGTGTTTACTCCCATGTTTTTCCTCTCAGATATCCAGAAAGTCCTTTCAAGGCCTTATGTATCATCTAATCCCCTCGTCTTACTCCTTTCCCAATCTCTATTTTGTTAATATCTTAATGAAGTTTAATCATTGCAGTGCCTTTTTTGTACATCTCCAGTATTTCATATAATTCTCATTTATATCTTGTTCTCCCATTGTGTTGAAAACTTCAGTATTCTCCTTTGAATTTAAAACTTTCTCTTAGTCTGCGTAAGCCAAAAAAAGTTTTTTTTAATCTGATATTTTTTTGATTAGTTGCTTATATGTGTATTGGTCGTTTCTTCAAATAACAACTGTTGAAGCCAACCCGTTCACGGATTGGTTTTCATCTAATGTTGCTGTAAATCTATCAGTATTTTCAAAGATAGTTTATAAATGTTAGGTAATAATTTAATAGGATGGTAATCACCAAGGGCTCTATCCTTTTGTTTGTTGTTACGTTTGATCCATATTCGAATTCAGAAGTTTGAAGGTACTCTATTTCCTCGTTAGCATCTTGTGGATAGTTTCGAATTTAGCCTTTGCCGTCTTTTCCCTGTTCCCAAAGCTGAATCCACAGCGGAAAGTTGACAATTCTGTAAAAGATTAAAGATTAAATGGAATGCACCATGGGGCCGGCACAGTATCCAACGAAGCGGCATTAAGAACGCATTGCCAAACCGGAAAATACTGGAAATGACTGTGGATGGGACTATTTTGACGGAGACAAATCTCATAAGGTTGTAGGTAAAGAAATTAATTGTTTTCTCTTCCTTGGACATACCTCATATATCTTGTTGAAACATTCACATGCATACGTCTATGTATGTATAGAGAAGGTTGTTGAGAGAAAGAGCCTGTTTGTAGGAATAGGTAAGTGTATATTGTTCTCTGTTACCATTGTTTGAGCCTAAATGAACGCCAGGATGCCACTTCTCACTTGGAATAGTGGCCTAACATAATATTCCCATGCTACTTTGTCCATTTAGGATTTGTGAGGTCAAGTAATTCGTAGGAACCCCCCTCTTTCTATCTATCTATCTATCTATCTCTTTATCTCTCTCTCTCTCTCTCTCTCTCTCTATATATATATATATATATATATATATATATATATATATATATTTATATATATACATATATATATATATATATATATATATATATATATATATATATATATATATATTCTGTCCTGGAAGTAGTATGCAATTTTAAATATTTTGAAGACTTTGATGTAATTTGGGAACACCTAAGGGGACCTTACCGCACATGCTTACAATAACTCTCTTCGTTGAGTTAATTAGTCGGAAGTGATGGGTTGTGTGAGCTTGTGTACCGTGTGATCGTCGTATGCACAAATATTGAGCCTGTTCAATATTCAAATCTTCTGTAAGGTTTTATTGCAAAACTTTGCATCAGCCAAGTCTGTTAGCCCCCACCCCCTAGAGCCCGGTTTGGGCTCCCTGCGATTGACTTCTCCTAAACTAAACTGTGGACGAGACTGAGTAGAATGTCACCAACAAATGATGTTGGTACTGAAATAGAACCCTGCAGACGGTTTTGATGAGTCGGAGGAACTTGGTAATAAACCTAATGGGAGGACTTTGAATGGAGACATGATGCAATTTCTTGTAAATAACACCCAAGAAGTGACCCTATCGTAAAACTGCAGATATCTCAAAAATCCTTTTATGGTGATTTTTGTTACTCATGAAGACGTGACAAAGCAAGGTCAATTTGTTTCAAGAGCCCTCAACTTTAGGATGTTGGCGTTTGGAATAAGATTCTCTTCAATGGCGAAAGTAAGATGGAGTTACATTCTAGTAAGAAAGAAATCGTCAGAAGACATCAATGGGAACAAATCGTCCCACGTTATACAACGAAGGGGGTGAAGTTTTCAGGGATGAGTCTGATGCTGTGGGGATGCATCAAAAGTGATGGCACTCGAAAGTCGATTAAAATAGGAGGTCCATACGTATCTAACCATTTGATATTACAAGAATAGACAAGCAGCTTATTTCCATTCAACATCTCCCCCCATGGGACCTCATGCTCTTATCCTGGTTCCCCCCCCCCCCCACTTATCAAAGCAGTACACAAAGCCCTCTTCTGGGATCATCATCTGCTGCCTTTTGGCATTCTTCTTAATCTTGTCCTCGGTCTGAAATCATCTCCCTTTTAACAACAAGAGAACAGAAATTCCTCGGAGTCATATGCAGGCTGCTTGGTTGGGGGGAGGAAATGTTTCAGAAAAAGAAATGGTTGGGACGTGAAGAATGGGGGGGGGGCTCGTGCATTGTGATTTCTACTGTCACTCAGTATACAAACTCACTCTATACCGAATACCGAATGAGTAACCCCACAGTTCGTTTTATTTGTTTTGTTAACCGGTTTGCAAGATATTCAAAGTTGCTACATTCTTTGCAAAAAAATCTCGTGAAAAGTTACTTGAATTGTGCCTATGCACCTATTTACTGAACAAGCATCTGACACTAAGCTGGGATGGAGGCGAGATTTTTCACAAAGATTGAACAGTTTGCCTCAGGTCACATACAGCATAATATTCTTTGACTTGGAAATTCGAACGTACCGGGAGATTGGCCTGTTCAGAGTCTCTGCTTGAATATCACCGAGCAAATATGGACAGCACCAGAGAATGGAATTCGCCAGAAGAATACACGCAATCTGGATTAGTAGTGGGAGCTCATGTACACACAATGGTACCTCATACTTCTGAAGATGGTGAATGGTTTGTACGATTCCATTCCCAGGCTCGTTGATGCAGTTATTCAAGATAAGAGAAGCCAAACAAAATATTAACAAAATGCAGAAAAGTCTTAAGATGAATAATCTGTAATAGGTTTTTCTTTCGAGATTCTCCACTGTATTCAAATACGGTATGTAGTTTGGTTTATATTAGGTGGTCAAAAATCTTTGCATCACCATTTTTGTTAGTCGTCTTGCATGTTTTGCTCTCATTCAGAAAACACGCGACAAAGGATGTTGATCAGGTAGAGAAATCGCACAGAAAAGGCTAATATTTGTACCTGTAAAAGACGTAATGGCAAGCGCCCACTTATAAGTGAACAATGATTAGAGAAGTGTAAAGTAATTTAAGGTGGCTGGAGACTTTTACACGGAGCTGTGCTTTCATAGAAATGCTGGCAAATGATCATCTAATCAATGAAAGATGGAACTTTGCCCTGACATTATAAAGAATTCACCTATGTTTGATACTTCCATCCTGAATTTTTAATACAGTATTACTTGATAATTTATATCATGATTCAAATATACATCAAAATAATAACAAAATCAGCAGTACTTCCTGATCTGTTAATCAAATATTGATTATAGATGGTTTCTAATCTTAGCTTAGTTTCAAGCTGGGTCATGTGAGAGACTAGGTGAAGAAGTTTTTTCTTGGAAACTTGAAATTACTATCAAAAACATGAGTGAGAGCCTGCTTAGTGGGTTAGATGGTTGCGTTTTCCCGAATAATGTAAAATCCAGGGTTTTGAATGTACATGTCCAAGGTCGGTGGATCCATCCCATTTTAAAGACTGTCATAACACAACCTTCATACAATTATTTCATATTTGACTTTGTCTTGCTTTTACCTGAAGGGCAGTGCAGTTGACTCAATTAATCAGCGTAACATCTAACACTGTAGATAAAGCAAAGGGGATATAAGTTGCTTAGACATTCACGATGTCATCTAAAGTCAAAAGTCCGTTGGGATATAAAGACATTATCAAAGGAAGTAGAACAGATTTCTGACATTTTCCTTCATTTTTTGAAAATCTTTTAATCGATTCGTCAACCCATACAAATATAAGTCTCAAAAGTTCTATTCATCATGAATATGTTACTAGTCTTCTTTCTATCTTATTTTTGTCGCTTGTTTAGACACAGTAGTAATAGACAAAACAGTCTTAGGTCATCAAATTTTCTTCAATGAAGGATCGTTATCATCATCAATTGTTCACTTTCTTCTTGGTTCAACAGCAATTGTATGTGATATATATGTATATAGATATATATGCTAACCATCCTCAAATTCTCACATATCTATGCTAAGTCTTTACCATCCATCTACCTACATACATATTTGAGCAATATACAAGAATATCAGCAAGTCTAATGTAGAAGATAAAACATGTTTTTCACAACCAATATTTATTTTTCAACATAATCTCCTTCTCACTTGATCCCTCGCTTATTCATGAATCACATGGATCAAAATATTATCTGAAGAAAATTTCAAATCAAAATTTAGCGAATAACAGTGTCAGGCTACAGAAATATTTATCCACTTTTGGGTTAAATCATGCACGTATGTATTTACTTTTTTCACCGATGTAGTTATTCCAGTGAAGATACCGTAGGACGCTCGACTTAGAGTGATCGTTTGAAAGCTTCTGGAGCATAACCATTCGTTAATGTAGAGTGTTAGATCCTTTATGAATTCCTTTGCTATTTAGCCTTGTGTAGAACCAAACCAATTGATGGACATCACGACTCACAACATGGATTCCCCGAGACCACATGCGCAACAGAGGCCGGCAAAATGTTAGATGGAGAGACGAGCTAGACAGGTTCAGGAAGTACTGGCTCCGTGACGCCCATGATAGAGAAGTGTGGGAAATCCTGGGGAAGGTCTATGTCCAACGACGGACGCTAAAAGACTGATGATGATGATGATGATGATGATGATGATGATGATGATGATAACCAAACCAACTTCAGTAAGTATCAGTCGTTCTTTCTTCCTTTCGAGACCCCCGGTGTACATAAGTCCCGAGTTTTCTACAACTGCTGGAATATATATATATACCCTCATGATCTATTTTACGAGTCAATTGGGACGTATGAGTCACAGAATAATTGCGATTCTCCCGACTTACACAGGTGCTGGCAATGGCGTCTTCATAGCATGAAACCCTGGCAATAATTAATTTACAGTACATGCTGAACAGGAAAAACGTGCTGGCAAAGTGTTAATATTGTGTTTTTCTTATGTCCCTGAATACACGTCATATGGAACGAATGTGTTCAGTCTTGATTTTGATTCTTCAAAGTATAGAAAAAAATAGATCTAATAAAATAATAGTTTTTCCTTAATCATTGAATAAAATTAAATCGGTTTTGCTCGTTTTTCAATACCCTTTTAAAAAGTCAAGCATTCAACACCTTGAACTTGAAAGGGTTAATACACGAAAGAAAAAAAGTACACCATTTTCCGATTAGAAACCAGCCAAGTAAGCAGAAATATCTACCACGACCCCATTCCTTTTGATCCTAACCCCAAAGAGAACAACCAACCAGGTGGTAAAATGGATTCCTGTGAATAGCCGATTCTTTGCTCACGTGTTAGATTTCTTTGGCATTTCGTCCTTCGTAAGTACGAATACTCTCTCCAACAGATTATATGCCTCTCATCACGGACACCTGTAGAAAGACCCGTAACACCAACCACTCGAACCTACGGCCTGTCGGCCTCAGCCAACTGCTTAATAATGTAATTATTGTTATAATGACTCCGCTGAGATCTCGGCGCAGTATGATACGACTCGAACCCTGATTGAACGCATGTGGGATCGACGTTAATAAGAATCCTTGTTGGAACCGGGCCATGCGATGTTTGAAGCGGCGTCAGGCCGAGTGAAACATATTTCATCAGCGATTGCTAGCGGGAGATCCTTGTTATTTCATGAGCGCACCAGCGGGGTCAGATATTGGACAATCGATTCGTTCTTACTCGGGAACATTCCGGTTTAATGAAATTTGGAAACACCCATCGACGTTTGGCTAAGATGTCAGTGAAAGCACACTTCGAAAATAAGACGTGGAAATGCGAGATTCGGTGGGGAGAGAGCCAAGTCCGCTGCGTATGGACAGCCTCCGATGAAATTGAAGCCATGAAGACAAGAGTTAACCTGATCCAGCAAATTGATTGTTGGATGCGGATTTAAAATCTGTTCCGAGTTGAAACTCCCTTCCCCCCTCTCCCCCTAAAGGGGGTGGGGGTACGGAATACTGTATATGTAAAAAGTGTTAGTATGTCTGCTTCTCTCTCTAGTTGACTGTTCATATCTAACATCTCTCTCTATCTCTCTCTCTTTCTATCTCTCACATACACCCACGCACGCTTGCACATACACACGCACGCGAGTTCCAATCCAAAAACATTGAAAAGCAGATTTCTCCGCTATCTAAAAAGGAAAGTGTTCCTGAAAATCTTTCGCAAGCAGAATTGGCATAATGCAAAGGAGCAATTACCATCAATCTATACGAGGAAAAAAAAGTTCCGAGACCCGGAAAAGATTAATAATGAGTTGCATCGGAGATTTGGGGTTAGGACACAGAAGAAGAGAGCACACGCTGCTTCTGAAACTGTTCAGTGCAAAACAAACGCCGGAGTTCGCTTTTTGACTATTTCTGTGAAATAAACTTGTGAAAAGCGGGAGATACATATACTGGTGTTCATTCTGTGAGCTACTTGACTGAATATCCACCTTAGCGGGCGGAGTAAATTGATGTTCAAAAAATGAATTTGTAAAATAGAAACATCGATGGATATAAATAGCGAATTACTGGAAAAAATAAAAGTTAATACATTAATTTAAATCATATCATCATCATAATCATTATTATTATTATCATTATTATTATTAACAACAACGACAACAACACCAACAAATTATTGACACTCAGCCTTCAGCGATGACCACTGGGCAACCGGTGTGAAACTGTAAATCGCAGTATTACTGCGACCTATGAGTACTAGGAGAGGAGGGCTGAAGAATTGAGGAGACTTGCTGTCACTCAAAATCCAGCGGTTACCACCAGGCAACTGGTGTGAGATTTGGAAAGTAGACTTGACAGCCGCAGGGGACAAACTACCAGAGGTAGGGATAAAAAGGGGAATCTTCCAAGGAGACTCGTTGTCCCCACTATTATTTGTTCTAACAATGATACCGCTCAACAGAATCCTGAAAAACAGCAAAGGATACCATTTCTCTAAAACAAAAGGAAAGGTCAACAACCTAATGTACATGGACGATATAAAATTGTTCGCAAAAAACAGGGGAAAGCTTGAGACTCTGTTCAACGAAGTAAAGGAATACAGTGAGGACATCGGAATGGAGTTTGGAATAGAAAAATGCGCAATCATGGTAATGCACAAAGGAAGGCTTACAATGACTGAAGGAATTGAATTCCCAGACAACAGTAAGATTAGGGCATTGACTGCACAAGACCGATACAAGTACCTAGGCGTCCTTGAATGTGACACGATAAAACGGGAGGTGATGAAGGAGAAAATAAAGAGAGTATACCTTAGAAGGATAAGGAAAATATTAGAGACTAAATTAAATAGCAGAAATCTAATAAAAGGAATGAACACCTGGGCTGTGTCAGTAGTTAGGTATACAGGACCATTCCTAGGATGGACAAAGGAAGAGCTCCAATCAATGGATAGGCGAACTAGGAAACTTATGACAATGCATAAAGCATTACACCCTATACAGATAGACTATACGTTAAGAGAAAAGAAGGTGGCAGGGGGCTCATCAGCATAGAAGACTGTGTCCAGAGAGCTGAAGTAGTCCTAGAAAGGTATGTGCAAACAAATAGTGAAGAAATCATAAAGAGCGCGAGGGATAGTGCAACAAACAAAAAGTAGAAAACAATGAAACAGTACAGCAAACAAGAAAAGAAAGATGGGAAGAGAAGAAATTGTATGGCGAGTATAAAAGGCAGATACAAGATGTAGCAGACGAGAAATCATGGACGTGGTTACGAAAAGGAAACCTTAAGAGAGAAACTGAATCGCTCATCATGGCAGCCCAAAACAAAAGCATAAGGACAAACTACATAAAAACAAAAATCGACAGAACACAGACAAACAGCAAATGCTGCATGTGCGGTGAAAGAGATGAGACAGTGAACCACATAACTAGCGAATGTAGTCAACTCGCCCAGAAGGAGTATAAGCATAGACACGATAGAGTAGCAACGATGATACACTGGGAACTAAGCAAACAAATAGGATTCAGACTTGTGGAAAAGTGGTATCAGCACAAGCCAGAGGCAGTTTTGGAGAATGACAACCACAAACTACTGTGGGACTTTGACATCCAAACAGACCACCTCATCCAGGCAAGAAGACTGGACTTAGTAATAGTAGACAAAAAAAGGAAGGCCTGCCGAATAGTGGACGTTGCTGTGCCAGCAGACCATAGAGTAAAAAAGAAGGAGAGTGAGAAACGGGAAAAATACCAGGACCTAGCAATAGAGTTAAAGAAGATGTGGAACATGAAAGCCAGGGTAGTGCCGGTCGTAGTGGGCGCACTGGGAACAGTCCCCAAAACGCTGAGGGAGAGACTGGAGGAGATCGGGATTAGGGGAAGGATAGAGACCGTACAGACCACAGCACTACTGGGAACTGCACAGATACTGAGGAAGGTGCTAGAGATATAAACACTGCAACGAATTTTAGCCCCGACATAATAGGTGAAAAAGTGAAAAAGGGAGGAGACGTTAGCCGAAGACCTGAGGATACTTATTGTCACTCAGCCTTTAGCGATAACCACTGGGCAACCGGTGTGAAACTGTAAATTGCAGAATTACTGCGACCTATGAGTACTAGGGGAGGAGAGCTGGAGACTTGAGGAGACTTGCTGTCACTCAAACTCCAGCGGTTACCGCCAGGCAACTGGTGTGAGATTCCAAATCATCATCATCATCATCATCATCATCATCATCATCATCAATTTCTGCGTATTACCATTCTCTTAGTTATTGCTTTTTATTACTATTTATCGTATAATTTTCGGTTCTTGTTGCATGTAATCTAGTTTTATTTTTATTTGTATTGTATTTGTAATTTTAGTCTTTATCAGTGAGTTTGTCCGCTGTTTTATCATTGCCCAATTTCGGGAATATAAAAAAAAGGGACAAGTTCCTTGCTATGGTACTCCCCTACATATTCATCAATATCTCCATGAATATAACTACCCCATAATGTTAATTCATTTTTAAGAAAAAAAATGTTATAATCCTGTTAAGATCGATGCAGGTTAAATTTGAATCAAGATTCTCATTTATCTCAATATTTATTCAACAAAATTTTAATTGCAAATTCGTATCTCCATGAGAATAACTATTCCATAATTTGTTATGAAACAAAAAGAAATATTTTTCTATTATTATTGTTTTAGTGTATTTGAAGTTTAACTGAATTTGTTTTATATTTATTGATTTGAAAACATGTAACAGATAAACTCAGGTTATAGTTGAAGTAAACATCTTATTCGTCTTTACATTTATACAATATAATTTCAATCGTATTGCATTGTCTAAATGTACTTAATGACGTCTTTTATATATATCTTTATATTATTATATGTTCTAGAATTAGCATTTATGCTGAGATTCAAATAAGATGTAGAAGAAAATTTCATGTCTTATTTGTACAACTCTGTAAGCCTAGTTCCTTTCTCTTCCTTATTTCAATTAATTAATTAATTAATTATTGAACACTAAATCAGGATTAATAAGTACCATCGTAAGCTTCATAGTGACGTATTAGAGGCGAGGATTCCCGGCGTCTACATAAGCGAGATGTTTAAGAAGCAAATGTTCGGTCCCTGCTCGGGGCTCGAATATTTTTTTGCTCTGTGCCATATTCAGCTAGGCACTGTTTTACAGCTTTGTCCGAGGTTCTGTGTGTTCACCATGAGATGAAAGTTAGCGAGTTAGTCTAGCACATAGACGTGTGATGATTTTGATCCGCACTGAGTGCCCCATCACTGTTGCCCTGAACCTGATTAAGCTAAGCTTAGTGTTCTTCTCAATGCTATTGGACTTGAAAAAAATTAGGGAGTAAATATTGTCACATTGTATCCGACTGCAGATTCTGCATAGAGACTCTGAGGTCACTTTTCCCGGAATCAATCATACTAGTATCTCTAAACTTGTTTGGATTATCCTGACTTTGCATGTGAATATCGCATCAGTGATATACATGTGTGAGTGCTGCCATCTATCTATCTCTCTCTCTCTCTCTCTCTCTCTCTTTATATATATATATATATATATATATATATATATATATATATATATATATATATATATATATATATATATATTGATGGCTCTTTGTTGGTTTCACATGCACACATCCATTGATAATTATGCATTTACTGCATACTTCATGCTTTGAGCACATTAGAAGGTACTTTCCAAAATGTCTCTATTCATACGACTCGATTTCCAATGTCTTTTTATTTTGCTTCCATGGTCTTTCTTTGACTGTGTGATCCGTCTCAGATAAATGTGCTCACCATCTTCTTTTAGATCTTTGCCCCCTGTTCTTACGTGGTAACTTTATCTTTGAACATTACTTTTGTCTTTGTTCTGTTCATCTTTACGTCCATTGTTTTAGATTAGTCAACATGGGAATATCATCGGCGAATTTCAAATGGTTTGAATATTCTCCATCTATGTTTAATCTCAGTCCTTCCCAGGCTCACTGCAAATAGTTTTGGTGATATTGTATCCCCTTGTCCCAACAGTTTTCTCATCTTCATCTTGATCGTAACTTTACATCGTCTGATTATCAAAGAGCAATTTTCGTATATGTCTTTGATGGCAGCTGTTTTGTTGTATTATAACTAATCAGTGTGGCTATAGATTATCCATTATCCCATTCAGTACCACGAGGCAGGATCGAAACCCTTGTTTTGGACCCGGGGGCTGGTATCCCCCCTCTGCTCCACGGAACTGGACGGTCAGTAAGGTTGAATTCAAGTGATATATTCATTTATGCATACATATTTCGCATTCACCAGAGTGCTCTATTCCAAGCTGGAAGAGCATTGCATAAGCTTACAATGAACGCGTTACCTCACTTAAAGAGTGCTCAACCCTAAGTGTGATAGGACTGTTGTTGACGATATTGCGATTATCTCCTTTCTAGCAGAATTCGTGGTTCCTTGATAGACATTTTGGGGTATTTTCTTTTCTCGTAAGCATACTGTGAATAGGCGTGTTAGTTCTTTGTGAACGAATTCTCCTGCATCTTCTGGAAGATCTGTCATAATGCTAACCTCGCCTAGAGCTTAATATTTTGTAGTGCAAACACTAGTTCTCCTGCCTATTATGTCGGCAATATCACATGTCTCTATTGACTTATCAGACCGTGGTACTTCCTTTTTTTTAACCATACAGATGTTCGTACTATTATTAACTTATTTTTGATAGCTCTTCCTTACATTTGACAATTTTATCATTTCTGTACTTTAGTGCAAGCATCTGTCGCTTGCCAGCATTATCTGCAACTTGGGGATGTTTAAAACTCTCCCTTTTCTGATACCCTCTCCTATCCTGTTCACGTCTTCTTATTTTTTTCTTCCGTCGTCTTTTTGTTGGTCAATTTCTTCTACACTTTCGGTCCCGTACTCTTTGGTTTATTTCTATCAAAATTTGCTTTTTTATCCCCATATATTTCGTACTTTTTCTTCTTGGGTCTAATGTTACTTTTGAGTATTTTTCTTTACATTTGCATTGCCTACCATCTCCGCTGCTTCCTTAATTATGTTTGTCAGGTTATTAATATTTTCTTCTGTGTCACAGCTGCTATTCCGCAAGGCATGAAATCTGTTCTCCCCAATAATACTCAGCTATCGGTAGCGTCCTTTATCTCTATCTAATTAGGGCATTTTTCTTCTTAGAAATCATTTTATTGCTTTTCAGTTTGAAGTTAAATTCAGTCCTGCACACTACTATTTTATGGTTGCTTCCTATATCTACTTTGTTTGTGACGGTAACGTCTATGATGTTATTGATCTTGTCAACTATTATGAAGTCAATTCTGTTTTTGAAAGAAAGTATTAGTTATCTTTTATCGGTATCTCTCTGAGAAATTGACTAGCCTGTCACCTCTTCATTTCCCTGGCCTAAACTCATTGTAAAAATGTTGATGGCGAATGTTTTATAAGATTGTGAGTCAGATAAGAATCACCAGAGGTGACATACTTCGTTGAAAAATAACAATTCTTCACGTTCAGAACTTCTGATGATTTTTTCTATTATGGATGTAGTGACTATGTTCCAAAAACTAAAGATGATTTATGAGAAAAAAAGCAAAGTATTTTTTTATAATTAGATTCAAGAAAAACAATTGGAAAATGGGCGACCTTTACAAGCTTTTAATAATGAAATTCGTTATAGCTTCAATCATTCAGATGATAATGCTTCAATAAAGTAACTTATCGCTTGCTTCATGATAAACCACTACTTTTGTTAGGAGGTCATTGAAGGGTGCCACCATACCCCAGCTGAATAATTTCACTTGATTGAATATTTCAAAGTTCCAAGTACAGGTTTAATGACGCTGAATTTTGTAAGGAGTTTTTTGCCTTTTAATGTAGAATCTCCAAACCAACCTTTGATGAGAACCCTTATGACAAAGAGAATTAAGAATATTATGCAACAAATCACACAATATTCTGGAGTTATTTGCTTGCCGTAAAGTAAAATTCATTAAAAAAAAAAATGAAAAAAAAAGCAAAGAGCTCAATAGCGGATGATACAAGCTATTCTCTCTTTAGACTACCAACGTTTCCAAGAATAATTTCAATGAAGCAGAAAACATGATTATGTACGCATTTGTCGTATTATGCGTAATTCGCTGACGTCGCAAGTAGGCAGCGATTTTTTTTCTCATCTGCGAATGAAGCCATGTTTCACTTACTCTATTTTGTGAGGATTATTCGTTGATAGAGGCTGAAAAGTCTGTTTTTGTCTTCCCTCACAAGACGCTTTCGCTGCTCGTTTAGAATTATAAAAACAACAACGGCTTGGATCCCCAAAGATTCTTTGTTCTGCTGCTTTTGCCCCTGAGTGAGTAGCAATCGTTTCATTTGTTTTCCTTCCTATTTATCAGATGGAAATTTATGATGAGTCAGCCTTGGGCACACGAAAAGGCAAATTAATCCATGCAAAAAGCGCTTTGAAATAATCAGAATCGGAATAAATTACAAGCAGATAAGAAACGAGACATTGGATTAAGACGGAAAGAGATGCTTTAAGTTATCCTGTTAGCAATAAGTACATACAGACCTTACTTCAGCCAACACAGAATTCATGGACGACTGCAGCCACTACCCGTTTCACGCATGTGATTATTCCGTTACCGCATGATCATTCTGGAAGTTTATGGAAGATCTGGAAAACACAAGTTTCGTTACCGTGGGAACTTACGCAATCAAAATAATTGAAGAGAAAACGACTATCGGAAGAAACAGGTTCAAACAGAGTTACAGAGAATCAGCAAGGACTGCAAGCTGTGTACGTAGGAAAATTCACTGAATCAGAAACGGAATAGTTCTTTAATGATGAAATGAAGAGTTTAGTTGAATGATGGTTTGAGTTGAGAGAAAAAAAGAGGAAGTACTTTGATAACTGAATGATAAGATAATGGAATTATATGAATATGAGATTTCGTTACGAAAATGATAGAAACATTTGCATCAACCTATCTTACAGTACATACATATATGGGTGTGTATGTGAGTTAATTGATAGATATATATTAGAAGATAAGGATACATATAAAATCTGCATGTGCAGACCAAACAGAAAATAAGGTGTAGCTGTAGATATTACATACCATAGATGCCACGCACACACACACACACTCGCACATATATATATTCAATGTATTTTGCCTATGTGCATACTTGAACGCGAAAGCTCACATGCATGTACGTACATACATATATGAACCTTGGATGGTATGATATATATATATATATATATATGTATATATCATAATGAATGATATATAATGCTCCTCTATTCAGGGTTGAGCACTCTTTAAGTGGGGTAACTCATCCATTGTAAGCTTATGCAATGCTCTTCCATAGGAATAGAGCACTCCGGTAGATGAGGAGTTTCTGCGTAAATGAATATATCGCTTAGATTCAGCCTTACTGACCACCCAGTTCCGTAGTCAAGAGATAGGATATCGGCCTCCGGGTCTGATGTAAAGGTTTCAATTCTGCCTCGTGGTACTGGATTGGATAAAGTCTGTAGCCACACTGAAGGGATGTAATACATCGAAACAGCTGTCTGTCGATGATAAAATTATATATATATATATATATATATATACACTTTAACCCCCACACGATTATATCTCTCTCATTGTATTAATGATTCTCTGATACACTAGTGTATCAACCATTGCACAACGGTGCAGTGCCCTTTACATTCACCCAGGTATGAACTTATTAACCGAATGTTTCTCTTGTTGTGATCATGTACCACTAACGTTAATTTGCATTAAGAAAAATGAATTTCCGGTCGCCTTTTTACCATTTGATCATTACTAAATATTCAGCACTCTGAGACAAGATGCAGTAATGATAACTTATTAATCATATGATACTCCTTCCATATGACAACAGATGACAAACCTTGCCAAACCTTGAAACAGGAAGATATAGAGAAATGTTTGTTTTTAGGGAGGGTCTGCGAAGGTTTTTATATATATATATATATATATATATATATATATATATATATATATATATATATATATATATCACAGCTCCAACTGCCGTAGTAAAAACATCATATACCTTCTAGAGTGCAATAGAATATTCCACTTTTAACTACTTTCTATCCCGTCCCTATTTTGATCCGATGTCTCCTTCCTGGTGAGCCACAATATTTGAGACAGAAGATAGAAATCACCCACTTTTTCATAACAACCCTAAATAGCTATTACCCCCATCGTTAGTCTTGACTGATTCACTGTGTGTTCAAACACTTATTCTCTAGCAAAACACCACAAATTTCCGACCCCAAATATCATCAAGGCAATTTTCGTAGTATTCACCATATTTCTAAAAGAAACTTTCACTTTCTTAGTTTTTGTGAACTCCAGCGTTCCACGATGAAACATGCCTTAGCTATTACTCTCCCTATTCAAAAAACTAAATTTTGAGATGTACCAAATAGTCCCTAGTCTTTTTTTTTCAATATTGTCAACTTTTCCACAACTTTCAGTATAATATGCATAATTTCGTCCCATTTTCTCTCGCACACACACACACACACACACATGCACACACACACGCACAAACAAACATATATATGTAGTTATGATATTAATGGGAGAATGCATTCCGCAGTTCGGTTTTTTTCCAGTATTTATATTGTTTTTCACTTTTTCGAACCCAACTGCATCCTGAATATTCTACAGATTCCCTCTTATGGGGAATGTAGGCTGTCTGTAAACGGCAAGCGCAATTGTCATTACTTTCTGTTCGAATCCAATTACTGCGTCCACTAGCACGAATCCAAGAGAGAAAACATTCCTTCAACGCTTTGACAGTCTTCACGATATCATAACCGTCCTCAGTACTGCCCATCCATTCACTATATATCAACCGGGATTAGTGATTGTTGCTTGGTATCAAGCGATAGCAAGTCTCTCCCTAGTCTCCTGCAGCTCCTTCTCCATCACTCCCGTTTTGGGGACAGTATCAGCCTTTGGTTTCTTTCGTTTGTCCCTACTAGAGTAAATAATTATAGTTATTGCAGTTCAGCGTATCTTTTTTTTTCTGAAAATGTGATTCAATGAAATAGTTTAAGGACATCTAGGTAACTCAGTTGCTTTTATCTTATCAAGATATATAATCTGAGATTAGGGTTAAGGTTAGCTTTAGTAGTTACGTTTTATCAGTTTGTTAGTGAGGGTAAATGCTGGTTTGTGTTGAGGATTCTAACATCTTTATTTATGTTTATCTAACAAATAAAATACGCTGAACCTTATTAGCTATAATAGTTTAGTGCAGTGGAGACTAAAGATAAAGCCACCAAACTTTGCTAAATCTTCTTTCCCCTTTTCAGCAGTTTCGCCGACTCCATCACTACTGTCTTCCATACAGTCTCAAGTTTTTACCAAATATCCAATCTAACGGCATCATTGCTAAAATCAATTTCTGTTGATATATGTAACGTTTTTAAATCTCTGTTTTTGTGCATATAAAGCTCAAGTCAAAAAGAAAGGGAAAATATTACCAAAAAAATATTCTGAAATTCACATTTGCCCTAATAAGCTGACCTGCTTAGCTCGTTAGAAACTCAGTGAAATCCTAGTCACCATCCCAGGTGCGACACATTCTTCTATTGTTTCTAATTTAACTTACCAAACACGGAGCACTTTCTCTTTTTAAACGCAAACAGTAAATGCATTTTGACGGAAAAAATCTTTGGACCACCATTTACTGGCTTCCTTCATTAAAAACCCTTAAATTCTAATCCAACTTTTCATGACTGGGCCACTTCCCAAAGAGCATTACCGAGTCAGAGACCAATTTTTAAGAGAAGGCAGAGAAGAAGCTGTTGGTCATCTATAAAAGAGTTTTCTCTTCGTCAACCAACAGGGTTTTCCGGTCGAGCAAGCAATCCAAGAAAACTACTCTCTTTTCGCGCCAAAACTCTTGAGAATCGCCCAACGAGAGACCACAACCCTTAAGCGTATTCCCTCTGCTCTTGAGGGCCGTCATGATTTCTGCGGTAATTGGATAGAATTTACCCCCACGTCTTCAGAATCTCGCCTATAATTGAAGTTGGCACTTCTCTTCCGATATACGGTCTGCTGTATTTCAGGCAAGTCATCGTTTCCCTCAGCGGGAAGAAGCATGAGAGTTTTGGACGAGGAAATTTACGTGTCGTGCAATACAAGGGCACAATCTGGAAAAAAAAAGGAAGAAAAAAAAACATTTCAAGACAGGTTACCTGCACGAGGGAGATCTTGAATTATGGAAGAGACGTTTTCCTGGGTTTTTCAATGGTATGAGTACTTTTATCCAAGATTCACAATTGTTTAAAATTTGAAGATTTTTATGAGTTCAATAAAATGCAAAAAAACTTTGAATAAAATTACTAAAATTACTATAAAAAGTACAAACACGCACACACACACATATATATATATATATAGAGAGAGAGAGAGAGAGAGAGACAGGCAGACAGACAGACAGACAGACAGACAGACAGAGAGAGAGGGGGGGGGAGAGAGAGAATTACTAACGTATGGAAAAGATATACTAGTATATATTCTAGTATCCAAGTGATCAGTACTTTTATCGATATTCGAGCCCAGGAGCACAGCCAGGACCAACTCCCACTTGGGAGGTTGGCAAATCACAATCTTCCCGATTTCTTATTACCCCACCCCTTAGTGGGAAAAATAATCTCCGCTCGTTATTATTCCTACATTGATCATTAAAGAACACTACCATCATTACCATCGATAATAGCTACAGCAGCAGCAGCCTTTTGACGTCCATCAGTAGGAATCGACACAAGGTTTGCCTAATATCTCTATCACTGTCGTTGCGGCGCAAATATCTTACAAACCTATTTGAATCAGCTTGCTATCTTATTTTCTGCTCGTCACAGTTTTTAACATGATCTCTGGAAAACCATTTTGTAAATCTTGGTGTCCAATCTTCCAACATGTCTCTCCAATTGCCAATTGCTTCTTCTCTGGGTTCTCTTGTCATACTCAGTCATATTTTATCATACCTGTTATCAACATGGCATAACTTGTCTGACCTGCCATAAGTTTCTTGTGTATGTTGCATGGTTCTTAGTTTTAGAGTCATTTTTGAATTGAATTCTATGTTCCAGTTCTATAAGTGACTATTGGAGAGATGTAGACCACAATTTCCAGAACTAATTGTTTTTTTTCTCTCGAATGCAGGGCTTCTTTTAGAGAGAGCTTGCCAACTTGATTTTCCTTTTTTTTTTCTGGCAGAAAGGTTCATAGAGATGGAGTGGTCTTCTAAAGCCGGCTTGCGCCCGTGATTAGTTCTCATCTACTGTTTTGGTGATTCGGTTGGTGAGAATCTTTGTGGAAGGTTTGTAGATGCAATTGAGTAGACCTATTGGTCCGTAGTTGTTGAGGTCTTCTGGTTTTCCTTTTTTTCATTTCTTTTTAATTTAAAAGTACTATAATAGGAGTGTTTTAATCTTCCAGAACTTTACTTTCTTTCAGGCAAAAGTTGAATAAAATAGCTAGTTTCCTTGTGATGATCGTACCAGCTTTTTTGAGTAGCTTGATTTTGAACCAAGAACCCTCAAACAATTGTGATATGATCTGGTGCACGGGTGTTTTTTTTTTCTTCGCTACCCGACTATGGACTCTCTCAATTCGATAAATCAAATAAAAGTGATAGCAGCAGAATACAAAACGCCACTCGTTGTAGCATTTATTGACTTCATGAAGGCCTTCAACTCGGTGGAAATTCACACGGTCATTGAGGCTATCACTCAACAAGTTGTAAAATAAAAGATAGAGAGACACTAGACAAGTTTGGATAGAACTGGCTTCACAGCGATATGGAGGTCTAGCGAATCCTGGGGAAGGTCAATGTCCTACGACGGACGATGAGAGACTTATGATGATGATGAGGTAGTCTATTTTCTCAGCGTTTTCAATTTTGATCCTTGTTTCGTTGTCCTGACATATTTATTGCACATAACGATGGTTTTACTGGGTTTCATGTGGGATCTAATTTCGTTCTTTTTCCATTTAGTTCGTCCAACATAATCTTGAGTTCATGAATGTTCTCAGTAAAAAGGACAACGGTGTCAGCAGATTAGGTGCTCACCATTTATTCTTGTTCCTTTGTTTACCCGGTCTAAATTTAGGAAGGTCGTTTCGAGGCAAGCTGTGAAGAATTATGGTGAGCTGGTGTCGCCTCGTCTTACACCTTTTTGGAGCTTGAAATTAGGAATAGAGTAGTGCAGCTTATAAGTGACATAAGGTCGCATCAGTCGTATATGGAAAATTAGTTGTCACGTTTAAGGAAACCAAGAACCCTCGAACAATGATCGTGTGAACGGGTGTGTTTTCATGGTGGAAAGTTTTATCAATGTAACTTATGTTTAAAAATTCCCGGAAATGCTTCGAATATTCCACACGACGATCTTGCAAGCATCCCGTGGAATCATTTATAATTGCTCATTATCCACAGGGATGATTTCATGCGCTTATAAAAGGTTTTCCTGTATCATGCTTGTCAACGGTTGTCTATAACAGTCAAGCGTTTGTACAAAAAGAAAAAAACAAAGGAAAAAATATAAAAGATTCTGAAGGTTAGCAGCGACATCCGTACCACTTTCGATATGCATTTAATGTTCATTCCTGAACTTTTCGATAGCACCATATATATATATATATATATATATATATATATATATATATATATATATATATATATATAACTATATAACTATATGTATATATATATATATATATATGTATATATATAGTAGAACATAGATCTGCTACATAAACTAACTCATGTTTCTGCCCTCTTCAGGCCTCATCAGGCAATATATATATATATATATATATATATATATATATATATATATATATATATATATATATATATATATATATATATATATGTGCGTGTGTGTGTGTGTGTGTGTGTGTGCGTGTGTGTATGTGTGTGTGAGAGTGAATGTGCTTGATGCAGCAGGGTCCATGAGAGTTTATGCATATATACACAGCTTTCACATTGTTTTACCTTCACATTGATGACAGTTTCATCGAATCTATCCAGCTACCTATCCATCCACCAATCAATCAATCTACCTTTCTATCTATCTATCTATCTATCTATCTATCTATCCATCTATCCATCTATCTGCATGTATGTCCATGGGGGTAATACATATTCAGTTCCAAAAGCATTGATAGACGTACATACAACTTCTATACGCGCGTACCCGTGTGCATTTTGTTATGAAAACATATCCACCTCGATGTGAATATTGATGCAGGTATCAATGGAAATAGTTATTTGCCGCCATCTTATCCTGCAACTTGGTACTGGTATGTTTTCCCAACAACAAGACGTAAATATGCTCGGGCATCGGGCAAAGCAGTCTAAATAGATTACGACAAGAGCGTTGGCAAATGGTATTGGTTCCAACATTTTGATGGATAGCTATAACCGGTTGTCTTGACAACTGCATCTTCAAGAACGGAGAACTAACTATGAAGTTGTCTCCGTAATCAACGCACAAACAGACAGGCGTAGGCTAGTTCCCCGTGATCTACATAATTGTTTATTTCTAGACTCCAGCTGTGGGGTTATGGTTTGTGCAGTCCATGTCACAGTCTATTCACTATTCTAGTGAGTTCAAGACCTGCTCGGTTACTCTTTATTATGGCCTCATGCCAGACAAATCGAAGCTTTACATATACTCATGCAAAGGATTAAGCTACTCAATTTTTACAAGTATTCATTTGGCTATCCTACGAGGGCAAGTATGGCACAAGATCAGTTTTATGTTGGGTCCCTACACGGTTTAGCAAGCGATTCTTGTCACAAATAACAGGGAATATACACTGACCCTAATACGTTAGTGTAATACGGAGGCACCACCTGGGAGAGATGATCCAAAGGAACCAGGTATGCTCTAGTTAATTTGTGTTCCGTCCTACCCGAAGATGGATCCAAGTCAAAAGGCTGGAGAACGTTGTCGATGATGTATTTTTTTGTGTCAAGTTATCGATCTGTGATAAACTTGAGTCATTTTTAGCTATGCAGCTTACTAAACTAACTGTCTGTTCGTAAGTTACCTAAGCCCATTCCAAAATTGATTTAAAACTTGTTGGATACATAGGAATCCCACACTCATCACCAAATATCAGATTTTCATATCAACGAGAGCTGCCCGGAAAATATCCAGCCATTTCAAATATTTCAAGAAACGGTTGTGCAGGTTTCATGTAGCTCAGCATCCGATCAGAAGGGGCCTTACTGCGCATGCATAAACAGACACTCTCTTGTCAGGTTATTCAGTCTGTAGTGAGACGTAATTGAGTGTGATAGTGTACTATACGACCGTCACATTCACAATGACTAAGCCTTACCATTCTCTTTCCCCTTCCAGGGATTTTCGATAAAACATCATCAGCAACCTTAGAGTCGAATTTAGGCTAATTTGGCTGGTCACTTGCCGTTGAAACGAAAAATAAAATAACGTGGTAACAGATCGCGTTCCCAGATGGGGGTTTTAGAGAATTTTTTTGAAAGAGGAACCATCACTGTAATAAGTACGTGACGCCCCAAAGAGGAGTATTTATATCGAATCTGTACCTTGTACCTTCTGTACCTTTTATCCAAATGGGCTTCCCAAATGTTAATGTAAAATTGTGTTGTCAACACTTATGTGTATTGTTTCTAAAGTAAATGTCAAGTCAATCATCATCATCATCATCATCATCATCATCATCATCATCATCATTCTTTCAACGTCCGTCGGTGGACATAGACCTTCCCCAGGATACGCTACACTCTCTATCATGGGCGTCGCGGAGCCAGCACTTTCTGAATTTGTCTAGCTCGTCTCTCCATCTAATATTCTGCTGGCCTCAGTTGAACATGTGATCTCAGGGGATCCATGTCGTGAGTCGTGATATCCATCGGTTGTCTGCAATTCGTGTAACATAGCCAGCCCACTTAAAGCCCATTTAAGATTTTTAATGGATTCTTTAATGTCCCTGACTCTTGTCTTTTCCTGGATGTACTGTGCTAACTTGTAATCTTTCCATGTGAGGCCCAGCATAATACTTTCATGTGCACGTTGCATGTTTTTCAATCTGTGAATCTGTCTCTTGGTTAGTTTCCATGTTTCACGTCCATAAGTTACTATTGGGAGAATGCATTGTTTATACACCCTTCTTTTTAGGATTAATGGGATATTCTTATATAAAGAATTAGATAAGACTTTTCGCATTCAACAATTATTCATGCATTGATATAGTTTGTGTATCTAGTTGTTTTGATCATTTGTGCTCCCTCCTTACACATAGGGGGAGAGGCTTGTATTGGCGTTACTGCACTACCATACTTTTTTACGTCTTGATCTAATGCACCATTGCCCTAAGTGGGCTATTTTTTTGTCAATAATAGTTGGCTGGATACTTTTCGGACAGACTCCGTATCAGATGAGATGCAAATAGGCGGAACAGTTGCCGGAACCGTACTGGCAAACCTATTTCGTATTTTGGCGGAATCTATTTATATTTGTTGCACACCAGTGGCGCTAGGGTGGGGGGCATCAATCCGCTCCTGCCTGGGCTATGGTCTATCGCCAGATATCTTGACAACTTGTCACTAGCATGCTACAATGGTTGAAGGAAAATATTTTGTTTGAGCATTGTCCTATGATTACATAAACAGGGAGTACCAGTAAAACCTGTTACTCCCAATTGTCCGTGAGAAAGCCCAAACATATGTGTGTAACTGTTGCGATAATTAAACGCTTTTGGTCCAATATGCCGAGGATAATTGAATAAGTTTTGGCATGAGGAACATTTCGATTCAAGATACAATAAATCGAACAAGATGATATAAACCCTACTTTGCTCCTCCCACAAGATTGATGACAAGAAAATTTGTCTGACGTTGCAGCCTTGATCTTCCTATCTATCGTTAACTTACATATTCAATAAAAATCCGAATTAAAATTTCTGAATTGCATTTTTAAAAACCCTTGATTCTAAATTTAGGATTCATATAAAATCAAAGTTCCACAAGTTGAGGAGAAAAGATTCGAATACCAATCTACAATGATTACAATTATTATTATTATTATTATTATTATTATTATTATTATTATTATTATTATTATTATTATTATTATTATTATTATTATTATATTTGCAATTTGACACCAGTTGCCTGGTGGTTACTGCTCAAGGTTGAGTGACAGCAAGTCTACTGAAGTCTGCAGCCCTCCTTGCCACATTGTCATAGACCACAGCAATACTGTGGTTTACAGTTTCTCACCAGTTGCCCAGTGGTCATTGCTGAAGGCTGAGTAACAGTAAGTGTCCTCTGGTCTTCAGCCCTCATCTCTTCTCTCCGTCGCCTATCACGCCAGTGCTGAAGTTCACATCTCCACTTCCATCTTCCCGCCTCCTCTGTTGGGCTACTGCTAACATTTATCGTAGATTTTATATTCCCAGCACTTTCTTCGGTATCCGTGCGATTTCTTGCAGTGCTGTGGTCTGTATAGTCTCAATCCTTCCTTCTATCCTAAGCTCTTCCAGTGTCGCCCTCAGTGTCTTTGGCACAGTTCGTAGTGCACCTATTATCGCTGGTACTACCTTGACTTTCATGTTCCACGTCTTCTTCAGTTCTCTTGCTAGATTTTGGTGTTTTTCCAGTTTTTCACTCTCCTTCCTCTTTACGCGATGGTCTGCAGGCACAGCAACATCTATCATTTGGCAGGTTTTTCTCCTCTTGTCTACGATTACCGTCTGGTCTTCTTGCCTGGATGAGGCGGTTGGTTTGGATGTCAAAGGCCCAGACCACAGCGCTGCAAGGAACTGCACGAATACTGAGGAAAAAGAAATATGAGATTTACGATCCATTTGTTAGTAGTGGCCTAACAGAGTTGGAGGAAAAAAACACACCCTGATAGTGGTGGAAGTATGAACCACAGCATTGAGAGAGAGATGAGATCATATGAGAGAACGGTTGAAGACTCGAGGAGACTTACTGTCACTCAGCATTCAGCGACGACCACCGGACAACTTGTATGAAACTGTGAACCACAGTACTGCTGAGGACTATGAGAGTGTGGAGAGGAGGGCGGGAGACTTGAAGAGACTTGCTGTCACTCAACACCAAGCAGTAACCACCACGTAACTGGAGTGAAATTAATAATAATAATAATAATAATAATAATAATAATAATAATAATAATAATAATAATAATAATAATAGGATGATGATGATGATGATGATGATGATGATGATCTTAATATTTGTAATTGATTTCCTTTCGGGTCAAAGGCCATAAATAGTGTAGAGCTTTTAAATACATAACATCAGAGCCAAAAGTGAAATATACCCCATAAATGCTGACATTTAACCCTGCAACAAGATAACTTTTTCCCCGTGCCCCTTTGAGAATATCATTTGGTTCCTCTACCATTTAATTTAGCTCTGTTGAGGTTTGAGCATATGTTACTTCTATTTTCAGTTAGCCGAAATTTGTTCAAATAACAATCGGCTCAAACAATTTGGACATCGCTGTGTCAAGACTGCCATCAATCATGACAAGAATGAAAAGCCTGGAAGCTCTGGCAAACTGATAGATCATTAACCGTCCTTATCGCTAGGGAATTGACAAATACGTTAGAGTGGTTGAGCCACGATCTTGGGCGACTAACAGACGATAGGTTGGAACCAATCGGAAAATATAAATTCTTATATTATTCTTACCGTTTCACGCTTCATTCGTTACAGCGTTATGCTTCCATTGTATCCCCTGAAGATTGATCTGTTATATATGATAGACAGGATACCATTGAATGTTGCAGAATTTTTACTTAGCTTTATAAATCAAATGACTCATTTGAAATTCCTGAGCATGATCCTACTACAAATATGATTCAAGTATTTAACATATATTCAATAGAATTAAACCAAAAAAATTGAATAACCATAACGCCACGCAAAGGGATTTTTGTTGCTGGGCAGCGAGTGTTATTTTCTGATAGCTGGCATTTAAAAAAAGTGTAGATAATGGCTATTTTTCTCTCCAGACTATGTCCTAGATAGTGACATTTCCAATCATCTTTTTTTCTCAGATAAACGACAACATATGAAATCAAATTATTATGTATTTATACTAATGTCAAACAGAAGAACTGACACATGATTTACAGGGAAAAAAAACTCCAATGATGTTCTCGTGACGTGTTGTTTGTTAATGGCGTTGAAAGTCCAATATATCCCGATGTATGGACTCACCTTGGTCCACTGAATATGCTCTAATCTGATGGCACTGGAAACTGCGAAACAAAGTTTTCCAAGCTGCCTTTTCCTTCCTAATGAGCTTCCTTGGAATTTCCTTTCTCGCGATCATCTTCTCCTTTCTTGATCCGAGCACTGGTTTTGACTTTTGCTCCAGACGGTACATTGTGACAGCATCTGATCAGATGCGCAAGGCTCGCCAATCGAGATTAAAGACAAATTCTGGGCCCTTCATCTCACTAGCAATACAACAATGTCAAGACCTTGCTAGACGCCTTGAAGTATTATCTCCATGGCCGGAAGGTCACTGATGACTAAAAAAATTGTAGCTTTCCTGAAGAGTATCCGAGTTGTTTTAACTGTTTCACAGCTGTATTTGCATATGAGACTTGGCACTGTACCTAAGGCAGAAATGATCTCATTTGCCTGAATCCTAATTAGATCTGATCAATTCTCGTTACAGATGAACAACTCCCTTAATGATACCACGACTGCACATTAAAATAGAAAATAGAAACGATTTGACACAGCTTTAAAAAGGGGGTTGCAGTCCTAAAGTACTCTCCCTGAGGTGTCTGGGAAATGTAAATTACAAAATATCAA
>OY735212.1:38442170-38474670 GCA_963457665.1 Thysanoteuthis rhombus | reverse complement strand
CCAGCTATAATCACGGACGAAAGTGAGATTTTTGACCGCTGGCATGAAGACACAAAAAAAAGATAATTTTAATTTTGGGGGGAATATTGAAGGTTAGTAAGGTTGTATTTGATATGCTAGTGACATTCCAGCACGTTTGAAAAGCAAATGCCACTCGTACACCTGTATTTTGCAAAATGCTTATTCCGAAAGGCCTTTTCTGAGCATAGCAACTGTCCCGGCAACAGTTTTCCGTAAAAGAAAACAAAAACATGCAAACTAAAAGCCATTTTTTTCTCATCAGCACATCGCAAACATTTTTAAACATACTAGCAAATAACGCGGAAAAGCCACATGGAACGAAATAGGGCAAGCCAAAACTACGCCACACAACAGAACGGCTCAGAATAGTGTTTACTCGTGACACCCAGTAGCGTACTGTTTTCATTTGTTCCCTTTGAACACAACAATCGAATTCTGTTTCTTTGGTTAACCCTTGCGAGTGTGTGTGTGTGTGTGTGTTTCTCCTCTCTCTCTCTCTCTCTCTCTATCTCTCTCTCTCTCTCTCTCTCTATATATATATATATATATATATATATATACACATATGTATAGCATGCGTTTATATTTTTCATTTCTTTCGATACACTCTTTTTTGTGTGCCTGTGATTCAAAATTCTATATGTGTATTCAGATATTCCAGGGGACAGATTTTATTTGCATATAAATATATATGTCATTTCATGTGGATGTGTGTGAATATTAAAACACAGATATAAATCGAAATTCCCCTGGAAGAATAAAATTCGAAAAAGGCCGTATTTCCAAATTCAATTAATGAAATTTCACAATGCAGGGGGAAAATACGGCTTTTTTTTTTTTTTTTTTTCAAATTTGAAATGTAAAAAAGATAGATAATAACTTCGATTGTAGGATCGGCTGTTGCTGCTGCCATTCTCTCAGAGAATAAAACTTTTTTTGTAAGGAGAATTCCTTTCAATTTTTATAAGTGGATTCAATGGGTAATTGGATCCCTTTTATTGAAATTCCATTTGGTGAAAGGGATTTTGAAAAATGAAACTTCCACTAAGCATGGCAAGGATGTGTAAAAAAAAATATCCACGTACGTTCAGCTGACTTAGAATTCTATCTCATATTTTATCCATATAACTATCTATGTATCTATCGATCTACCTAAATCAACTTTAATAGATATAAAGGTTGAGAAATAACTATCTATCTAACATATACCGATTTATCTTGCTTTGCTCATCTATCTCTCTATCTATCTATCATTTCACTTATATCTGGCCTTTTCAATGTATTCTGAGCTCTTTCGATCTCGGCCTGTACGCGTGTGCCTCTCTAAGTAAGTGTTTATCCATTATTCAATCGATATATGTCTGCTTCACGCTGTTTATATATTTGTATTATCAAAAGGAAGAACTAAGTGTCTCGCTTAGGCAAAATTCCTGATGACGCAACCTGGGTTTTACCCACGTAAATTTCCAAGTAATTTTTTTTTAAATATCCCCGTAAGAAAGAACTCGGCATCGTAACTTCTCCGAAAATCGAGCAAGAATATCTCAACCTACTAAATTGAATAACGAATGTTAATCATTCTCCCTCTGGGAGAAAGGTCAAAAAACATTTACATTCGTAGGTGACTCATCTTATGAATATGAAATATTCATATCATATCAATATGTATCACAAATTTATATCTATGCTGATATTTGAGTCTTCTGTTTGTTTGTTCGTTTGTGTCGCTTCTCAACTAAAATTAAGATGATTATCGACCTAATATTCAGGATTTGGACAAAAGAGAGGATATCTCACTGTGATGTTGACCTTAAAAGTCATACAAGTTCACTAGTGGTAATGCCCCGTTCATTTCTTGCAATTTTACTCCTGAAATGCTGAAATTTAGCATTTGAGTACATCTCCTCACGGTGAAAATCATAATGTATGTGATGTCGATTTCTGAAGTCATTCAAAGTCATCAGAGATCGTTTCTGGTCATTTTATATCAATTAAGAAACTCTGAGACTGAGATTGAGCATTGAATCATATCATTCCATAACAAATGAGATAAACAGTCTTGAAATGACCTTATGGGTCATTTTTGTTCATTTCTAGCCAATTTTCAGCTGTGGGCCACAATCCTGCACCAAAGACGTTAGCATTGACTAGATCGAAGGTTACAGGTCAGATGAAGTTGACTTTTGAGGTCATCCAAGGTTTTCAGAGGTCATTTCTGGTCATTTCTACTACATTTTACAAGTTTGTAGCACGTAAGCAAGAGATGTCATTACTGGAAATTGTAACAAAGCACAAGAACAATCTCTCAAAATCGCTGGCTTTTACCCGACTTCTCACTCTTTTACCGTGGTAAACTTTATATTTGTTGTTCTAGAGTTGGATACCCAATCAACCTTTCCATACTGGTACCCAATGAAAAAAACACTCATGCAGGGTATCCAGAAGCCCTATCAAACTAAGTGACAACAACGTTTTTTGTTTTTTTCTGTTTTTGTTTTTTTTGCTGTTTTCTTTGCATCAGAATATTCCTTTCGTTACATTATGGAGTAAATAATCGTTTTTTTTTATCCGTAATGTTATGTGAAAATACATCGAAGTACATATTCTTTCTGTTTGGTTCTATCTAGAATTATTATCCACCTAGGCAACACCGAGTATCCTTGACAGTACATACCATATTCATCAAATACTGTAAAGACAGCACATTCGTCTTTGTTTCTTTTTATAGAACTAATGTTTTATAGACATCTAAACAGTCACAACCTGTAAGCTGGAAATTGACATCAGAATGAGTATAGAATAGGTAAATAATTAGTTTATACATAATCATAATTCATATATATATATATATATATATATATATATATATATATATATATGTGTGTGTATATATATATATATATATATATATATATATATATATATGTATATATATATATATGATTACAAAAATGGATAAATTGTGAATAGATTCCTCGTCTTCTCTCTCTCTCTATATATATGCATATACATCACTAGAAGTGACCTCTAAATTTGGTATATATATATATATATATATATATATATATATATATATATATATATATATATATATATATATATATATATATATATATCCCCAGTTATTAGTTCAGTCAAACCCTCTTCTCATCCTTGATAGAAGCCGGATAAAATATTTCTAATACTGATCTTAAAGACGGGCCCAATCTTCATTTGGATTATAGGGACAGCATAAACTTTCCACATTCATATTCTCCAAATTTTATAGCACTCTGTCCAGTTAACATCATAAGTCTGAGAAAAACTGATTTGTTGCTCAAGTAGTACATGTGTACCCTTCAGAAGCGTTAGTGGTAGGTGTTCAATCTCAGACAAACCCAGATTTCTTGTCCATATATAACCACATTTGATTATACACTGCACCGTGTTCAGCCTATGAATTGTAAAGAATCAAAGATAACACCAATGTATTGCTGTACAGAAAATCCCCCCAAACTTATACCTGGATGATCATTTCAGATCAGACCAGATGCTATGTCCTTGGCATTGGTTTGTGTAGTCTTGATCAGTCGGATCTGGGTTCGGTATGTGACCTAGTCAAGTTGAGAGAACTCACGAGGAAGTTCCTGGCTCACAGATTCGCGTTTGAGGTTCCCAACGTTAAACCAACCTTGAGTAGTATCCTGCTCTCGATGGAGATTGAAAATGTTATGACTACTTAACCGTCGCTCCATTTTCTCAAAGAAAGCTAGAGAACTGACCGACCAGAAATTAGGGAGAACGAAAGCGAAAAATAGAGAGAAGAAGAAAAAAAGTGATAAAAGAAAACAAAAAAAAATAACAACGACGAAAAAAAAAAAAACTTTGTCAGCTAAATAAGTTTTGGAAATTTCCCTCGAGATCTGAAAGTATTATTGGTTAGCATTATTATCTTCGGTAATTTCTTTGCCCTACGATAACTCAAGAGATTATCGTGTCGGTAATGATGTAGACACTAAAAGATCTCTGAGCGTGGAAATTGATGACGCCATAAAAGAAAGCTCAGTTTTGGACGCCGTGTGATCCTCAGAGACAAGATTCAGATCTCCAGACGCAAGGTGATTTTCGGGCGAAGTACCAGAGGACTTGCCAAGTAGATCACCAATACGTGAGGAGACTTGCAATTTCGTTTCAGATAGTTATGCCAAACGGAAGAACAGATTTGCCAGTGAACGGACAAGTACCGAACATGTGGAAGTGATCCAAACAATCTAAGAGAACTGTCTGCAGACAATAGTTCTGAAATTACAAAATCTCTAAAAATTAGATAAAATCAATTGACAGATCACATAATGATGTAATTCAGTGCCTCTTATGTTGTTGCTAACAAAGTCGTCTTGGGGACTAATTTTCTTAAGTCTTGTGTCCTATCCTAACGGATGTCCCACTAATATGTCTCTATAACAGACTAAGGCATGCTTTGTAAATAACCATATTTATGTCATTGAAATAATGTTATAAGAATTCAGAGAGAGTGATTTTTTGTCAATAAGCGAGCCATGCAAGGTTCTGACACAATTTTTTCCGGCCCTTTAAAGCTTCACATTTCTGCTAAATTTATTGCAACGAATATATTTTTCTCTTCCTATTAAACTAGTATGTGCTTGATATTGGAGATTTCTTTATGGCTCAGAATCTCATAGAGTCATATTTTTACTTTACTCAAAGCCATAATCTTATTTGTGCTCATACTTTACTCACCTGATTCAACAGTTTTAATAGTTGTTCAAGATCTCCACAGATTTACCGACATAATGACTTTTAACCTCTTTTAATCCGGACATACCTACATGAGGAATTTTTCCAGCTCTCACAGTAGTTAACTAAAGGCCATAAGTGGCGTTGTGTGTGGTTGGTACTGTGCCATCAGATTTATAAAAAGAATAATACTTTATGTTATTTGCTTACATTTGCCCCTAATAAGTGTTAGTGTCAGTAAAGTGCTAACGTATTATCGATGCAAGAATATGTTAACTTATTGAGAAAAATCAACCCTGATAGTACAGATGCTGTATGAAACTTAAGGTATTGTCTTAACGACGATACATGGGATTTTGATTTGTTTATTAAACCAGTATCTCTTAAATTCATAATGAAAAAACGGTATCAATTATATATATGTATTGCATCCAACCATTCAATTCATGTTAGTTCAATCTAACTTTCATAACACTTTAAAGCCATGGGATAGGTATAATCATTGGGTCAGTGTTGTTATATTGAACTATCGTTACTCAGCTTCTATTAATGCATAATCCGGCAAGGTTCCGGAAATAAGGCTGCACGGATATCAGTGGCATTTTTGCAGTAATTTTGAAAGTTGCAAAATCGGTTGTCGTAGAATTTTGGTCCTTGTCATAAATGTAATTTTTCCTTTCCTCAAATCGATCCTGATTTGTTACCATTATGATGACCATCGCAATCTACGCTGTGTTGACTTCAAGGAACGTTTCAGTTATTATTACCATCCTTATTACTGCTTTGTTCGGCGTCATCATCAATAATGCTGTGTAATATATTTTCCTCACTCTGTTTGTAAAGGCAGGAAATAGAGGAGATGCTCTCAATGGAGGAACACTTCAAGATCCCTTTAAACACAGCTTTTAATCGAAAGAGATGTCCACATTCAATCAGAGGAAGTTGATTAAAAAGGGACAATGGAAAACCTTCAAGTTTCCCGGTCCTCATTTGAAAAGCCCCAGTCATGTATCAAGGCAAAGTCCTTTGTCTCTTGTTATCATTTTATTTTAATGGAAAACCGATTTATAAATGCCCTTTTGGAGAAGCAGAACAAAAGAATTGATGTTACGAAGAAACCTTACATTAAGAATTTCGTAGAAAATTTTGCTGTTTATTGATGAATTCGCTTCTTCAATAATATGTTTGATATTTTCTTTTCGTTTCACTTGTTTATAAAACCTTGCCAAATTGGCTTGAGGCAAAGGATAAGATGATGCAACATTGTCAAGAGGTGCACACTGTAATTGGGAAGAAGCCAGTTGGATGGCAAATTATGATGCTCTTCAAAATATAATACTCTGACAAATGCCAGGATATGCAGGTCGTTAGGTGAATCATGATAGATGACCTGCACTTTTGTGTATAGAGTTTTTAGTTTTATTGAGTCAAGATATCCGTACACTCAGAGTGTATACGAGAATACTTATTACGTTGTTCAGAAAGAATCTATTAGTGAAAGTCTATTTGTCAAGAACATTATCATTATCATTAGAAGATTCTACCGTGACGTTTCTTCTTTCATTCATCGATAAAAGATTCTGCAATGCTAGACAAAATAATCCTAGTGGTGCTTGATTGACCCTTTGGTAAATTCTAAGGGTTTAGCCACTAAAAACATTCTGCTAATCCGATTCTCGGTTGAGATATATGGTGTTGATACAGTTGTCTTGAGGCTGCAGTAAAATATCCAAATGTTATGATTTGATTTTCTTCTGAATTATTGTAGTGAGTTTTTGGCTTTCATTATCGTTTTAAGAACACACATTCTGTTAAACAAATCATAGGATTTTTCCGCAAAATTCCTCATTTTTCATTTGTCTACGTCAATAAAGATCAGGTGTGACTGTCCTGCCTTAAAAAAACACATTATAGAAAAAAAAAAAACGATTACATACAACTGCTCATCAAAATCTTACAAGAGTGAATATATAGTTAAAAAGATGTTTAATCAACAAGAAATATAAGGATTAGTTTGATAGTTGGTTTTTGTCATTGTTAAACATGATAATCATGATATTTATCGTATATTCTTGACAAATTGATTGAACGTTTTGCATACTTGAACAGATTTTAGTCAGTTAACAAAAATTTCGTCATGGCATTCTGGATAAGATTTTTCGAAGATTGAAAAACGAATAACTCTCATGGCTTTTCCTTGATTTGATAACTGGCAAAAGTATGGATGGAATATCTGTAGCGACAAAGGAGAGGTATACAGGCTTACTTGACGGGGCGGAAGAAGGTACTACATGTGATGAATACTAATGACAAAAGAACTTATATTCCAAGCTGCCTTCCTTTGAGAGATAATCCACAAAACCATTGCTGAGACGAGAACGAAACGCCAGAACCCGAGTTCCTGAAAAATTCATACACATCGCATTGCGAAACATCTCCCCCGCAGATTCTGTGACGGGGCATACCATATCACTCTCATCAGCCATCAGTACGGTTACACCAGAAGTGGAATACCTTTTTGAATTTTGGTTTGCTAAGTAAAAACCAAGGGCATTTCGATGATCGTATTGGGTATGACGACTAACGGGACGAAATCTGATACTATACACTTTTCTTTCTGGATCTGTCTCTCTCGTTTGCTCATATGATAGAACAACAATGTTCTAGCAGAATAACAAAGAAAAAACAATAAGAAGGGTGTCTTCGTTGCTGCTCGAAAGTAGACAGCTCTTGAAATCCATTCATTTTTGTCACCCGGAGCCACGCCAGTCGGAGAATGGGGGCCTTTGGCTTGCCCTATTGCGCAGAAATTGGTCGCCTTCTCGAGAACATCAATGGGATCGCCGCAGGAGGCTCTCAACATGATCCCCGGTTGCTGACAGCACCTGGTAATTGTAAACGGTTACTCATTTAGGTATCGACCAGGCTCGACCTTGCTTAACCTTGGTGATCTACGCGATCGGTCATAGCAGCTTTCAAAATACAGTATGTGCTAGCGAGCTTTTTGATTTGATTTATATTAGTTGTGTGTAAAATTTTCAAGTGGAATAAAACGGTGCATTCAGTCTCTAGCTCAAAGCTCAGAGAGCCATTGCACACTCCCAACGAAATATCTAGAAGAAATTGAAAAACATCATCAGCTGTTATGTCCACCGTTAGGCAAAGGCCTTCCCCATCTCTTTCCATGACGAGCAGGATTGCATCGATGTCTGCCATATCTTACCAGCAAACTTTTATATCTTTCATTTTCCTTGTCTTTTCCTACTGCATTTACTGTCCCGTGGATACCATTCGGTTACCCTTTTATTCTATTCTTCCTACTATGTGCCCAACCCATCTTATATCATACATTTATTGCTCAATTACTTTCACGAAATCCCTCACTATAGGCCTCTCCCGGGTTCACGTTGATCTTTCCTATTCCTATCATTGCTCCTCCCATTGGCATCTGTGCTATACGTGTGTATAGCCCGTGTGTAATATCTGGAATTAGGCGACTGTTGAATAATGAGTGTTTTAAGCATATTTTTTGTATGTCTCTATTTATACCAAATGCTTTCCAACCAATCATGATAGCTTGTTTATTCCAGTTCAGTAGCCTTTCTCTCACTTTATCGGTTGAGCTACGTAAATGTATTTCCCAACTTCTTCTGAGGTTTCACCATTTATTCATGGGCAGGTGCGGTTCGTGTCTGTGTGCATTCAGAAAAAAAAATATGTATGTATATAGTATATTTATAAATGTATATCTCAACATTGATCATATTAGTAAATACATTTTTCATATCAAAGTACATTAATATATATATGTAAATATATATATACATATATATATATATATATATATATATAGATAGATAGATAGCATATGCAAAAATTATACATACATATATATCAAATACGCATACATGTATATATATATATAAAGTATAATTACACAAAAATATATGAAAAGTATTTCCTTACATACTATATAAAGCTAACTGACACGTGCATATATATATATATATATATATATATATATATATATATATATATATATATATATATATATATATATATATATATATCCTGTTCAAATGTATGCAATCATGTGTGTATACATACATTTATATACACAATACATGTACCCATACATACATATATGAAATATGAGGGAATGAAAGAATAGAAAATAATAATTTCTTTCATAGATATACTCCTGTTTTCTCTTGAATTTACTGGTAGGATATATATATATATATATATATATATATATATATGTATATACATATATCTATATGTGTGTGTGTGTGTGTGTAAATACATACTTTCTATTCGTATATATATATACATGTATATATATGTGTGTGTGAGATGAAAAGTCTGTTTAAAGGCGCGAAATCACAAACGAAAACCAAATAAGAATGTATTTTTTTTGGAGAGCTCTCCTATGCCACAATCTTGCTCTCCGGAACTGGTTCCGATTTCCATAAAATTTGGCTTCTTTTTCACAATTGGATCTGTGAATTGCTGTTACGAAAAAGTATGAGAAAAAAACTCTCAGTCCGTTTCCTGATCATTCTTCATCATTTACATAACTGAACTAATTTAAATTACAAATTGATATTGTGCTTCAATATTCGTTGTTTTTTTTTTGTTTGTTTTTTCAAACATTTTGATTTCGGTTCTATAAAAGAAGCGACAAATATGAGAGTAACAATGAAAAAAATACATCAAAAATATGATAAACTGACTTACCATTTTCCATTTTGAACAAATGTGTATTTGGACAACGTCCTTAATCAACATAATTAAGCTAATTTGCATACTATCAACTACTTTGCTTTATATTTATTCTACTTAAGTGAATTTCTATAAAACAGGACGAGAATAGGATGACTTGGACAGCTGGTTTATATGATGAACTTACCGAGAAGAATGATCCAACGTTGAGGCAAGATAAATTTGCATAATTAAACTAATTTGCATATGGAGCCGAAAATACGCTACAGAAGATGTGTGTGTGTGTGTTGCATATATTTTATTTTTTTCATATATTTATCTAAGTTTTCTTTCTTTCCCATTTTTGAGATTTTCCGATGATAAATTATTTGCTAATTTTTTTGTTTCTCGCCTAGAGTTAAGTTAGAGTTGTATAAATATTCCATCGGGTATTTGCATATTGTTATGACTTCAATCATGGTGCAATTACGTCCTTCCCGCCCTTGGCCATATTTGTATGCAGGAACGTGGCAAAAAGAATTCGAAAGAAGAGAAAACAGACAGGAGTACGTTGCGATAGAGAAACGATGAAATGTCCTCAATGGTCTAATCTTATATTCGCCAAGGTAGTTGAACAGCAAGGATACAAAGATGGCTCGCTTGTATCAGGCTTCACAAAAGTAGCCACCTCGTAAAAGGACAGTTCTTTCCGATGTCGCACGACTCGCGAGGCAATGATTTTTGTCCCCGCACCTCAAACGATACACAATAATTGTGTGCATCAATTCTGGGTTGTTACGAAGATGGACCTCCTTGCAAGGCCAAAGGGCTTCGATTGCTCTGCTATTGACCTGCAGTCTGAGGGGGGTGGTGGATCTTAATGCATTGGTAAACTCAGTTCACCAATTTTATTCCCCGTACCGTGAATTGGCGGCTAAATATAATCTCCGAAATGACTTAGATGAACTGTCTAGGCCACAAGCGATGGGTGGGATTAGTGAATCAAATACGTCTAAACTTCTGTTCACTCGAATGCTTATATCAGCAGAAATGCAGTAAATACTTCAAGTAAATATAGGGAGTTAAGGCATACAATAATATACATAGTATATTCAGTGAGTAGATAGATACAACGAATAGTGCCAACTCCTTACGGTTCGCATTTTTAAGTTGCTACTGCATGAAGGACACAGCCATTAGCAGAATATCGGAATTACGTCAACGGTAATCAATAAAGAAAATTCAACACCTTGCTAAGCTTTATTGGGTTGAAACGCAGCAGCAATTATTGTTTCATTCTCCAATCCTCGCCACCAAAATTTGTGGTCTCAGTTTACGCATGTGTAATGATTATCAGAAGTAAAAAGTTTTACAATGTGTATTCAAAGCATCCTGTTCGTGATATCACAAGTTTCATAAACAGCATCTAATCAACAAGATATATACATTTGAGCAATTTCTTTTTTTGAGATACTGCAACATTTTGTCGTTTTGGAAAAAAAATTCCGATAGTGACTGAAGAAACGTAACTATTCTAATTGTTATCAAAATATTAATCACGTTTTTAATTACTTTGGTTTGCAACGATCGGAATAATTGTACCTTTTATGCAATAGATAATAAGCTGAATGCAGTTGATTGAATCAATAAGATTCGAGAAGCTTCTATTCTAACATTCATTTTTGTTTGGGTGGATCATATGCAAACTTGAAATAATTGTTAAAATCTTTGGTTATTCTTGTTCCAAGCAAACGACGATGTTTCCGATTGAGACGACAGAAGATGCCCGGCTCAAGGGAAACTTTACTTTTCAGAAATTAAACTTTATGAATATTTCTTGCAGCAATATTCATGCTGATCAAGGGAAAATCTTTTATTTTTCACTTTATCAAAAATCATGCGACGGACGTAACTGGAGGAAGAAAGTCGCTACTGGAAAATAGAAGAAGCATTAAATATGCTTGTTATTATAATAATGGTAGAATTATGTAGCGTCTACAGCATGAATATCCAACATTACCGGAATCTTGTTCGAAGGTTTTTTTCATTTTTCATGTAAATTTCTACGGCTAAGGAAAATCTTTTAGTTTATCGAGAATTATTCGACAGATGTAAATGAAGGAAGAAAGTCGCAGTTTGAAAAGAAAACAAACATTAAATATGATTATCAATGCAATTATAACAGAGTTATTTAGCGTTTATTAAATAAATATCTAACATAACCGGAATCTAACGCGAAATTTATTTTTCATATGTAAATTTCTCCTGAACACTTTTCCACCGAGGGATTTATTCCTAATCGTAGAGCCTAGATATGCATCTGTATTTACCTACGTATTTTTCCAAGCCCACATAGCATAATACTAGCAAATTCCGTCCATTCTAAAATATATACGACGAAGATTATGTGTAGGAATATGCGTAAACGTTTATTCAGTACTCCATCTGTAATCACTGACAATGGAGATGACAGCATCTATTTAATCCCTGTCCCACCGCAGCAATATGTGACACAAGGTCGGGCTTAACGTGGCAAGAAATAGGAGCAACCCTTCCAAAAATGGCTCCAGCCGACGCAGTTACCGTTGAAAAGCTCATCGTAATGGCTAGACAACGTCACCCGCGAAAGCATCCATCAGGGGACCTGCTCCTTTAAGTGCAATGGAGCAGTGCTGCCCCGAGGAAACTGAGACCCCGCAGCTGGGCCGAATAATAATGGGAGAGCCTAAGGACGAGTCCAAAGGCCTCCCGATGCGCTTAGCAATGGAAATGACAGCGTACAGAAATTGCGTTCCAAAACATGCCAAGACGAACTTTAGGTTAATACTGCAAAAGTGAGTGTTTATTCATATTTTTTTTTCACAGCCTAGTTAGAACAGAAAATTACTAAATGACTAAAATGAAGGGATAGTGGAGGGGTTGCAGTGGATAGTGATAAGAAAAATCCAAAATATTGCCTATCACATCAAGAATAAGGACATAACTGTCAAAATCGGAGATGCAAAACTGGGGAAAATAGACCACTGAATGTACCTGGGACAGCAAATCTTTATGAAATCCACAAAAGAAGAAGAAATCAAGCAGAGAATCACCCTAGGGTGGCACGTTTTCAGCAAAGCAAGCTCAACCTTAAAAAAAAAAGACAATGCCAATAATCCTAAAAAAGAGAGTATGCAATCAATGCATCCTCCCGATAGTCTCTTATGGAGCTGAAACATGGAACAGATTCGAGGGAGATAAACCTGCAAACTGAGAAGCATGCAGCGTGCGCATGAGAGAATCATGCTCAATCTCACGTGGAGACATCACAAGACAGCACTGTATATCAGAAAGAAAACAGAAGTCAGAGACATCATAGAATCCATTAGAAAACTCAAATGGCAATGGGGGGGGGTCATGTCGCAAAAATTACAGATAACCGATGGACATCGCAACTCACAACATGGATCCCCAGAGACTACATGCGAAACCGAGATCGACAAAAAACAAGATGGAGAGATGAACTAGACAAATTCAGAAAATACTGTTGCCGAGATACCCATGATAGAGAAATGTGATGGATCGTGGGGAATATTTATGTCCATCGACGGACGTTAAAAGACTGATGATGATGTATATAGTCTCGACTGGAGTCGGTTTTAAAAATATGTCCGTAATTATTGTTTCATTTGTCTCCTCTGCCACCAGACTTCACTTTGTCATTTATAAGCATTCCTTAGAATCGTGTTTCTCTCACTTTCATGTTATATTCTTTCCCTTTCGATATCAGGTTCCTTCAGTCCCTCAACCCCCACTTTGAAATGTCATCTAGCAAACTTTTCACCGTAATACTTTCAATTATTTGGTCCTCTCCTTCCTCTTTAATTTCTTCCATTGCTAAAATCCGCCCCTTCGGAAATTGACACACCGAGAACCATTTACGAATTACCACCTTAGAATAAATAGAAGCTTTCTCGTATCTGTAAATAAATCCGACTTGCGCTACAACAAGTTACATAAACCGCTAGTAGGAAACAATCAGAAGCGTAGATAAGATCAAGTCACGCAAATAAACTTCATAAATCTCTTCAGTTAACAGCTGTCTAAATATATGACTTATTTGTGTTTCCAATCCAGCAAAAAAATGTTGTCAAATTTTAAGCATCAACTTGAAGACTATGAAATAAAAATAACTTTGACTTGTACAAATAAATTCACTCTGTGAGTTCTCGAAGTTTTTTCGATTATTCGGACAATTAAACTAAGCAATCGAGATCTTCACAAACCTTGTATATTTTAGGATAATTTGACAGTATTCAAAGAGCGAGCAATACCATAAATATTTAGAATGGGTTATTTTACGTACACGAATGATTTAAAAGACAAATATATTTGGATGTGACATACTTAGAACGGTTATGTACGTGAGGTCTTCCTGTCGACATTTGGACGTGAAGTCATGTTAACAGAAAGTTTACCAGTTGGCAGGAGAAATGAATGGTGGGGATTAACGCCCGATTGGTCTTTATTTATTTGTCGCTATATGATGAATAAAGACTATGCGAGATGAAAAACTTGACGTGGGGAGAAGAAAGCGAATGAATCAACTGTCAAGTGGAGAGCAAAAGGGAAGAAATAACGGGAGAAGCGGGTGTCCAGAGAGAAAGAAAATAGATAGAAAAGAAAGTAGAGGAATGATAATGAGGAAAATCAGAGAGAATGGGAGGGAGGGAGGAAGAAGGAGAAAAAGAAAAATGTGGATGAGAATGAATGGAGGGAAAAGAAAGGAAGAACGAATGAACGAATGTGTGGGTAAGGAAAGAGGAAAAGGCCAATAAAGATGAATCGGTAGATGACTGAATAGAAAGAAAAATAAGGAGAATAGAAAGAAAGACTGATTTAAAGAAGGAAATTGAAAAGGGAGAGGAAGGTAGAAAGATGGAAAGTGGATAAAGATAAAGCTAATATAAAGAAAGAAAGAAAGAAAAAAAAAGAAAAAGAGAAAGAAAGAAAAAAAGAAAGAAAGAAAGAAAGATAGAGAAAAATAACGAACCAAGATTGATGATAATGAATGGATGACTGGATAAGAAAAAAAGAATAAATGAATGAGAGAAAGAGAGAGAATTAACATCGTGTATGAATGTGATGACTAGTGATTATAATAAGAAAGATTAACCCAATTGGTCATACACGAAAAGTAATAATACATTGCATTATCTTTTGTTGGTACTATATTTACCAGTCACCTCTTCTCTTTTCCTTTGCTTTCTCTACTTCATATTCAAACATTTTTTTTTCTCTTCAGTTCCATCCAAATCATAAAACACATTAAAACGGAACAATTACCCAAGTGTGTTAAATCCAATACCAAGAAATGCTATTGGAGAATTTATGCTCTCTCCGGCGAAGCAATAGAATTTCTTCCGGCTATTTTCTGATCACAGGGACATCTGGAGGGGATCTCAGTTGAGGCTTCACAACGAAGTCCCATGAAGAGTCGATCGATTACAGACCAAATATCGCCAGTCATTTTATATTCAAAATTAGCCCGCCTCGCCAAAACTTAGTCACGTAATTACTAGCTACTTCTGGACCACCGAATGCTTGGTAATACAAACTATCGATAAACTTCTGCAACGTTTTAATACCTCAAACCTTACCACTGATAGAACTATCTACTATTTTTTATCTGAAGGTTGAACACAAAGTTCTGTTCATACAGTATCCATTTATCACTCTTCAACGTGGCAGCCAACATTGTTGATGCATTTTTAATGTTTATACTCGAACCTCCCTGTTTGTGGTTTATCCTTCAGTGATCCAGTTTAGGGTTTGTCCATCAGAGATCCAATTAGTGGTTTGTTTTTCACAGATCCACTTTCTTTAAAATCTTTCATCTTTGTACTTACTAATTTGAGGTGCATGATAAGTATTGAAGTGCCATTTCACAGCTGTCGTCGATTCGAATAGCAAGACAAAGAACGCAATTAACTTTTTCTTCAATTCTTGTCATTTAGGTTCATTTGCAAATAGAAAACAGAAAAGATAAGACATTTCAGCCGTTTTACTCTACGGCCTCCATCAGGTTTCATCTGGTAGGTGAGGGGAAGTAACGAACCGAACCCTTTATTCAACCGACAGGGGTATATTGACCACACTCACCTCTTAGTTTTAGTATTATTATTGTCTCACACTAGGATTGAACCTAGAACCATTAGATTACTTGCAGTAAGTCCGTCTGATTCTGTAACCACTACGCTATGTGTCTATGTGTGAGACAATAATAATAATAATACTAGAGTACAACGGCCGAAACTTTGTATGAAAAACAACCAAGATGAGGATACTCCGAATAATAATAGAAATAATATTAATACCTCATCGCAAAAATTCAGAGAAACAGAAAAAGAGTGTTTTGCTATCTCTAACTCTAAGAATAGACCCCTCAGAAAATATGTACTGATTTTTTTTACATACAAAATTGGAGCAACTAGATTCGAGAATCAGTGCAGAGTTTCATGGACCTCCTGTAATGACCGCATCTGGAGGAATAATGTCGAATACTTTTATTATATTGTTTTGTTTTTTTCCACAAAAAATATTTTCGGCGAAATAATTCAAAATAAATGACAATTCATTTTTTTACATTTTCGACAATAAACTAATTGAATTGCACGTCAAGTGTTTTCCGTCACCATCGGTCATCGCTCAGACAAATTCATAATTTTCTCCTCCCAGAACTTAATATCATCATGAGCAACGAGTTGTCCAATATGCCCATGGCAGTCATCCAGGGAAAAGGCATCTTTTCATTGATAGGATTCTTTAAAGACCTGAATATATAATGATTTTCGGTTGCAATATCTGATGAATATGATGGATAAGTGAATCTATAGCAACTTTTTCCTGGTCACTAAAGTAATACGTGGTCTTGAGTTTTCCCGATAGAGAATTAGGCCCCTTTCTGTTAATTAGTTCTGGCAGGCCATGTTGCAAGATGTCAGAAAATCTCTGGACATCACGACTCACTGCGTTGATCCCCAGAGATCATATGCTAAATTTGGCTGGCAAAAAAAGGGGCGTGACGATTTTGACAAGTTCAGAAGATATTGGATCGAGACCTCTGGAGACTCTTTGGGGAAGCTCTATCCAACTATGAACGTTAAAAGGATTTTGCAGCTGCTGATTATGATCATCATAATCATCACCATTTGTTAGAGTCAATCAAGCCAATTGAGTGTAACAATTTTATGCCCCCCTCGACATCTCAGAAAACTTTCCATAACAACACTCATCAATCGTCGGAAGAATTAGCACGTTATTCTTTTTTCTTTGAAGCTGTGAAGCCACCACTTTAACTGTACTCAGGAATTATCTAATTGTCAAGGCTGGACATCGAAGGGGTTTTGTTACGCCTTGTCTACCTCCAGTTAATCATTCACTTCCATTTTGATTTAAAACCTCCACAGTCTGCAATTCTCACGCATTTGAGGAAGTAGCCATCTCTGAAATATGATCGACAATTCATGGGGATTAACACTTGTGGTACAAAATTTTCCTGTAAGCTCATACGTAGAAAACAAAAAGAGATGAGAAAGATGCAGTGCTAAGCTTTCAGGCAGCTGAGGCTAATAAAATGCTTGTTATTTCCTAACCCCTCTCTCAGCCTGTCCCTCCCTCACTATATATATATATATATATATATATATATATATATATATATATATATATAATTTGAATTATAGAGAGTGCGACGGACTCAGGAGTGAAAGTGTATGGAAGTTTTATTTATCCGTAAATGTTCTCATTAATGGTGTAAACATGTTTCGGGATGTATTCCCATCTTCAGTAGTGTGTGTGTGTGTGCGTGTGTATTTGTGTGTGTGTGTGTGTGTGTCTGTGTGTGTGTGTACCTTAAGAGGTTATAAGTTTGATGTGGAATACGACTCTGTCATCAGGAGCTTTGGTTTGTGAGCAAAAAATGATATCCCATCTGCTGGAGGCATCCTGTTGTGTAAAAGGGAGTTCGTATATATATATATATATATATATATATATATATATATATATATATATATATATATATATATATATATCGTATCCTGGAACTGACAAATATAAACAGAGGAGGATAACAACCGCACGGAATATTTGGGAATGCATTCCACGTCATTCATTTCTGGGCTTCTCACTGAGGAACAGGATTGGCACTCCGATGAGCTCCGGTAGAACTGCTTCCCGGGAAACTGCAAATGTTGAATATTTCCCCTGAATCTTTGCCGATTGAGATTTCCAAGTCAGTAGTTCACTGATCCGACCCTCAAGAACGTTTTGGCAATGTATCTCATTTAAGTCCATTATTAACCGGAAATTTGAGGAGTCAAACCCTATTAAAGCCCTTTTTATTGGTAATAGGTTTGCGATGCAGGGGGCTGCAATCGGCATAATCCACTCCTAAAATATCTCAAATCAGTCTTAAGAGGTTCCCGATACATGAATTAATGGGACGTAAATTAGCCTTACATTGCTGATAACTCTACAGCCAGACAAAAGCTTTCCTTCTCACCCAGCAGGAAGTATAAAGTGATGTGTAATCAGGAATATCCTATTCCTGTGGATAGAACAACGAAGATGAGCTGTATCAGCTGAAAGTGGAACATACGAATAACAATAGTTGTTAACGACTATTTTATCGCAACAATTAAGGGTTTTCCTGGGGGCTGGAGCCGACGGGGTACCAAGTGTAGCTGTTTATGGCTTAGATTTGTAAGAGAGAAGTGTAGCCAAATGGCTTGATTGTATTTTTTTAATGTTATATCAATAAGAGATTGTTTGAGGGGTGCATCACAACGAGACCATAATTATGGGGATCTCACTTAGCATCGCACTCAGCAGCGAGAATCAGCAAGACTCCAAGCCAGCAAGTACACGATCAGGCGTTCTAGATATGGAAGTAATAATAATAATAATAATAATAATAATAATAATAATAATAATAATAATAATAATAGTAATAATAATAATAATAATAATATTGATGATGAACTGTCCCAAAGACACGGAGGGCGAGACTGGCGGAGCTCAGGATAAAAGGAAGGATTGAGACTGTACAGACCACGGCACTGCTATGAACCGCACGGATACTGAGGAGAGTACTAGAAATATAAGGTCTAAAGCACTAGATGTTAGCAGTGGCCTAACAGAAGGGGAAGGAAAATGGAAGTGGAGATGTGAACCACAGCACTGGCGTGGTAGGTGAGGGAGGGATGAGATGTCAGCTGAAGACCTGAGGAGACTTACTGTCACTCATCCTTCAGCGATGACCACCGGGCAACTGGCATGAAACTGTGAACCATATTATTGCTGTGGTCAATGAAAATGTGGAATGGAGGGCTGGAGACTTGAAGAGACTTGCTGTCACCCAACCTCCAGAGGTAACCACCAGGCTTCTGGCGTGAAATTGCAAATAATGATAATAATGATAATAATAATATTAATAGACCACAGCACTACTGGGAACTGCACAGATACTGAGGAGGGTGCTAGAGATATAAATACTGCAACAAATTGTAGCCCTGACATGATAGGTGAAAGAGAGAGGAGACGTTAGCTGAAGACCTGAGGAGACTTATTGTCACTCAGCCTTCAGCGATAACCACTGGGCAACCGATGTGAAACTGTTAATCGCAGAATTACTGCGGAGGGCTGGAGACTTGAGGAGACTTGCTGTCACTCAAACTCCAGCGGTTACCACCAGGCAGCTGGTGTGAGATTCCAAATAATAATAATAATAATAATAATAATGATAATAATAATAATAATAATAATAATACGATAGCTCCAATGCATATTAACTCACGTTCATCAAATTTGCTCGGGAGAAAAAAAATCTATTGATTTATATGCGTGCAACCTTGACTTACGAGAAATTTCGACTGCACCCCAAACCGAACGTTTTACGGATTTTTGACGTTGCCATATATGTATATATATATATATATATATATATATATATATATATATATGTGTGTGTGTGTGTGTGTGTGTGTGTGTGTGTGTGTGTGTGTTTGTGTCTGTATGTATCTAACTATCCAAAAGTAGAAAGTGGAGAGTTCCTAAGAAAACTTTCGTAATCACCATTGACCAATATGGTGAAACGTCTGGAGTGTTCCCAGACCAAAAAATAATAATGGCATGTTAGGTTTAGTCATAAGGCTTTCACTTTATTTGTATACTCGATCACCTTCTGTGGAGCCATTTTTGAAAGTAATCACTTGTTAGATCTTCAATAGGTGGGCTACAAGTATGTCTTCGTGTAACATTATCTCTTGAGTAACATTATCTCTTCACATTTGAATTCTGTTATGAAGTATTTTTGGTCGGTAATAGTTTTTTCTCCCTATTATTGTCTCTGACCACATCTTCGTAGTTTAAATACTGTCTGACCATTGAATGAGTACCAAGAAGTAAGAATTTAGAAGAAGAAAAAACATAGCTTCCAAATCCTGTTATACTCACATCCCATATCCTTGGACTTCATCTCAATCGCCAACGACTTTGGCCACAGATGAATATAACCAGACAGTGATATAAATCAATTCATGTTTTCTACCTCTACACCCAAGGCCTGAAGTCGTATTGATTGTTTTACTACTTAGTAATTGACTTTGATATTTGAATTCTGAGATGGAATTTTTTTCATTTTTAATTTTTGTCGGATCATTTTTTTCATTGTGTCATGGTTTGTTTTATAACCTCTGTTTAAATGCCATTTGACCGCGAAAATAAGTTAGTTAAAGTAGCAATGGACAATAACCTTTCAATGAGACACTAAATCGCTTTTTATATCTGGAGAGTTCTTCTATGGTTGACGCCTTACTGGATTTAGCCACAATAGCCCATAAAGAATGGGACACAAATCGACATTAACGTTGACACTTTCCTCACCCGGATCTTCACGTTATACAGTTTATTTTTTCAACTGTATCATCATCATCAGCGATGGTAATCTTCTCGCATCCATTGTTGGACATTAACCTTCCCCAGGATTCACCAGGCCTCTCTATCATGGGCATCGAGGAGTCAGAGCTCTCTGAGCTTCTCCAATTCGTCGCACCATCATATATTCTGCTGGAATCTTGCGTACGTTCTCTTGAGATCCACGCTGTAAGTTGTGATGTTCAGTTCTTGTCTGACACTTTTGGAATATGACTTGATTTCGGAGAGATTCGTTGTCCTGCGTAAATGTAGTGGTCTACTTTTTTCGACTCGGCATTTTCGATTTTGACTGTTTATTGTACATGGCATTATTCTGATGTGAAGTTCACCTTTCTTGCGTTTTTCATATAGTTTATTCTGCATTCTTTGAATATCATGAAGGTTCTTTGCCGAAGGAACGATGTCGTCTGCAAATCTGAGGTTACTTCGTTAATTCAGTCTTTTCCAATCCCTTTGTTCTCCCAGTCTAGGTTTCGGAAGATCATCTCGAGTTGAGCAGTGAAGATTTTTAGTGAATTGGTATGACCCTTTTTTAGAGTTGAATGGGCTGCAGTTCTTCATGCAGCCTGATGAAAGAACAGTTTTATCGATAGATAATTGTAAGACGATGACAAAGATCCCCTTGAAGTTGAAAAATGGTACAAAAAGTGACTTTTCATTTTCTGCTCCCTTCTTTTTTAATTGATTTACCAAATAGAGATATTTTTTATCTATCCTATTCCTGCTATTGGTTTCCATCTGGGGTATTTATGATATGCTTTAGTAATGAGTTTTTAGATGCAGTTGAGTGGTCTTATTGGTCTGTATTTGTTTAGATTTTTTATGTAATGGCATTATGATTGCAGAGTTCCATTCTTCAGGCACTTTATCCAGTTTCAGTTGAAAAGAATGACCAGTTCGATAGAAATCAACTTTTTTCTATCGATTGATCATGATGTTATCTTCCTTTTTGTTTGTTTGATGGCTTGTCTAACTTTCCACGGAGTACCTCCGGGGGAATCTTCGAACTGGTTTCTTGTCCGTTGGTCCGAGTCCATTTGACAATAGTCTTAATCTTTCAGAATTCTCAGGTGAAGTATTTTCATTATTCATTTTTTTCATAATCAGATAGAGGAAAAAACAGCTAAGGAAATGATTAAAATAGATCAGTTCGATGCATTGCAGGGAAATCAGAAAAAAAAACGTTAATTATTCTCAAACAATTATTTTTATCAAAATCAACCGGTCCCAAACATTGTGATCACAAAAAGTGGACTCCTACACATAAATTTTTCTTAAGGTTATCTGCCAGCTATTTTTCTCAAAAAGATCATGATCTTAAGTGATCACGATAAGCAGTTTTCTCTATAATTTAAAACAGGAAAACTCATCATTTTTTTAGAATTTGAAACAGGAATCTATTGCGTGGTTAATTTCCTCTGCAACATATTCGTGAAATATCATTAAGAACGCTTAAAATACTTACCAGTTTCTTCCGTGTAGATAAGGGTTTGGAAGTGAATAGTTCCCATCTACTTCTGATACAATGAGAGCGATATCTTTATTTGCTGATGATCAATATTGTGACATTTTGTTGTCCTTCAACCTGTCTAAACACCTTACTTATTGGCTAATTAGATGACCTATGAGAGTTACAGAAGAATTATGCAGAGTATATAATTGAGAGACATGAGGGAAATTCTAAGAAATCACTTAGCTGGTACACAATCAGGTAAAGAGTCGCTGCGTCAGTGTTGTCTGAGCCTCTCTGTCTACAGTCAGAGAGAGAAAATAAACAATCAGTAACTAAATGTTATTTCAGATTTCTAGAAGAAAAATTACTTTACTCTTAACACCACACTGATGTCTGCAGAATTCAATCTTATCATGTCATGTGATGATTAAATAATGAACGCGATTTGTCTGGAGAGTTCCCAGTAATTTGATATAAACGAAGAAATAGCTTGCCTAGGGCCATGATGCATCAGTGCGCGAAAAAGTACTCCCGTTGGACATATCTATCTCAGCGTTCCCTCTACTACTGAAAACTGTCTGCAAAATCCTCTGTCGGCTGCCTCATTGCGTTCCCTTTAATCTCATCGACGGTCTGAAATCTACCCCTTTTTGACGGCTAAGAGTTGAAAGTTGCAAGGAGTCTAATATGGACGGTATTTTGGTGGACTAATAGACCAGAGCATTTTTGCCAGAAAATCTTGCTGTAGACATGAAGAAGAGGTAGGCCTGGTCATTGTGAATATCACGGTCACTCAATGCTCAAGCTCATTCATGGCTGACAATTCACCTGAGAGAGATTTCCCTCATGTTCAGTCAGGTCTCCGTTGATTTGGTGCTAAATTACATCTTGGTTGCGTGACCGGTTTCCAAGAAACTCAAAATAGTTTGATATTTTCATGACTGACCTGGTATATTATCATTATTACCATAAGCCTTACATGAGAACAGCTTGGCTTTTAAAGAAGCTACTCGACCATCCCCATCCGATAAATCAAGCAAAAGAGAAAGCAACAGAATATAAAATGCCGCTTGTTATAGTATTTGTTGACCTCAGGAAGGTTTTTGACTCAATGGGAAACTCCAATATCGATGCTAAACCTCGTATATGTCAGAGTTTTAAAACTTATCTACCGACACAGCACTCCCTTCTTCAGGTTACATGAAGACTCTGAGCTGTTTCAGCTTGGAAAAAGGTGTAATACAAAATGATACCAGCTCACTCAGTCTTGAGATGATTTTCCTAAACCTAGACTAGGAAAATAAAGGAATCAGAAGAGATGGCGAATACCATAACCTTAGATTTGCTGACGACATGTTTTTTTTTGGTGGAAAACCTTCATGATTTCCAAATAATGCTGGACGATCTGAAAAAAAAAAGAAAGCAAGGAAATTAGTCTCTATTCCAATCTCATTAAAACAAACATCATGTACATCATTTATTGGGGATAAAGACTCAATGATGAGAACTGAAAATGCAGTACTGAAGAAAGTAGTTCTTCACACCTATCTGAGACAAATAATCACTATGAAATCCTCAAAAGAAGAGGGAATCAAGCCAAGAATCACTCAAAGATAGTAGAGTTCCGATCGAGCAAGCCCAACCTTCAAAGACCAGAAAATAACATCAGTCTACGACCAATGCATCCTCCCGATAGTCACCTATTGGGTTGGAACATGGGACCTAACCGAAAGTCTGACTCTGAAACTGAAAAAACAAGCAACGTGCACAAAAGAAAATCATCACATGGAGAGATCACCAGAGAACGCAGTATATCTGAGAAAACAGGAGATATCATAAAGTCCGTCAGAAAACCCGAATCACAATGGGCTGGATGAACATTACTACTCACAACGTGGATCTCAAGAGATCATAGCACCGTTCCGTGACGCTCACAATAGAGAAGTTGGGCAAATCATTGGATAGTTTTATGTCCAATGATAGACAATAAAACGCTGAGGAGAATGATAAGTATAATATTTGTTTTCAACCCTGCTCACCAAGTTTTTCAAAATGGTTTTTCTTTTCTCATAAACCACTTTCGTTCATTCGTCTACCTTTTTTATCTCTTTTTTCATTTTCTTCTCGTGGTCTCCCCTTTCTTTTGATTTTCACACTCCTGCACGACCACGTCTATCATTTGGTAGGTTCTCCTCCCTTTACGAAGTCCAATCTTCTCACTTGGATAGGGTTGACAGTTTGGATGTCAAAGTCCCATAGATATTTATGGCTTTAGTTTGTGCTGATACCGCTCGTACGCCTGCTTATATCTCACTCGTTTGCTCACTTCCCAGTGTATCACTGTTGCTACCCTGTCATAACTGTCCTTGGCTAGATAACTACACACACTAGTTATGAGGTTTACATTCGGATGCTTTTCTCACTGCATTTGTTGTTTGTTTGGGTCCTGTCGATATTTGCCTTGATATAGGCTTTCCTGGTGCTTTCCCTGGACAGTCATCATTAGCGATTCTGTTTCTCTGTTCAGTCTTCATTTGGGTTGCCATGTCCATGATCTTTCGTCTGTAACATTTTGTATTTGTCTTTCGGTTACTCCGTATGGATTTTTTTCTGTTCCCAATTTTCTTTCGTTGTTTGTTAGGCTGCTCTTCTGTTAGCTACCCTCTTCGGGTGCTCTTTATAAAGTCCTCTCTGTTTGCTTGCACATCCTTCTTTTTAATCCTGTTTAGGCCTTTGTACTATTATTATCATTATTATTACTATCATCATCATCATCATCATCATCATTACTATTATTCGCAATCTCACACCATTGGCCTGGTGGTTACCGCTGGAGTTTGAGTGTCAGCAAGTCTCCTCAAGTCTGCAGCCCTTCTCTCCTAGTTCTCATAGGCCACAATAATACTGCAGTTTACAGTTTCACACCGGTTGCCCAGTGGTCATTGCTGAAGGCTGAGTGACAATAAGTCTCCTCAGGTCTTCGACCAACATCTCTTCTCTCTTTTGCCTATCATGCCAGTGCTGTGGTTTACGTTTCCGCTTTTATTTCCCTTCCTCCGTTAGGTCACTGTTAACAATTAGTGTTTCAGTCTTTATATTTCTAGCACTTTCTTCAGTATCTGCGCAGTTCCTGGCTGTGCTGTGGTGTGTACAGTCTCAATCCTTCCCTTTATCCCAATCTCCTCCAGTCTCACCCTCAGTGTCTTTCGGGCAGTTCCTAGTACGCCCACTATGACTGGCACTACCCTTGCTTTCATGTTCCACATCTTCTTCAGATTATTATTATTATTATTATTATTATTATTATTATTATTATTATTATTATTGCTTTTGTCGTTGTTGTTGCTGTTATCATAGTTGTGGCTTCTCGAATCTAGCAAAAGTGGAAAGCATTATTCTTACTGGGTATATCAGCCTACACACAAACACCCGAGCACTTTCACACATTCCACCCGATACCCATTCCCGTGAAAGCAAAGCACGCTCGATTTTCTGCTGTCCAAGATCCCAAGCTGGAGTCACTATCCTCCATCCTCCATCTAACACCAAGCAGCCAGTTGGCCACAATGCAATAAAAGCAAAAAGCAGTCGTGTCTTCGAGGTGTCTAGTGGCGAGTAATGCGCGGCCCAAGATCGTTTGACATCTTTATCGATAAGTTACAGTGATTCGATATTAAGCAATCACATAGCAAAAAGGGGGTGTCAGAAAAATTCTGCATGTAAACGGCATAATGCAAGGTAGATAATCGAGAAAACAGATGAAAGAAAATAGAAATATATGAAACGCCAAGTTTAGGAATTAGGAAGAAAATCTAAGAGAAGATTTATGATGGACAGAGAGAGAGAGAGAGAGAGAACGTGGAAGAGGAAGAAAGTGACTGGGAATGGAGGAGAGAGCCAGAAAGAGTATCAATCAGAAGGAAAGAGAAAAAGAAGTAAAAGAAGAGAAGAGAGATGAAAATAAAGAAAAGAGAGAGAGAGAGAGTGAGAAGAGTTGGGAGGTCTAATGAAAGGAATTGATAAAGAAAGAATAACGATACTATAAACCTGAGTGCAGGAAAGGTGAAAGGAAGGGAGTGCTTTACCAAAGGGGAAGGGAAAGAAAAAAAAAACAGAAAGAGAACGTGAAAAACTGAGAGAGAAAGAAAAGTCTTTACGAAGGGAAATTGATAATAATAATAATAATAATAATAATAATAATAATAATAATAATAATAATAATAATAATAATAATAATAATATTCGCATTAACGAGATTCGCATTAATGTAGAGAGAGGTTCAGGTGACACATCTGAAGAATGCCCCCCCAGCACAACTTGTACCAATAACAAAACTAGAATAATCCCCCATGAGACCCCCACAGTAAGCTACGCACCAGAGGGTGATGACGAGGCAACAACGGAAGAAGAGAAAACCAAAATACAAGCTTTGAAAGAGATCATGCGAGGAGAGAAAACAACACTCCCCTCCCTAAGAGACAAAGACAGAAAGAAAGTCGGAGAAGCGACCGAACAGGTCAACTGCCTCTTACAGCACATAGAAACAGACACCCTCCTAGAACTCAACAACCTAATTTACGCAGGGGCAAAAATGGTAGCACAAAGCTTCACAACACAAGATAGGAACCCGAGCAATAATAGGGAAGAGAAACCCAACTGGGAGAGAAGGTTACAAAGGCAGATCTCCCAACTACAGAGAGACGAAGTACTGCTTAGAAATACACCACACACAGACAGACCACGAGTAAGACTTTATAACAAATACAAGGTAGCGCAAAAAGGCATCGCAACTGTAGTCGAAGAGTTACACCAGAAAAGACTAGCCAAAGAGGCAAGACTAAAAAGATACAGACTAAGAACGGCCCAATACACACAAAACCACACATTCCAAAACAATGAGAAAAAGTTTTACCAAGATTTAAATGGGGAAAGAAGGCAGGACATAAAACCAGATGCCACAGAGGCCAAGAACTATTGGAATAGCATATGGGGGCACCCAAAAAGACACAATGTAACACTGCAATGGTTAGGAAACATGAGAAAAGAACTAGAAGATATAGACAAGGGAGAACCAATAGTACTGAATGAAACCACATTGAAACATACTCTTAGGAAAGTAGCCAACTGGAAAGCACCGTGTCCCGACGGGATCCATGGGTATTTGTTCAAAAAATTCACCACGTTACACGGCAGACTCACTCACCTACTCCAAAATTGTCTAAACGAAGGCAAAGCACCAGAATGGATGACTAAAGGCAGAACCACCCTCATCCAAAAAGACCCGGGAAAGGGGAACATAGCAAGCAACTATAAACCAATCACTTGCCTACCACTTATGTGGAAAATCCTGACCGGGCAAATAGCAGAGAGAATATACATGTCAATGGATAGAAAGGGGCTACTACCAGAAGAACAGAAAGGGTGTAGGATAGGAACCAAAGGGGCAAACGATTTACTCTACATAGACCAGATGATCTTAAAAGAAGTAAGGAAAAGGAGAAAGAATATCGCAATGGGATGGATAGATTACAAAAAGGCATACGATATGATTCCACATAGCTGGATACTCGAATGCCTTAGAATGTTCAAAATTAGCGATCCGGTGGTTAAATTCATTGGTAATTCAATGGAAGACTGGAAAGTAGATTTGACAGCCGCAGGGGACAAACTAGCCGAGGTAGGGATAAAAAGGGGAATCTTCCAAGGAGACTCGTTGTCCCCACTATTATTTCTTCTAACAATGATACCGCTTAACAGAATCCTGAAAAACAGCAAAGGATACCACTTCTCTAAAACAAAAGGAAAGGCCAACCACTTAATGTACATGGACGATATTAGATTGTTTGCAAAAAACAGGGGAGAGCTTGAGACTCTGTTCAACGAAGTAAGGGAATATAGTGAGGACATAGGAATGGAGTTTGGGATTGAAAAATGCGCAATCATGGTGATGCATAAAGGAAGGCTTTCAATGACTGAGGGAATTGAACTTCCGGACAACAACAAGATTAGGGCATTGACTGCACAAGACCGATACAAGTACCTAGGTGTCCTTGAATGTGACACGATAAAACGGGAAGAGATGAAGGAGAAAATTAAGAGAGAATACCTCAGAAGGATAAGGAAAATATTAGAAACCAAATCAAATAGCAGAAATCTAATAAAAGGAATGAACACCTGGGCTGTGTCAGTAGTTAGGTATACAGGACCATTCCCAGGATGGACAAAGGAAGAGCTCCAATCAATGGATAGGCGAACAAGGAAACTTATGACGATGCATAAAGCATTACACCCTAGGGATGATACAGATAGACTATACGTTAAGAGAAAAGAAGGTGGTAGGGGGCTCATCAGCATAGAAGATTGTGTCCAGAGAGCTAAAGTAGTCCTAGATAGATATGTGCAAACAAATAGTGAAGAAATCATAAAGAGCGGAGGGATAGTGCAACAAACAATAAAGTAGAAAACAATGGAACAGTACAGCAAACTAGAAAAGAAAAGTGGGAAGGGAAAAAATTGTACGGCGAGTTTAAAAGACAGATAAAAGATATAGCAGACGAGAAATCATGGACGTGGTTACGAAAGGGGAACCTTAAGAGAGAAATAGAATCGCTCATCATGGCAGCCCAAAACAAAAGCATAAGGACAAACTACATAAAAGCAAAAATCGACAGAACACAGACAAACAGCAAATGCCGCATGTGCAGTGAAAGAGATGAGACAGTAAACCACATAACTAGTGAATGTAGCCAACTCGCCCAGAAGGAGTATAAGCATAGACACGATAGAGTAGCAACGATGATACACTGGGAACTAAGTAAACAAATGGGATTCAACCATGGGGAAAAGTGGTATCAGCACAAGCCAGAGGCAGTTTTGGAGAATGACAACCACAAACTACTGTGGGACTTTGACATCCAAACTGACCACCTCATCCAGGCAAGAAGGCCGGACTTAGTAATAGTAGACAAAAAAAGGAAGGCCTGCCAAATACTAGACGTTGCTGTACCTGCAGACCATAGAGTAAAAAAGAAGGAGGGTGAAAAAGGGGAAAAATACCAGGACCTAGCAAGGGAGTTAAAGAAAATGTGGAACATGAAAACCAGGGTAGTACCGGTCATAGTGGGAGCACTAGGAACTGTCCCCAAAACGCTGAGGGAGAGACTGGAGGAGATCGAGATTAGGGGGAGGATAGAGACCGTACAGACCACAGCACTGCTGGGAACTGCACGGATACTGAGGAAGGTGCTAGAGATATAAGGACTGCAACGAATCGTAGCTCTGTCATGATATGCGAAAGAGAGAGGAGACGTTAGCTGAAGACCTGAGGAGACTTATTGTCACTCAGCCTTCAGCGATAACCACTGGGCAACCGGTGTGAAACTGTAAATTGCAGAATTACTGCGACCTATGAGTACTAGGAGAGGAGGGCTGGAGACTTGAGGAGACTTGCTGTCACTCAAACTCCAGCGGTTACCACCAGGCAACTGGTGTGAGATTCCAAATAATAATAATAATAATAATAACAATAATAATAATAATGATAATAATAATAATAATAATGGGAATCTTCACGGGAGACACTTTGTCCCCATTACTATTTGTTTCAACAATGATTCAACTCAACAGAATCCTGAAAAACAACAAAGGATATCAGTTCTCCTAAGCAAAGGTGAGAGTCAACCGCTTAATATATATGCACGACATAAAACTATTTGCGAAGGGGAAAGCTCGAAACGTTGTTCAATAAAACAAAGGAACATAATGATGACATTGGGATGGAGTGTTGAGAAATGTGCACTAATGGTAATGCACAAAGGAATGTTTGCAACAGTAGAATGAATCGAACTCCCGGACAGCAAAGGGATTAGAGCATTGGTCACACAAGACCGATACAAATATTGTTGAGTTCTCGAATGCAACGCAAGAAACGAAGGAGAATATATAAGAAAGAGAATACCTTAGGAAAATAAGGACAATATTGGAGATCAAACTAAACTGCAGAAACCTGATAGAAGGAATGAACATATGGGCGGTATCAGAAAAGAGTTACACGGGACCATTCCTTGGATGGACTAAGGAAGAACTCCAGTCAATGGACCAGCAAACAAGAAAATTTATGAAAATTCACAGGGATGACACGGGTACACTGCTCGTGAAGAGAAAAGGCTTATTAGCATAAAAGAGTGCGTTCACAGACCCAAAACAGATCTAGAAAAGTGTGTGCAAGCAAATGGTGAAGACATCACAAAGAGCGCCAAAAGCAGCGGAACGATAAACAAGAAAGTTGAAAACGATGGAGCAGCACTGCAAATAAGGAAAGACAAATTTGAACAAACGAAACTATATGGTTATACAGGATGTTGCAGAGGAAAGATCATGGACATGGCTACGAAAAGATAATCTGAGAAGAGAAACAGTATCGTTCATCATGGTAGCCCAATTCAAATGCATCAATCGACAGAACGCAGACTGACAGCAATTGCCACCAATGTTGGGGAAGGGTTGAGACCCTAGACCACATAACTAGTGAATGCAGTCAACTTACCCAGAAAGATTATAAACAGACACGATAGAGCACAACAGTGATACACAGGGAACTGAGTGAATTAATTGCATTTAATCATGCTGAAAAGTAGTACCGGCACGAACTTGAGAAAGCCCTGGAGAATGGAAACCACCAATTTGGGGATTTTAACATCCATACTGACCACTTCATCGAAGCGAGAAGACTGGACCTTGAAATCGAGGACAAGAAAAGGAGAACAAAATAATGGACGTGGCCGTGTCTGCAGACCACAGAGTGAATAGGAAAGAATGTGAAAAGCTTGGAAAATATCAGGACCTGGCAAGAGAACCTGAGAAGGTGTGAATCATGAAATTCAGTGTAGTACCAGTAATAGTGCACTCGGAACTTTACCAAAAAACTAAAAGCGAGATTGGAAGAACTGGGGATAAAAGGAGGGATCGAGACTATACAGACCACAATACTCTTGGGGACGGCGCAAATATTGAGGAGAATGTCAGAAAAATGGGATGTACGACCCCAACTGTTAGCAGTGGCCCAACAGAGGGAAGAAATGAGGAGAGGGGGAGAAAAAAAAACACGCACTAAGTAGAAGTAAAAACCACAGCACTGCTGTGATATGTGAGGGAGATAAGATGAGAGAATGGCTGAAGTCCCAAGGGGACCACCGGGCAACCGGAGTGAAAATGCAAACCACTGCTCTGTGAGAGTGGGGAGGAGGGAATGGGGCTTGAGGAGATTTGCTGTCACTTAATCTCAAGCTTTGACCACCACCACCACTAATGATAATAATAATAATAATAATAATAATAATAATAATAATAATGATGATGATAATAATAATAATGATAATAATAGTAGTAGTAGTAATAATAATAATAATAATAATAATAATAATAATAATAATAATAATAATAATAATGATAATGATGATGATAATAAATAATTAAATAAATAAATAAATAAGGTGAAAACGAAAAAAAATGAGAAGAGAAAAAAAAAGAAACCATCAAAGAGGGAGAGAGAAAAGGAGGGCCAAACAAGAGTAACAGAGAATGTTAAAAAGGGAGAATAAATTAGAAAGTTAATGACAGAGATAATAAAAAAAAGAAAGATTCACTAAGAACAGAGAGAATTGAAAATAAGCGGATATTACAAAGATGAAATGGAAAAAGAGTATGCAAGGAAAAATGAGAAGGAAGACGGAAGTGGTACTTGATAAGGAAAATAGAGAAAAATAAAAAATAAAGGGTGAAAGAAAAATCAAGAATGGCTGGGAGAAATAGAGAGAGAAGAATAATGTTTTCAGGAGGTTGAAGAGACAAAAAAAGTGGGTAACAAAAAGTGAAAAGATAAAGTGTGTGAGAGAGGGTGAGACGGAAGAAAAAATTGAATGGCACGAAGTAGAGAGAGAAAGAGAAAATGAGAGAAGGGAAAGACGAGGTTAACAAAGGAAGTAAAATAAGGAGTGCAAGAATGGAAAGGAAGAAAAAGGGAGTTACCAATGAGAGAAAAAGAGAAAAAAGAAACAAGATAGGAATAGCAAAGACAGAAAATAGGAAGAACGTGTGGGAGAGAGAAGGAGAGAGGAGTTAAGTGTAATATAGACATTAATGGATGAGGATAAGTGATGCACCCTTGATTCCGAGGTCGAGTGAAAAAAAAAAGGGGAAAGACTTCCCAAGAGAATAACATAGAAGGAGAATCAGAAATAAGAGGAAGGGGAATGAAAAAATTAAGAGGAGAGAAAAGAAGAGAGAGACAGAAAAAGAGAGACGGAAAGAGAAGAGAAAAAAATAAGATGTTATGGAAAAAAGATAGATGAATGGATCAACAGACTGTGTAACATATTTAAAACAATGGTGAGTCAGAAAAGAGAAAGAAAGAACAAAGAAAGGGAGGAATGAAAAAGGGAAGAGAGGAATAAAAGAATAAAGAAAAAAGAAATGGAAAAGAACAATGGAAGAAAGGTAGGGGAGAGTAAGAAAAGAAGAAATAAAGAACAAGATAGTCGCATAGATAGGGGGAAAAAGAGTGAAAAACTGAACGATATGGAAAGAGTAAGAAATATACATAAATGAGAT
>OY735212.1:38399670-38439670 GCA_963457665.1 Thysanoteuthis rhombus | reverse complement strand
ATTATAGTGGAAAATCGATTTGTGATTGAGAAGGAAAAGAAAAGAGAGACCTTTGTTAGGGTGGAAGGTGAACTTGGTTGGGAGTACCGGGTTGGGGCGCCAATGATCAATCCATTTTGGTGGAGTTGGGGTAAGGGTTGGTAAAAGGTTGGCCTGAAGGAGAATTTAGTTGATCTTATCTTCAAACGGAACAGACTGGGCATTATCCATGGATATGCGGCAACTTACGCTCTCTTAAACGCATAAACACTTTTAGATATGCATCTCCCACTCTGTATAAATGTATCTGATAATTATATCTATGTACGCAAATTTACATACATTAGGATGAAAACATTCATCTATTTACCTGTATGTCTGCCGATATATTTATTTGCATCCAAATGAATAAACACACACACGCATATGCATACATATATATGTATGTATATATATATGTGTGTGTGTATATATATATATATATATATATATATGTATATATATAATTTTACATATATATCATTTGATATAGATGTACACACATACATATATATATATGTATATATATATATATGTGTGTGTGTGTGTTTGTGTGTATGCATGTACATATATTTACGTATGTATAAGTAAATGGAAAGAAAATTATTACAATTTGTGTTATGATATTTTGAAACTCCATTTGAAATGATCCCTCGTTATCACACGGTGTATCATTTGACCTAAACAACGCAATTTATACATACGCTTACGGATATACTGATGAGGATTCATACATAAGTGTGCACGTGCATGTGCGTATGTGCGCTCGTGTGTGTGTGTGTGTGTTTATGTTGGTATTTTCCCCATTATCCGAAAGTATATCGTTCTTATGAAAACCCCGTGAAGGCTGAAATGACGTGAAGTGACTAAGCAATTTTCAATAATTCATCCAGTTATCCAAACTCTGCTGACCCAACCTAACATCCCATTATCATCATCATTTTTTGGATCTGGGAACGCGGAAATATTTCCTATATCAATTAATAACGATTGCTTCGGATTCTGCCTGCTACGAAACTGGGACGGATGCGCACGTGCTTTTTAGCGAAAAAAAATAATTGTCCATTCTGCGCAGAGGCTCGCACACTGGCATGACCACTCTACTGGATAATCTTCTAAAAACATTTTATTAGATTTTCTACTTTTTTGTTTTTTTGTTTTGGCTATTTTCTAAATTTGTAATCTTTTGTTAGCGTTACCGGACACACTTTTGGGCTTAAAACCTCACAAAGGCACATGAGTTCACTTTGTAAAAATCTTCGGGAATGTTTGTTTATTTTTGGAAAAAAAAAAGTTTTCTTAACAAGGAAAGTTTTGGGGGTACGTGTACGCTTTCACAAATCAAGTAATCATTGCAGAGACAGACACACGTGCGTGCACGCAATCCTTCCTGTTTTTCTAGCAGGTTGACCGTAAAAGGTTGACCCTTTTTTTTATTTTTTATAATTCATCTCTTATTTGATGAATTATTGCAGATCGGGGCTCCTCAAGGTCGGGGTCAATGGATTTATCGGTATCATATTTCGTCCTTAGGATTTTGAAAAAAATACTTTTCTTATTTTTTTCCTCATTTTGGGTGATGTGGGTCCTAAGAAGAAGAGGATGCAACCAATGCGTCCTCCAGATAGTCCCCCATAGAGTAGAGTGATAGAACTTAACCAAAAGATTGATCCTCAAATTGAGAACTATGCAACGTACACGTGAAAAACACATGCTCAACCCTAACATGGACAGATCACAAGGAAGTAAAAAATATATTAGAGAAAACACGGATAATAGAAATAATTAGGCAATGGCTTGGACACGTTGCAAGAACGTCACACTATCGCTGCAAATCAGGACTCAACGGATACCCCGAGGGATCATGTGCTGAATTGTGGCCGACGGAGAGTAAGATCATCTAGCATTAATTGGAGGTCGTATAGGTTCTCTGCGAAAAGGATGATGTCGTCTGCAAATCTGAGGTCGCTCAAGTATTCGCCGTCTATTTCGATTCCTCTATTTTCCCAGTCCATGTTCCGGAAGAGCATCTCAAAGCAGGCTGTGAAGAGTTTGGGTGAGGTGGTATTACCTTGTCTTACTCCTTTTTGGAGCTGAAACGGTTAAAAAACCTTATGTAGCCTAACGAATGCTTTGCTGTGGTTGTATATATGTTGCAGAACACAAGACTGAGGGATGAACTGGACAGATTCAGGAAATACTGGCTCCGCGACGCCCATGATAGAGAATTGTGGCGAAGCCTGGGGAAGGTCTATGTCCAACGACGGACGTTAAAAGACTGATGAAGATGATGATGGAAGTAAGATAGCGTGACGAGCTAGAAAATTCTGAAAGTACTGGCTCTGTGACGCCCATGTTAGAGATATCTGACATTTTGGGAAAGGTTTGTGTCCAACGACGGACGGTAAAAGGTTGTTGTTGTTGTTGATGATGATAATGATGATGATGATATCGGACTAACTATATGATGTGGTGTTTGTTTTTTTCTAATACAAGGTTATTCAGAAAATTGAAATGTAGTTGTTATGCGAGAAGAGTTGGACAAATATAATGTTTATTTATTATGAACGGAAGTTTAAACCAACAAAAAATTGATCAACAACAGTCAAATCAGGCTTCATGTGGTGAACGCTCTTTTACGTAGTGATAACATTCATGCTAAAACCTTAAAAATAGTTTTTACTTGAAGTCAATGAATTATCAAAATGCCTAACGATTCATTGTGGAACAATTACTTCTTTAGTGGATATTCATGATCTTTAATATTTTCACATCTCCCACGATGACATGTCTAAAAGCGAAGTTGAATCGAAAAATAAAATTCAATCCTCGGCCTGATGTTTTGTTGATTATTCCAGTAATTTTGGAAGCTTTGAGCTCATAAAGAATAATGATACGAGAGTGTTTGTCCATTGTGCTTAAAGGTTTATAACTTGAACTTGTAAAAGAGAAATATTTCTTCAACTTAAAGGAAGATGTACTCCATAAAACGATATCTAGTTCTGAAAGTGTCAACATGTGCAAAGAACGGCATTACCTTCTGTGCAACCGTATGCATGCATGTATGTATGTATAGATTGATAGAAGGATCAGGTCGAAAAATTGGGAAAAGGGGTGATCAACTAACATATTACTTCTCTCACCTTTCGTTTGGCAATGATTGCTAGAAGAATCTACACTTAGAAAGAAAATAACAAAAAAGAAAACAAAAACAAATGTAAGTGTTACCAGCACCAAAAAAAAGGACCAGTTTGGTAAAAACTTGCATTGAAAATAGCACCCTCACTAAAACATGGTGAAGATTTTTTTTTAAAGTTTCTTTTAAACCCCAGGAGCAGTAAATGTTTAAATTTTCGACCTTCTAGCTCCATTAGTGCTGTTAGTCTGCCTGGTAGATGCATACAAGTATACATACATAGCCAACCTGCCAGCTAGTCAGACCAACTTGAAACGTAAAGAAACCTATGTTGACAGTTTTCCGATAGCTTTGTTTAACATTTCTTAGAACACTCATGTATTTATGTTAATTGTCACGTATACTTACGTAGCTCTGTATTGTATATGGAGTTAAAATCAACTTTTACAACTACCAGGAACTGAATCTTTTTCTAACTTCTTCATCTGACCTAAGTAAATGCATTCCTCAACCTTTTCCCAAATTTTTAATCACAATTGTTAAAGTGCTAATCGGGGTATCATTGTTGAACTTTACTTTCGTCTTTATTCTGTTCATCTTTAACCCTATAACAGATTTAAACAGCTGTTTAGTTGACACACTAAGAACGGTCCGTAGTAGAGCAGCTGCGGCTTGGCACGTGCAGCTCTGGGAACATCGTTGCAAGATCTGAGTAACGTACAATCAGAGTACCAAAAGGGGGTCTGTAGCATGCATTCTATCGATAGTCACTTACGGAGTTGAAACATGGAACCTTACCAAGAGATAAACTCGCGAACTGAGAAGCATGCAACGCCTAACATGGAGAGATCACAGATAGAACGATATGTTAGGAAGAAAATGGGGTTCCAAGACATCATAGAATCTAAGTCTTAAGTTGGCTATAAGTGGCAGTGGGCTGGTCATGTTGCGAGAATGAAAGACAACCGATGGACATCATGTCTCACAACATTGATCCCCAGAGACCACAAGCGAAACCAAGGCCGACAAAATTCAAGACAAATTCAGAAAATACTGGCCCCGTGACGCCCATGATAAAGAAAAATGGCTGGGAAGTTCTATGTCCAAATACAGTTGTTGAAAACTAATGATGACGATGATATCATATACAGATATGGTTGCCCCCTTGTCAAGAAAGCACTGTCGCATAACACCAGTGCATATCTTTTGATATGCACCCACTGAGGACATCCCTGCTAAACCACAGTGCAGCAAGAGGAAATTCAGTGGAAACGAATTATATTCAGACGCATTAATATAGATTCTAAAAAATCGTTGGAAGGGGGATCTGAGTCCACCTGCAGAACCTTTGAGTGAAAACTGGCTTCATCTTCAAATATATCGGAAACAAAGCCTCTGTTTATAAAATAAACATATAGTTTATTGTACCTTCTCAAAGGTATCTCTGCAATTATTGAAGGGCATGAAAAAAAAACCGCCTCTCACTGATCTCAAACAGGGCAGTCAAGGAAAACTCACTTACCTGATCAGGTTTATTTATTGGGTGATGTTCATACATCAAATTACTATCACCATCCACAGATGTACGTGCACATATCATTCAATGTGCAATGAATGTGTAGACACATATCTACGCTAAGCAATTGATTAAAATTGGTAACGACAGGTTTACCGAGCCTATGGACGTTGAAATCTAAACGGCTCAATCGTAGATAGAAATTCTACACAGTGAATGAGAATTGATATCTCCCGAAATGTAAATCCACTTGATCTTTTCGAGATCTTCCCAATTTTACAGCTTTGAAAATAAAGAACACCGCTCGACGTGAGCATGCATACAGTCACACACTCTTGTAATTTACTGCAAACACACGTCCTCGGCAAAGTTAAATTTCTGTCGGATCACGTGCCAGCACGCCTATATTCTAATATCATTTTGAGGCTTTCCCAACTTGGATCACATACCATCTTTGCAACATACCCGTTTCACGGCGGTGAAAGATAGAAACAAGCTAAATCACCTGAAAAACAAAACTCATGATAACACGAAAAACAGTGTTAACAATAACAGGAGATATATAAATAGATCCACTTGGGTTAAAACACAGACCAGGGTAAAAAAAGAATTTAAAAAAAAAATGAATACAAAAATGGAGACGGGTGCAAAAAGTGAGGATTACAGATGGTGCAAAAAGTTAACTGATAACAAAGAGCTCGAAAAAGCATTTGTCTAATAGGGTATATGATGGCTGATACTGATAAGAATTTGTATATATATATATATATATATATATATATATGTGTGTGTGTGTGTGTTTGTGTGTGTGTGTGTGTGCTTGTGTGTGTGTGTGTGTTTGTGTGTGTGTGTGTTGGTGTGTGTGGGTGTGTACGTAAAATTCCTTTATCTTTAAATGCCTCCCGTGCCGCTGTTGTCTTGTAAGGTAAAGTGCCGCCATGACAGAAGTATCAAAAGGAACAAAAGGGGAAGAAAAGGCTTCAAAGATGATGGTCACCTTTGCACCGGAAGCAACTCACACGCACTCCACAAAAAGATTTAGTGGTTATCTTGCACCCTTCTACTCTGCTCGAACACAATATTTCCCCCGCTGTCTTCATTATTTGCAAATTCCATCAAGACAACACGCACCGTAGTGAGTCCTTTGACGATAAAGAATCGATTCTAGTGAAGAACTTTCCTTAATTTCAGGAAGGTAGACCAAAATTCCACTCCAGGCGTTCAATTCGGTGTAATTTGAGACTAAAACGCTTTTCAAAATGTTCGCCGTTGATCTCCTCGTGATATTTTTCCTCATGGGAAAAACTTTCACGTGATTTTACGCTTTGGGGAATTCGTGAACTTTCACTGGTGGAAAGACAAAATTGTTATGCAGTTGAAATCTGGGATTATTCATTGGGGGCGCTTATCATGTTGTGATGATTAAAAAATGCATCTTCCACACCAATTTGCAAGAATAATACGTTCGGTTCTCACGATTGACAGGCTAATCTAAGCATACTAAATAAATACATGACAATTGTGAACAATTTGCTACAGTATTTACCTTTCACTTCACGTTTCAACGGGTTCAATATTTTCTTTGAAAAAATGATAGGAAAATGGCTTTTTAGCTCTTTGAACCTTTTTAAATGAAGTATTTTCCCTGTTATCAATTTTGCCTTGTATTTCCTTTCAGGTGCAGAGTGGTCGAGCAGGTAACGGCACAGAGAATGAACCCAACGAATCCCAGTTCAAACTTCAGCTGGGATGGTCTCTTTTTAACCTCACACTAATGCTCTTGGGTAAGACATCAATCCATATATATATATATATATATGCATATGATAGCACGGGATGGAAAGTGAGTGACATCTCTTCGAGTGCTTGTTCCTTCTAAATTTATTTCACATATCGCAAAACCAGTTCCGAGAACATAGTAATGAGATCTGCAGAGACCAAGCAGGAATGGCTGGAGCCGTAGCCAGCGTAAGTACACTTCTAATTCATTCAGTATTTATTTCACTGTATTATTTTCCTTTATGCCTAGTAGCAGAAGAAATGGCATAGTGAATAAACATAGGATAATCGTAAACCGTTTGCTATTTTGATTACAAATTTCCTTGATAAAACGCTGTCCCTATTATTAACTTTTGACTAGTTTTTCTTTCATTTTATCTTCAGTTCTGAATGAAATCACCCCTGGCGGCTCTTTGGGGATAAAGCTTACTAATGTACCATTCAGTCGGTGTAACTTATGAATTCTATTTGAAAGAAAAAAGTGCCTCACGAGTCTAACAGTTCACTGCAACTATCGCAGATGGTCTGACAAATATAGCACCGATCAATCAGGGGAAAATGAAGCGTAAATTTATGGGTTCGATTTGATTTTCTGACAGCTGTAGAAGCTGTTGGTGTTGGAGCTAGTCCAAAAAAAAAAGACATGAGTTCAAGTCTCACCGACGGATTATCCTTAATTCTTCATTTATAGTTTACTTTCAGTTGTAGACTTAGAAACTGGCTAATTGTATTGAAAATATTCTAGAATTAAAAAAAAAAATGACTAGTAAAAAAAATATGATGGTTGATAATTACAGAGCTTATTATTCGATATTTCTAGACGACCAAGTCAAGATCTGTCAGACAATAACACTTTTAAAAATTGAAAATAAAAAAAACTGGTTGGTCACTCAATAGAAACCGTCACATGGCCACCGTCTTTTTGCAGTGTGCCATAAACTGAGAAGTATGCAACGTGAGAGAATCATGCTCAACCTTACATGGAGAGATCACAAGACAGCACAGTACACAAGGAAGAAAACAGGAGTCCGAGACATCATAGAAACTATTAAAAAACTCAAATGGCAATAGGCAGGCCATGTTGCAAGAATGAGAGACAACCGATGGACATCATGTCTCACAACAAGGATCCCCAGAGATCACATAAGAAACTGAGGCCGACACGACACAAGATGGAGAGATGAACTGGACAGATTCAGGAAATACTGGCTCCGCGACGCTGAAAACTGAAGAAACCAATTCAAACAGTTTTATTGAAAATTTCTTTGATAGTTTTTTTTATTTTTAATAAGGATGCGTCTATTAATGTATAAACATTATGAGATTGCAGGTGCTGTTTATGCCTAACTGAGATTATGTATGCTGTCGTATTTTCCTTCAAAAGATCGTATAACATTCGAAAGCAAAAAAAAAAAAACAACAAAACATTCGAGTTATATTAGAGGGATTTTGTTGATGGCTTGATTCTTGTATCTAATTCTATATTTTACATATATGCTTTGATATATTTTGATCTTATTCATTATTGCTTCCTTTCTCTGTTTTCGTTTTGGACGCAGGATTCTCTCCATAGATTTAAATAATGATTGTTAAAAAAAATGTTTTTACTTTACAAGTAAAAGTTTAATCAGGTTAAATTGTTTTGAAAGAGAAGCGAAACCAAACATGTAAAATCAAGCACAGAAATTTCCTAATAAATTTGCGCCAAAAAGGCACAAAGCAAAGAATAACCATAAACTTATATCAATATCAATGATTTTTATTTATATTCGCTATGATTGACTGTTCTGACATGATTGCAGAAATATATGACTACTGTTCTGAGAGAAGACAAGCTTAGAGCAGGTTTGCAGGATGTCTTGAGTGTCTGCCAAGAATGGTCTGACGGAAAAATACGTGAGGCAAAGTAATCAAAATTACCATCGTATTTCAAGCTATCAACATAAGCAACGAGACATAGATGGATATTTTTGAAGTCTGGGTACACTCAAAAGTGTTCCCAATATAAAATAATGTTGATTGCTTCTTGATTTCAATTTTATAACTACTATTCACCTTCATCTTAATTTTCAATTGCTTTTTATCGCTACCTTGACCGGCTTCCCCACAGGAGTGAGTAAATAAACGTAGATCAGAAAAAGAGAATAAGCTTCGGGTGAGATTTGAACACACACCATTCATTGGGAGCCAGGTTTGCACCCAGCCACTTTAACAATTCTGGGAAAAAAAACACTGAAGCCAAATAGTGAGTTGAAATTCAAAGATTTAAACTCACTGTCTATACCAATCTTTCGTCGTCATATAAGTTTACTAAACGGTAGTGTTAGTATAAATTACTAATACAATAATACTATTACGATCATATCAATTTTTTTTCTCTCAGAGTGCAGCACTCGAAAAAAAGATTATTTCTCTAGGTCAATGAATGAAGTAACTTCAACCCCAATACGGATATCATCGATCTTTATTAATCAATCGACAATTACCCGGTGTTTCTTTGGTTACTGTAAACACGTGATACTTAACCATCATGGACATTGATTTCTAATATAATCTCAACATGTAGTGAAGCAGATATCGGCGTATGAGATGCTGAATCGTGGCAATGTTTCTGGCTGCGTCTTGTCTATTTCTGAATTGAAAGGTTGCTGAAAAGCTGTGGTATCTAATAGTCTATTACAAGGATTGAATTACAGAAACCTTATATTCTTCATCCATGTACGTAAATTAATTACTACAATGGTTTGGAAGGAAAGAGAAGCCATTGAGTTATATATCTGTGAAAGCTTTGGCAGCTGAATGATATATATAATTATTGCATAAACATCTTCAATTAAACGACTGGAGCCAATAATAGTTGGCTATGGAAACCCATAACGATGGAATCTCTCCAAAAACGAATTTCAGAAAATCACGGATTCAGATTCAGTCATCAGATATTGAGGCATAACGGGCTTGCAATAGGGAATATAGATTCTCAAAAGACTTGACCTTACAGTTGATCTTGCTGGGGAATAACTTTGAGAGCTTCATATAATTCTTTCGATTAGTGGTTCTCAACCTTTTACCGCCCACGTCCTCATTTTGTAGTTGCACTTTATCACACGCCCCCTCACATCTTAAGCTGAATAATGTTTGAAATGAGTACTGCAAATCTCTGAGGAAAGACATTTGAACATATCATTTACCACGAAAGTATGCTAACACAAGATGTAAAATCACAAAATAATTCGGAGAAATTCTTAGTTCCCCCCATCCCTAGGCCCACACCTCCTTTCATATTACTCACTACCATTAGTGGGGCGACCCCCTGTTGGACAACCACTGATTGAGAAGAAGAAGTTTTGTTTTTTTTTTTAAACTTGGGTGTTGATTTACTACGTCAATACTTTGGTATACAAAGATTAGTGCATTCAGGGAAAAAGGGGTTCGTATTGTTTAGGTGAGGAATCCGTTAAAACTAAGTACTCTTCCACAAAATGAATTCAGTATTTTTCTTTAAAAATCACCAGAGAGAAATTTAAATATATCTATTATTCTTTCACAGTGATTAAGCAGTTTTCAGTAATTGATAAATTTCTTTGTTTTGCTGTGTTATGGTAGCTCACCAATCTGGAGTCTTACAATTTTTTTGCTTCCATTCCAAAATATTTTGACTCTATAATCAACTGAGCATTGATAAACACACCTTATTCACCAAAAGCTGCTGTCAGTATTTTCGGCCTTGTGGTTACCAACACGGGAATAGGAATCACCGAACCTAATTCAAATTACAGTTTGGGTAGTAAATGTTCAATTAGCACTAATGCCCTTGAGAGAGTCATGAATCAACCTCTCATGATAGGTCAAGAAAGCGATTACTGCCTGTTGTTGGCATCATGTAACTCAGCACAAGCTGTCACGTTTCACTAAGAGAGATAAGCAACACCTTAAAGAAGTAATGAAAAAGACAATAAGATACTCCAACGAATCACTAGGCAATAGGCTGATTTGATTCTGAATGATATTCAACGTAATAACGATATTAAAAGTAATTGCTATTAATTTAACTATGAGTTTCATTTAATATACAACAGTGATAACATTGCGTGTGTCAGTGTTCGTGTATGTGTGTGTGTGTGTGTGTGTTTGTCGATGTATAGATGTGTGTATGTGCTATATCTAGCATAATGGTAGACCACACGCGATAATATCATAGTATAAACTGTACAGTAAATGTCCCTGTGGACTGTGCGCTGAATGACCCCTTGGATGTAATTTTGAATGTTCCGATTGACTCTGTGCAATATATCTGAGGAGATAGCATGATAAATATCCCTGTAGACAGCATACTGAAATGTAAGTATCTTGGTAAGACAAATAATATTGCCATGATTTTAGATAGATTATGACCTATTGTAGTACTCTTTTAACTTTATATATGCATTGGAATTCTTGCCATGTTGACAAATTAAAGGAAAAGACTTGACTATTTGCTAATCAATGCTTTGACCGACTTAAATCTGATAAAGAGATCTCAAATGAAAAAGTGACAGTTGTTAACCAACCATCAGAAAGGTAACACTGTTGAATGAATATTCTACCATATAGTTGCATGTAATCCATCACAGCTATAATCAAGAGTAATTTATTACAGATTCATGTATAGTTATGCATTTTAAGAAAGGGGTTATGCATATATTCTATCCTATGTGTATCACAAATGTAATTTACCTCATACCATATAAGTTAGCAAAGTTTACTATAGATTTATATATATGTTGCCACATATTATACGATATTGTTAGTTATACAATTATGCATCTACTTATTTCTATACATAGTATAGTGTTACAGTATATCACCGTGTATTAACTATATTGCCCATAGTGTTGTGTACATTTTTCCTGATATTACTCCGAGGATTTTCGTATATTTTACTAAATAACTTCAATTACCACGGTTATGTGTGTATTTTACCGTATGAGTCATTAGAGATTCAGATATATATTTACCATAGTCACTTGTTATAATTTCCATTTGCACATATCAGACAAAATATCACATTATATACAAAGTAAACCCAAAATGAATCAAAAGGTTCTGCTTTCAGAGATTAGCACATTAATTTTACTTAATACCGGCTAATTGATGAGAAGGATTGTTATTTGCTTTTGGTCGATACAAACATATTTATTGATATAAATACGTTGAAAATGCACTGTATGTTTGCATTCGGTTTATTTTCTCAGCTACGCAGAGCCGATATACATTTCAAATCTGTCACTTGAACGAGCTTTAGTTGTGGTCCAAGCAATATCATCATAAGCTTACCATATAACCAAGAGGATGATGTCCACTGTACCTTGCATTTAATCTCTTGATAAAGGAAGTGAACCGTCCCAACGCATGGTAAGCTTTGATATGAATGGTGGATCAATACTCCTTGTTGACTAAGATCTGGAAGCTCTCAGTACTTTTGTAATCCCATAGCTTAGACTAAATGTGTTCACTTCGATCCAGCTTCGCGATGCATTACCAACTGTGTAAATAATATTGATTTGCTCGCAAAGCATCGAATATTTTCATATCAGATACATGGTTCCTTGATAAAACATGTCAAATTGACTTCCTCACTTTGTTTCTCTCTCTTTCTCTCCCTCTCTTTCTCTCTCTCTCTCTTTGATATTCATGAAGGTACATACACATACACGCATAAATATAAATATTAATATATATATATATATATATATATATATATATATATATATATATATATATATATATATATATATATATATCATCAAAAAAATATTATTTTCAATCACTTTCTCAGTCACTGATTTTCTCATTAAATTTATGTAATTTTTTTCACTGTCTTTTTTGTTTTATTCAGACTTTGATATTATGGTCCGATGTGTGTGGAATTTATTTGTTCGGATCGTGAGTTGTTTACCATGTAACCGTTTCGGGGATTTGAAAACAAAATCGTTTTATATAACTTGGTTCCCAGGCAGTGATCAAACACCACCACTCTTTCATATATGTATATATATATATATATATATATATATATATATATATATATATATATATATATCTATATGGGTGTGTGTGTGTGTGTGTCTCTGTGTGTCTCTCTGTGTGTGTGTGTGATTATTTGTGGGATATGGATACACTAATATTTGACAAATATTTTATTCCATCTTGAGTAATTGAAAAATTAGAATGGAAGAAATTCGTAGTCAATAATTAATAGTAATAAAGAATAATGAAAAAATAATTAAAATGATTGACAAAATTGTTATTAATAATTTGCAACCAGGCGTGTGAATAGGAATAAGCAAAGGAATATATATTTCTATTATAAATGATAAGCCAAATTGCAAAACAGGTTTTCGCCACAAAATTATGTTGTTGAAGTTTTCAGACTTTCTAAACATCGTCTGAACTTTTGATACGAAGCATTATCATCCCCCTTCCACTAAACTATTCGATCCAATATATTGGATTCGTTGTTTTCAACGACCAATATGATCCAAGGCCTTCTTTATTTGTATACCCAGATCAAATAAACCGATAAACTCCCAAAGATCCAATTCTGTAATTTTCTCATAACCCATAAATATTCAAAGAGTTTTCGCACTGTTGAATTCATTTCTTTTTGTTGTTGCGTGTACAAGACCAACTGACAAATATATAAGCCAGGCCAATGTAGACTCCAATGTAATTGATACATATATATATATATATATATATATATATATATATATATATATATATATATATATATATATATATAGCACTTTGGTGGATGGAGAATATATGTGTGAATAAATTGCTTAAATTCAACCTTACTAACCGTCCAGTTCTGCGTAGGGCAGAGAAAGATGCCAGCCTCTGAAGCGAGGGTCTCGATCCTACCTCGTGGTACTGGATGAGATAATGGATCGTCCATAGCCACACTGAAGAGTTGTAATACAGCTGTCTGTAGAGGACACAATACTATATGTATACATATGCTTTGCACTGAAAATATTGTTCAGGAACTCTCTACGTAAAATATGAAAATGTATTTTGAGTTGCACGGGTTGCTATGAATTGGTTGGTCCTATCAATGTGAAATCGCCTGTAGTTGCTATCATTGTGTTGGTTCGATCAGTAATTGCTTTCCGTATGCAGCCATTTTCTGTCTTGCTCTTTCCGAGAGAAAAGAAGAGCCCCACTCCTTCTTTCTGCACGAGCCTGTAGATTGATTCAGCCCAAACCCTACAGCAGCAACAGAAGCAGGAAGGAGGGGAATGAGTTCAAGTGTTATGAAATGACTCCAGAGAACACATCGACTGAGATGTTGGGCTGGAAACAATAAAGATGACCATTCGAATTCATGAAATATTAAATACTTCCGGTGTATATACGGTGATTCAATCGTTTGAATTTATTAAAAACCACGTTGATCTCAGGCATTTCAGTTGTAATATGATGAAATCGATAGCTTTCTTGTTCTGCTGTTGACTTCAATTTCGGTGTTCAATTCCTCATAGCTAAACTCGTGTGGAGACTGTACGTCTTACACACACACACACACACACACACACACACACACGTATATATATATATATATATATATATAATTATAAAATGTGTTATAATATGTTGAAACTATTCTTTAAATGATACGCGGAGATGTATCATTTGGCTTTGACAACGAATATAGAATAAACAACCAAAGAAAATGAGGATTCTGCCAGAATCAACCGATAGGATAGCCAGTTCAATCTATCGTTGCTTTTACCATTGAGCCAAACAGCCGCTGGCAATACAAAGGCGCAAATAACTGTTTCATCTTGAAGGTTCGAAAAAGTTGTACGCATTTTCTTTAAGATTTATGATATATTCCACGAATTTAGGTTGAACATTATAAATTGATTCAAAAACCGAGAGAAAAAAATAGTGGTTTTAGCGTCAGTGCAATTCATAAACATATAAACACACAAATTGCAATTGTCCATCCAGCTATCAGTCAATATTTAAAACAAGTTTCTCAGATTGGGATCACAAGACAGAACATTATATCAGAAAGAAAAAAGGGATCAGAGACATCATAGAATCCATTAGAAAACTCAAATGACTATGGGCTGATCATGTTGCAAGAATGGAAGACAACCGATGAACATCACGTCTTACAACATTGATCCCCAGAGACCACAAGCGAAACTGACGCCGACAAAAACAAGATGGAGAGATTAACTAGTCAAATTCAGAAAATACTGGATCTGTGACACCCCTGATAGAGAAATGTGTCTGATCCTGGGGAAGGTCCATGTCCAACGACGGACGTTAAAAGACCGATGATGATGATGATGATCTCCGATCGATATTATTTATCTATCTTTCTTGCCTGCTCCTACCTTGAAATATCTGCGATTCTATCCCCGGTGCCAGTTGTTTGTCTCTAAGCTGGATTCGAACCAGCATTTAGATTATTCATTTTCTAGGTAGACCAGCTCTCCCTGTATGGAACATTGGTGCAAGGTAAACTTTCTATTCCTTCCTCCCCTTTGATTAGTGCTGTGCCAGACAGAGCAAAAATTATATACACCAAGACACACACATCCACTCAAACTCGTACATAGATATGCATGAAATCTAAACATTCCCTTTTGTAGCTTCACCTTATAGCCCATTCAGGTGTTCGAAACTTTTTTGCTACTCTAAAATAGTTTAGCTATTGCTGCCTGGGGCATTTTTGTTAGCTGAAAAAATGTGAAAAAAAAGATATATCTTCTCCGTGTTTTTAGGATAGTTATTCTTACCAGCAGAAAATTTCCCGGAGACAGTAAATACATGGAGGCGTCGTCAAGTTAGCTTTCGATTATCGATTGTAGAAGGATTGATTGATAAGTTGATAGCAAAGAGAGAGTCGTATATTGTGTATAATTTGTCATCACAATTTCCTGGTAATTAAAGCCCTTTCTATTTTTTTTTACTTGCATTCAAATATGATGAGTATGTTTTTAATTTTCTATTGTGCGAGGTATCACAAAAGGTGCACATTGTCATGATTGTTTCCAACGTTATACACTTGCTGCTCTAAAAATATCACATTGTCCACACACACATACACACACACACACACACATATATATATATATATATACATATATATATATATATATATATATATATATATATATATATATATATATATATACGTGTGTGTGTGTGTGTGTGTTTTATAAGGAAATGAATACATTATCCGGCAGAAATGATTATAAATTGCGTTATATCATATAACAAACAATTTGAAATGATCCCTTGTGATTACACGGAATGCGTCATTTTGCCCAGAAAACGTAAATAGAGTGGAAATTAAAGAAAATAGGGCTGCAGCAGGGATTGAACCTACCAATGACTAGATAGTGTGTACCTTTTGAACGCTCTGATGTTAATCGTAGTAAAATAAAAATCCAAATTCACAAAATGACTTTGCATGAGATGTGATGATATCTACATGAAAGAAAAGAATAAATAAAAAACGTCTGTAAAAGATATGAAATAGTACCGTTTTCTACACTCTCTGTCATAGATACAGGACTGGTAGCCAGCCCTTATCACATTCTCGGCCATAGAGATACAAACATCCATTTATTCTTTTAATTCAACTACACAATGTTCTGAGATGATAATTTAGAACTCCCTCTACATTTCACACCTTGGATATTACACCCCACAGGCTACATTCATTAAAGGAACCTCTTCCGAATCAATTAATTCAATATCACACTATGTAGAAATTGAGATATAAACATGAGTGAGTTTATACTTTATGATAAATTGAACAACGACAAAAATCTAAAAATATCATAGTTTGAGGTGGGGTAGTACTTGACCAGTACTGATAGGGGGTCATGGTTGAAAAAAAAAAATTTTGCAACTGATGACCTTGTCAAGAAAACTCCACTTGTAGAACTATGAGATCTATTTCTACGTGAAACAAACTAACCCTACAAACACCTTTCGATTGCTGCCTCATATTTGCAAAAAAAAAAAAAGTGGATAACTGTAGACTCACACAAAATGAAATAAACTAAATTTTTTTGTTCTTAATGCTGCAAAGATTTATAGACTATCAAATCATGTTAACCTATACCCTAAGCTAAGGGTATGACTCGGACGTTGGCTCCAAGTTGCTATACCGACGTGTGGCTACCCTGAGGTGAAGTAGATCTCTATAGTCAGCGCACATCTGCTATGTTGGAGTGTCTGGGATATCTGCTTAAAGTTACAGGCAGCTGTAATATCTGGTTCAACTGTGCTTAGAAAAAACAGAGAGGCGTACTATCCAGAAGATCTGAGCTCAAATTGGATGACAATCGCACGGTTCCAATCCTTCTCAAGGAGGACTTTAGAACGCTATAGCCAGGTCAGAATCTACAAATAGCAGACAGTTCACATTCTTTGGTGCAACAACAGGTTCGATCGCTATATTTTAACCCTATTGAGAACTTGTGACAAAGGGTCGAAATTAACACCGACAAGATAAACCTACCAATGTCTATGATCTGAAAAACAATATGGTAGAATGTTGAGGAGGAAATCCCATTTAGATTTGACTGCATCAATGTCCTGCAGCTGAGATGTATCAAAAACTTTTTGGTGTTGGTCCTTGTTTAATTCTTATTTTTGTTTACTAACTTGTTTATATATATATATATATATATATATATATATATATATATATATATATATATATATATATATTATTGAAGTTTTTTTTCTAAGTGGCTTTCGATATGATTAGGGCAATTACAATTATTAATTTAATTCTTGTTTTTTTTCCTCATTTTGGTAGCTAAATCTATTCCTATTCGCTATTTTTCGATTAGGTACATTCAATAGATTTGTCATGTTTTTAGCGAATTTTGATTGTATCCCAATTAACACATTTTTTGATGGATTATTCTCAGTGAAATATTTGTCAATCAAGTTAAACAGTGGGTGGGGCGAACCAAATAACAACCCTATTTTTCTGCTTTTTTAGGCTTTTTGTTGCTTTCATTAAAGTATGGCCTATTTGGATCCGCAATTTTTAAGAACGTTGTTATGAATTCATCAAGTGTTATCGAATACTTTATTTCAAATAATCTTACAAATGTAGGGACTGTGAAGCAAGATTTCTTTGTAACCGACATTTTGATTGAATAAACCTGATAGATAGATAGATAGATAGATAGCTTGGATAGACTGACAAAAATAACAGTCCAAGAGAGATGAATACAGAGATAGCAGAACGGAACAAAACATCTACAACGATGTAAAATCCTGTTAAAAAGCCGTCTGTTTATCTAAGATCAACGCAAAAACTCCTACTGGTAGAGTGACTTGGTATGTCAGATTTATGTAGAACTTAATTACTCTTAATGCTGGCAGACACTTGTGGAAATAAAGCAAAAGTGCTTTCGGAACTAAATAGGGCTCTAATAACATCATTGCAAACAATGCTCTGCCTGTGGAAGCTGTAACCTGGTACCTTTCCCTAGCATTGGATTCTAATTAGGATTGTGACATCTATATTTATTTGCACAACCCTTGAATCGCCTGGTTTGCCGTCAAAGGGCAACTTGTTACCCTCGTAATCCATTTAAAGTGCTTCCATTTTATGAGATACAATCAGGTTGAAATTGTCTGTGACGTTTTCTGGTTCATTGTATAAGACGTCAAAGTAAATGCTCCTACAGCATAGTCCCGTTAAACTCTCTTTTGTTATAGCGCTCTTTTAAAAATATTATTCTTAATACATTCTGTTTGGTTGAATATTTGGAATAAATAATGATTGATAAAAAAAACAAAAAAAACAGCGTCTTTGAGTCTTCGAAATAGCTGTACACTATGGACTTTATTTAAAGTGCTATGTGTATGAAAATAGACTGACATATACATATTTACAATATTTCACCATTTGGCGATTTATAAATCGACACCCAGTGATATTTCATCAGCTCAGGAACTTAGCTACGAGAAGAGATACACAGCTCTAATTCATTCGATCTTGTTCAGCGGACCCGAAACCCTGTGCTGAGTTACGGGTTTTTGGACTATGGACTCCCCAAAGGCCTCTGTCTTCATTGTAGCATTCACAATGTTCACGACATAACAAACACAGAAATCCTGTCGATAGCCTGTGCCACAAACATTGTAGCTATGCAGTAGAAAGCTCTCCTCCACTGGGCAGGTCAGTTTTCGAGGATGAGAGAAACCCACTCACCAATGACCCGCCCTTCGGCGAACTGGTTTCTGTTCTGCAGGACATGCCAAGTCACAGAAGAGATAAAGAGGATTATAAAAGGACCCTCGTCTCTTGTGGAATCAATTCCTTCCAATAGACTGCATAATCTGCCGAAAGGGAGACATTGTGACTTGCTCCCTATCTGAGGCAAACTGCATATATATATATATATATATATATATATATATATATATATATATATATATATATATATAAGATGCCTGTTCTGTCTGGCCAATGCCAACTAAGAACGTTTTTACAACGGACGTTGAATCTCTTCCTAAATCTTCTTTTGCACAATTGAAACATGGTGATAATATTTTTGCTCAAAAGAAAAAATGTATGCTAGATATTAATTATTGGTGTATTCTTAGAGAGGAGGAAGACCATATTTTAGAATGGGAGGGTTGCTTTTTTTATTTCGGAATTATAGCTACCAATCACTTTTACTTTTAAAAGAGAAAGAGGAAATAAGTGATTGGTTGCTACTCCCCAAAAGAAATATATATTCTTAATCTACAAGAATTGTATGTTTAAATAAGGCTGAAGAATGGATCGGTCAAAACGTAGGGGTAATATCAAAACCAAAAAGTTGATGATCGGAGCATTTTTTTTTTTTTAAATGAGAATGTTCCATCTTGAAATTAAAGAAAGTAATCCTAGTTAATCTTTTTTCATGTTACTACTTACTACCCTTTAATTTTGCTGGTTATAATTTTCTTCATAGAGCTACTCAGAACAAAAATTAATCTTTTACTTAATATAACAATGGAACAAATATCATTCAAGTAAGAATTGCTTTAAAATCCTTGATAATAGTATGAAGTTTTCATTTTTTTTATTACGTTTGTTTAACAGCGTAAACTGAAAGCCGTCGTCATCATCGTCATCGTAATAAGCCATCATAAGTCCACTAATTGACAGAAGTTTATCCCCAGGTTCTTCCATGTCCATTGTGACATGCCGGCAAACTTTTTTATGACATCTCTCCATCATATTTCCGATTTTTCCTGCCGTGTTTGCTAACGCTAGGTCACCAATCTGTTGACCATTTGCACCATCTATTACCTTTTTTCTTATTATGTATCCAGCCCATGTCCATTTTGTCTTCTTCTTATTTCTATGATGTTCTCCGTTCCATGGTGATTTATTTTCTATCTCCTATCCCTAACATGGCTATTTCCGCCGCGTTTGGCGTGATTCCGAGAAAAAACATTAGAATAGAGGGTCAAGATTGAGATGAAGTTAACGAATAAATCTATTTGGGTCAGTTGATCTATTTGGAGGAAGAACATGAAAGCGAATTAATATGACGTACAGCAATTAGTTTGAAAGCATTGTGTAAATATAAAAATATGCAGATCCCTTTACCAATATGCTAAAAACGTAAAATGTATAACGAATGAAGGAAAAAAAGAACAAAAAAAAAATAGTTATAATGTACGGATGTGGGACAAGGAGACCAACTGAATCATTTGAAAACTAAGAAATATTTTACAATGAAAAAGGAAAAAAACAATGGAAAGCGATTGATATATCATAACAAGATATCCTGACAAAGGGCTTTTCTCAGCCATGTCACGATGCTTGACAGAGAATAGAAAAGGTGAGTGAGTGCGCCTTTAGGCAAACAAATATTCAATGAATACTTACCCAGCCAGTCTGATCCAGCAGGAAGCTGCTAAACCAATTTTCAACCTTGACAGTAGCTAGTGTTAGTGCCTAGCAAATGATGTACAATGAAAATGAATTAAAGATTATTCGCAAAGGTATTGTATCAGTGATAGGTTATCACTGAATCCGATGAAGTTTTTTAATACGATTTTATTTTTCTGAAATTTTAAACCATAAGAGATGAAATCACCACTAGTTTATTGAGTTGTAATGAAGTTGAAAAGAGGGCTTCTGTATCTTGTTTTGAGATGTCTTTTTCGAATTGGATGGACGTTATTATGTGTTGGTTTTAATCTCCAGTTTATGTATAAGGTTCATACAAAATTTTCCAGCTTTTTTTTTTTTTTGATCAATTTTTATTCAGGTAAGTTCATAGAATCATTGTTCATACATCAAACTGTTTCTTCTTACTTAAGAATCTTTATACCAGAAGGCTCTGTTCAAGTTGAGTTGCTCACTAGGCATCCTGGGCTATGATCTTATTTTTTATGGATTATTGTTATGAATCCAACCTTTATTGCCATCAACTTTCTTATAGATGGGATTATTAATTTATTGACTGTCAGGTTGTTCGTCACTGTTAACTTCACGAATAATATTGGCCTGTGCCAAACTTGAGATAATTCCTCATTAATGTTTATGCACATCTTTAGAATGGTTTCTTACAACAAAAAAAGAACTTAGCAACAGAACTTGGTGCTCTTTGTGAGCCCTAAAAATGCAATTCTGTGTCAATGAACTCAATCCCCAGCGTTGCAGATAGATAGATAGATAGATAGATAGATAGATAGATAGATAGATAGATGAATAGACAAATGAATAGACAAATATACACTAACACATACGAACAGTGATACAAATACATTTCATATGTAGTTGAATAGAGTCAGCTCTCTCTTCCTAAGACTCTATTTACGTCACTACGCCCTTGTGACTATGAGTTTCGACATACCAGCACTTGATATAACGAAGTGAACCTGGCCACCAAGAAAGCCCACACTGTCGCTGATTGTATCTCAGTATTCCACTCAACTAAATAAACACACGTCAGCCAGCAGATACGGCTTCCTGTCTTGGCACGTGTGATTCAATATACGCCTAGCGCTTGATGATTCTATCCAGAGATGTTTGTACAAGTTCCGCTCATTCGGAGAGGATGAGGTCAACTGTCTGACCAACTGGACACTCAAAGGTCTCCGCGTAAAACCAAATAACAGGTAAGGTTAACTCAAACGACGAGGAAGTAATCTGACCTGGGAAGAATTTGAAAATACTTTTAATATGATACGTACGAGCGAGATGAAAATGGTTGGGGTCAGACGTTCATCGAAGCTGGATTGTAAGTTGAGACATTTTTTCCGGTGGGGTTTGCGGTGTCAGGGGTCTTGGCTAGAGTAATCTGTCGAGTGTTTATCCCAATAGAGAGGAAGCCGTTCATCTTAATCATGGATAATGTTATTACAAGTTTATTAATATCAAAATCAGTCGGTTCCAAACACTTCATTTAAAGTGATTACAGCTTCCTCAATATGTCCTTCGCTCATCAGCTAGTTGTTTTTATCTAAAAGACCATGTCTCAAAGTGATCACAATAAGCATCTTCATCAGAAAATCCTTCCCAAGTACTGATTAATAAAGCCAAAAATGTACACCCAGTTCATAATCTTATGAACCTCAAAAGAAAAAAGAATTTCTGGTGGCTTATCAAGTTTTCTGTCAGATTTAGGTGACATGCTGTAAGTGTAGAAAAAAGCAGTTGAATACCGTGTTCCTCGGCTAATAAGATGCTATACATGGTAATTACAAATTTTTCGGAAGACACGTTGAATGATATTCAATATTATCTGAATGTTTAATATTCGATAGCTTAACGTATATGGGGTTCATGAGGGTTGGCAAATCATTTCTCAATCTGACCTTCGGGTGCTAAAACGCATAGTGATTTTTAAGTGCATTTCACAGGAAAAATACATAGCTTATCAACAGGGAATTTTCGGTAATTTGAAGTATGACTATTTGTATCTTTTTAGGGATGATACTCGAACCAGGTACAAAATTGTTTAAGAATTAGATAGAAAGTAAGACAAATCAGTGAACTTATGGAAATATTGTTGTGAATGTCAGTGAAAGGTTATAAAAGTTAATTCGAATTCTGAAGACAAAGAAAAATGCATAAAGGTAGCTAACTTGGAGCTGGAAGCATTGGTTCTCGTCTCAACGCAGAAGTCGTGTGGCGTTGAACTTGGTCACTGCTTTGATGGGTGATTGTTTAAGATCACCAGGTACTGAAAGTTGATTCTGGCTTTCGGCTACAACCCATCACGCTGTTCCTCTCAGCACCCCCAAGCTCCATCGACTCAGCCTGACATACCATTATCACATATCTCAAGGTCTGGAAACGTTCAAATATACTTCCAAATAAATCATTGGTAATTGTTTCCCTGCTTTACTCTTTTTCGGCGTACGAATTTATCTTTTAAAATCAATTCTTCACTTTCGTTTAGCAGGAAATGTGTATTTGATTTCTGATACCAAGCATTTCTGTTATCAATATTTTCTTCAAGATTTTTCTTCATCTTATTGTAATCTCAACCTTTTACTTCGAATACTGTTCGATCGTGAAAGTAATATGTGTGGAGTAGAACCAACAGAGTTGTATGCAAACAATAAGATGAATAAAATCCGTTCAAAAAGTCATTAATGAAAATGCTTAATTCTAGAATTCAAATAGATTATTTCTTAGTGATAAGCATGTCGTAAAGACTTGAATCAAATACTTTGTTATGTGACCAAAGATTTATGCACCGTCTAGCTGAAGGCCACTGTAGTTGAATTAGTTAACGCTGGGTCCATGAAATAGCTCATAGAATATTAGATACAAGATTGAGTGGTATCTGGGACTGCTATTTAATTCTCACCTTATGCTACTTATTTCAATAATCGGTGGGTGCCCAACCTAAAAAGTACTGATACAGAATTGAAAGGAGAAAAAATGACAGAAGACAAAAACTTGATATTCAGAAACAATTTTATCACAATACGCTACTGCATGTAAACAGCTAGATTGAGACAATCAAGAAATTGTCGACAGTTGAGAGGCGTTTAGTGTTATATGTAACTAGTTTCCATGAATGGTCGACATCTTTTGGGCTAATAGTCCACGTTTGAAATCATTGTAAGAGATTGCATAGCGTTTCTGTGTTGAATCAGTTTAGGGACGGTTATCACCATAACTAATGATTATTTAATGAGTAGCTGACGACTTTTTTTCTGATTAGTGAATATTACCTTATGGTATGAAAGGAAAAGGATGAATTATTCCCAGATGGATTGGAATCAAATTACTGACTTGTTCATTCTCGTCTATTAGTTTCGTGTTTTTAAATTGGTTAGTGACACCAGAAGAGACGGACAGAAAAAAGAAAGGTCCAAAGAGAAAGGAATATAATTTAATATACATATGAGAAATACGCGTAAAATCCAACTCCGGAGTTTCAATGTTGTTTTCTTTCTTATTTTCTTTCTATTTCAGATATCGTCCACCAAAACTATCAACATAAGTTTCTCCAGTTTTTAAGTGAGGCTGGCTTGGTAACTGACTGGTATGCTGGCTATCTATGTACGTACGTGTGCATTACAGGCCGCGCCAATGAAGCTAGATGTCGGAAATTATAAACATTTACTCCTTTATCATGCTAATAATTCTTTTTCTTGTTTTTCCAGAGTCTTACCATCAAATTAGTATTTTTAAGGGGTTCAATTTACGATGTAAGTTTATGCTAAATTGGTCACTCGATTTGTGTCCGACTGCGTTCACATCAATTTTTTGCAAACTCATTCATTGATCACTATTTTCCCAATTTTTAATTGACCACTCAACCACACGGCATGTTGCCAAAAGTCGTTGGTCGTGTGATGGTTTCTATTGAGTGACTAACCAGACGTGTTACTTTGATTTTTTTTTATGATTCTATAATTCTGTTTTCCACGTTGTATCTGTTATTCTGTCGTTCTTTCCTTTTTCCCTATCTTCGCTCTCTTTTGATGATTCGGAAATTCGTTTTCTTTGCTTTTTCCGATTCATATCTTTGACGCATTTTCCCTTCTGATTGATTTAACTTCTCTTCTTCGTCTCCTTCATTCGATTCTTTCATTTATTTGTCCCTCCCTGCCTGTTTAAATCTATCTATCTATCTATCTATCAAAGCCTGTTCATACACACGATACGCTGCATACAATGCCTGACACACACCGCACACCTCACACAACAAACACACGCATTGTCTCTGCAATTATCTCATTCAGTCGAACATAAACAGTCCAATCTATTGATATACACATTCTGTCGGTATACACACACACACACATATATATATATATATATATATATATATATATGTGTGTGTGTGTGTGTGTGTGTTCATCGAAGCCCGTTGAACTGTTTTTGTCTTTCGATCTATCTGGAATTTGATATATGCATATGATGATTATGTTTCTGTATGAGTGTATATATGGAACACATTCCAAAAATATCCACAAATAAATAATTGCTTATATATATATATATATATATATATATATATATATATATATATATATATATATATATATAACTCATTGTTCGGTCGTATTATCTAGAAAACTGTGAGTGATGAATAATGTTCCTATTCTCCAATGATCGAAGATTATATCTTTACAACTTAAATTCTTTTAACTTTGAGCATGTATTAATATTTTATCCAGTCTTTAGGAATATTCGTGGACTTCTGTCTACGTGATTGCCATACGCTATTCACGTCGGTTACTGATGCACTTAGCAGTATATACGATTAAGCTTATGCAGATAATTATTTAGCCACATAGATTTTCGCTTTCAGCAGTAATTCTGACTTCGGGTTATCTTCGTTTTCCTTTATGATTGGGGGAATACTCTCTTTATCTTTGTCGTTGGAACAATTCATTCTTCAGGCTCCCACACCTTTTCAACACAGACTCAGTTGCTTCCCGTGTCGAGCAACACACAAGGGAAGCGTTTCGTCTCTATTTCTTGAACGTTTAATGGAAACTAAATCATTATTTGTAATAGTTGTCGTTTTTGTTTTATCTGCAGGGCCAACGTGTAAAATAGACTACCTTTGACTAGGACATTCGTGTGAAATGAATACAAAATGCTCCAATCGGAGTTTGAAACCGATTCACTGATACATGGTAGAACTTCCCATTCTAGCTCTATGGTCGTATGCTTCGTTTCATTTAGTACAAGTGACAAGCGATGTCATGCAATACGCTTATCGGTTGACTTCTAGAAAAGTATCATCTGTTCCAGTGAGGTAGATGAATTGGAATAGAATGACTTAGATGCATAAATAGATATCTGGAGACTTGTGGCTATATGAAAACTAAATTGGAGCAGGATGATTTATATAAGGCCATGCAGAGTTTTTGCTCTTTTTTCCTTGGTAATAAGAGTTATTTCTGATCGCTGATCTTTAGAAAGTTTAGAATGTTGTTTATTCCCTGCAAACTTTGATTTTGTAACCAAGACAGTGATAATTTTGATATCTATTCATTTTCAATTGGAAAATGGAAAAAACTGCACATCTTTAAATCCATTAAGTAGGAAAGACAATTGTGTATGAATATCGCTATCCTGGCTGCAAAAGCAAAGTTTTGAGGGTTTAATAGCCATTTTTAAAAATATTTCACATATGGGCACACATCAAATAACACTCGCTACCCAGGAACGAAAATTGCATTGCACGTTTTAATCAGGTTTAGATAGTCAGATAAATAGATTGATAAATGGATAAATTTTGCCATTATCATTGATTTTTCCTCCTATTTACCTTCATCTTAATTTTGTTGCTTTTTATTGTCACTAAATAAGGATAAGTTCTAGTGAAAATAGTGCTGTATATCGGAAGTTGTCTCGCTCAACGAATGACCGTTCTTACCTCCAAACTACTGGAATTTAGAGGCAAGCGTCAGTCAAACTCAAACCCTTAGACTCACTCTCTATTCAAGATCTTTTGTCATTAACCGGTAGATCAATTCAATCCAAGTCTATTTCTGTTTATTTTAGTGAAGTCAGTACCATAAATCATTATCATAGATAGATAGATAGATAGATAGAAAAGAACTATGATAGACCGATAAGAACAGTGATATATACATATATATATATATATATAGAGAGAGAGAGAGACAGACAGACAGACAGAGAGACAGAGAGAGAAAGAGAGAGAGAGACAGAGATAGACAGATAGATAGAGAGAGAGAGACAGAGAGATAGATAGATGGATAGATTGATAGATAGATCATGGACGCAGATAGATAGATAAGAACTATGATAGACCGATAAGAACAGTGATATATACATATATATATATATATATATATATATATATATATATATATATAGAGAGAGAGAGAGAGAGAGAGAGAGAGAGAAAGAGAGAGAGACAGAGAGAGATAGAGAGAGATAGAGAGATAGATAGATGGATAGACTGATAATAATAGATAATGAACAGACGTAGATAGATTGAAAAAGACAGAGATATAGATAGATAGATAGACAGACAGACAGATAGACATAAATTGATGGATAGAAGTATCGATACATAAATATGTATTGAGCGAGAATGAGAGCTACGATTTACGGAATTTTTTTTTACAAGGAACCATTGAAAAATAGATGCAATGATTTTTCTTTCACTTAGTTTCAATCCCTTCTTACTTCTGTGAAAGCAGTCTCTTTTCCTCTTTAATTGTTCTCCTTTTCAATGTTTCTTCGCTTCCTTTCTTGTCTATCTCCTTTTTCAAAATCTTCATTCACCTTTCCCTCTGATCCATATTCTTTCCAGTTTTTTTTTTTTTTTTGGCCTTACATTTCTTTCCTTTATCTTTCTAAACTTTTCCCTTGCATTTCATGAGCTGCGTTTTATTCTTACAACGACTGACACGAAAACACCTCTTCATGCCTAATCAAACAGCAAATATCTCGACTACATCAACTACTCTTTATACATCAGGGGATGCCTTAACTAAATAACGTCTGTATATAGACTTGGGTGCCTGTTTATAGCGTTTGGGTTTGATAAACTTGTTGACCAATTCGCCGTTACAATGAATTCAGCATTCACTGGTTGCTCTTATTATGTGATATTACACTAAACCAACTCGAACTCTGTGAGAGAAAAAAATATCTTGCAAACTATTCATAAATTATGAGTTCAGTCCTCACTGGATGATATTGTTTAGTCAATGTGCCGGATTTGCTAGCTCCGGGGTATTTCCTAAGCGGTCCAAAGGTCGGCGTTCGAATCCAGATAAAAAGCAAGACTCTGAATGCTCATTTTCAAAGCACTCAAGCTCTCACCACCGGGAAGTTTTGCACGACATAATCTTTTTCTACGTTTCACCATTTGATCTTGTGCAGGGCTGAACAAGGGTTAGTGGATATCGATAAAATAAACCACAAGACAACTTTAAAAAATGTTGCAGCCCTGATTATTACATGAAAGTAAACTAAAGTCTTTTACGACAAAGAAAAATGTTATGATAACTTGTACAATGGAAACTGTTTTATTTTAATGTTAAATTGACCTCTTAATAGTTAAAAATATTTAGTAAATTATCAGCCGATAAATTATGTATATTGTACATTTTCATGCAATGAAAATAAAGGAGACAGTATTGTTAGCAGTAAAGAATTAATGTAAGCGTGTCTTAGAGAAAAGGACTATTATCTATAGAATTTCGATCAAACAATTATTTAACCATGTTATGCTAATATTACTCTCTTTCTCTGATAGATTTCTACTTTCACCTTTTAAGACTTTGCCTCGTTTTTTCGATTGGATTTCCCACTTGAACTTGTAAAATCTGCACCATCAAGTGCCAATGCATATGTGAGAGGAGAAAATTATTTGATGTTGTCAAATCAGTGTCACACCTGAAACAGGAACTTTTAATGTCGAGGTTCCAAAAGTTCCAGTTTGGAAATATAGGTTTTCCCTTGCAATCTAAAAGTAGAACTTATATATATATATATATATATATATATATATATATATATATATATATATATATATATATATATATATATATAAACTTTCTGTGGGCTGAAATGGTGTAAAGTGAAGAAGAAATTACCCTCGATTTATATGTGAACACTTTTAGAGCGTTTCCAGACTTGTGATGTCAGTACGTCAGGCTTTGTCGTTGAGGGCTGAAATGGTACGAAATACAAGGGACTTTGGTGTAGGAGAGAGAGGGAGAGGGAGAGAGAGTGAGAGGGGGGAAAGAAAACCCACTGTCTTTATGAAGGCTCTCATCAAAACAAATACTGAACACTTTTTCAGTCTTTCGCTTTTTTATTCGTAAAAGCAAAAAAAAAGAAAAATGGCACGAAGCGAACATTCAGATTAGCAGGAGATGTATGCATGAACAAGAGGTTTTACTCTCGAGGAAATAAAAAGAAAATAAATGACAGTTAAACACATGCTCACTCAAGACAACGACTCCTTCCCCGCTTATCGGGGACTGACAGTTTAGTAACGGGTAAATGCACCTTAGGACATATCACGTCCGAACCGCTTCGGTTTGGTAAAGGGTTAAAGTTGGAAGCAAGAACCCGAGTTGACACGGGAAGCCAAAGAGCTCACCGCTAGTGGCGTTCACCGAGGAAACTCGTCCGATAATACGTGACTCGGTTTGGGGTTCTGATTCCCCAACCCCTTGGTCTCACCAACCGTGCCCCTGAACTTTGCTGTTGCCTTCTCCAATTAAGGTGGTAACGAGCAGTAGGATTGACGTTTAGTTTTGTCGGCTGTCAAGAAGGTTTCACGATAAACTTTGTTTACGCGCAGGGCACGTCGGAGATATGTCAGTGTCTGGTTGTGTCGATACAGCTGCAACTGGAAAGCACTCGAAGAGCGCATATTTCTATCAACGCCAGGCACTGACTAAAAGCTGTATGAACAACTGTTTGTTGCAGAGTTACATACACACACAGGGGAAGTAATTGCTAGTTTTCGATTTCTCGATTTTCAAACTACTTTCTTGATATATGAAAAATATCTCTAAAGAGCATTCCTGGATCCGCCTCAAAATTAAGCCAATTTCTCAATAGCCAATCGTCCGCTTTTCCATGAAATATCATCGGGACTCATTGAAAACTTTTGGAGATACTGTGTGAACAAACAGACATTTGTGAATTTGTAAACACCTCTTTCGACGATGACGATTCGGCTTTGGATGATGATCAGAGAGATAGCCTGATGGATGTTTGATCAGCTCAATCCTCATTGGGTACCCTGCACTTGGAGCCTGGTGCTATAGTTCATATTGTGAATGAAGACAATCGAATATCTGCCCAAGTTTATCACTGTTCATAAATATACGTGTACGAGGTCTGTCCGGAAAAGAATCAATCATTTTGAATATCTCGAGAACCGGTGGCGTGGTTTTATTTCAATCTGGCTATCAACGAGAAGGGAGATTTCTGTGAATGCTATTATTTAAACTTTAAGAAAGATGTTTATACTTTCGAAATACGTTTAGATTTTGGCAATACGTTTCACAATTTCGTCTGTTGAGGGGGGCCTGTGAAAGTAGAGTTGTATCTGGTCTGAATTCTTATCAATTTTGATGGTTTTGGGTTTGTTTTTTTTTGTGTTTTGCGAACATTTTCTTTCTCTCTCTCTCTCTCTCTCTCTCACTGTCTCATACATACACAGACAAAACACACATACACACACACACGCACACACACACACACATATATATATATATATATATAGAGAGAGAGAGAGAGAGTGAGAAGGAGAGGAAGAGAGATGTACTGTAATAAGTTGAGACAGAGTCGGGGTGTGTTGTATACATTGAGTTGCTCGTTCGAAGACAGTTACTCTGAACAAAAAAATTCTTGATGCGAAAAAACTTCATCTTCAGTGAAGAGGTCTTACATCTTCCGTGCATGTTGAGCAACTGATGGTTATGTAAAATGAGTAAACTGAGACATTTCATTATGAGTCCACCCTGCTGTTCTGGGTAGGTAGGTAGTAATGGATTAGGTCTTCAAGAGACAGGTTGCCATGGGAACATTCCGGGTAGGGAGAGGTAATGTGTAATAGAATACGGGGATTAAAACTATGAAGGATTGATGATTAAGAATCCTGGTTTTAAACAACAATGTGAAATAATGTACTGAATAGTTTTCATCATTGAGAAATACATCAGTGATCAAAGGTATTGCCTTACTTTGGGAGCAATCTGTAGTATTTTTACATTTTTTAAAAATATATTTTTTATTTGTTTAGTTATCTTATTTTATCTCATGTGATTGTTATTTTCGATTCCTGGGTGTAGGGGTGGGTGGGGTTTCTTTGGGGTCTTTATAAAGAATTTTTTTTGTTTTGTTTTTTGGTGTACATCGAAATCTTTTGGTTTATTATTGTGTTTTAGGGTTTGTAAACAGTTTGGGTATTCTGTAGTGATGGTGATAATCTTATGGGTTTGAATTATTAGGTGTCAAATAGTTCAATTCGATACTTGTGATATACTTATATATATATATATATATATGTGTGTGTGTGTGTGTGTGTGTGTGTATGTATGTATGTATGTATCAACCGCGTCGTATTGAAAAGAAACTTATTTGAAATGATCTCCCGTCATAACGCAGTTAATGTAACACCTAATCTGCAAAACTGTGCAATGATGGGAGATGATTTCGAAATAGGTTGCTTTATGATATAATGCAATTTATAATTCATTGTTTCGGATAGCGTAAATCTATTTCATTTTATATATATATATATATATATATATATATATATATATATGTGTGTGTGTGTGTGTGTGTGTGTGTGTGTATTGTCCTTAAAGTTTTACAGTTTTAAGCACTAAATATATCTTTTTATAAATCAAAAATATAATCATTTAAGTATTTAAATCACTTTTTTCCCGAAATCTGTTAATACAATTAATTTAATTTTCACTCAGATATGATACTAAGTGTGATTTCTCTCTTGTTTGGATCATCAAAGGGGAGGTCTCTGTGAGTGGAGAAATCAAGTTTCTCCACTTACGCACATGTTTAAGGTCAGGTGTAAATAATGATTTTAAACACTAGTTTCACGAATCATAAACGCCGTCCTCACCAGAAATATTGGAACATCGCGATGACCCCATTTGTTCATATGCCAAGTTAAAGATTCTAAAGAGCAGTGTGAATGCATGCGTATGTGTGAATGCATGCGTCTCTGTGTGTGTGTGTGTGTGTGTGTGTGTGTGTGATACACTGACACCAATATTTATATAATATATAAAGTGTAAAGCCATAAAACGTCTTTCCATAACTATTTACCGAACACTCAATTGTAGATCGGAAGAGTGTGAGATTTCTTACACACGTGTGCGTCTGTACAAGCACATGTACACACTCACACGGGAACTATCGCACGCTCAGACTCTCGTGCGTCCACAATCACATACTTACACATACACACAACGCACACACACGCACACACACACACACACACACACACGAGCAAAGGGAAACACATTTGATATCCACCTTTATACAGAATGACTCATCTCGGTGGCCCTCACGTACCCAATATTTAGCGATTTACTGCTTCCAGCAAATTACACGACTGACCAAGCTAAGATATACACACGGGCAACCACAAAACTGCCCTCGTCCGTTTCGGCCCGCGGGGGTCTGCTTCATGCCAAGCGCTGGCAAAGCAAAACAGAGACTTTTCGATCCAACATGATTTGGACAGAACAATGAACTATGCAATACGCCATTATCAACTTTGAAACATCAGTGACTTACATTGAACAATCTCTCTGTCTATCTACAGGTACCAACCGTTTTTCGGAGGTTCATTGCACGCCACGTTTTCGCTCTTACGGAAAGTAAAGGTGGAGAGCAAAAATTGCCTCTGTGTTCTTTTTTTTTCTTTCAATAGCCATTTTAGAGGAAGCGGGCACATTACCTTTCGTTAGAATAATGGAGCATGCAGTCAGCCATTATCAACTTTGAAACATCAATGACTTGCATTGTACAATATTTATTTGTCTATCGATATACATACACACACACATATATATATATATATATATATATATATATATATATATATATAACTTATCCACTCTTCGGTGTTTCGTTTTACGCCAATTTTTCGCTTTTCGTAAAAAAGACGAAAAGTAAAAGTAGGGTTCAGGATGTTTTTGTTTTTTTTTATTTTCAAGAGCTGTTATAGAGATAGCATGCACTGTCTTCTCCTCTCTCTTACACCCAATCTTATATTCCCCACCATAAATTTTTGATGACTAATTATCGCCATGTTTAATGAATGAGATTGGTCAATATCTTCCCTATTTTGACTTATGTTATTAAAAGAACTCTTTATTTTCACGATAATGGGGCAAACCTGTATTGCAATCTCTCTCTCCCTTTTCAAATTTTGCATCTATAAATCTATCCATCTATCTAGTTGCATTATTATTTGTCAAGCCCTTCTATCTATCAAGTTCTAATTCGATCTAGATCTGTATTTATCTATATACAATTGTCTCTATTTATTTATGTCTAATTATGTTCAACTACGGAGCCAAATACGTCTTTATCAGCATTCGATTCGTTTACCCATATACCAAGAGAGTTTCTATTTAAATATACTTTCACGTAATGTGTTTCTGCATAGAACTATTTTTATATAATCACATTTATTCAAATGTATCTAGGTCTCTCTGCATTTCCATATCAATGTATCTCGATGTGTTTTTATCTCGATCTATTTCTACTTTAATCTATGTAGAATAGTTCTTATCTATTGAGATCTGCCTCTCTATATCTCTATCTAAATCATGCCCATCAAATTCCGTTTTACATAATACTATGAATTAATCAACTAACAAATAAAGTGTCCTTATTTTATGCTCCTGAATATCTCATTCACCATTTTTTACTTATATATATATATATATATATATATATATATATATATATAGTACAAATCATTGCAATATCTGATCTATGATATGCCTATTTTGTAGAGTGCTCCATACATTCAACATTAAAGATCAAAAATTGAGTTGGTTCTGAGAAGAACTTGAAATATATTAGAATGAGGATTTGGTACACAAATACGTCTATGTTTCTCCCCCGTTTGGGCTTCGCCGAGAAAGATTCTCATGAAGAAGCCCAAACAGGGCAGAAACATGAACGTGTGTGTGTGTGTGTGTTTTTGTAGTGAATCCCGATTCCATCACACACACACACACACACACACACACACATGTATACATATGATGGTAACTCAAAATAACATGGTTGTATGGCAGTATACGTTTGAATCAATTACAAAAGTGGTTCGTGATATTTAGCTGTTTATTCTCATGATCCTCAGCACGTTATTAGTGATGGGACACTCGGTTAGGTTCGAACTCATGATAGTGTTAATATTAGCATCACAAGCTTACCATTATAACACTCATTGTTAAACCAGAGATTTGTGATATATTTCCGGATTTCAAAATATCGTGTGGGATTTCACTAGATCACTAAATTCAAAATCTTGCTGTAACTCATCCATCCAATTATGAATTTATAAGTCCACTCCGTCATACGTTTACTAATATTTCCAAGGTGCGGTGATAAATAACATAATATTACTAACCACTCATTCAGGTGGCTACTTTAACTATCATTGGTGGCCACACTGTTGTAACATTGTGTCTGGCTGTGCAAAGCTTAGTAAATTATGTATCTATTCACTCCATTCACTGATACGCTCATACAACTAGATAAATACAAACGCACACTTATTCCTGCAGAAGCTTCATCAGAACACAATGCGACGAAACTCTATGAAAATTATGCGCAAACTTTCGAAATAGTTCTACTTCCGGCACGTGACTAACATAACCGCCAGCAGTCATGTCCGCCGGCCGTGTAATGATTTTCATTGGTCAACTTTTAGGCTTCACTAATCGAGACCACCTAAATGAATCGAACTTTCCTTTCCTAGCACCACTTCATCAAATCGCCACACCCAATTCCTGCCTATCGCATTTATTGTCTGTTCCTCGTTTTCTCGCCCTGGGGACAAGATGGATATGTTATGGCATTGAAGCACAAGCGACTGCTAAATACATAACGCAAATTGAGTGCAGTGTACCAGAAACTTGCAAAAAAGTATCATATTTCAGCTGATACTCGCAATATGTATCAATGATAAAAAAAAGGTTATGGGAAATCAATTTTTTTCTATTTTGCATCTCATAATACCAAGAGCTGAAAAAGTAAGCCTTGTTTATTCTGGTATGATGCGATTTCAACTGTAATGTGACCTCTCTATTTTTAGAGGTGAAAAAGTTGAATATATATTCTAGAGTCGTATTAATAGGTCCACTACTTGAAACAGTTCTTATCTCTTGTTAAGAATGAAGAAAAAAAAGTATGAAGGCAAATCTATTCGTACAAAAGCACCCTTATTCCGTTTTCCCGCTTCCCCAATGTCCTTCTTGAATCTGATACATTCTAGAAGCCAATAAACCGTGATGGATAACTCTCTCCTCTCATGATAGAAAAAAGAAGCTGTCTATCCAGTAAATCTCTCCGCTATTTCTATACGGGAAATGACTGCTCACGCGAAGTTAAGTGAGATTTTCTTTTTTAGAAGAATGGGGTCTCTGTGCGTAGCAGTTATTTTGTTGATACAAATAAGAGAATACGAAGTGCAGTTAGCTGTACCTGACAAATAAAATAATAATGAGGATAGAACGCAGATTTATAAGTTATATGAAAATCTGAATTTCGAGTAAAAACGAAAAAAATTGAAAAAGTATGATGATTTTCAGGTTTTAATTGGATAAATACCGAAATGTGATTTTGATACCACTGTGAGGCATGCAGGTTCGAATCTTGGTCAGAGATCACTGCTTTTCTCTTTTCTGAAACAATTTGTCTCCAGGGTGTCCTAGAACTCTAACTCACAATCGTAGTATCATGCTGACTTTTTTCTTTGTCTAGGTTGGTTGATAAAGTCAAAAGATTTGGCAGAATTGAGTAACGAATTATTTTTAGAAAATCCTTTCATCGTAAAATATTTTTTTAATCATTAACATGCATTTTTTTAAAACAACATTTTTTCATGAAATATTATTCAACGAACGTTTTTTGTAAACACTTGGATCTTGTAAAACAAGGACTGTGAATCCGTCTCGAATTTTAAAAAATACGTGCTTTAGAAAAACAACCTTTGCTTCGATTGGTAATTTTAAGCGTTCATGGTATCTTGGTTTCCAAACGAAGCCAGTAGTTCGGCATGCTTCGAGAGAGTGACGTACTTGTTGAAAGAAAAATAGCTCGGTACTAATCTACTTAAAATGCTGGCCAAAACTCTATGGCAAGCGTCCAGACAGCGATTTTCGGTATCATAACAACATATAAAGCGGCTGAAATCTGGATTTAATAGTGTTGAGAATCGTTGCTCCTCACACGGGAAGCCCGTGTCCAATACTCCGCAGGCAATGCACAAAAGGTCTGGGTGCCTATCGTGAAACTTTTGCAAGAACTGGCCAATTTGCTAGTGTAGAGAGTCCAATTTTATCTAGGTTCTACAGTTATTCTCAACTGAAGCTTAGAAGCAGATTAAGTATATAATTTCCATGACATTACACAACGGCAGGCGTCCAGACAACGATTTTCATTATCAAAATAAGACAAGTTTGATTAGTCGATCTATGTGAAGCGTCATATCATTCATGTATTTTGGTAGCATACTGTGTTGAGGGTGACAAATAAAGAAAGAGGGTTGATCAATTGATAAGTTACTTCTCTTGCCTTTTTTTATGCAGTGATCACTGATAGAAGGCTGGACAAAAACTAATGGATAAATGTACAATGAACATACATTGTAAATCGAACGCTGGCCCCACAAGTGATACCTACATGAGTCTTGGGTGGGTTTTTTTTCTGACACAACGAAGAATAAACACTAAAATTCGCAACCCTATCTGAAAAGTTCTGACTTAGGTTCACTAGTATGAGAGTAAGGACCATTGAGTTAATAATTATGAAAATATTCCTTGTCTTTGTTCTTTGACCTAATATAAAGAATTGCTACTCACATACACACAAGCAAACACACAAACATACGTGCTCATGCATGCACACCCATGCATGCACATGCACGCACACGCACGCACACACATATATGCATACATATATGTAATTGGAATGAATAATCGTTAAATCTGGTAAGTGTATGTTTCTATGGGTAAACAGTTGTACTAGTTTGGTAGTGATGATTTTCCCCAGATAGATGCGTTAGAATATATCTTACACCATAGTAACAAACCCTGTCCCCTTATGGCATAAAAAACAAAATACGCCTATAAACCACCAGGACTTGTATGATGTTCACTACCGCCACATTAACATAAAAACAAAAACAAAAACAAAAAACGAAACATGAAAAGCATTATACCGATTCTGTTTCGGTTAATAACAATGCTCTTCAATCCATTCCCCGAAATACCGAACATTTTTGTTTTTTCACTATATATATATATATATATATATATATATATATATATATATATATATATATGGTCCTTGTCATAAATATTTGAACAGACCTTTCGTCTCTGATCACTTGATTTTGAAACTTAAAAACCTAACCATTAGAGAGGGTGACACTATAATTACCGAGTAACATTTTTTGTGTGCAGCGTTTCAGCTGCACGCACCGTTGATTTTGTTGCTACTGCTTGTTTTATGGTCGCTGATTTTGTCGAATTCCCTGGTGTTTTAGCTCCTAAAACGTGGTAATCAGTATTTGTGAACTTATATCAACAACCTTTGCCGAGAAAAAAAAAAGTGTTGATTGTAGGAAAATAAAGAGAAAAACTAACGTTGTAATTTGATATAGAACAGTTTTGCAATATTTGTATTGTTAATGATCATACAGCTCAAGAAAGTATAACACTCAAGCAATTCAAAACTATAGTCATCACATATTATTTATTCTATGATAAGAATCATACTATTGATATACTCGTTATGATTGCGTTCATTACGTTATGATTGGTATAAAAAGGATAGAGAGAGAATTTCGGAACGAGGAAGTAGCAAATAGTTATATGAAATAAAACCTATGATTTTTTTCCAAGAAAGAAGAGTACCAACTTTACTTTATCACAACAGCTAATTCGCATAGATTTAATTTCTAGCAATAATTATAACATTTAAAACAAATATTTTTGAATCATCATCATCATCATCATCATCATCTGTCTTTTATATTCCGTCCACATTCGGCACATCTCTCTATCATGAGCGTTGCGGAGCCAGTATTTTCTGAACTTGTTTATTTCGTCATGTCATCTTATATTTTGTCCGGCTTAGTTTTGCATGTGTTCTTTGGGGATCCGTGTTGCGAGTCATGATTTTTATTGGATGTATAACACCTTTGCAACATAACTAGCCCATTGCCATTTCAGTTTTCTAATGAATTCTATTATATCCCTGACTCATATCTTTCCTCTAAAAAATATGCTGTTTTGATATATCTCCATGTGATTATGAGCATAATTCTCTCGAGTACACAGTGCATTATTCTCGGTTAGAGGGTCAATCAAGGTGATCACCTACAAAATCACTGTTTTACCAAAATAATTACCAACAGAATCACCGTTTTACTAAAATAATCACCAATAGAATCACCGTTTTACCACAGTGATCACCTTCAAAATCACCATTTTACCAAAGTAATCACCAACCAAATCACTGTTTTTACCAAATTGATCACCAACGGACCAACAAAAATGCTAGAGAAGCCCATCATGAGAACAGGCTGGATTCTGAAAAGCTCTTCAACCATTTATAATCACCATTCAGTGAATCAGATATCTCTATACATTCAAACAATATACTTAGATATCTTCTGTTGAAGTTAATTAAAAGATACATATGTATGAGAACTGATTATTTCGCTAAAATCAAGCAAGGTAATGAAAACAGCGACTTGCAGGACATAATCAGAATATTTTACCGAAAAAAAGTTACTTGATAAAAGGGTATGAAGAGAGTTAACGAAAATCGTTTGATAGTTTACTGAAGGAGTAAGAAGAGCAAGAGTGGGGAAAGAAAGTTAAGTAGTTTCAAAAAAGGCTTAGAAGAGAGAGAGAAGGAGAGCAGGGATGAAAGGTAGTTTGATAAAGGGATTGGGAACCAACAATTATGTCTACTCGTTGTATGCTGTGAAACGATCAGATGTTGCATATATGGAGACTTGAATTGAAGATGTTAAAATTATATCAATTACTTTTTCCGTTATGGATACTTACGACTAGTTCATTTTAATTTGGTTTGATCGATGATCAATTTAGTATAGTATTCAATACCATTTACAACCCAATGAAAAAAAAATTAGTGGTATCAAAACATTTTTAAAAACATAACTTATCGGGCAAATAATGATTATCATATGACTAATAGTTTCAAAAACTAATTTTGGACATTATTTTGTATTCCAAGATGCTTCCCGAGACCTACATAATTTTATGCTATCACAGTTCTTTGAAATCACCCGGTAAACCTTTGCAAAGCAGCCAAGTCATACAAAGCCTTCTTATAGCTTCAGTCAAAGAATGAGTCTCCGTCTGGGTTGAAGAGAATCGTCCTAAAACGTGAAAGAAAGCGGACAATAGAAAACAACCTGCCTTCCGTGAAGCTGAAATATATCACTGAAATGTGAGAAGCATTCGAAGACAGATTTTAAGGATGAAAAAAAAAACGAACTTTCACTTAGCCAAGCAACAGAATTTTCAATCCAAGTGCTTGAAAAGAGTTTTTTTTTTTCAGTTCCCAAAATATCAAAAACGGATTCCACTTCTTCTTTCAATGTTGCAATGACAAGCACTGCTTTTCGCAAATGAAAGATGGTTTGATTTAAGTGGCTATACTTTTGAAAAGTTTCTACGGGAAATATCAACTCGATTGTCTCTCATCGAATATATCAGGGAGGCTTTGTATTATCAGGGATTTTCATGACTAATTAGGTGTGGAAAAAAAAACGTTCAATGCTGCAAAATGTCAGGATATTCTTGATTTTGGATCGCTCCCTTACAGACAGGGACTTTATTCTGAAGGTCGATCTTTCTACCATTGTATCTGATGTTACAAATTCTAATAGAGCAGGAAACAGCTTTGAAATCATATTCTGGTCTGGCAACATACCGTATATGTATCCAATTGAGACCATTGGGAGTTTTATACAATCAAAACTAACAGGTAGGAATTTCTGAAAGGAAAATAGTTCGTACAATGCCATCGACACAGAGCGATTATCCTGCTATTGTTTGTTTTGTTTGGTTTTGTTTTGTTGTTTTTTAGCAGAAACTGAATGATTGAATGATCACAAGGCCTGAACATGTGAAGGTTTCTAATGATGGTCGTATTAAATAGTAATCTTTTGGGTTTCATGCTTGTTGGAGACATCCGTATTTTATATCACATTGACTGTAGAAAAAAAGACTCCAAACCCTGAAAGCCATCACGATTAAAATAGAATAAAACCACTAGC
>OY735212.1:38379670-38397170 GCA_963457665.1 Thysanoteuthis rhombus | reverse complement strand
CTTTTATCGTCGGTCGTTAAACGCTGACCTTCCCCAGGATCCACCAGATCTCTCTATCATGGGCGTTGCAGAGCCAATACTTTCTGAATCCGTCATGTCCGTCTCTTCTTGTCTTATTCTGCTGGCCTCAGTTACGCATATTGTGAGTTGTTATGTCCATCAGTTGTCTACCATTCACACATAACTAGCCCATTGTCATTTGAGTTTTCAGATGTATTCTCTCAAGTTTCGGACTTTCCCTGATAAATTGTGCTGTCTTGTGGTCTCTCAATGTAATATTGAACATGATTTTTTGATTATCTTATTGCATTGTTCTCATTTTAAGGGTTAGTCCCTTAGTTAGGTTTCGTGATTCAGCTCCATGGGTGACTATCAGGAGGATGAATCGGTCATACACCGCTTTTTTTAGGACTAGCGACTTCCAACCAATGCTAGACGAATTGAACGAAGAAAACAAGAGATTCTGCGATCACATGAACTACTTCAAAACGGATGTTATATCGGAACATGTTGGAAATAAAAGCGACGAATATCAAAAACACCAAGCTCGAGTAAGTTGACCACTACATCTACATGGGCTAAAGAATCTTCATGGAATCCTGAAATGAAGAAATCGAGCGAAGATACACTCTAGGATGGCAAGCCTTCAGCAGAACAACCTCAACATTCAATAAAAGGAAAAATCCCAAAAGATCTGAGAGGAAGAGTATACAACGAATGCATCCTCGCGATAGTTAATTACGGAGCTGAAACATGGTGTCTAACCAAAAGTCAGACCTGCAAACCGAGAACCATGCAACGAGCACCTGAGATAATTGTGCTCAACTTCATATGATGAGACCACAAGGCAGAACAGTATATTTATATGATAGGTGTTTGAGACATCGGAGAATCCATTTGAGAAATCAAATAGCAATGGGCTGGTCATGTTGCAAGAATGACAGGCAATCAATGGACATCACGTCTCACAATATGGATCCTCAGTGATCAAACGTGGAACCGACAAAAAATAAGATTGCGAGACGAGCTGGATAGGTTCAGAGAGTATTGGCTCCGCAACACTCACGGTAGAGAGGTTTGGCGAATCACGGAGAAAGTCCGTGTCCAACAAAGGACAATGAAAGACTGACGATGATTTGTATTGATGTGTTCGTGCCCTTGTTAATGTGCTAGTGTGTTCCAGTGCTGCTAACCATGGTGTTTTAAAATTTGGCGTCAGTAATCCACTCGACCCTTCTTTAAAATATTTTTTTTAATTTTTGGGAAGGAGAAAGTTCTATTGGACTTATGTTTGTTCCAGCGCTTTTGGTCATACTGTTGTTTACAAAACTTCTAAGGGGCTTTATTCAAACGGGCTTATCAGTAACGTCCAGAATCTAGATAATTCTAGAGTTTTCATATGAAAAATGCCAACGATGTCATAAATAATAATTATTCTGACTATATTCATCCTTGAATGGATTCAAATTTCAACGTTACGGTTGTTCCATTATTGTCTGTAATGGCGAGATTTCGATGAAGTTTTTTTCTAACTTTGAGAAAGCCTTATCACATTATAAGTTATTCTAAATTTCGGTATATTTATTTATACAGTAACACTAAAATTTTTTCGTAGTGGGAGAAATAATAGGTGTTGTATTTTAGTGCAAACTTTATTTGTACCTAATAATACTTTCTAAACTAAACAAATATTTATTTCTGGCCGTCGGAAGAACATCGATGACTGAATACAGACTTTTTGACCCAAAATTTGTTTTTAGAAAGTCTTAGCGTTCAGTCAGTATGTTTTTCTTTGAAAGTCAGCTCGGAAGGTATTGCTTAGTGTCGAGAAATAATGCAGGGCTCACTGACAGAATAAGACTATTCAATATATCATGTGAATGCCTTAAGATTTTACATTACGAATGCGCTGCAAGCAGAGGGAAATTGACTGTCAGTGGTCAAGAAATAATACAAACATTCCCGAAGGAATCAGGCTATTTTAGGTATAACTATGAATGCATTGCTAATGATTTGACTATGAAAAGGCATTTGAAATGACGGAAAATAGATTATCAGTGATCAAGAATGGAAGGAGGCTTTAGTGAAAGGATAAGATTATTTTCTTTTACGCTAATGTTTCCTCGTGGCTAGGGGGAAGTTGACAATGGTTGGTAAGTATTAGCAAACATGATAATTCGACCGGTCCTCGCTCCCCTTTTAAAAGAAGATCCCCCAAGGGAGTACTCGGCATGAAACACGATAGTTATGCATTTATAGCTTTTCTAAATGGTGCATTGCAATCCACGACAGCATTTTAGGGACTGGCTGCACCTCAATTTTGTTCTATAGCACTGAATGACCTCATAGCAAATACTTTATTACATATAAGAAAGAGCCAACAAATGGGACTCTCTTTCTCTCTCTCTCTCTATCTCCCTCTCTCTCACTCTCTGAAGAAATGTGCTAATATGATCGATGGTGGGTGAAACTAGGTGGGTGCCTGTGTTTTACGAATTATAAGAAAGCGCCAACACACCCTTAGTTTCATCCCTCATCTTCTAAAAAAATTAAAAACAATACACCCGACTTTCACCGCTCCCCATATGTCAACACAAATGTATTTGATGCCAGACACCCTGTTCTATTCTAAATAATCCTACTGTCACACAAAAACTCCTCGAAACTCCTATCCTGACCACTCTACTCACTGACTTTTCTCATTACAGACCGACCAGATGCTGACCAACACGGATTACCGCCCCTCCCACCTCCACTAAACAGCTAGAAACACACAACTCAACAGCTGTGTCTCCTCATTTTGATCCTTAGCCTTGAACATGTGAACAGCATAGAGTTTCTCTGCAGTTGCTGCAAAGAGTTTTGAAAATGCTTGTGGCGACCATCGAAATGCATGAAAAACTGCCCATTTTTTAAAAGAGGAAACACCTATTCTTTCTCAAATTTCTTTTCATCTTTCAATCATCAAATTACCACCGTATATATATATATATATATATATATATATATATATGCAAAAAAATATATGTATTTACGGACATAATTGGTCCGGCAGAATGGATCATGAATTGCATTATAAAGAAGCTTATTTAGAATGATTTCTCGTCGTTTCATTGTTACACAGTTGATATATCATTCAATTTAGACAACATAAATAGAATAAAGAATCGAAGAAAATAGGGCTATTTCACTTATAAACGACCTCTCCGAGGGAAGTATTGTTTTTCATAGTAACTTTCAGTCATATTTCATTTTGATGAATTCAATTCGCGGGAAGATACATCCATCAAAGCGAAAAATGTTCAACTGGCGTTAGTCTCCCTAGATATATTAGGTTAGGATTCCATAGAAAAATAAAACAAATTTTGCTTTGAAAACAAAAATGGAATCCGAAGATGTAAATTTTTGTGAAGCTATCGATGTTTACTGTATGCGGAGATTTGGTGGGATCTTTTGTTTGAAGTAGTTGTAGCAATGGTGGGTATTTTTTATGGTCCAATTTTTAGCTATTTATGTATCTAGCACGGTGATATTAGATCCTAGCGTATATATATTCATATTTTAATTGCACTCAGATGCACACACGCATACATGACTTTACTAGATGGACATCGATGAAGGGGTAGAACTGTGAGTGTATTAAAAGTATGTCCATGTATACAGTGGCGTTCACTGATAATAGGGATGAAGTTTTGGAAATTGTATAGAAGTCTGGGAATGGGCAGTGGAGTCGGAGCTATCTTCAGTAATGATCAAGGTGTTGGGATACAAGTTAGAGGGTTTCTTGTTATGTATAATCGAGTATCAGTTGGGGGTGAATTTTCTGTATTAATAGTCATTGTAGATGTTCTAAAAAGTCAGATAGCTTTTAGTAGTACAATGGACCATTGATCGGTGTCAATTTGTTGAAGTCTAGGTGACTCCGTGTGATGCTTGAAAAGTTTGATATACATAAAAAAGAATTATGTATATATAGAGCAAGAACAGTTTGTAACTAACCAGATAGGGCTATTGTTGAGAAGAAGAGCATATCTATATCATGGAGTGTTAGAGTTTAAGGGTGTTACGATGCTTATCTATAGACCGAGGTACATGTATAGTATTAGGTGCAGGTATAAAAAATAATGAGTAAGTAATTGAGAGTGAGGTAATTATGAGGTTAGAGCACGATGAGGCTAGGGTTGTTATGCTCTGTGATGAATCCATCACAAGAGAGGGTTTCAAGTTTATTAATTCAGATCGATGAAACGAAGAGTTGTTCTTACCATCGAGCTACCATTCGGCCTTTACATTACTGGCAGCTGTTTGGCACATCTGTCACAAGTTCGATTCCTGCTGCAGCCCCATTTTCTTCAAGTTTAGTCGATTTATCCTGTCAAGTTCAAATGATACCTTCACTGCTTGATAATAGGAGATCATCTCAGATACAAATTCAAAATGATGGAATGCAATGATTTCTATTAGATTACATATCCATTTCTTCATAACACAATTGTCTGCATTGAAAGAAATAAATAGAGCAGGTAGAGAAAATGAATGATCTGAATGAGAATTAGGAGTGAAAGCAGTTATTTTGTCTGTTCATTACCGGCAGTTGCTCAGTTCAATAGTAAAAGCAACTTCTTCATTGATGCATCTACCCTCGGTTCGATTTCCGAAACAGATCCATTTTCTCTGATTGTTTATTTTAATTAAGTTGTCCCGACCAAATGATACATTCACAAAAGGAGATGCTTTCGACAGGATTCCCAAATGATTTAGATATATATATATATATATATATATATATATATATATATATATATATATATATATATATATATATATATATATATAAGTTTAAATATGACAACACTATATTCCTTCTCGCATAACACGACACATGGGAAAAAATATATTTCCATCGTAAGCGTATTCTTTTAACTTTCGAACCCCTTTGTTTGTTCTCTTTAATAGATCGATGGGCTGAGTTGAATAGTGATGAAAAAAATCGGTCAAGATTTGTTTTATCAGTAAAGTTAGGAACCCTTGAAAATCTTTTAGATGGCTTGGTGCTTTATGGACAGACTTTGTAAACACATTTATGCATACACACAGTCTTCTGCAGATACGTACATCAACGCATACACATACATATCTATATACACATCTCAATGCGCACATCTACGCAGGCACAAGAACACACACACACACACACACACACACACATAAACACGCATAATCTTGTTTTGTTTTTTTTCAACAGTGGAATGTACGTTTCTCTTCGTAAAGAAGATCCCCAAAGGGGTAGTTGGCATGAAACACATTTGTTTTGCATTTATAGCTTTTCCAAGTGGTGCATTGCAATCTAAGACGACATTTTAGGGACTGGCAGCGGATTTTAAAGCTGCAACTTGATTCAGGTATACAGCACCAAATGACCTCATAGCAACTGATTTATTACATATTAGACAGAGCCAACAAATGGAACACGCTCCTTCTACGATAGAGTTTAGCCCATATCTGTCCATTTATCTATCTATCTATCTATCTATCTATCTATCTATCTATCTATCTATCCAACAATCTGTCTATGTATGTATGTATGTATCTATCTATCTATTTGAAGCGTCCTTGATGGTGAAAATGCTTGTGTGTTCGTCCATTGGGTCTTTAGTGGGTTTCACTTATGTCATGCTGCTTGCTCGCATATTGGTAGTTGTATTATTACAATTTATTACTGGATTTTCGTCCATACATGACACGAAAAAAACAACGTGAAATTTTATATGTAACTGATTTTTTTGTAAGAGATATTTGCATCATTCTTTGGAAAAATGATTAGAGAAAATTCTTGTACAAAAATCGTTTGTTTCCATTACCGAGAGACGTGGGAATTGGATTTGAAATGGCATCTGATGACCTCGAATGACTTTTAGAGGTCGCTGAAGTTAAGAGCAATCGATTATTCCGGGGTAAAGTACCATATCTATACATCTATCTATCTATCTATCTATCTATCTATCTATATATATATATATATATATATATATCTACCGATCTATATATAAATATATAGTGCATAAAATGATTTACTGTTTTAAACACTAATCATAGGAAAACTTTTTAAAAATTAAAGGAAAAGATATTTTGTGTCTATTCAGTCACTTGTTTCCCAATATCTGTTTATGTAATCTATGTAATTTTCTCCGGTGATTTTTCTTTCTGTTTTACACATACTTTGTTATTTTGTTATGTGTAAATTTCATCTGGTTAGAATCATCAGTCGTTTACCACGTGACCGTTTCGGGGATTCAGAAAACAAAACAGTTCTATGAAGATGGTACATGATATATACATACATATATATATGTGTGTGTGTGTGTGTGTATCAGTATATATATATATATATATATATATATGTATATGCTGGGCTACTCATATCATTTGTGTGGGGAATATATGTGCTAAATTCCCTATCATCAAGTTCATATTCAAAGGTCACTCGATATGACCACTTGTGTTGGAAAAAGTAAAACAATTTTGGGGGAAAGGTATGAATCGATCTTATTTATTTATTTTGTTCTTTTTGTCCTATGTTGCTGGTACAGAAATAATTACTTTTTTTGTTTTTTGAAACTTTGATACTTCTTTTGGGATAAACTATTATTAACTATAAATACGGAATATACAATTTTTCATCTATCTATTTCAGCTGAAAGTTTCTTTCTATTATTTATTCTCGTTTATTTGGGACTATCAAATCAAAAATACGAAAAAAGCGAATCCAAGTGAATTTTTTTTTAATATGAATTCAAAATAGGGTGTACAATCAGCGAAAACCATTCACATTATCAATCAAATATAGGTGACTAGGGGCCATCAACAAACGTCCAACAGACATAGGTTCCAAAAGTTCCATAACAGAAAGGAAGGTCACGAAGATAAAGGGGGATATTGACATCCCTCTGTGAGGGCCAGGGATTAAATATGAACCACCGTGGACCATTGGAAAGTTGTTCGACATATGCAACAAATTGGAAAAGTAAAAAAGCTCAGTAAATGAATGCCATGCGTAGAAAAGATCGCTGTTGCAAAGTCTGCTCTGCACTTTTTTTTTGTAACAATAACGATCTATGTATTAATTGCATTGTGAAATGAGACAAAAAATGTATTTTGTACAACGATTACGTTGTGTAGTGGCTAAACAGATCAGGGCAGAAAAATCATCATCATCATCATCATCCTCATCATCGTCAGTCTTTTAACGTCCGTCATTGGACATAGACCTTCCCCAGGATTCCACACAGTTCTCTACTATGGGCGTCGTGGAGCCAGTATTTCCTGAGTTTGTCAAGTTCATCTCTCAATCTTGTGTTATGTCGGCCTTAGTTTCGCAGGTCATCTCTGGGGATCCATGTAGTGAGATGAGTTGTCCATCGGCCTGCCCATTGCCATTTGAGTTTTTCAAATAGTTACTATGAAGTCACGGACTCCCATTGTCTTCCTTATAAACTGGAACATGGAGCCTAACCAAGGGACAGACCTACAAACTGAGAAGTATGCAACGTGCACATGAGAGAATCATGCTCAACCTCACATGGAGAGATCACAAGACAGCACAGTATATAAGGGCAGAAAAAACCTTTCCCCGAACCAAACCTGCATCAGAAGATGATGGTCACAGTTTGGCAGTCAGTAACTGGAATCATTCTCTACAACTCCTTGAAACCCTGTAGGACCATCACAACAAAGATGTATTGCCAGGAAATCGATTAAATGCAACAAGAACGGCAACGTTTACGTCCAATATTGGTCAAACGGGAAAGGTCCCCATTCTCCTCCGTGACAATATCTGATCGCATATCGTGCAATGACCCTGCAGAAATTCAACGATCATAGTCCACTAGGCTCACTCACCAGATCTTTGTTCGACCGACAACCACTTTTTCAAACATTTTGATCTGTTCTTGAAAGGGAAGGTCTTCAGCAACGAGACAGAGACTCAAAATGCCATCATTTTTTGCGGACCCTAGAATTCTGTGCTCCCGTGATAAACGGATTTGTTTCTAGATGGCAAGTATATCTAGATTTTAAAGGTTCTTACGTACCATTTTTATTGAAGAAGCCTATAAAAGTTGCCAGGAAATTTAAACTAGTAATTGAATGATTTATGAAAGAATAGGTTTTCACATCATTTAAATCTAATTGCATAACAATTATAATGCAGAAAAAGGGATGATAATTTTTCTATTCATTTGTCTTGTTTTTGCATTGTCTATTTTCAACACTTTTGATAAGTACATGTTTTAAATATCTATATAACCTGAATAGATTTCTAATAGACATCAATAGTTTATTGAGCACTATAAGAATGATAGGAAAATAATATCATTCTTTTATCAGAAAAGACATCTTGTAGAATTTTAGTAGATATATCTACACACCACCAACATAAACAAAGCAAGTTTGCAGATTTTTTCCAAAACAACATTGGAAATTCATCAATGTTTTTTTATCATCCCAATATCTTTCACTCTCTCTTTCTTTCTCTCTCTCTCTCTCTCTCTCTCTATGATTTAACATACATTAACATCAAGTGGGCTATTATCGGAATTAGCGAAATGAGAAAACTTGAGGGAGACCTTATCAAACTGAAGAGCAAGCACTTTGTCTACAACTACGGATTTGAAAGACTCAAAGACAACGCTGTAGAATTCAAAGCTATTACTGTACAACTCTTAAAGAGATGTAGATTAAACAGATTTAAAGTATAAGCCTCCAACTTGACAGTCGACCAGGGAAGATATAGACTACAAGAAATTTGCTTCAAGAATTTGCTTCTACAAACTTCTTACCAAAGTGATCATCGACCGAATCAACGAAACGCTAGATGAAATCCAACCAAAGGATCAAGTTGGCTTCAGTAAATCAACTAAAAGAGAAAACAGCAGGATATAATATATCACTCGTTGTAGCATTTGTTCAAGAAGACCTACGACCCAGTTGAAATCCCCGAAGACATCGATGCTATCATAATACAAGGCGTAGATATAAAAGAGTCTTGTAACATTTCTCCCGGTACAGCAGCTCCTTTATTAGGCTACATAAAGACTCTGATCCTTTCAGCTCGAGAAAAAGAATAAGACAAGGAGATAGAAGCTCATTTAAACTCCTCAGAGCCTACCTTAAGACGATATTCCGAAACCTAGACAGGGAAATAAAGGAATCAAAATAGACGGCAAATACCCAGGTAACCTAAGATTTGCTAACGACATAGCCATTCAGCTAAGTACCCTCATGATTTCTGATTTATATTAAACGATCTGAACGGGAATTAAAAGCAAAAATGTTGGTGTTCACATGAACTTCAGTAAAACAAATGTACAGCAAACACGTTCAGAGAAGAATCGAACGTGCAGAGCTGAATAAAGTTTAACACATCTACCGAGGACTCAAAAGAGGAGGAAATCGAGTGAAGAATCATTCTGGGTTAACAAGATTTTGGTAAAGCAAACTCAACCATCAAAGACTTGAAAATCCCAATCGTCCAAAAAACAAACAAACAGGTATATAATAAATGCATCCTTCCAATAGTCACTAATGGAACTAATACTTGGAACCTAACTAAACTGAGAACCATACGACGTGCGGGTGAAAGAATCACGCTTAATGTCACATGGAGAGATGATCACAAGACGGCACAATGCATTACAGGAAAAATAAGAGTCAAATAGATCATTGAATCGTCAAGAAAGCTTAAATGGCCACGTATAAAGTATGGGAGACAACAGTCGGATATCACGACTCACAACTTGGATCCCCGAAGAGCATCTGCGAAACCGTCGCTGATAGAAAATAAGATTGTGTGACGAAGTAGACAAGTTCAGAAAGTACTGGCTCAGTAAGGCCCATGATAGAGAAGTTTGGCGAATTTTGGACAAGGGCAATGTCAAACAACGGACACTATAAGGCTGCTGCTGCAACTGATGTTGATGATGATAAAACATAAATAAAACGTATGCAAATATATATATATATATATATATATATATATATATATATATATATATATATATATATATATATATATATCTGTATATATATATATATATATATATGTATATATATATATATATATATATATATAAATATATATATACATACATATATATATTTGATGAATATATCTTCTCAAGCAGAAAACAAATGAAAATATATTTTATCTGTGGTAAATTTTTAATGAAACAGTCAACACAGTAAACAGGGCATCAGTATATATATAATTCATGAGAATTACAAGGACACATACAGGGATTTATACAAGACATTACAAATCTATTTTTTCTTTGTAATTCCTTTACACACACACACACACACACACATATAAATATATATATATATATATATATATATATATATATATATATATATATATATATATATATATATATTTATATATATATATATATCAAGTAAACAAAAAAGAAATGGAACAGGCAATAATATACTAATATTACGGTGCATGAGCATGTATACATGAGTATGACTGGGTATGTATATGCAAGAGTGTATATATGACTATCAGTTCAAAATGTAGATCTATAAAGCAACACAAACACAGACATAAAAAGAGAGAATTAAGAGAGAAATAAGGAAAACGTGTTATAATCCAAATTAAATAATATAAGTAACAATCTGAACTACAATAAACCAGTCAATCTATCCTCTGAAATATTAGAAACATAGAGTAAATAATTACGTATTAACACTTCAACAGACACCTTGACCGACTCTATTGTCTTGACTAAAAGTTATTGAACCAAGGAAAAAAGGAAAAGGGAAAAGATGAATATGTTCTCTAACTATAGACACTCACAAAAGCTACAAACAGAAGTGAATTTCACCTAACAAATGCGGACCGCTTTTGACCGTTTGCAAGAAAGTAAGAGTCATGAAATAAATCTAATGTAACTTACAATCTTAAATAATATTTGTAATTCTGACTCCATCTAGTGGTACTGGAAGGGATATTGAGTCTATACCCATAATGAAGAGATGTGAGAAAACGGAACAAGTGTCAATTACTGACCGTCCCGTTCTACGTAGGGCAGGAATAGAGCATCTGCCTTTAGATCCCACCCAGCAGTACTGGAAGACACACTGAAGAGTTGTAATACAACGGAACTGTTGTTCGCAGATGATGCAATCATTAACTATATGTATATATATATATATATATATATAGAGAGAGAGAGAGAGAGAGAAAGACAGACAGACAGACATACAGACAGACAGATAGATAGATAGATAGATAGATAGATAGATAGATTGTTTTGGGAAATGCTGACAAACACTTTCCTTCATCAAAGCTAGTGCCGAGATTCTTCCTAGATATCTGGAGATGGTATATGCACTATTGAAAATCTTGAAAAAAAGTCACTGCAGTAAAATTACTAATAAAATGATATTAGCGAAAAAACTTCTTCCAAAAAGCAACAATAGTGAGGTAGATCGTAACTACTACTACTAAAATATCATTAGTGAAAATGCTCCATCTCAATAATATATATCAGGAAAAAATTCAAGAATGAACGTACTTTGTTATCACCATTTGATTTTAGTGCGGTTTCTTTTTTCTTAAATACATATAAACCAACTTATTTTGGATGCGGTGCACACGTATATGAGAAGCCTAGCAACGGCATTTTGTTCCGACGTCGTTATCACTATTTTCCTTATTAGCTGCCTAAAATCCTTTACTGCGCGCCATCATATCAATTTCCTATGACCAAAGATAACAGACGCGATAATATATGTTCAGATGGGAGGACTGTGCGTCTCATTTTGGTCACCATTCTCGGCTGTCGTCAGTCAAGTATAAGCGTTGCTATGTTTCCTCATATATTACAACCATCGCTTGTCAATGTTTAAAATCATACGTTTTAATCAAATCTCGTCCCAAGTGAACCCAATCAACCAATGTGGTCATCGTATCGATCAAGCAAGCATTGTCTAACAACCAGTGGCTCGGGAACAGTCAATAACAATCGTGAAATCGAGGGAAAGGAGAGACAGACAGACAGACAGACTGATACACAGAAACAGAGACAGACAGAGAGACTCAGAGATAAAGATAGAGAGAGGATACATGGACTACAGAAGGGTTTGGTTTCGTTATTTCCAATCCAATGGTGTAGGCTAATATTAGCGACACGGTCAGATAAATAAGTGAAACATAGTTGGATGGAATCGGCTCAGATTTTGCCTAATAATTCCAGACATTACTTCGTCTATGAATTGTTTTTGAAGTATTTTCACACTTACTAATATTTTTTGAAAATTTCCGATGGATTGTTTCAAGGCTGGAGAAACAATCTGCTAAAAAATAGCAATGTACAAATATTATTCAAAATATTTGTAATTGCCGAAAAAAACGAAAAAAAAGATTAAACAACATTGCTTCCAGCCACGCTCAATACATAAAGAAATTATCATTGTCTTCATTTTTCAGATTATCTATGGAGACCCGATCATCGTTAGTAGCTATTGAGCTGTATCACGAACTAGAGTGCTAGCGTGACTCACAAGAGAGGTTGCGTTACAAGACAAGAAGGCTCAAACTGCCTTGCTAATTACCCATAGCTGAATGGATTCATGTATTTACCAAGAGCATCAGTGCGAATGCGAGATCAAATATTCGATTCGCTGATTCCACTCTCTGCTCCGTAAACTCTCCGACCATCCGAACATCAGTTGTGAAAAGAATTATTACTGTATGAAAATACTATAACTTTAATGTATATAGGATGATAAATCACCTTCGAAAATACTATTTTCTACCCGTTGTCCAAAACATCAGTATGCGATATATTATTTATTTGGTTTATAAAGAAATCAACTTCCCAACTCCAAGAATGGCAGATCTTCGGTGAACGAATGAAAGATAGTTCATTTTTTATGTTCACTGAAAAAGTGAGATGAAGCAGTACGTCTGAGTTTGCCAAAAAGTACACTGGGTAGTCAATTAAATATGATATGAAGACCTACGCCGAGGCAAACTATATTTTGCCCATCGATCAAGTGAATTATCCCACAAACTAGCATATTATCGTGTTACCGTGGTGGGTCCATCACGAATTCTTAGAGCACAATGTTTACTTGGCAATGCCCATATCCATTAAAATGTTCAATTTGATGATACTAAGGAACATGTCACCAGAATCAAGGAGTTATCCCTGGTCAGAATTTTGGGTGAAGAGAGGAATGAATCCCCTTTACAAGGGCATCGGAATGAAGTGAAAACTTTCCGCCGATTCCATTTTCTTAACTGATTAACGACTCTGTACCTTCAGTCTGGTCTTCGTCTCTAATGTAAAAAAAAAAAAAAATGAGTTGAATTCCCACATAAACGAGAGAGGTTGATACCCAGATCTTTGGAGTGGCTTGTTCTTTTAACAACTACCATGGGACATTCAAGGACTTCCAGATCCAATATACACCTAAGGCAGGTTGAAGAACATCGTTGTAATAAAAACAAATAAGTCTACATCTCAGCTCTATAACACGGATGGTGTTTCATTCTAACATAGTTTTTGGACCATTCCCAGATGTATCCATGTGCCATCAGAACAATAAGTTTGCCATGATTCTTGAAGTAAAGTAAGTGATGTTTTGAGAGGAAAGGTAGGGCCTTCCCTTGGATTATTGTATCATTCACTACCACACACTAATTAATAGCCATACATTGTGATAAGGGTAGAAATGTTTACTCACTGTCAAAAGAGAAGAAACAATGGTATTCATTGGCTTCTTATTTAGCAGGGATTTAAGTGATTACCAAACAATAAAGAGTCGGAATAGCCTCCACATTATCAGTGACTGTGAGCTTGACTGCAAATCAATTAAGCCACATCGTGTTCACGCTGGAATCGAAACATATATTCATTGTTGTGGACATAAACGATGTTTTTTTTTTATTAATCATATGCGTAAATAAAGCTCGGAAGTAATTAGAGATACTGATTTATAGCTGATCAATATTTGATTTCCAAAAGCAAAACGTGCTTGGTATCGTTAATATAGAGTAAGAATTTCAGATCGAAATTCAGCAAATAACTGTGTGTCAGGTTACAGGCCTTCTGGCCTACATTCAAAATTCTTAAAATGTTAAATGAACAAATTCTTTTTTCTTATAGCATTGTTCGTAATGAAAACTGTTACAAAGTTTAATCCAATTTAAATGAAATTCAAATATCGTGACTTTCTATATCTTTAAATTTCCGTGCTTGGTCTTTCATTGGATCTTTTTGGGCAATAGGTTTATTTTTCATCTCCTCCAAATTGCATGAGAGAGGTTACATTGGGTTACATAGCACAAGCAGCAAGGGGTAATCCTTGACCTGAGCTATTAACAGAGGCAAATTTATAAGTATTTCAAGGCGATTACTGCAAAGTAAACACTAAAGCAGACTAGTATCACAAGGGAAATTATGAGTCACTGCCACCCAAATGTACAACTCTTGAGCTCTTAAATCGATTGGTGGTGGTGAAATTAAATTGCTTCGATGAAAATACTACAGTTTACGGTTTGAAGCATATATCTAAAAAGATTAAAAAAGAAAAAATAAACATGGACATGATCTAAGGGCCCAATTGATGAATGAATAAAAACGTATTTTGGGGATTAGAAAAATACATTTCCCCACTCATTGAGGGGGTGTGTGTGCAAAATTTCAAGTTTCTGCCATGAGCGTTTCGGGCTGGGCGAAGTCCGGATCGATAGATACGTATACATTTCAGAACACGCAAATAGCCTAAACCCAGAAACAGTGTTCAAACTGGTCAGTTGTAGGTAGTTGTTCGTAATTAGAATTATCTAATCACATAGCAGAGTGTCGGGTACCATGTTGGGTCGTTCTTGGCTCAGGGCAGTAGGTTTACTCGGCAGTACTCTTCTCTTCTCTATAAGTATCATCAAGCAGGTTGTACTAGGTGACGCGTTTCTATCTGTAAAGATACATCTTATCCGACCCATTGAGAGAAGTATCTTATCTGACTTACAGAGAGAGGTGGATTTATATCTATTCCAAGGACACAAGGGCAAAGTTGACTACCTAGACCGTGCGGTAAACCAACTCGATAATTCTAATTATTTCTGTCAAATGCGATTCCCATGTACACATTTTAAAATTCTGTACTCACTGAGCTATACAAAAAAGCAACTAATTCTTCTATGCAGACAAGCGAGGCTTAAGATGTATTTACATGTTGGGACTCACCAACAAAATTGATAAATCTGTTAGCCCAGCGCCTTATATAGTTCACAGGGCACACCCATTCTTTGGGGTCTATTTTGTGCATGAAAGCAGTCAGATCAGATGACATGTAAAAATACGCAAGTAACACCGGGTGGCAAGAGGTTAGTTTTACTGATACCCGATTCTCCAGTTATCGCCAGCTCAACCGTCTTGTAAAACGGTTAAAATTCACATCCTGAAATAGTTGGCAAACATGAAGATAACTCCCAAACGATTACAAACAGATGTTCATAAAAGTCTAAACAGTTTTTGGTAATTCAGTTTCCTGAAAATCTGTTTAAAAGTATATAGAACCTAATTTTTTTTCTACGTATGAAAGTATCGAACATTTTATAAATATTTTTCAACAGAGGTATACTGCACGAGAAATTCGGATATTGCCAGGCAGCTGTCGACAAGGTAAACGGGATCGGCGTAATGAGCTTGATTGCTTTTATTGATTTATTTCATGTTCATTTCATAGAATACAGGTTTACCCTGCTATCCAAAAGTAGATAATCCCTATCAGAATGTGTCGAAAAAGGTGGAAAGTGAAGATTCAATTACTGTTGATTTATATGTAAAAAAATGTTTGGGAGTTTTTTGAAGCCCTCCCCCGAATGATGATGATGATATGTTTGACTGTGTCATCTGAGGTTCAGGTTTTAACAGGTACAGGAGAGAGAGAGAGAGAGAGAGAGAGAGAGAGAGAGAGAGAGAGAGAGAGAGAGAGAGAGATGTGTGCTGGCGCTTAACGGCCTATTGCAAATATCCGATTGTAATACATACCTGTTATCACGATATCTCATCTAAAAATTTCTGACGGGTTTAGAAACACTGAAAACTGCAACAGCAAAACCTGTGTGATCAATTCAATAAAGATTAAGATACTAGTCTGAACAATTCGAAGAATATGTTTGATTTCTGGGTTTCAGATAGCACCAGGAAATCCAGACACTGCACCATCAAAAATACTGTGATCGAAAAAACGAAAAAGAGAATACTATCCTCGATAAGTTATTGAAAAGTAACTATATTTCATCCCGTAAATTCATTAAACTCAACGAGAATCGAAGAGCCCAGTTGCAGAAAGAATGTTATCAAAAAGATAGAAATGTTGATACTAGTTCATATAATTTATAAAATCGAGCCACTGGTTAATCCAAGAACCTCAGATCATATTGAATAGGATGGAGATGGCATCATCCAAAATTTAGATGATCAAAACAACAGATATGGTAACACTAATTCAGATGATTTTAAAGTAAATACAATACCATATTCTAGAATTTATAGAAAGTCCTGAAGAAGAGATGGAAAATATTTACTTTCTGAAGAATATCGCAACATATATCTGCTGCCGTATTTTGTTCTTATATTGAGGAGATGAAGCATAAAAAAAACTCAAATAGCAATGGGCAGGTCATGTTGCAAGAATATCAGACAACTGATGGATGACTCATAACGTTGATCCCAAGAGATGACATGCGAAAATGTGTCCGACGAAGAAATGTAGCTTGACAAATTAGACAAGTTAAGAAAATATTGGCTCAGTGACGCCCATGATCGGGAAGTCAGGCGAATCAAAGAATTAATGTCAAATGACAGACGTTAAAATACTGCTAACGATGAAAAATTCAAATTTATCGGTTACTACAAGACAGTCTTTATCTGCGTTTATGTCAAGTTTCTTCCTTTTAGTATTTTTTCAAGAGTGTGCTTCCTTTCAAACATATCCTCGTCTTCTTTTTTCAAGATAAGACGACTTAATTCGTAATAAAATATGGGTATTTCATAGGAATTTGGTGTATGATACAGGAGGAGGTTTATCTTTGAGCACCTAGCAGAACTAAATGGCATGAAAACGAGTATCTTGAACTTTAAGACGCAAATACCGAACTTTACTCGTACACTCATACTAGAATAATAATCTAACTCCTGTGACAGTGACAAATATTTACATTTCATGGTTTTGGTCAAGAGTTGGATTGACAGATAATAGATGTGAATTTTATTTTCTAACTGTTAGCTAATACACCCTGGCAAATACACGCACATACACACACATACATACGCACACATACACACACACACACATACTCACATACATATATATATGTATGTATTTATATATACTTACCAGGATGGTAAAAGGAGTTATCCTTTATATATATATATATATATATATATATATATATATATATATATATATATATATATAT
>OY735212.1:38369670-38377170 GCA_963457665.1 Thysanoteuthis rhombus | reverse complement strand
CATACATTTAAAATTTGAGAATGGTAAAGTGTCTCTATATTGTTTATGTTATAAAATTCATGGGTTATGGGAACGGAAAAAGGTAGATGGAAGGGTGTCAGCGAAAATCATTCGTGGGTTCTCTTTTTTTCTGTCCCCTTGTGGTTCTAATATATACATGTATATATATATATATATACATAAATAACGATCCTCTATTCGGGGTTGAGCACTCTTTATATGAGGTAACTCATTCATAGTAAGCTTATGCAATGCTCTTCCATAGGAATAGAGCACTGGTGGATAGGGAATTTAAGCTAAGTAAATATATCGCCTAAATTCAGCCTTACTGACCGTGGTTCAGTGGTAGGATACCGACCTCGGGATCTGAAGCGAACGTTCAATCCTACCTCTTGGTACTAAATGGGAAAATGGATAGTCTGTAGCCACACTGGAGAGTTGTAATACAACGAAACAGCTGTCCGTGGATGATAATATATATATATATATATATATATATATATATTCAGTTTCTTTCTTCTCCCTCTATTTATGTTAAGATTAGCGTACAGGGCCAAATGTACAAGACACCAACCCGATAATTGAACCTACTGCAGTGGTAGGGTCCTAATACACTGGCCCGCTATAAATTACACTTTGGCAAGGCACATTATCTATCTTAGTGCTACCTCTTCAGCTACTACACTATGTCCCTCATAACTGCCCGACCTTCATAATCTTCAACCCCAGTACGACATTACTACAACAATAGAAATTATTCACTGACTCCTGGAAAAAAAGTGATGATGAGTTAGGCTCGTGATCTATTTCTATCGGGAGTGATTCAGACAGATTACCCATATTGTTGCAACTAGCATGTAGTACGTACTGCTCATTTGCGTGTTTTGTTCGGAAGTAAAAGAAAAAACAATTCTTTTCGAGTGCTTGGATTGGGTGTCGTGGGTCGAGCGTGACGGACGGGGTGTCGCGAGAACTGTCACTGTTAGTCTCTTTCTTGTTTGTTTCCATGGTGATTTAGTTGTGCTTTAATCGTTTTTGACAGATGGATTTGAGCGTCGCAACGGTCAACAACGGGAAATATTCCTCGCTCTTTCATAAAACAAAACCATCGAATATTTCTCTAGTATCCAAGAACCAATATCGAGGACGAATCTTTGTTTATTTTTTTACAAGTCCAGGCCACGACTGCCAGGATTTGGGAAGTGTGAGTAAAGTAAACTAGTCAGTTCTGAACTTCATTCAAGTTTTCTCATCATTTTCATTATTTCTACAGTCCAAGAAAAGTTCAAGCTGTCTGAACCAGGAATGTCACGAACTCTTATTCAGGTGTCAGAACAATCAAAATAAGCAAGTTGTCCAGTGAAAAAAGCATAATTCTCACGTCTGGGCTCTACAGTGCAAATAAGCAATCAAAATACAATCTTCTCACGTCCAGGTTTCACACACACACACACACACACACACACACCAAGTGGAAAGATTACTTTGCAGCATCCGACAATCCGATAAAACATCTCCCCAAAACGTTTTTTATTGTACTTCCATTGAAGCTCCACGGACAGAGGAACTACAGACGCCTTCCTGCAGCACAAAAGACGTCTGTTAAAATGCCTGCAAATAGCGCATCCACAATACGAATAATAGTGCTGCGAAGAACGGAAGGAGAGACGAGACTTTCATTAGCGTCTCCTCTAGCGTTGCCTCTCTCGGAAAGTCGACCAGTTCGGCTGTCGCAAAAGCAAGAGCTGAACTGTTTGCAGCTCGTGCCTGCAAAGCATTCCAAAAACAAAACAGTTTTCGCAGCACAGGATCGCATTAATGCAACAGTTACACGCTGAAGTTGAACAAAAAAATCGCGACGTCAACAGCAGGGTGTACGTGTGCTTGGTGTGTGTGGGGTATTGTTCTTGTGTAGACGGCGGGAAAGTTGGAAGACATTTTCACATCGCTCTCTTTCCACTACAACTTCCACAAGAAAGAACCAACGAGTACGTCAAGCAACATTCGAAAGCAATCTCCAAGTGCATCTCCTGATTCATTATCACAATCACGTCACATTCAACTGAAGTGCCTTTCAAAACGATAGTAACTTCTGAAGGATTAGGCAACCGCTCAACTCGCATCCTGATGCAGATCTTTGCAACCCCTATCAGCTACTTTCATCCTTTCCCGATGAACAAGCTCTTCATACTAACTGCCGACTCACTGCCGGCCACTCTAAGTCCTGGTCTCAAAAAATTCGATGACAGGCCAAGAGACTACTGGATATTGAGATCAAACTTCTTGAAACCTTTTAGAGGAATGGGGTTTACCTCTTGTGAAGAACTCGAGCATCCAGCTCGGATCAAAAGCTTTTGAAAATGTATTTTTTTCTTCAATTCAACTTGGAAGAATATGTTTTAGTTTTAGTGTTTGGGATTAGCATTTATGGTTACTAACCCCAACTCCAAACTTACCTACGAAACCTAATTCAAAACCTTACTTTCAAACCCTATCGAAAATATGATCGAAAATAACGTTATTCGAACATCAGTAGATAACCAGCCTAATTTAGCTATTCGAAAACGTCAATTCAAAATTTTCTCTGTAAAATCTCAATAGTAGTAGTAGCTTTAGCAGCTTCCTGAATTATCTCCTTGGCCAAATACCGGCTCTTAGTTGAATTTAAGTTAGCTCCGATGTCAATTCATACAATCATATGATTAGAGATTGGAGCTGCAGTTTTATCAGGTTCCCAAAGATTCAGATTTTATATCGACATCAAAGTCGAGTTAGGTTACATCGGTTCTACGTGTATATCATAAGGTAATTCTCAAGCCCCGAACGAAATGGTACGACCGACCAAAACCTTGCACGCTTAGCGATCAGGCCAGTATCCACAATGTTGCTCCCAAACACCAGCTGGCTAACTGTTCTCACCACTGCCCTCAAAAAGACGCTCCCGTTAACATACCTTCCGTAAACTCAGAGTCCAACACAGACTTTATATCCCACTTCACAGCGTACTCTCAAACAATCATAAGCCCTTGGTGATTTGAAAGGTTTTCAACATAGTCTGAAACATATCTACTCTAATCCACATTGCTGAGGCTCATAGTAGAAGAGAAACGCCCTCTCACAGTCTGTGATTGCAGTTTTCTCACCAAATGGTACCAGGAGACATTTAAACATCGAAGTAGGAACGTCACTGCATTTCTAAATATCCAAGCAAACGCATAATTTGCAACAATCCTGGAGGCATATCTCCTTACTCAAAACATGATCCTTACTAAGAAAGTCTGCAGACACCCCCATTCGGGATGTTTTGTCAATGCGGACCAACATCGGCCACAATGGACAAGAGTTCAGTTCTTTCTGGAGTGGCTGGATGCGTGAAATTCTTAGTACTCCTTCGTAATTCTCAAGCTAAGAAAAACCAATGGCCCATGGCTTCGGCCACGATACCTTTTCGGGTAAGCGACGACAGAAAGTTGGAACTCAAGGTCGAGAGAGAAACGACCCACAAGATCTTCAATCACCTACTTCCGGGATGGTGTTGCTAATACCATCTCACTACTCCTTTGGTTGTAGTATTGAATTCAGTACTCTAATATTACTCCTATAGTTGGAGTATTGAAAACGAAGCAAGGAGTGCTGCGATACACGACGGGTATTTATTCATTTTCATGTTTCATTCGAAAGGAAAAGAAGATCAATTCTTTCTGCGCATGACAGTCGATTTGTCGTAGAACACGCATGTGGAGAATTTGTCGTGGAACACGCGTGTGGAGAATTTGTCGTGGAGCACGTGTGTGGACAATTTGTCGTGGAACACGCGCGAAGACAATTTGTTGTGGAACACGCTGGCGCACAACGTGTCACTGATACCGTCTTTATATGTCAGCGCTGTTTGATCTCGTTGTTACTTCCCTGGTGACTTTGTTGTTCTCTTGTTTGTGCTTTAATCGTTTCCAACAGTTCAATTTGAGCATCACAACGAATAAAAAATAGAACTATCCATCGCTACTTCAGAAAACAAAACCATACATACATTTAATCTTTAGCAACAAAAACCTGAACACATCTCTGTTTATTTTTACTGGTCTGAGTTACGGCTGGAAGGATTTGGGAAGTGTGAATAAATTAACCAGTAAGTTTAAAAATTCAAAATATGTTTTCTCATTATTTTCATTATTTCTTTATTTCAAAACCAAAATTAAAGCTGTCTGAACCAAAAATGATATGAACTCGTTGTTAGAGAACATAGACATGGCGTTGACTACATTCCGTGTCGATTTGAAATAGTCTCATGTGATTTGATTTCAGAATATGATCTAATTCCGAAGAGCCTTCGGGAAGAGGTCTGGAACAATGAAAACTGCCAATGTGAATATTTTCTGTGCTCCCTGCTTAGGATGAACACGTCGCTCCCCGACACTTTTGCCCCGGATCGTATCTATCATCGGCTGTCTATATTTATCGAGAAACTATCGGTGTGTTCTTGGATTGCGATCCGTGTAAATATTTGATTAATGCAAAAATGCCCGGCAGCATCAGATTTATCTGGAAATTCTCCAGTCATTTTGGATATCTCCAGAATCGGTTGCGCAGCGTGATATAACTTGGTAATCAATCAGAGAGAAACTTCTGCGCATGTATGAACGAACAATTTTCCGTGTGGTTACTCAGTATGCGGTGAGACCCCTTTGGGTTAGCTTGTGCACCGCGTGGCCGACAATCACCAAACCGGTCATTCTTCACGTCTCGTGCAGGTTTTCAAGCAAAACACTGCATTACCAAGGACTGTCAGCCTCCTTCCGTTAGTGTTCAGATACAGCCCCTACGATTTCTGACTTTTCCTTTTTTTGCGAAGAGATTGCAGACCCAGAACGAAATTTGGGAGAATGTAATGAGGGAAAAATCTTCAGAGAGGTCCGGTGCTATTATGAACTGAACCATTATTAGTATGACAGTCAACATTTCTTTATTCTTTCTTTCGCTGATATATGATCAATACGTTACTCATCTTCTTCCACTTCTTCTTCTTCTTCTTCTTCTTCTTCTTCTTCTTCTTCTTCTTCTTCTTCTTCTTCTTCTTCAACAACAACAACTTCTTCTCTCTCAATTCCTTTCTGGTATTTCTTTGCCTTAAAATTGCTTGAGCAAGATGGAGAAAAAAAAGGGAAGAGAAATATTGTACTGCACTAATCTTCTGCCCGGCAAGAAGCATTTGAAATAATAGCTTCCATCTGCCCCCACCCCTCTGGCGCAGATATCAAATATGCAACTATTTCAACCACGAATCGGATCTTGATTCCTTTTCTGCACGTCTTCATTTCCTCCTCTTCATGCTTTCCATCTCTCTGTGTCATTTTCCTTTCTTCACTTCCCCGTCCTTCCCTGGACCACTGTCTAGTCTACTCGACCATTCAAGCGAAAGTTTATCGTGATGAATATACAAGCCGTACCATTCTGGCTAAAGTTACAGCTCTCGGGTGAAATACGACTATATATATATATATATATATATATATATATATATATATTGGAACACAGTCATTCGTGTAATACTTTGTTAATATACAGTTATCAGATAATTGTCTCTCCCTGACTTTTCAAGATATTTTCCATCGATTCCGTTCATTGTGACAGACCTGCTGATGACACTATCTTCAGTAATTACATTAGATGAATCCATAAATTACACATATTACGTTGAACAAGAAGGAAACTTGTTCAATATTTAATTCTTACAGGACAGAATAGGCAAGAAAACTTGTCTTTCAAGCCTACTCTTCCGGGTCAATAATAACAGAGAGATCAGATTAGTTTGAAACAAGCTTGCTGTGTGCATTTAACGCTTGGGCCATTTAGAGGAGGATGGAGGAAATAAATTGAAGACTGTTGGACGCAACACACACACGGAGAAGGAGCATGAGACAACCTTCTTGAACATAGCGATCGAAATAACAAATAAGAGGATAACTCTCAAAATAATGAATAAGAGTATAAAGGTCTGAATAATTTATTCAATGGTTTGTTACTCTTATGAATTACATTGGAAATCAGACAATCAATCTTCAAAATTAAGGGATATCACTCAAGATATTCAACTTCTTTGAACCAAACGGAAAGAAAAATATTGTTCAAGAGTGCTCGCTTCATCACGATAAACTATTATCCCGAGTATTTGCTAACTTTGGCTCAGTATGGTACAACGAAATATTTGCAAGTTTGAAAGAACTGTGACAGGATAGGTGTGTTGCATCAATCTTTCGAGTAGCCATCTTTTATAATCTTCAGCATCTCTTATTTTTCTGCTGACGAAAGTGAAATGGGGAGATATGGGTTGAATAGCATTGTTGGAGTGAAGATGTTAGACACAGCAAATGTAGAGGACAAAATTAAGTCACGGTGGGAAATTCAAAAAAGGTGGGTTAACATAATTAAAGTTGTTTTGTGATAAACAAATGAATTATCAAAACATTCATCAGCGTTCTTTGGCACCAGATGTGTTAAGCTTAGTTTAATACAATACAAAGCCAAGTGCAGGAGAAATTAAAGTATGTATTGATATGGTAACGAACCGATCTTAACGAGTAGATGTTCATTGAAAAATATCGTTCGTAATCCTCGATTTTGACTGGATCTTGAGCACTAACCACTGAGGCCAGCAGGTCATGTGTAAATATTTTACATCCATGCACAAAAGACAAGTCAAACGACTATACAAATACCCAATGAAAGCAAGTACCGAAGACTCGATGACAAAAGGCAAGGCTACCTTGATACAGAGAGATGCCTCAGAAGCAATGTGTGAGTTATTACAGACCTCTTATCCGTATGAATAAGATGCAGACAATCATAAAAAGCTTGTGGAGAGAATATACTAATTGCTAGTAAGCAGAGTACCAGACAATGAGCAAGGAGGACACCAAAGAAAAGAAGAAATGTTTAGAGTAATCCAAAGGGTCAGCCTCCCTCTTTCTAGTTTGGTGGCATTTGAAATGTTTATTTTCACTAGATTTATGCATGAAAATCGCTTTATATTGTATTGTGACAACGTAAGCGTGCATTTGAGAATATCATCAAAGTTCTCGGAGACAATAAAAATGAATCACACAATCCAGACAATATTAACACATCTGCACATAAAAGACAAGGTGAAGAAATTTCTATTCTGGATGATTTCAGGGAATCTTGAAAGAAAGTAAAAAGCTGGGGAAATTATTAGGGTCTTGAGTATGAAAGTGGCTGTTGTAACTATCATATTTAAGGCGCTTGCAACGGTTCCAAAGAGTCTTGCAGAATCGTTGAAAGACTTGGAAATATCAAAAAGAATGGAAACCATCTAACAACAGTGTTACTTGGAATCGTAAAGAATATTGGGAACAATATTTGAGTTTTGAGTGAACCTATTTGATCGTATTTAAAACAATGGAAAAATCATATTTGTCGCCTGAAAACTGCTTCGTATGCGCGCTCATTTTCATGCTCTCAACTCACTACCTGGTGTAGCTT
>OY735212.1:38327170-38367170 GCA_963457665.1 Thysanoteuthis rhombus | reverse complement strand
ATTGTTTAATACCTCTAGTGAAAGTATAGTTATGGATCGAATATGAAAAAAACAACATGACGGATATACAAAAAATAGCTGGTTTGGTAAAGAATCCACATGCAAATCAATGACCTTTGGACTTTCAGCATTGAGTTTTTCAAGTCGTCAGACCGGAAGATGTAGAAGAAAATTACATATCATATTGTTCTGTATTTTCCTGCGTTTGAATGTTACAGTTTCAGTTATACCATTTGAGCTTGATAAGAGGACTGGAAGGAGAAAGGGGAAATAATTTTAGGTGGTTTAATAAAAGTATAGGAAGAGAGGGGTATAAAAACAAAGTTGGATACTTTACTGAAGTGATTAGAAAGACGAAAATGAAGAAAGGCAAAGTTTGCTTGATTGACAAAAAGGAAATGGGTTAGGAAGGTAGGAAAGAAATTCAGGCAGTTTATTGAGGTTGGTAGGAGAATTTCTGGACGTGAAACTAATCCCTGCTATTTATAACATTTCGATAAATGCAAAGACCTGTATCAAATTTCGGAGATATTACGGAAAGAATGAGAAGGTGCAGGTAAAAGGTGAGAGAATCACAGAGACATAAGATAATGGATAATCTTAACTGTCAACACACATGGAATTTCTGCCAGTCCAGCTAGTTTCCATGATGACAAGAACATGAAGCATTTAAGAATTAGACGAGAAAGAAGTAATTTGCTTCTCAAATGATGGTAGTGACATAGAAGATCTTGCAACCATGCATTAGGAGTAAAAGTTCTTGCCAAGTTTTGCATACAAATTGAAATTAACATTGGATAACTTGGATTTCTTTCTTGCCTCGAAGACGTCTGCAATTTTCTTTACTGTCTGGTGCATACAATCTTTTTTTTTTTTTTTTTTGACGTCTGACAATTTCTCTTTACAGATTTTAAATTCAATTCCATCCTTCTGAACCGGTAGATCTTGGTAGGCATGTCATTTGGAATGATCAGCCATAACTTTTATCTTTTGTAGCTTCAGTTTTTTTTTAAAGCTTTTAGATTATTTTTGTGATTTTTTTAATCAGTGTGCTTATCAATATTTTCGGTCTCCATTAATTTTCGAGAAAATGTCTTTTCATTTTTCGTGACTTCATTTCGAAAAAAAAATTACTTTCCCCTTCTTTCAAGTCACTCTTACTTTTCAAAAGCTCAAATGCAATACACGAGTTTTTCCCTGGATATTTTTTCCTATCGGCATTCTTTTCTCTTGTATTTCAAATGTTATTTTCTTGATTTCTGCATTTTTTTTCATTTTTTGTCCTTTTTTTCCCCTTCCTCTCTGATCTCTCTCTTCTCTTTCTCTTGTTCGTTCGTTCTTCATTACTATTCTTTTTTCTTTTCTATCTCTTACTTTCTTTCCTTTCTGCCTCTCCTTTTTTTTCTCTTTGCAGTTTTTTTCTTCCTTTTTTAGTCATTTTTCTCCTTCCCCCCCCCGTTCTCTAATATTTCTTATTTCCTTTCTTAATTGCAGTTTTTTTTCTTTTTCTATCATTTCCTTCTTTCTTTTCGGTTTTAAACTGTTTCTTTCTTCATTGTAGTTATTTTAATCTTTTGTCTTTTTTCTCTTCTTCTTCCTTCTCTGCCCCCTCTATCTTCCTTCGTTTTTTCTTCATTGCAGTTCTTTTTTTTCTATTATTTTCTTTCTTTCATTTCAATCTCTTTCTCTCTTTGTTTCTCTCTTGGTTTCTTTCTTCATTGTAGTTCTTTGTATTTTTCTTTTGTCATATATCCTACGTTCTTTTGCAATACAAATTTCATTTAATTTCTTTCCCTCTCAATGCAGCATTGTTATTATCTTTCTTTTTTTTTTTGTTCGTTTTCGGCATTTTTCCTTTTTGTTGAAGATTTCTCTCTTTTTCTCTTGTGAGTTTAATGTTCTTTATCTAATTCCTTAATTCTCAGTATACTGGAGATCTTCCATTTTTTTTTTAATATTTGATTTCAAATGTTTTTCTTTCTTTCTTTCTTCGTTTCTGACTACTTTTCAATACTTTTTCCTCGTTTTTTCTCTTTTCTTTTTTACAGTTCAGTTTCTAATCTGTTCATTCATATCCCCCCTCAATTCTTCTTCGCTGAATTTATTTCTCCATCTTTTAATCTATTCAGGCACAAATCTGTTCCTTACCTTTCTTTCTCTCTATCGTTCTAAGTGATTATCCCTTTCTGTTATGTAAAAATTTCACAAATTTTTAGTTTATTTCAACTTAATGGAAGCCTCTGTTGTTTGCCTTTATTTGATTTTTCTATTTGTTTTCCTTTACCTTCGGCTTATTTTTTCCATCTATAATACTTTTTAATTGCAAAATACCTGCTTGTCATTTGCTTCATCAGCAATTGTAAACCCTCAACTATCCATTCATTTCTCTCTTAATGTATTTCCTTCCATGTAAAACTTTTTATTCATTCGATCTTCCATTGTCTTCATACATTTTGAAATATCTTCCAAAAATCTCAAACCCAATTTTTGTTTAAAGTGCTTCCCCTTTTCCTCTCCTTCTTACCACAGTATTTTGAATTTGTTTTCTTTGTTTTCTTTCGTTTGTAAGACCCTTCCAGGAATTTCCTTTCAGTCTAAATTCTGTTGAGTTTCCATTACCTTTCGAATACCCTTCCCACTATTCATTATTAATGCCCTACCACCCGTATTTTTTTTCTTATTTAAAAAATCCTAATCTCTGTCAGTTTTCAACCATTTTGTCTGTGTCTGTCTCTATTGATTCAACGTCCTATGCGACATGTCTTCATCTTAACTCCCTGGGCAAAAGAAATCTTTCTTTTTCTGTCTTCATTCTCTTGTCCAAACTATTTCCGGCATGGATCTAACGTTCAAGCAATTAGACGACCAACTAACTTGTCGGCTCCAACTCTTCCCTCTTCACCCCGTTCTTGGCATTTAACGTCTGGATGATGTCACTGCCTCGTTCTCACTTGTTCATGTGGATTCGACTTGAAGATGGGGGGCATCAAAAATCAAAGGAGCAGAAGATAATAGGTAGAATTATTGACAGTTGGCGTTTATTAGAGAGAATGAGCGTGATAATGACGAGTGAAACGGAGAGAAAATTAAGAAAAATGATTGAATGATAATGGTATTAACAATAAACGTGGGAAGGAAGAAGCGAAAGATAAAAAAAAGAAAAACATACGAGAGAAAGTCCGAAAGAAAGTAGACGAAAGAATAATAAATGTAATAAAAGTTAAGGAAGCAAGAGAGAACGAAAAGGCAAAAATGGCCGAAAGCAAGTGCAAAATGGAACGAAATGAACGAAAGACAGAAAATAAGAAACAAGGAAAGAAAACAAGCAACGAAGACAAGCAAAATAAAATATCAAAGACAAAGAATTACAAAGAGCAAAGTTGGATCAGGGGGGCAAACTGAAATAGACAAGAGTGGGAAGGAAGGAGAGAAATGAATAACGAGCAAGTCGGAAAGACTGGACTGAAAACAAAAAAGAAATTTGCAAAAGAGTAAAATGAGACTTCTCCAAACTATTACTGAAATACATTTTGTATACGCATGGATTAAATTCTAACTTGATAGAAACTGTCACCTGATCATTGTCTCTTGACAACATGCAGTGTTTGGGTGGATCAGTCAGAATATTTTGAATCGAGATTACCGATGGAGAAGTTACTCCTTTCCGATGTCGTTCAATCATTAAAAAATCCAAATTTCAAATAACAACTGTGACAATTGCTGGACACAAACCAAGAGACGTATTTAACATACGTTTACATTATGAAATGACCCCGTTAAATAATACTTTTTTCGAGGCAAATTGAAAATAAAAAAACAAACAATTTTTTCAGTCACAATAATGAGTGAATGTTAAAATTTCGAGCCCTCTGGATCTATTGGTGTCAACTGTATGCTTGGCACATACTTAACCAGCCAGCTAATCATAATTGCTTGAAATGTCGAAGGTTTTAGTTGATGGTCTCTGGTATATTTCGACAGAGATACTGAAAAAGAAACAGATGGTGAAAGATCCGAACGGAAACCCTAATCAATACAGTGATGTAGTCATTTTAGGAAACAAACAAAAACTCAAACAGTAAAATCTGGGCGGAGATTGACGGAAGAGATCGGAAATGAATGTCCCTCGAATACCGAGAGAAAAATAGAATCAGAGAAAAACAACAGTGATAATATCAACGATAATAAAAGTTGCGTGGAGACAACGAATTCTAATCTCACCAATACCAATAACCCTTGGAAAACGTAATGTAACCAGTTGACAGAAACGGGTCAAGAAATAGGTTTGCTGCTCAAAGATTGAATAAAAATCTATACAAAAATGCAAGTATGTAGGAAAAGTTTTAAAGGACCAGGAGGGGAAAACTCGATTCGTCATTAAAGTTCAGACTCGTCGAGGAAGAAATTAAAAGAATAAAACAGCTTTCGGAAAGGGCAGCTGGCAGGATAAAGGGAGGGACCGAACTCTCAAGATATTCACAGAAGTTGATATTTTAAAGACCAAAAATCGATTCAAAATATATTTGGAGAAATGCACTCATCCTGCAATTAAAACAAAACGTGTGTCGACGACAGATTTGAGCGATTTATTCTGTTTTCACTTTTTCATTTTGGTGGCAAAATACGAGAACCTGGCTTGGGGGCTTAGAATTATTATGCTGAAATGTATAAGAGCTAAGTTTGTCACACGTATAGTATCGTTAGCAGCCATCAGTCTATTATCCCTCCCATTCTTTAATCAAACTTGAAAATTCACAAATTCCCTTTCCTTTTTTTACCCCCATTAAGTAAGTTACCTTATTTTCTTTACTCACTTTCTTTTCTTATCCTCCGAATGAACCACTTCTTTACTGCCTCTACTTTCCGACCCTCACACTTGACTACCTAGATATCTATTCCCTCCCCTTCTCCCTACTTTCTCATCAAACTACCTAACTTTAATTTCTCTCATTTTCCATACTACTGTCTCACACATTATGGTATCAGTAGCAGCCACCAATCAAGCCTGTTGCCGTAAATATGATAACCATCAGCTGGACGGTAGGTCATGATCTAGTAATTATCATCTGCAGTATCACGTCAGCATCCTCTCAGCGTCCATCGTTGGATTCGCTAAATTCATCTATCATGGGCGTCGCGGAGCCAATATTTACTAAACTTGTCTATCTCGTCAGGCCATCTTATATTTTGCCGGTTATAGTTTCGTATATATTCGCTGGGGAACTACGTTGGGAGTTGTAATGACATACTTGCAACATGACCAGCCCATTGCCATTTGAGTTTTCTAATGGTTTCTGTAATATCTCTGTCCTTAGTCTTTTCTCCTATATACTGTACCGTCTTGTGATCTCTCCATGAGATGTTGAGCATGATACTCTCTTGTGAACCTTTCATGGTTTTCAATTTGTATCAAGTAAAGTTCCATCTTCCAGCTCCATAGTTTACTATCGAGAGGATGCATTTGTTGTTCACCCTTCCTTTTAGGGTAAAACTTGATGAGTTTTCAACCGTGGAAAGACTCGTGGATTTTACCAAAGATAAAGTGACAACAAGTCTCTTCCGCTCCGCGGAGAAGCTTAGAATATTTAGATTTGCTATAACTAGATCTCCAGTAAGAGTCACCTGTCAGCAAGGGTTTGAAAACTCATTGTGCTCAGATAATAATTATCATTTATTTGGTGTCATTTTTCTTTTGTTTTATCTTTCATTCCATTACCAAGTTCTCCTGTTTACATTTCATCATCTTTTTATTTTTGTGTCCATTTGTTCGTGTCTCATATTTTGTTTACGTTATTATCACAATTTCCAGTTTAATTTCCTTTTTGTCGCACCGGAAATATATTGTCTAGCTCCTTCTGGCTGCCATATTCTTTCTCACTTCCGATTAACACTCCTCTAATAATCCTGCCAATATTTCTACTGGAGTGATTTGCGCAACCATGTGCGGGAAATGAGATGACCGCTTCAGAAGATACATACAGTGCTATCTGGATGCCGCTATTTGCGATTATTGTGTCTCGTCTGCCTCGCTTGTTCCGAATTCCTTATCTGCTTTCTCGCTGATGCATTTGAGCAAATGTATTTCGACGAACGCAACGATTTAGTCCTCTACTTTTCTTCTGTGTGCATACAATCAACAAAACAGAATAGAGTTGTACGTATGTTCTGATGGACGGTCTCTTTGCAGTCTGACGCCTATTTAATTGCCTTTATCCGCCCGTAATCCTGTCCCAGTTTTTGAAATGAGATTTTCATCTCATTAAACAACGTTACGTTCGCTCTGGCATCATTATTTTGGTTGTTTTTATCCAGGCATTCCGATTGCTCTATCCACGGGCCTTCTTTGTCATATCCAATAATTCCGAACGGTAACTTTTATTCCTTCAGTATTTTGTTTTCACCTTGTGCTTTTCGCCTCACCTAGATAAGACGCCAGGCAAGAACCAAAGGGTGAGAAGAAAAAAATAAAAACAAAACAAACAAACCCAAAAGCAAAAAACAAAAACAACAAAAAAAAACATGCCTACTGAATAAAGGTTAATGCTCACATTTCCTGTCCATTTCATGTGTATATAGAATGAGAGAAAAATAAACAGAGGGAATTAGAGAAAGAACCCACCGTGAGTTCAATCCTCAAGGGATGTTAATACATTGCCATGTTCTTCGTCAGTCTTGGGGGGTATTTGGTAAGCCAGTCTCTGAAGTGAAGCTACAAACAAGATGGTAAGGAGAGAGACTAAGTGTCTTGCCGCGAAAAACATGCATATTGAAGAAGAAAAAAAATGAGAGCTGCAAAACCGTGACTTGCTTCATAACACACCCATCGTTTGTGTCGCCGACTCCAGCTCTATAGTGGTGCTGTGAACAAAAACTGCACGTGTCAAACAAAAGGTATCCCACGCTGTCAAGCTGCAAGTGGCCCGATTTATAAAACAGAGCACGCTGGTTAAAGAAAATAAACATCTTGGCTTCATTCTTTATGGTGACTAATAAGAGGGACCCCTTTTTTCTCCAGGGACGTAAGACTGTTGCATTTAAACGGATGATACAAAAACGTATGTTCATCTCATGTCAAATCTCTTGAACAAAAACCTCAGATTCTTTCTTGGCCCGTTGGCTCTTTCGTGTTGTCAATGCTGTAACTTGTATTCGGCCACAATTTTGGCGTCATTATCGCCAGCTGACCGACTAGCCTCTCCTTTTTCTGACTGACTCCAACTTTGTTGACACTAATCGGCTGAAATATTTCTGCTGGTTCTTTTATTGTTCCATCCCGAAAGTTTGGGTTAGAATTTTCAATTTGTCGATGCCACAAAGCGCTTAACGTTCCAGTGGAAAGTGCTGGTAATCAGACAATTTTGATCCAATGTCCCTGATTGGGAGGTGGATCTGCCCGCCTGGAAAATTGGCATTTTGAATTTTACCTTGGCTCAAAACTTGACTATTGGTGGTGATAGAAACAACTAACTAGCCAATGCATCGAACAATCCTTACATCATTACAGAGCATGAATTAGACGACAATAATTCTGTACCTTCTGAGGATCAAACTCATCATACTAGCAAATTGCTCCGAGATACGGACTTGTTTCGATGAAAAAATAGTTCTATTTTGTTGCACCAATATCCCAAGCGAGGAGGTCCGACTTGCTTTGAAAAACAGCATTCGAAATCATGGCTTTTGTCTGGGCTTGAACATTAATGAGTAGTGAGCAACTTATGTAACTCAGGCATCGATGTACATTGTGACTAAAATTGTTAATGACATTGATTGCCACAAATTAGACTGAAAATGACCCTTGTGTCTGCTGAATTGACATCAGACAGAGGAACAGGCGTAATATAATGACCATTGCACAAAATCCGAAATAAGTTCGTTAGGAAAGCATTATACTGGGAATCTAAATGAAGGAGATCCATTAGGCAGGACAGAGACTATTTGAGATAAATATCCGTGGTTCATTCCCAGCTTTCAGCAACGATACTGACTCAATTCTACTTACTGGGCTTGGCTTTGGCACATGGTTAGATTGGGAGAAATTCGATTAAGAGAACAGTTTCGCCACAATACTCAAAGTGCAAGAGAACCTTTAGAACCAGCATTAACACTTCTGTGTAGTATTTAATTAATCGGGTTTAAAACCTCTTTCTGGGGACGGAAGTAATAGATACTGTCTTGAATTATTTACTGGAATTTGTCTTAATTGGAGAAATTAGTTTGATTATTGATTTTCAATAAACTTAACCGAGTCCGTCATGAGGCAAAAATTGAGTGCACACAATGAAGATGGAACTCACAACACGGGAGTAATGAGCAGCTTTACTGACCTGATAACCATCACTCCAATGCATGAGGGGCAGGCGTTAATCGATCGGGAAAATATAGTTTGCATCGTGTCTGAAATAGTAACATTTCAGTGGTTGGTGGCCAAGCCTAGTTGGAAGCTTACCCTTGAAGTATTTAGGTCCTGGTCATTTATGAAATTAACGAAACAATTTTCTTACCTCTTTTTTCTTCTTATATAGCTTTGTACTTAGTAAGTATTGAAAGAGGACGTCTTCGTGTGTGAATGCTTCTGGATAGTGAGCATAATCGTGAGGATCTGGGGTCTGAATTATAACTTCAAGCACTAATTTCGTGGTGATTAACACACGTCATTTATAGATACGACTTTGTTTCTTTCAAACAAGTCGAGCCGATTCAACCCTGATAATGTCAGTAGCCTACTCAGTTTGAAATCTTCCAAAAAAGAATATTAGGGAGAGCCTGACAAGTTTGAAAAGCTTTCTGGCATTGGAAATCGGCTAGCTCTTATGGGTGACACTATATTTCCAAGTTGCATCTCCTAGTCGTACTTGACGGTTGGTAGTATCCTATCCTTCATTTCCAGGTCGGGAATGGATTTGTAAAGTATTTGTGAAGCGTATAGGAGTTGTACATGCTGTATGTTGGTTTAAGTGCGCTCTTATCACAGTCAGATCGGAGAGATACCAGGTGAGACGTCTAGAATTATTTTTGAACTTAATGCATCTAGGTTGGAGCCTTATTTCAATATCAAAAAATGGTTTCCACGCAATGTTCATAAATATATATTTATAAATGTTTATTTTCCTAGCAAAGCTGGTCCTAGGGTTTCCGTTGCCCGGGCAAGCTGAACTTTGACGCCCTTTATAGGTCAGTTCTATCTATTTAATTTTTGTCGATCGTGAAGATTTTCTTTGTCAATCGTTCCTCCTAGTTTCAGCACTACTTATCCAACTATCATATATTTCCATAAAATCTGACTTCACATCAGGGATTTAACTTATTTTGACTGTTTTTTCCATCTTAATTGATACATTCTTTAATTTTCCGATTTGTACTTGGAAAGTCTCATTGTCTCAGGCACAAAACAGGCGCCCCCTGTTGATCCCCTTAGTAACTATCTTAGAGGCCCAGTCTCCAAGTATTTTGAAGGGGCCAAATCTTGACTATTGAGCTGATATTATTTCTGAACTCTTACGGTAATCAACTTCTCACTCTCATGAATTACACCGTCAACGTTCCGAACCATAATATCGTCTTTGCAAAATGGATTAAATAACATAAGACAAAGAACATTGCCTTTATTACTCGAAACATCAGCCTTAGCATCTAATATGGGCATTTCCAAAATCGATACGTTATTAATTCCTGGATGTCTTGCAATCAAATCTGTTTAATGGCGATCAATATGGGAGATGATTATCTCCCTTCAAGATTCGTTTTACGACCATAGCGCATCATCTTGTATCAATTTCATTCTGAGGCTATGTGCAGCCCGGAGATGAGAATCTGTGGAGCGGGAACGATTTCAAATGAGGGCCCCATTTTGCCGCTCTCCTATTTTTCTTGCCATTCTGATGCGATGACAATCTCAGCGCTTGCTTCCTTTTAATTAGTTTTCAGATTTATGATTTCGAAAAACGATTTCCGAGAAAGCGGATTTTTCTTCGGACTGGAGGGAATAAATAAAAGCTGAAAACATTGCGTAAATTTCGTGAGAACTCAAGTCGAGTGTGATTATATAACGTCAATATTCATTTGAGAAATATTAATCCATATTTATCAAACACTACCTCTCTCTAAATATATATAAGAGAGAGAGAGATTACGTAGATAGATAGTTACATTTTGGTTGCTACTCATCTGAAAGGGCTCTTCGTAGCCTAACAAATTAATTGCTCCATAACTCTAACAAATACTGGGCGTACACTCTGTATGATAGCATCAATGACCTTGGGGATTTTGCAGACTTTCTCAAACGCTACAGCGGCCTTTTACATTTTGCTGCTTTTTTCTTTTTGCTAAATTACAGAACCTCTCTCTCACTCTCTGTCTCTGTCTCTGTCTCTCTTATATATATATATATATATATATATATATATATATATATATATATATATATATATATATATATATATATATATATATATATATCCATACAGACATACACTCACGCACAGATATATATATATATATCTATGTATGTATAATTTGCAGCAACTGCAATTGTCACTGCATATTATATGTAATTACTGAGATTAATAGATCCAGTTCGGAAAACTCTTCAATTTTTTTCCCAATATTTTTTATTTTGAGCACCCTATTTTTCAAATGCTCTCGTACATTTTACCTTGTTTGCCGCATTTTTTTTTAACTTGGCGTATTTTGAAATTTGCAAGACGTATTTTTCAACTTTTTCAAAAATATTGCTCCACAGACTCTGTTGTGACATCGAAGATTTATGAAATTGTGTACAGAATGTTGACTTGCGTAGAATTTTAAAAGTAATTATATAAGAACTCAAACGGAATTTTGAAAAAAATTACTTTACCAAGAAAATATATTTCCGGCAAAACCACTTATCAGCACTTAAACTTCTCGAACGAAAAAGAAGAAAAACATTTCTCCAAAGGCTTGCCAGATCATCCTTCCGTTCATAAGATCATTATTCTATATTTGTCATGGTTGAGCCCCAGTTCATAGATGAATATAAAAAGCAGACATTTGACTTGGTTCTCTAAGCTTCTACGCGTTGGTGCCCAACATTAGCTCATATGAAAAACGAGCCAGCTCTGCAATTGAATGTAACACTTTCCACTCAAAGACGCTATCATTTTCATTAATCCCAAAGCACCAGTAACGATATTTAGCTTTTTTTGATCTCATTTCTCTTGGATACATTCTCTATCCTTTTTCTCCTAAATCTTTTCCTCGTCAAAATATAATTTTCCTCAAGATAATTGCGTCGGTATTATTTGGAAGTGAGATCATGAATCATACATTAGCCGCTTGTTTGATTCTATTTTTGACGTCTGTCAACGAGGCTGGCGACGTCTATGTATTCAGCTGCGTCTCTCTGTCTGTCCATACGATACATCTGAAAGTACTGAACGGATCTCAATGTTGAATTGTGGACAATGGAGTAAAGAAGAGGTGCTTAATTTTGTTTTTGACTGAGAGATGTTTTTTTTTCTTTCGTCGTCATTCGTGTAAACGCTCATATTTGTCCACACGAAGTTGTCAAAGAATTTCTGCAGGATTCTGTGATTTGGGAGGTGATAGGGATATATGTACAGTTACTTCCCTTATGCCGTAGTTATAAATCTATCTACATAATCTGCTAAAATTTCATGTCTCTCTCAATGTATTTCAATGAAATTATGCAGTGTACGGATGGACAGCATGCTACAAAAGAACTGATTAATTGGCAGGGGGCTGACCAATGTGCAATTGTCCCTCCTGACCTGACAATGCCGTTGTCAGATATGTGGGCTCTCTGATAGCTTTCCGGCTTTTACTTTGGACATACTGTTTTCTACGCAACGTATCACTCATTCAAAAAACGATATGGTTTTTACTTAATAAGATTATTCAGTTTTTACCTTCCATCTACGAAATTTAGGAAAGCAGACCACTACATTTTCCTACGACAACAAATCTCCTTAGATCCTCAAAAGTAGAAGAAATCAAGCGAAAAATCACTCTAGGATAGCAAGTCTTCGGCAGTGCTGGCTCAACTTTCAGAACCAAGACGATTCCAATGATACTAAAAAGTCACATGGAGCTGAAACATAGAACCTTACAGAGAGATCTACAAACTGAGAAACATGCAGCGTGTGCATGAGAAAATAATGTTCAACCTCACAAGGAGAGATCGCAAGACAGCACAGTATACCAGGGAAAGAATGGGAGTTCAAGATATCATATAATCAATTAGAAATCTTAAATGGCAACGATCTGGTCATGTTGCAAGAATAGCAGACAACTGATGGACATCACGACCCACAACATTGATCCCCAGAGATCACATGCGAAACCGAGGCCGACAGAATACAAGATGGAGAGACAAACTAGACGAATTCATAAAATACTGGCTCCGTGACGCCCATGATAGAGAAATGTGGCGATTCTGGGGAAGGTCTATGTCCAACGATGGACAATAAAATACTGATGATGATGACGTTATGTTTACATTGTTGATTTCAAGTTAATGTTGCGTCCCTCACCTGACTGAAAATTGCTTACCTGACATAAAAATGAGCGTCCTATACCGCTGTCTCCAGCTACTGCCGAACACTGACTATATGGAAAGTCATTGCTTGCTTTGGTTATCAGAGTTCGCGTATCTTATTTTAACTTAGACACGATCACCAATTATTGGTTCTGATACATGGTAAGCGACTATCTATCTGTCAGGAAATATTGTCACTGTTTACCCCCAAGGGTTGAATTTATATACATACACATGGCCAAAGGATACTTAGTGAGTATCTAAGGGATAAGACAAAGTGGTATCAACTCACCTCTACTCTTTATAGCCTGCTTCGAGATGATCTTCCGATAGGAAAACAAGGGATGACAAATGACGGCAAATACATTAGTAGTGCCAGATTTGCCATATAATGTTAGACAAACTGAATTGAAAAGGCGAGAAAGTAAGCCTTCACATGAACTTCAGGAAAACAAATGCCCCATCAAATCCCATTAGTCTTATAAGAAAGGTATACGATCACTGCATCCTCCTGATGATCACATATAGAAGTGGAACGTGAAACCCAACCAGAAGATTGACCCTCAAACTGAGACCAATGCCACGTGCACATAGAAGAATTATGCTCAATATCACACGGGAAGAACACCAGACAGCACCGTACATTCAATACTTAAGAGGAAAAACAGACACCATGCAAGAAAACATAAAAATAGCAATGGACTGCCCGTGTTGCAAGAATGTACGATAACCTCTGGACATCACAACTGATTCAAAAAATCATATGCGAAACTGTGACCGGTGAAATATGAGGACAATTCAAAGTAGTCTTCACTCCGTAATTCCCTTGATAGAGAGGTCTGGTGAATTTTATGAAAAGTTCATGTCCAACAACGGACTTCAAGATGATGATGGTGACCATAGGAAATTGGTCTACGCGAATAGCTTGCAAGCAACAATTCAAGTGTGACGTTCCAAAAGCATGCTATTAGTTTTTGATATATACCCAGGTTGATTGGGTTACTGGGTGGGAAGATCATGTTGCGCCAGTTTTCTACGAGCCAATTCACCTTCTTTGAAAATCAGCATACCAGATCTTGCCTCTCTCGTTATCAGCAAATTGTCACCAGCAGGAAATATAAAACTTCTTAGATGACAAATAAGTCCACTAATATTAACTGAATATTTCCTATTATGGTACAAGGCCGAGCAAAAGTTTCGACAAACTTCCAAGCGAGCCAGCCTAGAAAATCAGCATTCAAAATATTTTGATTTTTGGTTGGGATTGGACTGTGATCTTTGGCACCGGTGGTAAATACATAACGCTTCCAACCATTAGGTACTGGGTTTGATTTAGTCCGGCAAAAGGCGACAACTTCAAGTCAACAAAGGGAAATTGAAACCAGTAGAGAAGTGAAGTTCTTCGAGACTACATTGTTAACGCTGAGACCGCGCCGAAGTCCCGTTTATTTATTCACTGCCTTTCCAAGATAGGGGTCTGACCCGCGTGCGGTGATTTAGAGGCTGAAGCTACAGTGAATCAGGAACCAAATCTTAACAGATGGCATTACCGTTATGTAGATTCCTTCAGATAGCTCACATTTTCGACGCACTTAAACTTATCGCTGCCCTGCCTTTCTCTCCGAAAGTCAAAAAGAAGACAGAACAAAATATACATTCTTTTTCTCACCGTGTAAAAGATAAGTTCTCTACTTCGTCAATCCTACCTACCGCGCGTATTTTGTTTTTTCGAATCGATCTGCATTGTAATAGAGTTGACCGTTACTGACGTGCATTCCTGTATAATGAAATGCAGGTGACTCTGACAACGAGTAGGGGCCTTAATCTAAAGTGACCAAATGTGTTATGTGAAATGGTTTCGGGTTTACGACTATATTCAGCCTTCTCTAGTTGCCTTCGTAACTGTAACCCAAAGGGTATTCAAGAGTATTGCTCAGTGGTTATAACATAGGATTTTAGGATTATTAATGTGGGGTTTGACACGTTTATTTTTCTTCCTGCGTAAACCCACATGCGGTGTAAAATCTAATTTATAATTATTGGGATCTTCTTTTATTTCCTACAAGTATACCAACCGTCAAAAATGACAGGATTATTTACGCATAAATCGGCACTTTTGTCCAAGTTCAAAGTATCTCTGCTCTCTTGCAAGGATCAAAGTGACGTTCGTGGCCTTCTCTCTAGTATAAGTGTGTCTATTTGTACAATCGTTGAAGTGTTATACAGAAAAAAAATATAGAATTGAAACCTGTTATCATGACACTCTAAGGAACCTTGGATGCCGTTATAATGAATGCACCGTTATAACGGGTGCAATCTGTACAAGTATATTATTGATAAGAAATACAAGTGCAGGTTTTATTATCGTCAGATTCAGGGTCATTGTTTTGGTTAGGTTCAATGTTTTTGCTCTATAGGTGGCTATCGGGGGGATGCGTTGGTTGTAGGCCCTTCTTTTTCAGACTAATGGTATTTTCTCGTTCTTTTGGGTAGAGCTTGCTCTACGGAAAGCTAGCCATTCTACATTGAGTCTTCACTTGATTTCTTCTTCTTTTGAGGGTTTCATGGAGATCCGTTGTCCTTGGAAGAAAAAGTGATCCACTTTTTTTGGTCCTGCTTTTTCAATGTGGATTTTTGTGTCTTTGTCCTCAACATGTTTGTTGTACACAACATTTGTTTTACCGATTTTATATGAGGACCAACTTCCTTGCTCTCTTCGTTCTGGTCGTCTAACATTACTTAGAAATCGCAAAGGTTTTTTTTTGCAAAAAAAGACGCCGTTGTCAGCACGTCTGAGATTAGTTATGTATCTGCAGTCTATTCTGTTTCCTTTAATTTGCCCGTGTAGGTTTCGAAAAATCATCTCGATACAGGCTGTAAATTGTTTGGTTGGCCTGGTATCACCTTGTCTTACTTTATTTTTAAAGTTGAAAGGGCTCAAAACCTTTTGTAGCCCAATAAAATAACCATTGAATCGGTATATCTGCTGCATAACTCTGACATATACAGGGTCAATCTCTTTGTTTCTCTGTAGATTACTATCGGGAGAGTGCATCGGTAGTATACTGTTCTTTTTACGACTGATGAGATTTTCTTGTTCTAGAATACTGAGCTTGCTTTGCCGAAGGCTTGCCATCCAAGGGTGATTCTTCGCTTGATTTATTCTTCTTTTGGGTATTCCATGGAGATCCCTTGTCCTACGTAGATGTAATGGTCTGCATGCCATTGAATTGTGTGCTTTTATGTTACACAATTAGCTAGTGTTGAAAGTTCGAACCTCAGTTGGAAATGTGCCAGATTAAACTGTCTGTTTGTTGGCTAGGATAAATGCATATATTATTTAGCAGTAGTAGTTAGCATTCAGGCCTAGATAGAAACAAAGATCTCAAATGTAAATTTTCTAAGGTGACTCCTTTCTACTAACATAGGTAAAAAAAATAGCCATGCCCAACACGATGTATAAGTATATATAGAGAGATATAGATAGATGATTATAATTTGTATCATATCATATTGAAACTTTATTTGAGATGCTCTCCCGTTATTACATAATGAATGTATCATTTTGGTCTAGACAACGTAAATAGAATAAACAATTGAGGAAAACGAGGCTGATGCAGGAAATGAGCCTGCGATGAGGTAACCGCTTCAACGTAGCGCTGCTTCTACCATTGAGCTAAACAGCCACCGGTAATGCAAAGGCCTGAATGATTATTTAATTCCAAATTTATATGTTGTTCATTCTCGGTCTATAACGGCTCTATTTGTTTCGTGTTGAACGTGGACAATTGCATTATGGAGAAATGGATATATGATCCAACAAAATAATTATAAATTGCCTTATATTTCATTGAGAGTGTATTTGAAATGATCTCTTTATTACGTATCATTTTACCCTACACATCTATATATCTATATATCTATCTATCTATCTATCTATATATATATATATATATATATATAGAGAGAGAGAGAGAAGGAGAGAGAGAGGGGGTCTAGAAAGCTTTACAGGTTTAAATACTACACATAAATGAACCTTTTCAATTTTTTGTTTTGTTCCTGTCACTTATTTCCCAATATCTGCCAATGCAAATAATGCTATTTTTTCAATGTTTTTCCCCTGCTCCACATACATTTTGTTATTATGGTACACCGTATAAATTGTCTCTTTTTGGGAGCATCAGTTGTTTACCATGTAACCGTTTCGGGGATTCTAAAAACAAAACAGTTATACTAACATGGCACCCCAGCAATGTTGATTAAACACCATCTCCCTTTCAGCTATGTTTTACTATATAGCTAATGCAATGCACGAATTTTGTCATGTTTTATAGGGTATTAGGGAGGAGGAATAGAGTGAAGGATATTATACGAATAATCAAGTTGCAAAAATGGACATGTAATAAGAACTGACAACAGATGGGGCAAAGTTCTAATCGATTAGTGCCCAGGAGCCAATCAACTCAATAGTAATGTTCAACAATAAAATCCCCCAAAGTCCATAAAATAGAGGGTAACGCTTTAGAGGAAGTTGATTGATGCGTGTAGCTAGGTTAACTAGTAAAGTGTGTTGGAAGCCTAAAGGATACAAAGAATGTACAATACCGACTGTAACTCACAGGTGCGAAACCGATTCGAAAGACTAATCGAGAAGTAACTTAGAACCGCACAGAGTGTCATGTAAAATGTAATGCTATAGATAACTCCAAAAGTCGGTGAAGGTGAACTATATTATGTAGATCAACAAACAAATAAAATAAAGATGGACTGGATATGCAGCAAAATTCAGATGGTCACTAATGGAGCAAAAGGTTAACTGGTTGGCACCTCTGTCACCGGAAACACAGTAGAAAAAGACCAGGCACCACACAGGTAGGATAGAAGGATAGAAATGTTTGACGTCACGACATTGCAGATCTTAGCACCATCAATATAATCACAGGAGGAGATGAGGGAGGCTTTTGTCCAACAGTTGTTGAATAACATCTGCTGACATATATATATATATATATATATATATATGTACAATATGTGGATCGTTTAAAGATTCAACTATACTTAAACGTGTTTTGCGTGGCTTACTTTCCTTTTTTATAAGAGCCCAATCACTTCCTTTATCTCCTTTTGACTTCATACACAACTGACCGATATACTCTCGTAAACATTGGTATTTTTGTTCACAGGGGATCGTTTTTCTCCTTTTTTTAAGCATGCAATAAGTCATGTGTAATCGTATCCTTTTCACACCGTGGGGCTTGTTTCCTATTAGTACCCGGTTCTGCCCCATTAATTTCAATTCTTGTTTCTTTCAAGTCTTGTCGATTGCATTGAAATATTTCTTTATTTATTGACGTACAAAGGGAAAAACCTATCAAAAAGCCAAGGTTCCAGTATTTTTTTTCAACTTCTTGTTTTGTTTGAGAGAGCCAACAAGGATGGAACTTTTTACACGATATATATATGTGTGTTTGTGTGTGAGTGTGTGTGTGTGCGTGTGTGTGTGTTGCATGTGGCATACATGTCGTTGTATATATCCCCTTGTATATAGGTATCTATTTATCTTAATCTTGTGAGAGTCGATCTTCCCACATAATTGCTTTAGAATACTGGGATAGTGTTTTGTATCCCTTTACTTTCGGCTAGACGTAATGCTGAAAGTGTTTTATTGGGGGAAAATGGGGAAGCGTTGCGAAGTCAAAGGATTATTCTCAATCGTTTTACATGTTTGACAGATGATTGAAAAAGTTATAAAGTAAATTTTATATTTTTTCTTTCAATTTCTTTTAACTTCACTTTTTCTGCTAATTTACATCAGTGGTAGATCTTATATGAACGAGCAATCAGAATCATTTTTGGATATAGACGTGATGTTACCCAATAATTTGAAAAGTTTCACGGCGTCTTTCAAAGTAGTCATCTTACCTCAAAAAGGTACTGCTAACAAAGGGTATCGGCAGACATCTATAGTATAATAAGTTTGCATACTCTGTTCAACTTTCGAGGTAACACCTTGTACACAAAACAGAAATGTTAGTTTATGGTGGATAGACTTCGATAAAAAACAAAATCTTATTTTTAGAGAAAACGCAATCAAGCATAATATTCATGATCTGAAATTCATAAAGAGCAAGCTGACTTTCTCGGCCCTTCCAAGATGTGTAAATGTATACTTGTTTGAAAGACAAAAAATGTATCCCTCTGACTGGTTATCAGATAGTATTAAATCAAGAGACCTCGAAATAAAAACATCAAAACTACCTTCATCCACTTGAATACGTTTAGTTTAACAAAGTTAGCAAAATGCCATAAATACCCAATGGAGATCGAACCCTTCAGTCATTAGTAATGTTAAGACTGCAAATCTCCATGAAATTCTTAAAGAGGAGGATATCAAGCGAATTATCATTCAAGGATGGTAAACTTCTGATAATGCAAACTCAACGTTCAAGAACGAAAGAATCCTATTAGTCCACAAAAGAAAAAGTGTACAACCGTTGCATCCACCCGAGAGTCACATATCGAGCTGAAACATGGGACTTAAAGAAGAGACTGGCCCTGAAACTGACAATCATGCAATGTGCACATGAGAGAATTATGCTCTACCTCAACATGGAGAAATCACAAGATGGCTCGGTATATCTGGGGAAAAACAGTAATCCAAGACAAACTCAAATGGCAATGGCCTGGTTATGTTGCAAAGATTGTAGACAACTGATGGATATCAGGGTTCCTCAGAGATCACATGCATGACCAAGACTGGCAAAATAAAAGATCAACAGATCAATAAACGAATTCAAAAAGTATTGGCCCCGTGATGCCCATGATAGAGAGGTCTGGCGAAACCTGGGGATGGTCTTTTTCCAACGATGGTCGAAAAAAGGCTGATGATGATTTTCAAGACCACCCTAGTAACCTTTACACCACGACACTTTTCCTCGCGAAAATACTTTTAGGGATATCGTTTAATCCTGCTCACTTACAGCTATTTGTCTGATTTCCGTTATGCTCGACAAAAATTCTCGCTATCATCTGTTTACGTAGTCCTTATTACTGATATATTTTGATAAAGTAAAATAATGATTTTGGAAACTTGTGTTTGACCCTTTAAAAAATAGATTATTCACTTTTGTCTTATAATTTGCAAAAATATTTTTTATCAGTCTGCAGGATTTATCAATTTATATATTTCACAGGAAGAAGTACTGGAAATTATCATCGTTTATTTCTTGCTACTATTTACGATCATATTGTCTGATTCCCACCTGGAAGTTATTCTTTATTCCGATCCACACTGTAAATTTATCTATTCGCGGCTTGAGGAAACCCAACCAGAGTTTAGTTGTAATAAACAGGAACATCAATTGAGATAGAAGCAAAGAATAGTAAGAAATTAATGATAACAACATTGATTATTTACAGTTCTTGCAACACTGTATAATGCACAGAAGTATGACCGAAAGCGATCAATTCCACACGTTTGGACAATATTCACACTCATTGGATCAATAATTGCTTTCTCAGGTAAAGCTATTTGAGGAAAAAAAATGAAAATAAATTCCTTGTCTATGCTCTTTAAGAAATATGCTTTAATGAAGGATAGCAGTGTAATTACGCATATAGAAATTTTGATAGATGTGAAGTGCCCTGCAAGGCACACTGAACACTCGACTTCAAGAAAGATGAACGGAATCTATTTAAACTGGTTCAACTTTTCGATAGCAGCTTGCGTAAGTTCGTGGAATCGTAACGACGTTCACGAACAAAATATAGTACGGGCTTCTGCTGTTACTTTTTGTAAACAGTACCATTCGCGATCCACGGTGAATAAGCTTTGGGTCATTAGGGGTAAGTTTTTCTTTTCTCATGGACACACACACACACAAACACACACACACACACACACACACACACACACACACACATATATATATATATATATATATATATATATAAATATATATATATATATATGAGAACGATGATGAAATATGAAAGAAGTGTGCATATATGCATTAATGTATCAAGTAGATTTTAGTACCGAGGAGTGCTCAATACCATCAGTAGAGTGATTATAAAATGAATAAATATTTTTTCCAATGGTCCATTACAGATCATACATTGTGTTTCATTTTAAAAAAGATTTTTAAATAAACTCTCCATCTGAAAATTGATTTCTTCTGGTGGAGTGAATCCGATAGATGCGTTCGATGTCCGTCAAGACTCAGGAGACTATGTAACTTGACAGAATAAATTCAAATCAGACAATAACTGTCTCTGTATGTGCCTGTGTGTCTGCAGTGATATATATATATATATATATATATATATATATATATATATATATATATGTATATATATATATATATATATATATATATATATATAAGTGTGTGTGTGTGTATGTGTGTTCATTTAGATGTTATAATTATTCCTCACTTTACCTGATGTTAGATCAGATCGTTGCGTATTCTAGTCCAAAGCGAATCCTCAAGCGAATCCTCAATATCCAACTCACGATTCTTATTTTATGATCATAGAACTTTTTAAAACGACACGAATATTGCGATTAAGAGTGACATAGATAAGATGAAATGAAAAAAAAAAAAACGATAACTTGCTATTACTGCTTCGATGGTAAATAGGGGAGAGAATTTGTTTTTAACAGAATAAATAATCACTTTTTTCTTCAGTTTTTTTTTACTTATTGTTTTTGTTCTCGTTTTTCTTCGTTGTTGCTCTTGATCTCTCACAGCAAAATTTTCTCTCCATTACATTATCATTGACTCACTTGTCTTTGATTCTTCCTCCATTTCTCTCACAATCTTTCTCCCTTTCGGTTTCTTCTTCGCTCTTTTTCACCCCCCTTGTTTTTCTCACTATTTCATTTCTCTTTGAACAACTTTATCACGTTGTCTTCCACTCCTTCAATCTCTTTCATTCCTCCCTTCCTTTATTTGTCCTTGCACTCTCTTTTATTATAATTCACATAATGTACATTCTAATTATTGCCGAACTCTAGTTCAAACCTTGACTTGACTCTGTTTTCCAAGTGTGACATGAGCAACAATATCAAGGGGACTGAAAATTAACTTTCGCCCACCGTGATTTGAAATTGTGACCAACTAATTGTTAGACGTGTCCCTACCAATTATAGTAAGTCTAACATATATAACTAGATTTAAGTTGGAACTGTGCAAGGGCTCATTTCATTCTGGAAAAAAACATTCATAAATATATCGTAATTCCCATGCCGCGATCTGAAATCACAGCCACATAATTGATAGCTGGCTTTCTTACCAGCTGAGCCAAGCTCATACATATGCAGACAATTTATCGTATCCATCTTTGTCGGGAAGCAAATAAATCCCACATTATTGGCCCAGCTCTTATGTTCACATGCTTCAGATTTATGGGCTTCCGAGCGATGGTGTTGTATTTTTCGAATATTTCATTCTCATTTTTTTTTTCATCTTTTTCAGTCTGTGGTCAGCTAGCCCGGCAATGTCTACAAACCGTTTTTTTTCTTTTAATAATGGCTATCAGATACGGTCTTATCGCCTGAATATTGTGATCAGCCTGGATTTCATTATCCCAGAGTATCTTATTCTTCTTAATTTATTCCAACGCCTCTGGTTTGTACTGACAGCATTTGTTTGCATGGTCTATTCTGTATAATTTGCACAATTTCCTGTGTATAAATGCCCTTACTATTACTAATAGTAGTATTTGTGTCTGCAGCAGCAGTAGTAGTTGTAGCTGTAGTAGTTATTTCATAGCAGGCATAAAACACTGTATAAAGACCCAATTTCTTTTTCTTGCTTTCCAATGCAACTTTTACGATTGTTTTTATTAATCTTTGTATTATCCCTTTCGTATGTCTTTTGATACATGATAACCTGATATCATAAAAGATGTGGATGGAAAATCGCATGCAATGTAGGCGATGAAATGAATGTTGTTGGCGCCAGATTTGTTTTGAGTCAGCCATGTTGTTCTCTTTTAACTTCAGTTTCGAAAAAATAAGCGATCTGTCTATTTACTTAAACGTCTTAGCAAGCACAAACGGGCATAATGCAAGACGTATCAACTCGCCTAAGCCATTGAAAAACGTAGTATCAAGATACTGTCCAAAACATAAAATAAGTATTAATCTTCGTGTCATCCCTTTTTGAAATGTTTGTTGGTACGTGATAGTCTGGTAACATAGAAAGTGTAGATAGATGATCGCATGCTATGTAGGCGATGAAATGAATGTTGCTGGTTTTAGGAGGTTTCTTTCAACAAATCACTGAGGGCAGCTGCTCACGAGGAATTTATAATGAGTTCAAGGTGGTCCAAATGACGAAAGAAATCAGCTTATAGCCCCCAAGAAATGGTTTTGATCTCAGGATGGATCTTCTTAGTTTGATCCCCGAGAAAGATCTGCAGGAAGGCCTGACCTTCTTATACTCTTTAGAACGCGAGCAGTAACATTTCGGGTCTAGTATCGTAGATACAGTTTAGTATCGTGGCTGAAGTAGTGGGGCTATCAGTCGGGTTGTTTAGTGGAAATCTAAGATTTCAATTGCTGATTTTCAAGGCATGTCGACACTACCGGACTGGAAGATTAGAATGGAGAGAGATAGAAAGGGATACAGAGAGAAGATAAAGGAAACGTATGCTTTACATGAAGTTAAATGAACAAAAGAAAGGGCCGGGGGAAAATGTCCTCTCAAAATCAAAGAAATAACAACACAAAAAAGTTTTCTTTTGCTACAAAATACGAAGAATTTCATGGCGCCCGTCGATGTGGCGACGCTATTATGATCTTAGTTTTTTATCCTGTTGTTCGTTTCCCTCAAGTATCGTAAATCATTAATTGAAACAATAATTAATGACGTTCTCATCTTCCATTGTTGTTGATTCTAATAAGTGCTTCACCGCCAGCTATTTCGCACACATAATGAAAGCAAAAGAGTTTCATTTCTTATGGCGATTTCCTCTCCTTCTTCTTTCGCCTTTCAAACGATTCGCAGATGGGTACAACAATAGTTTAACGACCGCAGCTTGGCATTCATTGGGTTTTCGAAGTCTCTATGATTGTGTCAGTTGAGTGGTCGCCCGCCATCTTTGTTCTGAGGACTTGACGGGACAATGTTCAGCTCCTTCGGCTGTTGAGGATAAAACTGTGAACACATCTTGTGATTACGTGAGTGTGTACGTGCGCATGTGTGTGTATGTGTGTATGCATGTGTGCGTGTGTGTTTGCGTGCTTGCACTTTGTGAGTGTGTCTTGTGTATGTGTTTGTTTGCTCGCTCGCACTTACGTGTATGTTGATTCATTTCTCCTTTTTGTTTGTCTCTTGATCGGATAACTTAGATACTCACAACAAATCAAATCTAAAATACCTTTGATTAATTTCGTTGGTTGGTTTTTGGTTAGTTGGTAACATGATCTGGGGTGATCTTTGTGGCATCCTGATAGCAGCTTTATGACAATACGTATGTCTGTTTTACCCAAACTTTATTACAGTTATAGTGGCTTCAATTGCAGGCGGTTCATTTAAAGACTTGCGGTATATAGGGTGATTTCCGTGAGCAAATTCGGTGTACCTTCAATCGATCTAGAAAGTATCGTGGGTACATCAGCCATAGATATTTAAGAAATTTGATTTTGTCAAGCATCGGACTAACAAATGTACGGTACTCTATGAGAATCAAACCAACCACTTTAGCCACCAGTCTACAGGAAATATCGAATCAACTACGATAGCAAAGGTCCAGCTAATTAGTTTGTCAATCATTGCTCTAAGATCGGCACTCACTCTATTAACATAAGTAGATATTCGAAAATAAATAAATATACCATGTTGGTAGAGTATAATAAGATTAGTTTCCTAGCTAACGGCGGGTTGGTACATCGCAACCATAGTGAGGTGCTTAGTGGGGATTGACCTAACTTCGTATGCGGGGAAGTGCCCATCGAATAAACTTTAATAGGTTAACAGTAAGGATAAAAGCTTCCGTGAAGTTAGAATGATACAAAATTTGCAATTTTTTTTCTGTAAAGTCTCCTGGGAAACGTTTTGTTAAGAAATTTCTTCTCAGATATTCCTTGCGTCCAACTCAGTTTCCTTCTATTTTCATAAGGACTAACGGGCTGTGTTTTTATTAACCATCCAAATTCTCTTTTGAAGCACGGTCAAAGCAAAAGTACACTGCCGATCGATTATTGCTTTGTTTTTGTTTTTTTACTGATGAGACCAAGTGTTCTTTTCGCCATTAGCACCACTGTCATCTCCATCTAACTCTATCTCAGCATTGCTCTGAGAAGTGGATTGTATTTTCATCTAACCAATACGTTACAGGATTTCATCATTATTTGCATTTTCACACCAGTTGCCTGATGGCCTTCACTGAAGCCGTCCTCTCAACAGTCTCACATTCTGCGGGTATGCTCTAGTTTGTAGATCCACACAATCACTGCTGAAGGCTGAGTAACAGTGGGTATCCTTAAATCTCCAGCCCTCATCTCATCGTCCTCGCACATCACTGCAAGGCTGAGGATTGTACCGTCTCAATGTTCCCAAGTTTTACTTACACATGCACTTTTCATCCTAGCTGTTAGGTCATTGCTGACGACTTGTGGTTGGGTGTCGAGTTTTCAGCACTCACCTCAATATTCGTGCAGGTTTCAGTAAAGCTGTGGTCTACACAGGACAACCCTCTTATTCCCTGCCCATTTATTCTTGTTTTCAAAGTCATTGACTTAATTCCGAGCTGTGCTATTTTTGGTACTCTCCTGACCTTCATGTTCCCCACTTTTTTCTGGTAACTTGCCAAGTTCTGGAATTTAACCAGGCCTCTCCCTCTAATTTATCTTCACCCTGTGATCTGCTGGCAGTTTTAAATCTATTATTTGGCAGAATCTCTTTTCCTTATTCACGTCGATCATTTCCGGTCTTCTGACTTGGAACGGGTGGTCGATTCGAATGTCTAAGTCTCAGAATAATTTGTTGTTTCTATTTTCCTGGACTGTCTCAGATTCGGGGTGATCCCACTTGCACTGCATGGTCGAATCCTAGTCGTTTGCATAGTTCCCTAGTGTTTAACAGTTGCTACCCTGTCGTGCTTGTTCTTGAGATCCTTCTGAGATAGTTTACTGCATTCACTGGTCATGTGGTTCACAGATTCACCCTTTTCTCCACGTAAGCGGCATTTGCTTTTTGTCTTGGGTCTGATGATCTTCGCATTGACACGGTTTGTCCTGATTCATTTGTTTTGAGCTGCAATGATGAGGGATTTTGTTTCCATTTTCAGGTTTCTTTCGCTTAAAATATCCATGATCGCACGATTGCAATATTGTTTTATCAGACTTTTGAGGTCCTCGTATAGTTTTCTCTGTTCCCATTTCCTGTCCTTATTGTCTTCTTTGCTACTCTTTCGTTTATTACTCTTTTCTTCTATTTGTTTCACTGTTTCGAACGCGCTGCATAATATCTCCATATACTTCACATTCTAGATCCTTCCACCAGGGAACGAGTGACAGCAATTATCCTCAATTTTTCAATCGCCTAACCATATTCTGGTTCTTTCACCGGTCTTTCAAATTCTGCGTGTTTTTTTTTTCCACATTTATTATCTTATTGCCGAGTCTTTCTTTTTTTTTTTTTACATCTTTTTATTAATATAGAATGACAAATCCATAGTTTAATATCGGGATTATATGCAATGTCCATCTTCTCTACTTTCTTATATATTAATAATGATTTACTTGACACCTGTTTGGCGTTGCGAGGAGACATATTTAGATGACAATCCCATCATTGTTTTTGTTCTATTGAAAAATACAAACAGTACCGGCTTTCTTTTCTTAATCCTCTTTATTCACAGATGTGATCGCCGGTATTTCCATTTTTTTTTTCGTTTCCCGAGACGCAACCATTTTTTTTCCTTTAAGTATCTGACTAAAGACTTCGTCTCTTAAGACATTTTCTTTGAAAAAAGATTCCCATGAGTTATAAATCGTATTTGTCATTAAAACCATATGTTCCCTTTTTCAATCTCCGCCAAAACAATGATCGTTCGCTTCTTTTTTTTCTGTAATCCGAGACGGTTGATTCTTTTTTTTTCCGATTTAGATGTTTTCCCGTATAATTCTAGGGGTTTTAGCCTATTTTTGAATATTACTACTAAGTATACGATACAAAAACATTATTAGAATCTATTTATATTTATAAGAGGATTTATATTTTTCTTTGGCCATAAAAATCGTACGATAAAGCTTGCATTTATTTGGTAATTTTTTTTTTTTTTTCCCATCATATTTTCCCATTTTCATTTATTTCTTGGTTTGCAATTACAGTTACTGCTCGGCATTATCAACAAAATAATGTACGTCGACAGAAATTTCCTTGTAAGGGATAGTCTAGCACTTCTTTTAATTTGGATAAAATTAAAAGCAGACACTTAAACTTCATATGTCTTTCATACTACTTCACAGTGTTTAATAACCAAAGAATGTGAACTAACTTCGCCTTAAAGATAAACACCACAAGTCTATGATACATACAAATTGTGAAACTACCAGTGATCCTGACAATCCTCCTTTTCCAGGTGTATCTGATTAATTGTATTGTTCAAGAAAACCTGTTCGTCACATTGAAAATTGTAGTTATTCAGAATTCTTTTCAATTACAATATTGTGTTTCTTTAATTACTATACCAGTATCTGGTTTAATTATATTCATAAATCTTATCGTATAAATGTATATCAAACATCTAATCTGTTTTCCATATTTTTTTGATTTCTTTTACATTCCCTTTGCTTCAAAGATATGATAAGTGCATACTTGGGTACTAGTGTGCATGTATGTATGTGCATCTATGTGTGTAAATGTATTAATGTGTATGCATGTGCGTATGAGCAAGTGGGTGCACTGTGTTAGTGTGTGTGTAAGTGCTTGTGTGTATGTACGTTTATTTGTTTCAAGTGTCCTCGAGTGTTTTTTCGTATATTTGCGTGTGTTCATTTGAGTGTAACTGGAAAAATGCAACCAGGGAATGGTGTCAAATGCTTGACCTGGAAAATAAAGGGTGGGGTATTACCGACAGTGAAGTGCAACCAGGTAAATGAAAACAGAAAATATCGTGGAACTATGTCAAAGCCACGTATATGACATGTAGAAAATAGCAAGTGTTGCCTTTGAAGAGAAAGACGTTTAAATTGTAGAACACTCTGTAAGAGAACGTAGCATGCCGACTTTAAAGGAATATAAAACAGGCATGACGTGAAGGAATAGTTATACTTTGGAAAGTGTCCTGAGAACTCGAGTATGCTCATGTAAACATGACCACAAGCCAGAGACTATTCAAGAACGTACACTACGGCCGTAGGATCAGTACCGGTCATTTCACCAAACCAAAAAAGACCGTGGAACGGTGCCATAAACATTCCGATCCAGATTGGAATAATTAGAAATTTGAAGAAGAACTGACACTGCCAAAGTCGCAGCGATAATAGAGAGGAAGGTACTGGAGATTTGACTAGAGGCCACTTAGGCTTCGGCGATGACATCCAGGTATCTATTCTGAACTTGTTAGGCTAGTTAAAATTCGAGCGAGTGTTGTGGCTATTTATTCAAACCACTGCGTTTCTGTGGACTGTGAGGATGCCGATATGGATGCTGTTGATTCGAGGAGATTTAACGTCGCGTGGCATTCAGTGATGACCACCATACTGATGTGACCATGCAGAAGCTTGAAAAATGATTTACACAATTAGAGCAATGGAAGATAAATAGCAACTGCGAAAGTTCCGGTGGGACTAACAATAAAATTTGGCAACGGGAGAATCAGGAAACTACAAAACAGAAACCCCCAAATGGAAAGAAAGGCAACTGCACGGTTATTTCAAGAGACGAACGGAAGATAATCACAGATGAAATGACCTAGACATGACTGTAGTGACGATGTTTGGATAGCGGTACTAGATTCCTTTTAGAAGCGGTCCATAACATTTTTGTTTTTTAAAGTCCATCTCTATCCAGATGAGAAATTGCAAATTGAATGCTGTGTAGAATTATTCTCACATTCTTCCACCGATGACTTATTCTATTCTTCAGCTCTTAGTTAATTCCGCTCGTCTATCATTCACTTTATTCGTCTACGTTTTTTAAAAATTCATAATGCATTCGATTCCTTAATTCATCGTAATTTTCATTCTTTCATTATCCATATTATTCGTTTATTCGTTCATTCTTACCTCTTCAATTCATTATTCATAGTATTACCTAGTTCACAGTTATTGAAATTCTTTCATTATTCATCTTATTCGTCTTATCTTTTTAATTCATTCTTCATTTTATCCCTTAATCTTCAGGGATCTTAATTTTTTTAATTATGCTATTCATTTATATTTATTTTTCCAACTAATTATTCATCTTATTCCCCAGTTCTTAATTTCTTTCACAATTTAGGTTTCTTAGGCCTCTATTCTTATGTTTTCCTTTCATTCGTTATTCCTTTTAATCGTTTGGCTTTTTTTTTTAATATTCATTCAATATTTTTGTTTCATTATTTCTCCATTTTATTTCACTGAAGTTCATATGTAGGCTGACTCTTTCGCTTTATTTGTTTAATTAATCTAGCATTAGTAGGAGGTTGTGTTGGTTCTCTGCAAAAAGGACGATGTCGTCTGCACATCTGAGGTTGCTCAGGTATTCGCTGTCTATTTTGATTCCAGTATTCTCCCTGACCATGTTACAGAAGATCATCTCGACACAGGCTGTGAAGAATTTGGGTGAGCTGGTATCACCTTGTCTTACTCCTTTTTTGGAGTTGGGAGGGTTCAAAGTCTTTATGTAGTCTAATAAAAGAGTTGCTGCTATTGTATATATGTTGCAGTACTTTAACGTATACAGGGTCTAAACCTAGTAGAGTGATAGCCTTCATGACCATGGAAATTTCTGCTGAGTCAGATGCCTTCTTGAAGTCTATAAATGCTACTGTGAGTGGGTCGAGAATAAGGACATAACTGTCAAAACCGAAGATGCATAACTAGGAAACGTAGACCACTACATCTACTTAAGACAGCGAATCTCTATGCAATCCATTAAAGAAGAAGGAATCAACCAGAGAATCACCCTAGGATGGCAAGCCTTTGGCAGAGCAAGCTCAACCTTCAAAAACAAGACGATCCCAATAATCCTTAAAAGAAGAGTATACAACCAATGGATCCTCCCGATAGTCACTTATGGAGCTGAAACATGGAACCTAACCAAGAGACAAACCTGCAAACTGAGAAGCATGCAGTGTACACACGAGAGAATCATTCTCAACCTCACATGGAGTGATCACAAGACAGCAAAATATATCAGGAAGAAAACGGCAGTCCGAGACATCATAGAATCTATCAGACAACTAAGATAGCAATGGGCTGGTCATGTTGCGAGAATGAAAGAAATCGATGGACATCATGACTCACAACATGGATCCCCAGAGATCACATGCGAAACCGGGGCCGACAAAATACAAAATAGATAGATAGATAAACTAGATAAGTTTTAAAAAATGCTTGCTCTGCGACGCCCATGATAGAGAAATGTGGCAGATCCCGGGAAGGTCTATGTCCAACGACGAATGTTAAAAGACTGATGATGATTCCTTGATTGTTTCTTAGTTTCTTCAAAGTTTCTTCTATTCATTTTTTCTCACTTTCTTTCATTTTTCATCATTAATTCTCTCTCTTTGTTATTCCTTTTTTCCGTTCTTCATTATTCATTCCATCTAATTCATTTTTATCTTTTCTCTTCCGTTCTCTACGTCCTCTACTTTTTTTTTTTTTGGTTCAGTTTCCTCGTTTTTTTCTTTCAAATTCTTTTCATTTTTCTGTTTCATTTTCTTTTAATTCACTTCTTCTTTACCTCTTTCTACCTTTTAAAAATATTGTCCCACATCCTTTCTTTCTTTTTATATATATCCTTCACTTCCCCAACATTAAACACCTCTACTCTCTCTCTCTCTCAGTCTTCTTCTTCTTCTCCTTCTTCTTCTTCTTCTTCTTCTTCTTCTTCTTCTTCTTCTTCTTCTCTTTCATATTCTATTTCACTATACAGATTTCTTCCATTAAGTTTTTCTCTCTTTGTTTTGATTTCTTTTTCTTGGTTTCTCTACCTTTCACTTCACTTTCCTCTCTTCCTCACCGTCTCAATAAATAATCATGGGTTAACTAAGCACGATGTAAATATTTCACATTCCCAAATGAAACCAAATCCTCGCGTCAGAATGTCGGCGCGAGCTTCCAAGCCCAGCGAAGTGGGTCGAGTTGAACGCAGTAATCGACAAACCCACTTTTCTTTTCGGTATTTTTTGTACGGGATGAAGCCACAAAACAGAAAATGATTTTAAAAAAAGAATAAATAAAAAGGGATAAAAGCCATCAGATTGAAGGAAAAAAAACAGTCGAAAACATTGGTGATAATTTCATCGTTACATTATATCCTTACGATTGTTATTCCCTGATGACTGCTTACAGATTTCTACTATTCACGTCTGCATTTAGCGAATGACGGCGAAAAGAAAAGAAAAGATTAAAATGTCTTATTGTAGAATCACAAATCTTAATGCCTTCCCCAGCGTCCTATCAACGCGAAAACGAGAGAGAGAAAAAAAAAAGACGTTTTAAAAAATGGAAAAAGGCGTGAAGATTTTGGCACTCTCGACACACTTCACAAACATTTGGTAAGTGTACGATTACGATAAAGAGTTTGATATGAAGGAAGATTATTCCTTCTCATCATCATCATCATCATCATTATCATAATCATCAACTTTTTAGCATCTGTTGTTCGACATAGACCCTCCCCGAGATTCGCAAGATGCCCCCCTATGATGGGCATCGAGGAACCAATACTTTTTGAATTTGTCTTATTCGTCACGCAATCTTATATCTTGCCGGCCACAATTTCGCATGTGATGTCCAGGAATCCACTTTGTAAGTCATGATGTCCATCAGTTGTCTAACATTCTTGCAACATGACCGGCCCATTACCATTCGAGTTTTTAGTAGATTCTATGATATCCGTGACTCGTGTTTCTTTCTCTAATATACTGTGTTATTTTGCAATATATCTATGTGCACGTTACTCTTTCTATTACTTTTGTTTCTGCCTTCCATAATCCTGATACAGATAAAAACTTTGACGCCCTTTTTTTAATAATTATAAGTCCTTTTATCATCAAGAAGAATTCTAGATGCAGTAACAAATTTGATAAGAGTTTCATGAGAGCTATAGCTGGTCATACAAACTGTTTAATACACCTGAACCTCAGTTAACTTCAAATGGGGAAATCTTAATTTCACTTTAATAGTCGTCTGGAACCGCCTTTAACCGCACCGTACGGCACAAAGCAGAACCAAACATATTACACCAGAGAATCGGTCTTACCAGTCTATGCTGGGCGTTTAAGACATTTACTAGTCTTAACCTTGCTACACCAGAGACCAACTTGATAACCATAATGCCTCAGTAGTCAGCATAGATATTTGCTAATCTTGGTATAGTCTGGCATAAGGCCATAGTGGTGGACTGCTCAAAGGTGATTAACTTCACTATCTGATAAAAAAAATTCTATGTTACAGACTACAAAAATTTCCAAAGGTTTTATTAGTCTGGTGTATTACGACAGGAATTGATTGCTTAGTCGATCGCATTCGGTAATCTAGCGCAATTATCGGCGGGAAACAAATGTCTGAAGTTTACTACAGCATGTCCACTTACAACACGATGATTGGTGGTTTATAGTTTTCATTGTACTGAAGTCCAGTCATTGAAAAATGAGCCCAAATGTCAAACTTCGTTGAAATCACTATAATTTTGTTAACTGGAGCAAACATGTTGTGTCTTATACACCTAGACAGAAATGTCTGTAACTTGTAGAAAATATGCATGTATCTTATAAGCTCGAGCAGGAACAGTAATTGCAAGCGTTGTGCAAGTCCATAATGCGATGAGCAAAGATACTTTGCGCGTCAGTTCAGATTAGAATCAACAAGGAAAAATCATCATACCACGAGCCATTGCCCCATATTTTACCGGTAACATCATACCAAGTACTCAGACCCATTGGATTCCCCAATTGCTCAAAAACCATTTCATTATCATTATGCTTGGATCCAAATGAATGTTCGATACATAAAAAGTCCTTCATTCAAAATTTAAGACAAAGTTTAACAGTCGGTCTTGATTTTTCTCTTGGTAATGGCTGACGGATTTGAAATTTCGGAGAAAAATGAAAGAAAATGGCGGTTTTTAAAACCAGGAGATTTTTGCTTCTGATAAATCGTTCAAGTACATCTAAAATCAACATTACCCCCGGTAGATTTTTTTATTATCATTTTCATTTTCCAGTTCAATTCGAGGTGACCCCATGGTCTGTTGATGTGTCCATATTCACGATTTGACATTGAAGTGTGTTCAATATTGATATTCATTTCATCTTCACTGTCATTTTAATTTTTTCTTTCCAGATATCCTCTTGGTCGGGTCGTCGGCAATATCCTTTGTTTTGTTTTTTTAAATTATATTCAAGTTGATTTTCGATATTTCCTACACATAGCTAAGTAGGATGAATTGCCAAATGTTGAGATCCAGATAGGATCAAGCCCAACTTTCAAGTTGGGAGGGCCTGTCAGTTGCCTTGGAAATAAGAGTCGTTTTTCCTTGCATCTTTGACTTGACGTTTTAGTTGTTTTTTTTTCTTTTATTGTTGTATGTTTTCCAGTCCCTTTTGTCATGGTTATCATCATAATTCGTTGTACAGGACAGGCTCCAAAAGTGAACATGTTAAAAAGAAAGTATTCTTTGATACAGAATGAGCATTTTGAAGCTAGGGATCTCACGTGGATCATGAAGAAATTTTCCTTCTTTTTTGCAATCAAGTAAAAAGGGGGAACTGTTAGAACTGTATACGAATGAACATGATGATAAGCCGGAGTGATATTTGTTGTGGTTCAGTCAGATTTCAAGAGACTCGAATGGAACTCAGATGTAAATAAACATTAAAGTCGATAGCAGGGAAAGAACATTCCGGACACATTCTCAGATAGAAAGAATAACCATCCATCCATCCATACATACATGCACACATACATACAATCTTTTCAATCTATCTATCTATCTATCTATCTATCTATCTATCCATCCACACACACACACACACACACACACACACACACACACATATATATATATATATATATATATATGTGTGTGCGTGTGTGTGTGAGGGCAGTGTCTCCATTTTTTGTCATCATTGTATATATATATATATATATATATATATATATATATATAAGCATATGCGTATGTGTAAGTGTGTGTAAGTGTGTGTGTGTGTGTTTATATAAACGGAGAGAAAAAGATTGAAGGAAAGAAATTTCTGTTTTCAAAGACGATTAAGAGTGCAGTGCATTCACAAATGTGTGTGTGTGGGTGTCTGTGTGAAATTCAGGTTGAAACGTTGAACATTTTTCTGGATTTAGAGAAGATTTCCTTCAATTTTCATAATAAATCCATTTCAGTTTTCCTTGCTGATGACTAACTTATCAAAAAATAACTTTTTAGTTTCCCAAGCAAGAAGAGAAAGTTTTATTGCTGATTTATATTCGTTTACGTAAGTTTATGTGGAACTCATTTTCCTCGCTCAAAATACTTTATAAGACTTGCATATGACGTCTTACAGACGATTGATAGTACAAGCAATAAAATGTTGTGTGAGCGACAAAGAATTTCATAACATTTTTGGGAAGATAGAGATGGGAACATTTGATTTTATCTGAGACATCGAAATGAGTAATTTAGTATTAGTCGGCTATGCCCGTTCAAAATGTGTATATTTGAACGGGACAGGATTTTATGGCGTATGGGGTCATCAACATCGTGATGATCATCAGTCTTTTATCGTTCGTTGTTGGACATAGACCTTCCCCAGGATTCGCCACATTTCTCTATCGTTGGCGTCATAAGGCCGATATTTTCTGGATTTGTTTAGTTCATCTCTCCATCTTGTATTCTGCCAGCCTCGGTTTTGTATGTGATATATTGTGACTTGTGATGTTCATCGGTTGTCTGCCATTCTTGCAACTTGATCGGCTCATTGCCATTCAATTTTTCTCGTAGATTTTATTATGTCTCGGACTCCTATTTTTTCCCCTGATATACCATGTTGTGTGCTCCCTTCGTGTAAGGTTGAGAATGATTCTCTCATGCACACGTTGCATGCTTCTCAGTTTTTCGTGTCTGTCACTCGGTTAAATTGTATATTTCAGCTCCATAGGTGACTATAAAGAGGATTTATTGGTTGTATACTCTTCTCTTTAGGATTAATGGGATTGTCTTGTTTTTTGGAGGTTGAGTTTGTTCTGCCGAAGGTTTGTCATCCTAGAATGATTCCTCGTTTGATTTCTTCGTCCTTTGTGTGGTTTCTTGAGAAATGGTTTTGTGGCCATGATTTGACTGGGCAACCAATTAGAGGAAATGTTATTGCAGCATGAATTTATAGTGTAACCCAGTTGGACGTGAGATGCCATTGAGTGAGCTTGGTAGATGAAGTAGTCTACTTCCTCCAGTTTTGCATTTTTGATTTTGAGGGTTGAGTTTTTATTCTCGACGTGGTTGTTGCTCAACACCTTCGTTTTTTCTGAAGTTCATGTGTAGGCCGACGTTCTTGCTTTCTTCGTTTAGTTCATCTAACATTAGTTGAAGGTCTTGGAGTTGCCTGCCTTAATTATTGATGTAAAATAATTTCCCTAACGAACCAAGGGGCCTCAGAGTATTTCGGTTAATGCTCTTCTGTGTGGTCACTTTAGATATTTTTTTTATTATCTAAATTTAGCTATGTATAATAAGAGTGAAAATATTCTCTTATCTATTCCACATTGATGAAAACATTATTCATTGTACTTTCTTTTCCGATAAAAGGAAAAACAAATTGTGAAAGAAGCAGTTGAATACGTACAAGATAAGAGAATACGAATTCCCTAATTGGGTTTGATGATATGAGAAAACCAAAAGAATCTGTTTATGATGTCATTGATAAAAACAATCAGAACATAATTCCTTTTAATAACCATTACATCATATATATATATATATATATATATATATATATATATATATATGATCTATAAGCACACGCTCATGAATACTGGTGACGTACATGACGTAAGTGACACATTAGGGAAAAAACTATATCCATATGAATTTTTATCGTGAATTTATCACACTCTTTTATATCAAGAACCGTGAATTCAAACGATTCCAAACGTGACACCGAAATATCCAGTGAAAGTATGAGCATATCCAGAAAATATCAGCGTTGTTCAATGGCCAGTGATTGAGTTATCTGGACGCATACAGACAAATTAGAGGGAAATGATACCTCAGCGGTCACTCGGGAATCTTGGAGAAAATAATAGACGGATTGTGTGCACTTCAGCTGATGTATTCCATGACCAGTGGTCAGCGTCGAGTCCGAGGTGAGAAGCCAGTTTTTCAAAAGCCAACTCTTAAAGTACACAGGTACATCCCGATCATCTCGATCAAATATTTCCCAATCCGACCTTGGATAGCACGAAACTAAATCTAGCAGATATAAAAAAAAATGCATTGTATGTACGAGCGTGTGACTTTGAGAGAGAGGGGGGATATTAACAGTGTAAGTGTATTCATTAGATTCAGAAAGAAAAGCAGGTTTTACTTGTTTCTTATCCCATCTCAATTTGGATCTTGATTTGTTTGAAACGGCTAAGTCCACTGGAAAGTTCTTGCAAGTTTTTTCTTCCGCTGTGGAATAATTGATTAACCTATCACAATACGAAAAACAACTTTTCTTTTCAATCACGACTGGCACGTACCACAGTGCCATTCCACAATTAGAGTGAAATGCAGTACACAAACTTCAGCTCGGAATCATCGGCTGTAGATCAGATAATCTATCGAAGAACATTGTATCCTGCATCGGATGACATAGCTAGCCCTCCAGTGCATCTCAAATCATGCTTAACATCGAAACTATTTTCTGTAAGACGGGTAAACTGTGATTGCTCTGTTCACAAAAAGAATCATTCTGTCTTTGTCACTGGAATGAAATGCAAGCATTTAGTTATATTATACATTAAAAGATGTCGGGAATAAATGCACGATGATCTAAATCAAAAACGTGAAGCGGAGAAAGCACACTACTAAATCTACCAAGGACAACAAATCTCCGTGAAATCCTCAAAAGTTGAAGAAATCAAGCGAACAATCTCTCTTGGATAGCCAGCTTCCGGTAGAGCGAGGACAACCTTCCAGAAAAAGACAATACCATTTGTCCTAAAAAGAAGGGTATGCAATCGACGTATCCTCTCGATAGTCATCTATAGAACTGAAACATGAAATCTAAGCAAGAGACTGACCTTCAAAATGAAAACAATACAACATGCACACAAGATAATCCTGTTTAACATCAAATCGTGAGACAATCAGACATCATCGTAAATTAGAGGAAAACTGCAGCCTGTAACATCTTGAAAATCAATAGGACATTCAAATGGCAATGGGCTGGTCATGTTTCAAGAATGTCAGACAACCGACTGACATCATGATTTAAAACCTGGATTCCCAGAGATCAAAGGCGGGACCGAAGCCGGCAGAATATGAGATGATGAGAGAAACTGGACGGATTCAGAAAATACTGGCTCTGCGACGCCTACCATAGAGAGGTGAAGCGAATCCTTGAGAAAGTCTGTGTCCAACGACAGACGATAAAAGACTGGTGATGATGCTTTAATTCATTCCAAGAGAGGTTATTTCCAACTCAAAAGCATTTATGCAGTTTATAGAAAAAGCACTGTGAATGACAATGACTGAACGTGTAAGATACAGTTTGCACAGTTTTGTATGAGAGTTTTTTCTGGATGATATTGCATCTTTGAATTCACATTTATTCCGAATTCTCTCAGTGAGAAAATTTCAATTGCCCGGTAAAATCCAGCTCCAGCTGTAAAAGACTGAACGTTCTCTGAGGATTGTATTATGAAGACACCTTAAAGATGTAAGTATGATTTTTAAAAAAAACACGATAAATACGAAGCTACATCAATAAAACCCGTAGTCCAATCATGAAACAAAAAATATCTATTTTACACAATCTATTTTTAAACATAGAGCCCTTTCTTACCAATGCACTTGATTCAGTGGAGACTATTGATCGCAGTGATCGAATATTTTTCCGTAGAAAGTTCAGATCAAATCCTGCTAATAACTACGTGTCGAGTAATGGACTGATTGATCTCACTTCGAATGTTGTTTACTAAAGTTAATGTCGAAAACTTGAAAAAAAAAATGCTTTTTATTTCTACTTAATGAACCGAGCGATTTTTTTCGTTACCAAATAAATATTTTTTGTTATTCTTTGAATTGATACCATTTTCATAAATGCACTTGTTTATTTTTGAAAATGTATTAAAAATTAATTTGAGAGAAGAAGAATAGATTTTTTTTAAATATTCAGGTAATGAAGACGAAGTCGAAACTAGAATAACAAAGATACAGAATGAGATAGAAAAATAATTCCTGTATGCAGGCGGGTACGGAAGACGGCATTTTTTTTCAGTTTTAGATTTCCCTTGTTGAGTTCTTCTCTCTTTATTAAGCACAGGTATTCAAATCTATATTCGATACTGGCCTGGGTTAATCAACCTATCAACACACTATATACGAAGACTTTCCGGGAAGCATCCAGCCATAATGAATTTCTAGAGAACTGATTGCGTGGTCATGATTTAACTGGGCAACCAATTTGAGGGAACGTTATTGCAGCAGGAATTTATAGTATAACCCAGTTGGATCTGAGATGCCATTGAGTGAGGCAACAGAAGTGGTTTCAAGGATACTAAGGTCTCATTCCTTCAGGTAGTCTATTTTGAAATTGAATTGCCTAATACTGCCAGACAAACCTCTTATTACGTGATAAAAAAATCGAGTTTTATTTCAGCTTGTATTTTTCAGTGGTTTCGTAGGTTAGCAAATGTCCTTCGTGCGGGATCTTTTTACCGATGTGATTCAGGTGCAAGCGTGTATTGAACCTGGAGCTAGCATTTATAACTTTTGAAGCGCATCGGATCCAACGCCTTTACTCAGCTGCTCACGTTCAATACATAAAAGCTATTATTTGAGTTAATCAATTCCAGTTGAAGCTCTATACGGCCATTTTTGGGCAGGGAGGCCATTAACTACATCTTTAACAAAATCATGTGGATAATTTACGGTTTGCCTCTGTTGTTTTAGTTTCAAGTTTGAATTAATACAGTGGACAAGCTTATATGTAATCATTTTGTCGCTATGCTGATATTGCTCGTTACTACTGAAAGTATCTTCTTCTAAAGATTCATCATCATCAGTCTTTTAACGTCCGTCGTTGGGCATAGACCTTCCCCAGGATTCGCCACACTTCTCTATCATGGGCGTCGCAGAGCCAGTACTTTCTGAATTTGTCTAGCTCGTCCCTCCATGTCGTGAGTCGTGATGTTCATCAGTTGTCCGCCATTCTTGCAACATCGCCAGCCCACCGCCATTTGAGATTTTTGATGGATTCTATGATGTCCCTGACTCTTGTTTTTTCCCGGATGTACTGTGCTCTCTTGTGGTCCCTCCAAGAGAGGCCCAGCATGATTCTTTCATGTGCACGTTGCATGGCTCTCATTTTGCGGAGATTACCTGGTAGAAAATGTTGTTGAAAATGGTTACGGATAGTTGACTCTCAAAGAGTTTATTTTTTTTAAAGCTTGTAAAATCTGAGAACATGGAAAACTGATCCTCTGACGCATTTTATATTTTTGTGCGCTTCATGTTTGAAGCAGTTGTTAATTGATTTACGTTCCTGCATGTATTCAGAATATCTTGTTTCGCTTTCAGGCCATCTTATCTGGGCATGTTCCCAAGTTTAATTTTCCAAATCACATTGACCTCTCAGCGCTACAATGAAAAACATTCCGCGAAAATGATGAAATTCAAGAGTTTTCGTGTCATCTCAGATTCTAATGGATATAAATTTTCAATTCTTTGAAATGCCACCTCGTTAATGGGATTCTCATCTCACCCAAAAGGGACCGTTTTGCAATCTGATATTTTGTAAATGCTACATAAACGTGGGAGAGAGATGATACATCCAGCTTACTTGATACACATATTCTCTATTTAAAAATTATCCCTGCATGAGAAAAAACTGAAGTTTAGTTTTGAATTATTCCTTGCTGATTATCTCATTGATATTGCTTCTTGAAATTGTCAGATAGGCGAAGAAAGCAGTCAGGTAGGGGATTTCCTAGCTTCCTTTATCATGAAACTAACAATGATCTATATTATGTTAAACAAAAAGGATAAAGGCACCGCCAAGCAATTAAACTTGCCTTTGAAACGACAACGAGAAAAAATTCAGTAT
>OY735212.1:38314670-38324670 GCA_963457665.1 Thysanoteuthis rhombus | reverse complement strand
TGAAGGACAGGAAGAAAAAATTCAAAGAAAGAAAGAAGACAAGAACTCGAGTCTCTGAGGAAAAGAGTAAATGCCGAGAAGAATAATGGTAAGCAAAAAAAAAAAAAAAAAAAAAACGGAAAGAAAACAATTCGAAAGGAGCAGAAGTATAAAAAGTGAGATGGGGAACGTCCATTGGGAATTATCCAAGCAGAACTGGTTACAGAAAAACATTTTCACTGAAGCAGTGATGAATCTTTAAGCATTTCTTTTTAACTTTTTATACCCTCTGTCATGTCAGAACCCCACTGAGAGGACCATAGCCATCGGGGAACTTTTATATTGTCCCTGCTCAGCATAAAGGGGACAACAGGTGTGGCCATAATTTGAGCCTTCTTTTTTCTGACAAGAAAATGATTAGTTGGAAAGTATCTTTTTTTTTTTTTCCAACTTTGATTTCTGTGCTTTTTCAACTAATACTTTCTTTTCCTGTCAGTTAAGGGTTGGTAATCGCTTATCCGGCTGTCGCCAATGGGTAGACATTCTGATATCACACTTTTAATAGATATTTTGTAATCCTTGTAAATTGATATACTTGCGAGCTGGACAAGGAGAGTTGGGTTGGGGAACTTGAGACAGGGCTAGGTTTTGTACTTTTTATGGTCTGTACGTACATTCATAAACGTACATTAAAACCAATATAAATTTTATGTCATGAACAGAGTGAATTTTTGCTTGGTTCTCTCTCCGTTGCAATGGATTCTCTCACTGAAAAGAGAAAACAGATTCGGTTCTTCGAATTTCGAACGAAGCAACTCTTGTTCACTTCAGATAAATACCGTTGGGATAAGCATTGATACATCTTTCCCTGCAGTAGATATCTTGACAAAGGTCTAGTCACTGGCATGTTACGCCATTCGACGGAGAAGAAAGAGCGAGAAAAAGAGGTTGGTATGTGACCAAAACATAATTATTTCATTTGCTAAGGATGGAGCAGCAAAAATCTGTAACCTCCTCTTCAAACTTCACAGGACCTAATAATAATTACAATAACAACTTTTATAGCCACAGTGATTTGATTACGATTTCATGAATACATTTCTATTGTTCAAAGTTGGAATTTGTATGAATATATGCTGTATATGTTCGTGTATCGGTCGAGGTAAAAATTGTGATCAAATGGTTGGGAGTCGACTTATACATTGATGATAGTTTCGTGAAAATAGGAGTTTGGAACAACGTTTTTCCCCGGACATTAAAGACGTCTCCCTATGATACCAGTGAAATATAGATATATACAGAAAGGAACTGTTCATGCAACCTGTGATATCACGAATAGGATTTATTGAACTAAAACATGTAAACCTTAAGCGACGGATAACATTCTGGAAGCAAGGGGGTGAATGAAACGTTATTGCACCAATTATGACAACCAATAAATCTGAATTGACAAAGGGATACAGAGATAACTTCAATGTACTAACAATATCCGAAAGGTCGAGGGGATAAAATTTGAATCCTGTTAACAATGATACCTCTTGAAATTTTGGTAAACTACGGTGACAATCAGCTGAGCTAACTCCAAACAAGGTCAAATGAAGAGAATCGCAGTATGGATGATTTCCTTGCATCAATCCTCCCCTTTATAAAGCTTGCTAGCTTTGAAAATCGGCATTTGAAATCTCGAAATGGGAAATTACTGAGAAGCATGCACAAATCTCATCGTATGAGTAGGCCAACTTATTTCTCTCTCCCTCTCTCTCTCTCTCTCTCTCTCTCTCTCTCTCTGACCCCTTTTTATTATACTAAAATCAATCCAAAGCAATGTCAATACCTTATCCCAATCAGTCAATGATCGAAATACCTTGTCTAACGAAATTTAAACAAAAAGTATAACGCCTTTTATCGCCTTCTCAGAGGTGGACTTACTTATTATTGATATATCATTTAAAGATATAATCTATGTTTGAAAACATTCATTTAAACCAATATTACAAAACTGTGCAAGATCATTGCATACGTTATTTGAATCGAAACCGATAATATCTTAGAAGTATTATCCGAGTATTAAGTATAAAACATCATAGAATCCATTGAAAATCTCAAATGGCGGTGGGCTGGCCATGTTGCAAGAATGGCAGACGATCGATGGACATCACCACTCACAACATGGATCCCCCGAGACCACATACGCAACCGAGGCCGACAAAGTGTTTGATGGAGAGACGAACTAGACAAGTTCAGGAAATACTAGCTCCGTGACGCCCATGATAGGGAAGTGTGACAAATCCTGGCGGAGGTCTATGTCCAACGACGGACGCTAAAAGACTGATGATGATGATGATGATGATGATGATGATGATGATGAAGTATAAAACTTATAATAAGCCTGAAATGTTGGATTTTAAGGGATTCGGTATACGTGGTCCCACTACTGCTGCAGTTAAATCAAAGTGACACCAACACTTTGAATTACTGCATGAAGATGGAAATACTAAAAGAAATGTACATAGGTCGTATGGAAACCAACGATACTTATTTTCAAATCTCAGTTATATAATCATTAAAAAGTTTAATTTTTTGCAATTTCTTTTAGAGCCTGTAAAGCATTTATGGGGAATTAATTGTGAGGTTTCAGCTTACTGGGGTTTTACCCTGAAAAAAGAAAATGAAACGCCATGCTTCTCTTGTTGAGGAATGGCCCTGAAAGACGACAACTTGTAACAATTAACGCTTAACTACGTATTTCTGAGTTGTTTTTTTCCCCTCAGAAATTAAAATAAAGCTCCTATATACATGAAAATAATCTACTAAATTGTACCCACATGACTCGAAAATCCCGCCCAGCATTCGTCCCCGAAAGGGTAGACTAATAAATATCTGGCTAATAGCTGGGCGGTTCTATTAATAACACTTATTATCATTAGGATTAGTGATTTATAGTATATTAGCCGGGAAGTCTCTTCTCCGTTTCCGATATGGCAACAGTTGGCTGCGTCGGAAATGTACGTCAGCTCTAAACTAGGGCATCTATTGATGTCAATAGAAGTGTTTTATTTTAGAAACAAAGTGATTATGAGTGCTGATATGTTAGCAAACATTAAAGCATCTCAGTGGAATTTACTGGTTAAATATTCAACGATAGATTTGATCCGGCTAGGATAGGAAACTAACCAGCCAGCCAGATAGATAGATAGGTTGATAGATATGAACTGGTTGTCATATATCTGAGTCGCTTTAAAAAGATATACACATAGAATGGGAAGATTTATATATATATATATATATATATATATATATATATATATATATATATATATATATATATGAAGGTAGATATGAAAAAACAGAGACAATTTTTTATGAACAAAGTAATAGATGGATAATAATGACCAGAATGTGATTGATGAATAAGTAGATGAATTGCTATAGATAGATAGATAGATAGATAGATAGATAGATAGATAGATAGATAGATAGATAAAACGAGCTCCCCAGAAGTTTTCTTTCTATAAGAAAAAAGATCAAATAAAAAAAAACTTTTTAGAAAGGATGTAGTGGAATACTAATACCAATTTGCAAGTTTGTAAACAAAGTGGTGTGGCCAGGAGTGCTGGAATAAACAAACAAGCAACCAAACAAATTGACATAAAGAAAACACATCAACTAACACGTACATAGGAAAAGAGGAGAGAACCTTTCAATGGATACGGCTGTTCAATGGATATAAAAAGGCTGGGATAGATAGATACATACATAGATAGATAAGTGACCCGTGAACGAGGAGAACGAGGCGGCAAAAAATTTCAACACGTACGAGACACATAAGACATCTCGTTTCCACTGGAGATTGCCCTTCAAGTGCTATATACATTTATCTGAAGTCATTATTTCTGTGTAGAGGAAGCTATGGAAGGGCTTGTAACGCATCAGTTACCAAAGATGATTGTAGGGGACCTTTAATCTGGAAGACATTGGGAAGGAGTTGGGGAGGAAATAGAACTAGGATATGATTGATTCTGTTTTTGGTTTTTGTTGTATTTTTTTATTGTTTTTTTTTCAAATTTTTTCTTGTCCTCTGCCGTGGAAATAGAAAGAGAATCGAGACTAGCATAATTTAAAGCTACCCTGTTTCTATCCCATCCCCCAATGCTGGTTGAACAAAAGCCCAGGAAAATGAGAGGTGGTGCAGGAAGTAGAGTGAATTAGCCTCAAAGATTAAACTCTTACGAAACCCTAACGAATCTTATTGACGCGGCACAGAGTCAGGGTTACGGTGTCACGCCCTCTGGCTATATTGAGGGGAATTACAGCCCATAAAAATGTTTTCCTTTTCTTTTCTTATCTGTGGTCTGATAATGTATATTTTTTTATTAAGTATTATTATTCTCTACAATGGATTGACTTCCTCAGCTCTTGTTGTAGATCAAGTGACAGCATCCCCTCAATACAGATATCCCTCGCTTTTTGAAAGTTTGCGTCACGACACCTTTTTCGAAAAAAAAAAGGTGGAAATAGCCTTGAGTGCTTATTTTGCAGTGGGCTGTTATAGAGGCAACGTGTACCCTCTTCCTATTTCTCATGAACCCAAGTCTCATGTACATCACACCTCTCAAACTCCGATTACTCAGCTGAATTTATTGCCATTCTGGTTATGGGAACGCTAAAAACAAATAACAATTGTAATTATTACTCCAATTGACGTATTTTCAGCTTTAAAAAGTTCTTTTTTTAATCAGAGAAGATTGCCCTTTTGGAAGATAAGGAAACTTTGTTTGCGCTCTAGTGGAATGATGTCATTGGTCGATTTTATCTTCTTATTATGACACACTAATAGAAATTACGTCATAGAAACTCCCGAGGCCTCGTGCCAGATCTTAACTATTTAAACCACTCAAGATGAGCTGATACTTGGAAAAGAGAAAAAAAAAAGAAGAAAAATTTGGATGCTTGGATTATCAAAAACAAATTACTGAATAAAATGACTTCAGGCTTCTTATCGCCGATTGATACATTAATAACTCCGTCATTTCTGACGGGTATATTCTATTATTATTATTATTATTATTATTATTATTATTATTATTATTATTATTATTATTATTATTATTATTATTGTTAATATTATTATCATTAGTAGTAGTAGTAGTAGTAGTAGTAGTAGTAATAATAATAATAATAATAATAATAATAATAATAATAATAATAATAATAATAATAATAATGAAGATAGTGAATGTTAATGGCTTACGAAACTAGCCTGAGAAGTACTGCTCTACAGTAAGTGAAATTTGTTAGCAAGTATGCTTAATTTGATCTGGCGTTGCGGAACAATTTTGCTGCACCAGGTGAAAGTCTATCGCAATAAAAATGATCTGCGATATCTGTTGCAGTCGTTGCACAGCAGCCTCCCCGTGTTAACGTCAGATTGTTGATTCATGCATTTACTTACCGTTACCAAGCCGCGAGAAATTGTCCTTAAATTACCATCGAAAAGCGTCTCGGAGACAGAGAAGAAAGAAGTCTGGTCTACTTAGGTTTGACCATCGTCACATGGCTGCAAAGCGTTTTAGATTGGGCGATCAATGAATGAGTTCCTTTTTTCACCTTTCATAGGCTGTGATCACCATTTTTTTTTTCTTTTTAAAGCTCGAACACTGCGACATACAAACCAAGGGACCAATAAATTTACATTGTAAATTGAACTCTCCCATTAAAAACCCGTTACAGGGATTGAAAAAATAAATTCTAGACATGATAAAGTGTAAATGTTTTGATGTTTAGCTCTCTAGCTGTATGCCAGACGGACTTAAAATCTGAAGAGACCTGTGTTGACAATTTTGGCGACAGTTTAAGCCGACAGTTTCTAAAAAAAACCTCGTGTTACTTATCCTATTACTGCACTCACGAAAACACCAAAAGAGGTGGTTTTTTTTCTCTTATCTATGCTACAAATTATAAATACCTTGGTTAACCATCCATTAGAAAAGCAGATCAATCAGGTAGTTTATACTTATAGAAACATTTCGGGAAATGAGAATATTTATACACTTTTATCTGTAGCCATATCGATACCTATGAAGCCTAAAGATGAACAGCATTTATGTTACGTAGAAAATGTTCAGAAGTCAACATAATCTCCGTACTTCTTATTGCACCCAATTCACTGCTGAAAAGTTATCACATATAGTTGAAATTCCGGGAGAAAAATCAGCTGAAAACCACGTGTCAGGCTGCAGTCTCTGATGCACCTTCATGTATATACCTTAATTTATAAGTGAGGGTTGTTCGTTTACGTGTTTGTCAGTCTTTCTATACAAAATACCTAAACATGGGTGAAACCTAACCAAGTTTGGCATACCTATTCAATGTGCTTGGGGGAAGTTTTAAAACAAAAACATTTGAGATTTTTTTTCAAATTCTTCCAGAGGGTTTTATATTTACAATACAACTATAATTGTAAATTGGAACGTACTTTTTACCAATATACATTCTTCTTAGTTTGTATGCTTATATATAATTCTCCAAATGACATAGAAGCGAAACTGCACTTTAAAGAGATACCAGTATAGCATTTTTTTTTAGCGAAAAAAAAAGAAGTTTTAGAGTTGGTGTTCTATCCGTAATGAAAAAAATGGACCCTTATTCCTGTCCAGTATATATATATATATGTGTGTATATATATATATATATGTGTGTATATATATATATATATATATATATATATAGCTCATTTTACATAACTATTGCAAACGACTGCCCTACAAACTGCCAACATGCACTTTTTCAACAGGTATATATATATATATATATGTGTGTGTGTGTGTGTGTGTGTGATTAGCACAAATATAACTTTGTGTGGAATCGAGTACGTGTAGGCGTATTTTTAATTGTTATTTGTAAATATAGCTCTCACATATATAAGTCTTGAGATACATGCAAGGATGGCTCCAGGGTTTCTCTTTATGATCCACAACTATATGGAGGCCCACTCTACAGCCCCCATGATGGCTGTTTTTTTTTGTTTTTTTTTTTGAGGATCCATTTATACCAAACAGAGAATAGACCTTACATAGCAATAAGCCAGCAAAAGTCTTACAACCCGCTTAGATAGGTTCACAACGGCTTGAATAGAGGAAATTTCAATGAACAAAAAAAACTTCATCGACTGTCGTCTTACTTTTGGCCAGTTAGCAGATATCACTAACGTTTCCTGGGGTTAAATTCAGCGATGTTTGAATCAAGATATATCTGTGATAGTTTGGGGAGGAAACTGACCGAGGCTACGTGCATGATAATTGAATACAGTCAGCAAGCATGGGATCCAGTCAGTATGAAGCCACTTGACAGATGTACTTTCCGAACTCCAGGGGAACGTTACTTCGCGGCACATCAAAAGAACTGAGAACTTCACCTGCGCTATCTATGGATACCGGAACAGTTTTGGTCTCCTAATCATGTCAAGGCGAAAGAAAAGGTTGGAAACTTGGAGAACTGAATGGCATATGAACTGAATTAAATGCTCCATGACAGTCCCTGGCCATACCACATAGCTAACTGTTCCTGTACTTAGGGAATTCGGTTCTGAAGTATAGCAGCCTCCTCGTTTTAACTTGACATTTCCTCTGAATATCAAAACATTTTCAAGCTTTTTGAACTCCCTATCCTTAGTAAAAAGTTGAATAATAGAGGGGTCATAATTTGTGCTTTTACTGCATTCTTAACAGATGATTCTAAATAATTTTGTAAAGATGTCCTATTATCGTTGGGGAATCAAAAGTAGAAAGTTATTGTTTCAATATTTACCGTTTTCAATCTATCATCATTTATCATATGAAACGACATTTCATATATATATATATATATATATATATATATATATATATAACAATACAATGCAAATCGAATAATTCTATGGGATAATGAAAATACTAAATTTCCCGGTGACTGCCCGGCGGTCTTTCTTAATATAGTAAATGAATAACTGTGATGGAGAAAAACTTCGAACCATTTTTAGCAGGAGTTCGTCAACAATATGTATAGACACGAGTACACACACACACTCTCTCACACACACACACATATAAATATATATATACACACACATAGATATGTATGCATATATATATATGAATATGTATGCATATATATATACGTATGCATACATATATGTACATATATATATATATATGTATATATATATATATATATATATATATATATATATATATATATATATATATATATATATATATATATATATACAGAAGTTATCCTGATTGATTCAACAACAGTGAATATTACAATTGCCGTTTTTACCTTTTTTTCGTTTGCAATAAAAATATATCAGAATCATTCCTTAAGGCACCAGAAAGAGAAAAAAATAACAATCAACTGAAAGGAAGAGAAAAAAAATAAGACGTGGAGGAATAACGCAAGCGCCAAACATTTCAGAATGATTTCCCATCTGACCTAAATTTTATCGTCCTTTCATCGCTGCATCAGTGATTTTCGGTAATCGTTCCGCAGGGAAGCGGAGAGAATACATTTGTTCTAATGATCAAAGTTCGGGTGAAAATCAAAAACAACATAATATGAAAGGTTGGATTGGTTCGAAAGCTACAATAAGAATATCATCAATCGTCACAATACACATCATACACACACGAGCATATATATGTATATATATATATATATATATATATATATATATATATATATAAATATATATGTATGTATATATATGTCTATGTGTGTGTGTACGTGTGTGTACGTGTGTGTGTGTGTCGCTTTCTCTGTTTCTGTCTGTCTCTCACTATCTACCTATTCATATTTCCCTATATATATTTATGTATGTATATGTATGTGTGTGAGTATGTATATTTGTCTATCTATATTTATCCATCTATCAATTAATTTACGTTACTCTGCTAATGTTCTGTTCAATATTTCCGAAGATAAGTGTCAAAAGCTTGCAGGAATTAGAAATTGTATTGAAAGGTTACAAATAACAGTTTTTATATTTGATAAGTTGTGGTTAGTACGACCCAAGTTTACAAGTGAGGGTCAGAGTCTCCATACAGAGTGTGGTTTTTCGAAATAAGCTTTCATCCATATCATCGCATGTAAATTTGCAATATTGACCAAATCCCGAGAAAAATGAGGAGTGTGCTTGAGATTTTTGGATAAGTGCCATTCCTTGATTCTCATCGGTATCTACCATATAACCATTCTGTGAAGATGAATAATTATATCAACGGCTTCGCTCCTTGATTAAAAAGCTCGTTCACGTCTTTTGCAGGTCCCCTGGTGGCCAGCAGGGTCTATGCGGGATAAATGAGCCTTTCCAGAAAAATGGTTACAGGAGAATGTATTGTATCCGAGGGGGATGCATCATGTTTGTCAAAAAAACCGTTGTTCTTTGAGGGTTTTAGGTCATATTCCTCCCCTTAAAAATTTGGGTTTCCTCTCTTCCTCCCCTATTTTGAATTAATCTATTTTTGTCGTCCTTTATATTTCCCATTACGCGTCCGTGATATTCCTCCTTAATTCTTCCCGTGGCTATAGCTCTTCCCATTACGGAATTACTCCCTAGGGAGGGAAAAAAATATCCATTTGAGAATCACTAGTTGAAAACGTACTGTAACATCTTCGGCATCATCGTCATCATCATCATCATCATCATCATCATCATCATCATCATCATCATTCTTTTATCGTCCAACATACACCTTCAGAAAGTCGAACAAAGAAATGCTGTAAAAAGGAAGGGAAGGGACCGGTGTAAAATAGGAGAAGCGAATGGAAGCAAAAAACAAAAACAAAAACAAACCACATTTATTGCCGGTAGCAGTTGCTTTAATCAATGAGTAACCATCAGCTAAATTGGAATCAATATTGGTTTCTTCAGTTCCTAAGTTGGTCTAGCTGACTACTTAGGTATGTACGTGTTGCAAGTACGGGCCAAACCAATGCAGTTTGTGGAACGAAAATTTGAACATTTGCTCTTTATTATCTCAAA
>OY735212.1:38247170-38312170 GCA_963457665.1 Thysanoteuthis rhombus | reverse complement strand
TAATGATTTGATGCAACATAATCTCCTTATATATATATATATATATATATATATATATATATATATATATATATATATATATATATATATATATATATGAGAGGGGTCAGCAAATAAATAGACTGATCATGTTATTGACTGAACTTTGATCTGAAATTTTCACTGTTTATTTACGATCTCTGTAATCTATGGACAAACGTTGGATTATGTGCATTGACAACGAAAGAGATTATACTAAAAATATTTATCTTTTAAAAATGAATGTTTTTCATCATAATGCTATTGACGTATTTGAAGACCAATAAAGAAACACATACATGCAGTCAGCGCCAGACAGGATTATTGGCACCTTCGATTTTCTCTATAAGCTGTACAATATCAAGATATACGCCTACCAATTTTTTTTATCATCAAAATATTTTAATAGGATGTCAAAAGTTATTCGACGAGAATCATTTTTTTTTCAACTTATACAGAGCAATTTCAAAGAAATCGGAGATATGACTAGTGCAGTAATATTGGTGCCCTTTCTTTATATTTCGTTACATCCCGTTCTGTCACGAAACGTTTCTAGCAGCGATCTATCAGCTTCTTGCACTTGTCAGCTGGTCATTTATCCCACTTGTACTTTTAAATCTGTCAAGATCTCAGATGTTTCCAACATCCATGTTGTGTATGGCACGCATTGAAAATGTGACTCCAGATTTCTGCTTTCTCCAAAGATTCCCAATGGGATAGAGATCAGGACTCATTACTGGCCAATCTAGAAGAGTTCGGTTTTTCCGCCTTTTCACCCATTCGTGTATGCTTTCGGATGTGTGCGCCAAGGTTTTTATTATGTGGGCAGACCCGTGATCTTCGGACGAAATCCTGTTACACTGAATAGCATACTTTGCAGTTAAAAATCTTAGTAATCCTTTGATTTCATAATTCATTTGATACGGTCAAACCCTCCAGTACCAGAGACAGCCAAGCAGTTTCATGTGATTCATCAATATATATATATATATATATATATATATATATATATATATATATAAGTGAGGTAACTCATCCACTGTAAGCTTATGCGATGCTCTTCAATAGGAATAGAGCACTCCGGTGGATGGGGGATTTTTGTGTAAACAAATATATCACTTAAATTCAGCCTTTCTGACTGTCCAGTTCCGTAGTCCAGAAGTAGGATATCGGTCTATCTAAAGTTGAGGTTTCAATTCTGCTTGGCGGTATTGGATGGGATAATGAAAAGTCTAAAGTCTTACTGAAGAGATGTAATACATCGAAACAGCCGTCTGTGGATGACACGATAATATATATATATATATATATATATATATATATATATATATATATATACATACAAATACACACGTATACAATATTTGTATACAAATATTGTATACGTGCGTATTTGTGTGTGTGTGTGTGTGTGTGTGTGAACACATACATTCAAACATGTGTGAATGTGGTTTGCAGCTATTGGGCTAAAAAACTGAAACGATTGCGAATAGATCGGTTTATGTTGACTTTGCAAAATCCCCTCGAAAAAGGCACGAACCCATTCTTCTCGTGTTCTATACCGCCAATGAAATGTTTTGTCCATATTATGATGTTTAAAGATGAAGTGAATATGCACTTGGAGAAACCGCTTCCTTACAATTACCTCAGATGGAAAAATTCCTCTATCAATAAAATTAAGGTTTTTATTCAAAGCATAAGAACTTTTCCTCGCATTCTTTTATTCGAGATGAAGAGACAAGTTCCTAGGGAAAGTAAAAGTCTTACAAACATCAACATAGAAAATAGTTGGTTAGTATATAATCGCAAATTATGGAAATTGTGTTGTGTAATTTATTAGCCATCCTCTCTCTCACATAAATAGACATGATCCCACATCTACGCAAGCAGACGAAATCTCTTCCCAGGGGAATAGAGCAAATAATAGGAAAACTTAATCAAATGATAAAAGACAAAGAAATAAGAAAAACATACACAATTATTTTTTTTCAAAAAATGCTACGATAAATCTGCTTCAAAAAAATTGTTTGACAAGGCAATGAATTTTCCAAAACCTTCAGTCCCAGCTTACTTAAGAAAGAAAAATATATTAGATAATAGAAGAAGGATGGTGTTCTACATGAATAATATCATAAAGATATGTGAAAAATCACAGCATTCTCATTCATTTATTTTTCATTTAAAAAAAAAAGTAATATTTGCAATATTCCAGGTATAGAAAAAATATATTCAAAAGAACTGAATAATATTATCCATAGCACTCATTTGTGCACTAAATTGAACAAATTTTGTGGGATCAATTGAACTATTCTGTACACCCTATTAAACCTTTTTTCTCTCTGACCCCTACGTCTTCCAGCGCTCTAGGCTCAAACCTACTCAGCCTAAGTTAATCCACAACTGTAACAGATTGATCGCTACACCCGATTCCCCTCTCTAGATACCAATACCTGATTGTATCTTGCAAGTACCAAGATGCCTGAATGATGTCTCCATCTGTGAGTGTCTTTGTGTAGATAAGCACGGACAGACTTGGACCTGTGACTAGGTATATACATGAGTGGGGGGAGGGAGAAGGTGAGCACCAAAGTAGAGGCCACGACATGACTAGCCAATGAAGGAACTGAGAGACTCCTGGAGATTTCATTTCCATACTCTTTCATTCGGGGCACGAATGTCCAGCCACTAGAAGCACTTTGACGCCATAGTACATTTTGCTTAGTGCCCAGCAAGCAGTCTTGTGTCTCTGTCAGACACAGATTCTTGTTTGAAAAAAGGCTGACATTGAATATACAAATAGGCAATAATTGTTAACAGTTGCGGGTGCCGATGAGAACAGGCACGTATATATATATATATATATATATATATATATATATATGTGTGTGTGTGTGTGTGTGTGTGTGTGCGAATGTTTATTGCGTGTATGCTGTACCTTTTATCTCACTCAGTGTGCTGTATATTGTGTCTTTTATCAATCCCTGTCTGACATTATTCATTTATCTATCTATCTATCTATCTATCTATCTATCTATCTATCTATCTATCTATCTATCTATCTATCCGTCCGTCTCAATATCTCAATTCATGTCCATCTATCGTAGTCCGATGTAAGTATAAATCTATTCATCTACCTATTTCTCTCTCTTCCTCTTTCCGTATTCATCATAGTTCAACCTTATTCATAAATCTTTATTCACGTCTAATTCTATTCAATATTCATTACTTTGTATCATTTTCTAAGTCGGTATGTTGATCAATGTATTCATCGTATTATCGTCACTATTATCATTACAATTATTATTGTTATTATAATTATTATCATCATTATCATAATCATCACTAGCAGCTGCATTTTTATCGTCATCAATATCATCATCATAATCATGATGATGATGATGGTGATGGTGATGATGGAGCGCTTATTTGGAACAAAATACGGTTTCCAGAAATGTTTACGACATGACAGAAACAATTCCCATTATATTACAAAGAAGCGCACGTTTCCCTTGTTTTGGATGGAGGAGGAAACAAAAAAAAGGAATAAAACATACAATAGGTTTGATGAAGAACTGCAGTTATTAGATATGAGATGATGAAAAAAAAATATCTAGATTAAAAATATGAAGATCATAACCTGACACTTGTAGGAGACACAAGATCAAGAATATCCGCTAAAAAAAAAAAAAAATCCGCCTACTTTGAAATCTCGAAGGATGAGTGTCACTCAGGTAGCTAAAGAGGATTAGCACAGAGGGATTAAAATACTACTACTACTACTACTACGAATAATAATAATAATAATAATAATAATAATAATAATAATAGTAATAGTAATAATAATGATGATGATGACGATGATAATAATAATAATAATAATAATAATAATAATAATAATAATAATGATAATAATAATAATAATAATAATGATAATAATAATAACCTGAGGAGACTTATTGTCACTCAGCCTTCAGCGATAACCACTTGGCAACCGGTGTGAAACTGTAAATCGCAGAATTACTGCGACCTATGAGTACTACGAAAGGAGGGCTGGAGACTTGAGGAGACTTGCTGTCACTCAAACTCCAGCGGTTACCACCAGGCAACTGGTGTGAGATTTCAAATAATAATAATAATAATAATAATGATGATAATATCATCAACAATAACTACATTTCATTTATTTTCCAACGATTTCTGGAGTCAAATGACAAAAACAAAACAAAACAAAAGAAAACAATCTTTGGAATAAGGAAATTGTAGACATAAACGAAAGCTAATAATACTCCGTCAGACTTTTGGAAAACATTGTAATAAACTGATTAAACATCTGATCAGCTACTTTAGAAAGCATGGTGTATCTGAACCGGGTTATTATTTTACGGGTTATTTATTTTGTTACACTTCATTGCGTTTTTTTTTTCTCTGCTTTTTGTTTTAGCTTTTTTTTTTTCTTTTACTTTTGTTAATTATCATCGAGACAGTAAAGGAAAACATGATTTAGAAAAAAAGTGATTCTTCGAAAATGCAACCGTTTCTTTTGTTACTCAATCTTACAATGCGATCAACCAAGGATAGTAAAAAAAAAATTAAATAAAGACTTTTTTGATATTTTCATGCGATATTGAAATTACTAAATTGTAAGAAGTTGTTTTTTTTATTCAATAGCTGAGACCAATCATATAACTTGTAAGGTTTACAAAATGATGTTAGTAATATCTTCGATCGATTCTCTGGATTACAACACGAGTTTCGACCGGAAATCCCTAATAGAAACATTCTGTAATCTCTAAAGGCGTTAAGTAAAGAAGCATTAATCAGTAATTCATGAAGATTTTTTTTTAGCGTTCAAAACCCCCAAAATAGTGATGATAGTATGTTAGGCTGAGTCATCAGAGGTTGAGGTGGCGGGAAGTATCTAAAACTTGGTTGTAGGATACATATGAGTAAGAGTGCGTGGGCTATCCCTATGGTACTTCGCTGCAAAACAAAGGGTGGACGCTATTTTCGCATTCTTCTTAAAACCAAAAAGGTTGCCTGAAGCAAAATTTCGAAAAACAAAGGACTACCTTCTCTCTTCCCCCCTCTCTTTCTTATACATTTACCAAATATATATATATATATATATATATATATATATATATATATATATATACATACACACACACACATATATATATATATATATATATATATATATATATATATATATATATATATATATATATTGCAACATTATTTAATTGCGTTAACGATATTGCATTAGGGGTCTACAAAACGTGCTGAGTAACCTAAAAAGAGAACGCAAAAAAACAATCTATTGATAATATTAATAGCATGTATATTGATGCTTGAGTCTGAGAGTCACCGCTGTTTATGTAGATTCTAGAATTATATTCTGCTTATATATACATATATGTGTGTGTGTGTGTATATGTGTGTGTGAGTGTGCTCATGTATATGTACACAAAAACTCATGTTATGTCTATTGATTATGGATGCTAAATTGTTTGAGTGGTGTCCATGCCTAGATGTTTTTAAAGTATGGCAGACAATCAGTCATCTCTCTCTCTCTCTCTCTCTCTCTCTCTCTCTCTCAATATATATATATATATATATATATATATATATATATATATATATATATATATATATATATATATATATATATATGGGTGTGTGTTTCTAAGAAATGGATATATGATCCGACACAAATTATAAGGAATTGTGTTATATTATATTGAAAGTCTATTTGAAATAATCTCCTGTTAATACACGGTGAATGTATCATTTGGCCTAGACAATGTAACTAAAAAAGATTATCAATCAAAATTGATCAGCCACTTTCACAAATTGGGTGTCAGGCAGTATGGAAAAACTGTCTTAGAGGCATATATTGTACCATTATTGTAGTTCACGTTTCTGGTCCCGCTCTCTACTAAATGAATATTGATATGGTTTATTCAATGAATGGATTGGAAATATTTTTTGTGCATTTTCGTAATCAAGGAAATGAAAGGTATGTAATCAAGGGTGAGGTGCATGGTAAAATCTCTAAAGATACGACCATTTTTTTTTCTGTTAGTAATAACTGAAAAATGGTATATATGCAAGTCCCCAGGACATAACTTATGACCGATCATCAGAAAAGCAGGACAGGACGCGTACTTTTTGTATAAGTCGAAATACTTTTTCCGATATTCTGATTTGTACGCGATGGGCTCTATTTGTAATGCAACCATGATGGTTTCCCGCTATAGTTTCAGAATTGAAATTAGCTTTATGATTTTTTTTAAGCATCAAAAGTTTAATCCCCTTTGACTGACATATTTCAGTTTCTCTCGTGATGTGAAAATTCTTTTGCACATTTTATGCCATTTTTATGAAATATTTAAAAGCTGTGTTATTGCAGTTTATTGTTATTGATTATTTCGCCGTTTTCAAGTACAGGAGAATAATAAAGTTATTAAATGGAATTGGAAAAATTACATTGATAAGGAGGATCAGAGAAATCAAAAAAGGATAAAATAAATGAATGATTGAAAATAAATATTTTTGTCTACTCAAGTAAAATCAATAAATGGCTCTGGTGATTAAATGGTATGTCGTAACAAAATATAAGATTGAATCTGTACCCGTTTTCCTCCTTTTTTTATATTTGGTTTCACCTTAAAGACTGTGGACATCTTTCTCTCCGTCTCTGTCTCTGTCTCTCTCTCTCTTTGCCTGTACGCTACTAGGCTATATTTCTTCTACCAATCCTTACTAAAAGCAGACTCGTAATTTTAACATATCCCGAAATACGTTTTGGGGGTTGTAGAGAGAAGAAAAATTCAAGGATTTCAGATGTCTATTCAAAATGTAAGTAATTTGCTAAACGTGGTCATTACTTTTTGTTCAATAAATTGTTTAGAAAGAAAAAATAGAAAAAAAAAACCCAAACCACTAAGGTTTGTATTTCCAACAGACGATAGAGAATAAGAGTGAACGGAAGTGACTCTGAATGGTCGCCAATACATATTTTGTTGTTTGTTAACGACTTACCTATGGAAGTAAAATCAATAATAAGTTTATTTGCCGACAATAACAAGCTATATTCACCTGTACTAACAGAGGGGGCAACATTTCAACAAGCTGAAGATCTCATGTGGCTTGGAACTTCGACTCAGACCATACAGATATGTTTCCACCCGTAGAGATGCATAGCGATGCATCTAGGCAAAAACAACCTCAAGCACCAATACCCCGTGAAGACAGAAAATAAAATTTGCCAACCTTAAGAAAACGTAAGTGTAGAGATAGACCTTAGTGTACACATTGACCAATCATTAAAATTCACTGCACACTGACGAAAGAAACTCAGCATAACAAATAAAACGCTTGGTTATCTCCGCCACGTCATCAAGAAGGAGGATTCAAAATACTGAACGTAGCAATCGTTAGGCTACGTTTAGAACCCAGTTCCAGCATTTGGTCACTCAATATAAATTTACAATAGACGCTATCGAAAGAGCACAAAGTAGATACATGAAGATAATTCCCAGCATCAAACGTCTATCATATTCAGAAAGGCTTGGAGCTTGATCTCTAGACACTATCCTACAGAACCCGTTCTGAACCCGTACTCATCATCATCATCATCATCATCATCATCATCATCATCATCATCATCATCAGTCTTTTAACGTCCGTCGTTGAATATAAACCTTCCCCAGGATTCGCCACAATTCCCCATCAGAGCCAGTATTTCCTGAATTTGTGAAGTTCATCTCTTCATCTTGCGTTCTGTCGGCCTCGGTTACTTATGTGATCTCAAGGGTAAAAGATAACTGCGATTGACCAAGACGTAAGTGTAAGTGTAGCATCTGTCCAGATGTAGACGTGCTGTAGCCATTCCAACTCAGTGCAATTAGCAGTGAAAGCAAGAAGCAACGAATTTAAGGTCAGAAAACATTTTTTATTCTTCCTCTCCCAGACGGATCCACTCCTGTGTGGAACAAGCTATCAGATGCCACAGTCTCTCTTCCAAACTCAATCATATTGAAATTAAATCTTTTAAAAAAAACATCTCAGACACTAACTCTTTGAATGTGGATTTTCTAATTAGATAATGAAAAGTGATCAGAACAGGTATTCAAAGCCACTGCTGAATTCTATTTGACCTTACTGACTTAATATTGTCCCGCTTGAGATACATCTATGGCACATTTTTGTTTTTGATTTGTCGTTTCGCACTTAGGTACTCAACTGTTGAGTTGCGCGCCTACTTGATTATATTCATTCAATTTTCCATACATTCATAATATATATATATATATATATATATATATATATATATATATAGATAGATAGATATAGATATATATAATTTTTTGCATGTATATGTATATATATATATATATTTGTCTGTGTATCATTATTTTTATATCATTTGTATCATGTACGGCTTCATGCATTTTTTTTTTCATTTGTACTTCCGTATCCATTACTCGAGACATTACTATTCGACACATTAAAGGAAATTAGATGTAGTGTCAAATATGAAAATTAAAAAGAAAACGGAGAAGAAAATGTATTTTCGATTTTTGGTCTTGTTATGAAAAATATAAAGATTTTTTTTTTTTGCTTTTGAGTTGCAGAAATGTCGGTGCGTCTAACACAAATTGAAAACCCATTTCAATTTACGTTTTCTCTTCGCTTTTTCATCTCGTTATTAAACAAGAACAGTTACCGTAATACGTACTGTGTATTGTATAACCTATATTTTCAAGACTTCTGATAAACAAGCATGTTACAAAGCGGAATCAATTTCATGCATTTGCACGCACAAACGCATATACACACACATGGCCCAGTTTTGGATTCATACATAATTCATTCCTAAGATTATAGAAATCTAATCACTTTTCAAGTCTTAAAAATGATATTGTCTTTAACTTAAGGGAAGTAAATTAATTTTTTTGCTGCTGGGTTGTTACGAGAATGTTTCAAACGATCCATTCTATAGCCTCCTTTAAGTATATAATTAGAAACGAAAGACAGAGGCTTTTTTCTTCCAGAACTAGACAATAGACAGAAGATAGTAGATGATATACAAATTGGTAAGGTTTATTCCAGCAATGCGTGCCACACAGTCGATAGTATTCGTAGCCACCCACGTATCACGAACGAGGTCTCCAATTATTTCGTTGCTAGACAAAAAGAGACCATACTGCAATGAAATCTATTTACGTATTTGAGCGACAAATCGACATGTGCCGATTCTTTTAATGTTCTTATTCCCCAGCGGTGTTCCCTATCAATTATTTGGACGTCATCGAGAGAGGATAACAGGTATATTCTACCATAACAGATTTTCTACTTGGCCTTCCGATATGACATTCTTTTTTTCTTCTCCATTCCATATATATATATATATATATATATGAATTTACGGTTGTTTCCTCCCTTGTATTCCTTTCCTTATTTCATTTTATTTTAACTGTAGAGCTTGTTGAAAGTAACAGAAAAACAGACCTATTTTATAATGCCCACAAATCTTTAAAATGTCTTTGTATTATTAGGATTCTTTTTCAAAAGATGTCAAAACAGTTTTATTCATCATTAGCCTTTTCATGCAACTGCTTTTCCTATGCATGTATTTTATAATCGTGTCATCTATAGACAGCTGTTTCGTTGTATTACAGCTCTTCAGTGTGGCTGTAGAGTATCCAATATCCCATCCAGTATCACGAGGTAGGATTGAAACAGACGCTTAAGACCCAGAGGCTGGCTATTTTACCCCTGCCCTAAGCAGAACTGGGTGGTAAGTAAGACCGATTTAAGCAATATATTTACTTACACACAATTCCGTATCCACCAGAGTGCTCTATTCCTGAATTAGAAGAATTGTGCATGTCTATGTCTGTGTTTGTGTGTACTCCATGTATGCGTGATGCCATCCTTTACTATCATAAAAAGGCAACAGAAGCAATGAGTTCAATAGCCCGTACAGCTCATGGAATATAAATAACTCTTCTCAAAATCATAGAAAGATTCTTGCAAACGGAATTTACGGCTGAAGAAAACTATAGAATGGACCGATAGGAACGTTGTGTTCGCTTCAAAAGCAACAATGACTTCAATAGCCCATACAACTCACAGGATGATGACTCTTAAGCGAATTTTAGAATGTCTAATGTTAAGAGCTGCACAGAATTTTTCTCATCTTGCACAGACTTTAACCCTAGGTAAATATGATTGTTACATAGTTTAAATTCCTATATTTATCCAAAAACTGAAGATTCAACACTAGACGTATAGACGAGTATACTCACCACAAATACAGAGATCCACGTCTTTGTATTTGAAGAAGGAAGTATCTGATCTCATTTCTCGGTATGAAGGATCACTTCAGCGATGCGAATTGTAAGCTGCTATTTTAGTCAAAAATACTTTTAAAAAAGGCACCGCCATTTTGCGCAGAAGGTTTACTGGGTTGTTCCCATGTATTAAAACTTTGCTGCGTTGTAAAGGATTTGATGCAACTGTCAATGCTATCAAATATTCAACTCATTATACATAATTGTATTTGTTTCGGTGTTAGCTTTGTCGTTAAAGTTACAGCGTTCAAGCCGTTGGTCTCTTTGGCTTTCTCCAGGAGTCTATCGTATTTAGTAACTTCTGGAAATTTAGAATCAAACCCACAATTTAATCCATAGGGTAGATTGCTCTTGGTCCACTGTCAATGAGAGAGGATGTCTCCTATCAGTTAATTTTTCCTATCAATTTTGTTCCTTTGATGTTATTCCCTTTGAAATTGTGTCTATGACTAAGAATTGAACTTTCGACCCCCAACTTCAATCCTTATCTAAGCTACGACAAAGGATCAAAACCATGTAAAATAATGACATGTAATCTCATTTCTAACGGAAACTAAAGATCTTCCTTTACCCAAGGACCAGTGACTCTTATGCACCAGTGTAATCGTATAGAAACGAAGAAACAATCGGTCAATTAGTTTATGTAAAATTCAAGATACTTAAGTGGAATTAATATCAACATTTACTGGCCCCTGTTGGTCGTAAGCCAAAGCCCTATTCTCTGTTCCGCAAGAGTTTAATCCTGACACTTGTAAATAAATCCGCTGCGGCACACATCAAACCGGAACACTGATGAACCGATTATATATTCATTCAGAAAGGAAGCAAATTGACTCCAAGCGGAAGAAGAAATAACGAAAGGCTGAAAAGGTTCACGCTATAGCAAATTAGATGGTCGGATTTGTAACAAAAAACTGAACTGAAAGGGGTTTAATTCAAGTGGACGTGTTTTTTGAAATAATTTGGATTCTCAGAAAATACGAGCTATTTCAGTGATATATGTAGGTAGATCAATATGTTTATAGAATACTTATTGAAAAAACGTTTATTTTGTAGAATGGTTTTCCAAGATAATTTCCTTCCAATTCTTCTCCATTCAACACTTATATCAAGCATCAGTGGACTTATTGATCCATATTTGCTTACGCACACACACACACACACACACACACACACACACACACACATATATATATATATATATATATATATATATATATATATATATATATATATATATATATATATAGAAAGCTCTACAGCGTCAAACACCAAGCATTGAATTTGAAAAAATATTGTATCACGTCTCATATACACTCACACAAACATATATATACATATATGAATTAAAACATACATTATCAAAAAAAAAAAGTGACGGGGGGCTTTTTATTTAACTTTTTTTAAATGTATTTTTCCTTCTTTTCATGCAAACCTTTTATCAAAGTTTTTTTTTAATCGTCTAAAATCGGTAGTTCCAGATCCTCTAACCAGCGTCGGCCACTATCATTATTATTATCGATATAAACCTCACATATACATGAGAATGTGCGTGTGTTGGACAAGTATATGTTTGGAAGGGGACCAGACGGTGTATAGGGCAGCCTGGTGTGATAGTCACATGGAATGATCAGCAATAATGCTCATCTATAGGAATAGAGCGCACTGGTGGATGAGGAATTTCTGTGTAAATTGATTCATCACTTTAATTTAGCCCTACTGACTGTCCAGTTCCGTAGTACAGAGGTAGAATATCAGCCGCTGGATCTGATGTGAAGGGCTTCAATTCTGCCTCGTGGTACTGGATGGGATAACGGAAAGTCTATAGCCACACCGAAGAGATGTAATACATCGAAACAGCTGTCAGTGGATGACACGATGATATATATATATATATATATATATATATATATATATATATATATATATATATATATATATATATATAAATGGGGGGGCTTACATGCTATCGTATGTACACTAAAAGCAATTTATTTCGAATATATTTTGCAATGATATCGAAAAATATACCAAATAAGATTTACATCATTTATAATTTGACATCTCTTGTACTTCTGTGGAAGGCAGTCTAGTCTCAAAGAACATTTTTGTGAAATAAATTTCTAATTAATTGTGGTTTCATGGCTAACACTTCTTTAGCAAATATCACGTTATAGATGTAATTCATCGCCTTCCATTTTCAAATATGACAACGGAAAATAGTCATAAAACGAAATTGTATTAATTTTATCCATTTAATAGATAAGAAGCCATAAATAACTTCTTTTCTAATAGAATTTACGCCTTCAAGATTGACTTTTAAGTGCGCTGAAAGAATTACAATGTCTTGGAATTAAAGAAAGTGTAAATCAAATATGATATTTACATTTCATTCTAGGGTAGGAAACGCGATATGACTTAATGTATCCTTGCTAGAATTATCAGTAATGCCCGGTTTAGAAAACTTTAAATGTGACAACACAGCCTCTTTTAATTCAATATTTGAAAAAAAATAATTTCCCTAGTAATTTTTTGCAATCCCATCCATATAAAATTCGTTTTTAAGATATATATGCTGTTCAGTATCAAAATTAGAATCTCCCAATATTGGAATTTAGCATCTTCTTACTTTCGCCTGGCTGTTTCAATTCAGTCTCCTCCAATGCCTGGACGTTGTAATTCAGCATAGCCCTTGCTGACGATACTGTCTTCGTTGCTTCGGATCTTCAGTCTCCGAAAAGTGTTAGACGAACTAAATAAAGCGAGCAAGAAAGCTGGTCTCCACTTGAACTTCAGCAAAACAAATATCATGTACATCAAACATGTTCGGGACAAAGACAAAACGATCGAAATTGAAAATGCTAAACTGGAAGAAGTAGACCACTACATCTACTTTTGGCAGCAGGTTTCCATGAAGTCATCGAAAGATAAAGAAATGAAGCAAAGAATTACACTAGGTTGGCAAGCTTCCGGTAGAGCAAGCTCAACTTTCAAGAACAAGAAAATCCCACGAGTCCTAAAAAGTAATGTGCAAAACAAATGTACCGTACCAATAGTCACATATGGAGCTGAAACATGGAACCTTACCAAAAGCTTGACCCTCAAACTGAGAACCAAGCAACGTGCATTTGAGAGAATCATGCTCAACCACACATGGAGATATCACAAGACAGCATAGTATAGTAGGGAAAAGACAGGAGTCTGGGAGAACATGGAAACTGTTAGAAAACGCAAATGGCAATAGGCTGGTCATGTTGCAAGAATTGCTGAAAGTAGGATGATGTGATGAGTTGGATAAATACAGGGAGCACTGATTCTGCGACGCCCATGATAGAGACGCTTTGTGAATCTTGAAAAAGGTACATGTCAAACGACAGACGCTAACAGGTTGCTGCTGCTGCTGCTGATGATGATGAATCTCCAGGCCAGCGTGAGCGTTCCAGTTTAGCCTCTCCCAGTGTCCGTATATTGGAATTCAGTCTCTTCCAGTGTTCCGTTGCTGACATTTAGCATTTTGCATAGCTCAATGAAATAATGTATTTGGAAAAAAAGTACTAGCATCATGTTTGTGCAAAAATGTTTTTACTGAGAAACCCTAATTTAAAACTCAGTTAGAGTTACGTCAACCGGTATTGAAAGATCGCCAAGTTTCAGGAAATATCGCTGGTCCTCGAGTCAGCCATTCTTACTCTCTCTCTCTCTCTCCAATTCTAATTAATCACTCACATTTTCCCCTAAAACATTGTATTTACAGTTATATTATTCCAAATTATCTTCGTAAACTAATATATTATGAGTATATTGGTTATCTATATTTAAATGATGAGGAAATAACTCCTTTAAAATTAATTATTGGTGCAACAACATGTGTTGATAACGCAAATTAGCTTAATTCACTGCATTGTGTCACGCATTTATTTAGTAGAAGTAATACTGTTTTTATTGTACACACTTTTGGTTTACAATTAAGTACGGATAGAAACTATAATTTGGAGTGCTTTAATAATTCATTTGCTCAGTTTATATATATATATATATATATATATATATATATATATATATATATATATATATATATATAAAGATAGATAGAGAGAGACGAAGATATGAAGTAGAAATTGTATTGTCAGAACAAAAGTTGGTATAGTCACCATATTTGTTTTGTATATTATATGTATTGTAACGTCATTTTATTTCAGGAAGCTAATCTTAAGCATTATAGTTAAACTAAATTACAAAGACGTACATTGTATCAGTAGTAGTAGTAATAGTAATAGTAGTAGTAGTAGTAGTATGATCGTTATTATTAACATTATTATCATTATTGATTCCACACCAGTTGCCTCGTGGTCCACGTTGAAGAATGAGTGACTACAAGTCTCCTGAAGTCTCCAGCCCTCCTCTTTGCACACTCTCATTCCATAGAATCGCTGTGGATTAGAACTTCACACCAATTTCAGTTTTGCTGAAAATGGGGCTGGTGAACCCCCAAACATGAACACTTGAGAAACTGAGAATCTGGGGAAAGAACTGTGACTATACAGACAACAGCACTACCAATGTCGGCCCCTGTATCAAGGAGACTTAGTCTTTCCGATCTTTAGTGGGAACTACTAGTCACTAGTGTGAAACCTCGTTGAATGATAAGCACGATAGAACCTCCCGTGTGACAGGGCGTACTAAACAATGGTTTTGGTTCCCATTTAAACGATTTATAGCTGCATCTACATTATTCATTTTTTTCCTGTCGAAGTTGTAAGTTTTTACATGGTCTGGGTGCTGTTCCTTTAGCTGTACTAGTAAAAGAATACTTGTATGCTAAACGAAGACTTGTGACCGAATCGAATTCTTCTTATTGATATCTGTTTTCATTTCTTGAATTCCCTGTGAAAACGCAAAAGAAAGATAATTATTTCTTTCATTTTACCCGTTTCTTCTGTTAATCATGTCTCTTATTTTTTCGTATCTTACTACAACGAATCTCCATGAAATCCTCAAAGGAAGAAGAAATTAAATGAAAAAACACTCTACGATGGTAAACTTTTGGCTGCACGAGCTCAGCCTTCTAGAACAAGGAAATCCTATTAGTCCTAAAAAGAAAAGTTTACAACTAATGCATCCTCCTGATAGTCAACTATGGAGCTGAAGCATGGAACTTAAACAAAAACCTGACCCTCAGACTGAGAAGTATGCAACGTACACATGAAATAATCGTGCTCAACCTCTCATGGAATGATCACAAGACAACATGATATATCAGGGAGAAAACAGGACTTCGAGACATCATAGAATTTATTAAAAGAAGACTCTAATATCAATGGACTGAGAACTGTGCAACGTGCACAGGAAAGAATAATACACAACATTACATGGAGAGACCACAAAACAACACAAGTTATTGGCCGAAAAAATAGGAGTCTGAGACATCATAGAATCCATAAGAAAACTTGAATGGCGATGGGCTGGTCATCTTGGAAGAATGGAAGACAACCGATGGATATCACGACTCACAACTTGGATCTCTAGAGATCACATGCGCAACCGACGTCGACGGAATACAAGATGGTGAGACAAACTAAACAAATTCAGAAAATATTTGGTCTATAACGTCCATGATAGAGAGATGTGGCAAATCGCAGGGAAATTAATTGTCCAGCGACAGATGTTAAAAAAACTGATGATGAAGATGATGATGATGAAGCTAAATTTTGAGAATATCAATGTAATTCACATTTGAGAACAAATAGTGAAAATGATGTAAAAAGGTGAAAAATACTTTACAAAAAATTAATAATCATCTATCAAACTTTAAATTAAAAAAAATAGAGTATTTTCTTTAATTTGTCCTGAAAATTTGTTTGAAATGAAAAAAAGACGTGATGCATTAATAATGTATATTTTTTTTTTCGTTTTGTCAAACAGTGGGACTATTCTCATCTTAACCCAGAAGGTCATATATTAGATAACCAAGGAACGTTTATGGAAAAACAACTAAAAAACGGAAAAAGAAGGAAGAAAGAAAAAGAAAGAAAACTCAAGTGTGGTACTATTGATCCGTCCGACTCTTATTTCGAACCATATGTGTTTGAAAGATCAAATTATTATTATAGGAGCAGAAAGGTGTTTATGTTGGCAGGGAACCAATACTATTCTCCCCAATGTTCCGTGGGGTTTATTTGGTACTGAGGATTATTCCGTGCACTTCTTAATGTCGATTATGTGATATTGTACTTTCTGGCCGGCAATTAAATTCGTGTGAACAATGCAGTGCTACATTCAAGGAGTTGAATGAAACATTAAGTACTCTGGTCTTGTCTGTGCCAACATATATAAAATATGTTTTTCGATAATTGCTTGTTTAGCTCCATCATTAGAGTCACAAGTTAGTTAGTTTGAGGCCTATGCGTTTATAAGGTTCGTCAATGATTTTTTAAATAAAAAAAAATGAATGCTTCAGTTGGCTGGCTTGTTGGTTGAATCTGTTCAAAATACTGTACATAGAAAAAAGAGAAGAATGTTTATCAATAATATCGTACTAGCTTTCTCCATATTGTTGTTGTTTTTTTTCCTGGGCCGGACACCGTTTAGCTTTTAAGATATGTTGAGTTTGTCAAAAGTGCGCAAGTAGCACCTGACAAAACTTGAATTTGTATCTCATATGACAAATGGCCGTCCTCAGTGGACGGTGTGTGAACTAATTCTGTCACGGATGCCTATGGCTGGACGGAGACCATATCTATATCCATACCGTCATATCCCCACTCCAAGTATTCATGCCATATTTTTTGGTTTTACATTGTAATATTAACGGTCACAGGCATGGGTGTTGGAGAGTTATTTTGTCAAGGCGGGGAAAAGGGCAAGATGTGTCCTAAATGTTTTTTTTCTTGAAAAACACTGATTTGCCTAAAATTTAACACGTTTTTCCCGAATTTGTTGTTGGGACACCAGCCCTATCTGTACCCTGTGATCACAAGGTATTTAAATCATAAAAGAACTGACTTTATATCAAATAATACATATTCAATAATTTTCTTCATCTTGCTGATCTTTTGCCACTAAGTTTTTTTGTCGAATAACCAAAAACTGTAAGTAGTATGAAATTCAAACAAAGTAATAACCACCTACAAAATTGCATTTGCTTATCACGAAGCCTGTCTTACATCTACAACGCCTCCACCAATTCGGGCTCTGAAGCTAATAATCTTTTTCTTTTGTTGAATCCTCGGAATGGTGTAGCATCGAACACTTGCCTGTGTATGATACTAGAGTGGCCCGGTCTTTTGCTTTTAACAAAGCCGTTATGATTACTTTCCTTCTGAATTTCTGAGACGTATCATTATCATTATTGTTGTATATCAGTGTCCTCATCTAGGCTGCTACGATCGAAAAGTTCTTGTGTCTGTTCCCCCTGGCCTTCTCCAAACGTATGTCGTAGTCGGTCACCTAGTGGAAATTCCAAACCGAACCCCTTATAAAAATACACGGGAGTATATTCTTTTTATTCCATTCCCCTTGCTAGGGAAGGAGACACTATCTCGCATCGGTTATTCTTCTCGGTCAATTCGTCCTCACAGGGTCGCTTGTTTGCTTCGTCCGCCGAACCAGCGTGAATGGATTTTCGGCGGTCAACGACGCAAGGATTGAAATCGTGACCGTCATAGAAACAGTGTCTGTTGCTCATCATCAAAGTCCTAATCGTCAGAAAAGGCAATATTCTAAATGCAGATTTTTTTTTTTTTGTAAAATGTTGCAAAAAATCTGCATTTTCTTCCAGTGTCTTTTTACAGTAGGTATGCGAGCTTTGTGAATATCTACCGATTCATCAATCTAACACTCTTTTTTTTCAAGGGTTGAAATATCTATGCATGAAGACTGCTCGGTATCGGGGATAGAGCATATGTAAATTGGTGTACATAAAAAATTCCGTTTTTCACAGGGAGAATCTTTTCAGTAGCAGACGATCTGTCTATTGCATCACTGGCATGACATTCAGATTCACTTTGAAGAACTGAATTTTCCATGTACACACACACACATACATACATATATATATATATATGTATATATGCATATATATATATATATACATATATATACATACACACACACATTATATATATATATATATATATATATACATATATATATATATATATATATATATATATATATATATATATATATATATATATATATATATATATATGTATATATAGCAAGCAACTGAGAAAGGAAGAATGAGAGAGAAAGTGAAAAAGTGTAAAAAGTTTTGTTTTTTGTATTAGACGGAATAGTTGTAACGAATGATATCACGGGTAGAATCTATAAAACGAACGATTCAACACTTCCATTCGTTTAAATAGTTTCTATCTCTTATGACACATTGAAAGCTGATGTAAATAGTGAGTAGATACCATAATTGTCATCAAAGATTTAAATCATAAACAGTTAGAGCGGATGTAGAATTAATATTATGGTACTTCACAGTCTTTTTCTAGAAAACTATCCCAAAATATAAAATACATAGTCGTGACTAGAAGGAAGAAAGATTACTTTTCCATCAGTTCAAAAGATAATTTGTAATACTCTACTGCAATGATTGAAAATGTTAGTAACACGAAGTTTTCACTTTATCCAATAAAAGTAATCCGTGTAGGATCTTCACAGGATTATGAATAAAGGAAAACATCAGAGTAATGTCTTCCCTTATTCTTAGTAATCAAAGAGCTCAAAAATCTCATGTCATCCAATTTTCCAGCGATTAAAGTATGCGTATACTTTTCAACCTTGTGAATCAATATTTTTTTAACCAAAACTCATTAACCTATCTACAGAATTTCAAATTTTTTGAACGCACAATAATTGTTCTTTGAGTGGTGGTTGCAGAACTTGTGTTCCGCTTCACACGGAGGAAATAATAAAGACGGAATTATCTATCAGAGAGATATTCGAATATAAGATTGGAAATGGATGTTTTAATTCCTAAACTTTTTCCCATGGTTTTTGCATGTAGTCGATATGCCCTGAATTGAAATAATAATAAATGCATTGTCTATGATGGTCCCCAAGAAAAGCTTTTTATTACAAGGAAAGGTATGATCCATGGTCTGGAATTAATGCAGCCATTACTGACAGAATACGAATATTTTATATATATATATATATATATATATATATATATATATATATATAAAGAGAGGGATAGAGGGGGGAGACAGACAGACAGAGGGGAAGAGAGACAGTATGAATGTATCGTTAATGAGTTTACTATTAACAAAAATATTGTTAGTGAGGAAGAAGCGATTGTCAGTAGTTTGGAATTTTATGACACCATAAGATTACCATACAAAAGTACATCAAATCCCCCGGATCCTAATGACATTTATTTTCAATACAATATCCATGTCAATATACTTAATTAAGGGTCGAATATTACTGGCATAGATCAAAGATTATGCAAAATTATGATTATGAAAATCTAAGTTCAGAATTTAACCAATAAGCTTTTGTGAATTAATGATTTCATTATTGAAAAATCACACTGTAGGAATTAATTGCAAATGATGGAAAGGGAACCATCAGTGTTCTGAAGATACAGCGAGGTTTATTGACAATAAATGGCCATTTTATGTATGAAATAAATGTGTTGTTAATGATATTACAATCGGAAAGCAAATGATTGTGTTTTAGAAATTCATTGTAAATCAGAACGGTCAGATTTGGCAAGGGTCAGCATAACTGACAGAATAGGTATGCTATAGGTATAATATATACAAATGTGTGTGTCTGTGTGTGCTCTAGTGCGTATTGTTGTGGGTTTGTAAAAATAGAATGCTCACCTGCTTCCGAAATAGAATTGATAACAATTTCATCTGTCATACAATCGGCGCACTTGTAGCGTAGAACCAGGTGTCCCTTTGAATTGGCCACCGGGTTCTTCAGCATCAAAAATGACATGACCTATTTTTGAACGAGCAGTATATTTCGAGTTGCTCAGTGATTCAGCCCAAAACGAATCGGGTGACGGGGCCCGGATGGAAAAGACATGTCAAGTCCTCGAGAATAAAAAATGTATTATCAGGCAAGCTACTCCCGCAACAGTGCAACACAGGTGGGCTGTCGAGGGAATACAATGTTCACATACACGTACAAACGACTTTTGAACGCAGACTAGAGATTCACGTATTAGATCCAAATATATTCTCATGTGTTCAGTGACAATGACAAATATACTTCGATCTATATATATATATATATATATATATATATGTGTGTGTGTGTGTGTGTGTGTGTGTGTGTGTGTATCAGCCCCAGGAACAATGAAGTCCTGCTAGTGCTAAGAAGAAGGGTATACAACCAATGCATCCTTCCGATAGAGCTGAAACATGGAACCTAACCAAAAGACTGACGCTTGAACTGAAAACCATGCAACGTTCACAGGAAAAAATCATGTTCAACATTACACGAGGATATCAGAAGACAACATGGAATATTACCAGAAAAATAGGAGTCCAAGACATCGTTGAATCTATAAGAAAACTTGAATGGTGATGGGCTGGTCATGTTGCAAGAATGAGGACAAATGCTTGGCATCACGACTTTCAATGTAGATCCCCAGAGATCTCATGCGAAAATCGATAACTTGATAAGTTCAGAAAGTAATGGTATAGTGGCGCCAACAATAGCGAGGTTTGGCAAATTTCAGGGAAGGGTCAGGTCCAACGTCGGACGGCTGCAATATATATATATATATATATATATATATATATATATATATATATATGTATAAAACTTTCTATCTAAAGTTCTAACACACGTGATCAAGGCCACAGGAACAGGGTATTCAGACTCATTAATAAAGCAATATTCTGTCTAGCTCTCCTTCTTCTCCAGGCATCAAAGCCTCTTTTTTATGTAATATATTTTCTGCTCTTGAATACAGATGTCCATTAATTTTAGTTCAGTTTGAACTCACTAGCAAAAGCATGAGAAATTAGTTTGTTGATCATTGCTCCGCAGTACTAAACGCACTTAATTTTAGGTGTTTGTGGAGAGAGAATACTCTCGTGTTTCGTACGTCATTATTTATGCAATCATTAAAGCAAGTGAAAGTTTTGTCGTACTCGTTTGTACAATCATCACCGTGAAATCAAGGGTAACGTAAACAGCAAGTTCCATAACGGGGTAAATAATAGTCGTGATTTCAACTTAAAACTAGGTTATATTAAAGGTAAAAGTTCACGCTTCTCTCAGTAATTATGCATGGTTCGCTAAGTTCCTTGTTCACAAAGATGACAAAATTACGAATTCAAACTTAGTATTCACATATATTTAAGAATAGAATAACAGGATATATTTCGACCGAAAATAGTCAACTTGATAATTGCTCAATTCAGTCAATATAAGATATTCAACGATCACACCTTTTTAGTATGAATACTCATATACACCCACAAGCACAAAAGCAATTTCCTCTCGTAGAAGAACTCTAACACGACAGGTTAAAGATCAAATGGATTCCGTGTGAGGCTTTCTGATGAGCTCGCCCAAAGATTACGCTAATTCACCAGTCGAAGCAACTAACAATTTAGGAAATTCAATACCAATTTTCCCTCGAAATTTTGACTTCACATTATACATAAGGTAGGTATTGAGCATATTTTGTTGGGTCTTCATTAACAGTGAGTAAGACAAAACATAGAACTTTAGTTCATAATGGAATCGATCTCTGTATCAAATATAATGCATTTATGTATATTTATTTTGAAATTTCATAACGCTGTTACGGCTGTACACTAAACGCCATTTTCAATCATGTTGAATCGAAGGTTTTGTCTTGTGTTCCAAATTTGGGATGGAATACTATTAGCTCTTATTGAAGACACAAATCACCGTCATCATACTCTCGGTCGCTTTTGATAATTGATTCCCATATATCAACATTGACCTTCATTCTATTGAGTTGATTGGGAATTATGAGGACTATCTGCTTTTACCAACTATTTTTACTCAAATTTATTACAGATTGATCAAGAGATGGAAGGAATCAGCGTTAAAAGATTTTTGGAATGGGGTATTTATTTTAATTTCCCAACAAATGGTTCCCGTATCAAAATATTCAATAACGATATGACTGTAAATAGATTTTTTGAACACAAGTATCCTCCTCTGTCACTCTTCTATTTTCTCTCTCTCTCTCACACACACACACACACTCCTGAACTCTCAACATTTTCTTATCTGACTTTATATATACATATATGCATATATATATGTATATATATATATATATATATATATATATATATATATATATATATATATATATATATATATATATAATTGTATGTATATATATGTATATACATATATATATATATATAGAGAGAGAGAGAGAGAAAAACAGAGACAGAGAGAGGGAGAGAAAGAGGGAGAGAGAGATTACTTTGTGAATGAGATATACCCGTCAATATTTATTAAGTTGACAGTAAGGAAAGTCTGTACCAACAGGAAACATCAATCAGCAAACAAGATGGTAATCAATTTTAAATTGGCTGAACACCTTCCGATTTCTTCATTCAAAAATAACCATAGATACAGTAACGTATCATTCAACTGCACAAAGAAAAAATAACCCTGAATTTCCTCTATAACCTTTATTCGGGCGCCTTATTTAGATTTTTCGAATATATGGATTCATTTAAGTATTGCAGCATCTTTGCAATTTCAAAACGCTTGGTGTTTGCCGCTCATGTGTTATCATGATATGTTGTTATTTGAAATGAATGGATCTTTCAATACTGTTTCGTATGAAAATTGCTACTTTGATAAAGTCAAAAGGCAAACCATATGGGTGAAATATATCTAATTTAAAAACGACTGTTTTCCCAAATGTCATCCGAATACACACAAACATATATATATGTTTGTGTGTATTCAGATGACATTATATATATATATATATATATATATATATATATATATATATATCGAGGAATACAATCCAACATAAAATCAGTAATTCTCGGCATCGAAAAAATCGAAACACCCCGCTAATAAAGCGTGAAAGAAAATGTTATTATTTTCCCAGTTATATATATAAATACATATTATTGTGTCATCCAAAGACAACTGTTTCGATGTATTACATCTATTCAGTGTGGCTATAGACTTTCCATTATCCCATCCAGTATCGCGAGGTAGGATTGAAACCTCCGCTTCAGACCCGGAAGCCGATATCCGACCTTTGGACTACGGAACTGGACAGTCAGTAAGGCTGAATTTAGATGATATATTCATTTTTGCAGAAATTCCTCATCCACCAGAGTGCTCTATTCCTGTAGAAGAGCATTGCCATATATATATATATATATATATAGTAATTTTGATCTTGAATTTCCACTGTATTGAGTTCGGTCTATGTGATCAGCATTCACTGAATTATGAGAAAGCAGGAGATTCTATTCAGAACGCCAAATGGAATTGACAATCGAAATTCAAATGGCGGCTGTGTCAGTCAGCGTTCAGAACTTAATTAACAATGCATTTACATTGAACATATAATAGCCATTTATAGTCAGTCCTTTCTGACCGCTGACAAACACATTTTCGTCATCTGCAATCAATTTCACTGTTTACTGTCATCTTACAGTCATGAACGACGTAGCTTGACATCTACTTATTGATTGAATTTAGTTCTAGAATTTTCACTGTATGACGTAGGATCCATGTCAACAATTTTCAACTCTGAATTAATTGCATTGAAAAGTTATGTTTAAAAAACCATTGTTTTGTTTGATAAGTAAATAGCAGGGTAGACTCTGTTGGTGACCTTTCTGAATTCAAAACGGGTTAGTGCAACTCCTTGTCAAGCATTATGAGAGGCTGGCAACGAACTGAGTGAAGAATTTGTAACTGATGTGTATGTTTAATCTGATTAAGAAGCTTTGACTGGTCTAAAATGAATTGTTTAAGTAAAAAAAAAGGACATTTCTTTAAAAAAAAAAGGTAAAAAAATGCGACTGATAGCTTCCATGTCCTCACAACACAACAAATGGAAGATTTTTGGAAAAAGAGGAAACAAAACGAGAAAAAAAGATGGAGAGCCACTTAGTGTGACAAGTTTATTAATAATTGCATTCGGAACTCCTTAACTGATTATCGTACTTACTATGTAAGCCTATGCGTCTATATGCCTGAGAGTGTGTGTATTTACGTGTTACATGTGTATGGGAGGATCATTGCAGAGTTTTTTTTATTTTCCTCAGACCTGTGTGGTCCACCATAGTATTTTTTTACGGGCTATTTTTGTTGGTTTGTTTTTATTTTCTTTCTTTCTTTCTTTCTTTCTTTCTCTCTAGTCATTTTGATAGGCAACCCCAGATGATTCTTACTGGAGAAGGCGGAGCAAACATCAAAAAAGTATAAATAATTGAATAGAAGAAGAACCCAAGCTTTCGTAGGCGATCTGAAGTACACACTTTCACACACGTATACTGAACGTACACGTAAAATCCAACTTCAATTGGCGCCATTCACCCACAAACATACACAGAGACACGCAAAAAAAGATCGCCCGGCCCTCATGTATACACAGATCACTTACAATAAACATCGTACGCACGCCTTGGAGCTGATATACCGACCAAAGAAAGAAATGTACACTTTAATCTCTCCAGGAACAGAGAACAAGTATGTTCCTATACAGTCACACGTTACATGTGCAGACAAGCAGAAGATGGATGAAGCTCTTCCTTTCCACATAAGTGAAGCACATACTCGTGCTAACATTATGATTCACGCAACAGAAGAGCCAAACATATCGGAACCGAACTCATGAAATTAAAAACTTGTCGATACACAGACCACACACAGGTATACGCTGATGCCTTATAGAGGATGTGTTTGTTCGAGCGATCTGTTGTTGGCGACAAATCAGCTCAATATGCCGTGGTTTGAGTACTGTCTAGGAAGCCAAGACTAGACATAGACGTGCTTCAAAATAGCAAATATTTCAAATAGTTTTCTTCCCCTGTCTCTGTTGTTTTATTTGCTTGCTTGCTTTTATTTCTTTTTAATTTTTAGCTGCTCTATTTTTCGGTCGTTAAGCCAAACTGCCTGAATTCGGAATAAAGTGACTACGACTGACGGGAGTCAAACTTACATGCCGTGCATTGTCAGCACGTCTTTGAGGAACGTTGCTTCAACCAGTTGGGCCACAATCCTTTATTATAACAATCCAATGTTCTTGACTGTTGTCTCCTGTCCTTTCCTTCCACCCAAGTTCGGAGTTGTATTGTTTTATACATAGTAATGGTAAACGCTTTAAGCTGTTATTCTGATTAAATATCTTCAAAATTAATTCTTTACACCGTACTTCAGCAGTTTAGAAGAGGAGATATGATTTGCTGAGAACAATGTTGCGATGGAAAAAAATAGACGAAGGAAATCAAAATTATTTTTGATTCTGAGATAAAACTTTTGCATTAACAATTCTTGGCAAGATTATTTCTGCATCATATTTTTGCTTTCCATTACCAGTCTTATGATCAGAGCGTATGCTACTCCCTAATAAATATTTGCAGATGGTCATTTATCAACCTTAACATAGTATGGCTGTATAGCAATAAAGACCCCATTGAGAAACGAATTGACGGTATTATCGAATAGACTGCAAGAACCATAGTGGTACAGCAAAGGTTCCATATCTGCAGTTTATTTTTCAAAGAAAACAAAGATCATTTAGGAAGCTTTTGGAAGAAAAAAAATCCCTACCAGATGTCATCAAAATGTGATAATGTTTACTTATTTTTATTTCTTCGAAGTTTGGAGACGCGTCCCGACAATCGTAGAAAACATGCATTATTTTTTAAACTCCAAGAAAACCAGATTCGTTGTGTGTCAGCAGATGTGATGAGAAAATAGTTGCTTATAAAAGTCAATATAACAGATCCACCCACTGTAAACGAGACTGATACCAATTTACTGTTTTTCTCTGGGATATTATTGTATTTTGTCCTAGAAGAAATCGTTGACACTTTCCCTTGGATCGATGTTCAATAAGCTAGTTTTTCAAATAAATATGACAGCTTTGAGTTCCCTTCTAGTAGGGCTCCTTACCATAGAGTCCTTTTACCACACGGATCTGATTTTTTAGAAATACACTGGAAACCACCTATCATAATCATGGATAATGATATCAAACAGCTATTGTAATCAAAATCGGTCTGTTCCAAACACTTTATTCAAAATGAATCATTATAATCATCATCATCAGGCTTTTATTATCCGTTGTTTGACAAACACTTTCCCGGGACTCCCCACACCTCTCTATCATGGGCGTAGTGGAGCCAATATTTCCTGAATTTGTCTTATTTGCTTGTCCATCTTGTATTCTGCCAGCCTCGGTTACGCATGTGATCTCTGGGGATCCATATCGTGAGACGCAATGTCCATCGTTTGTCTTCCATTCTTGGATCATGGCCAGCTCATTGTAATCAGAGTTTCCCAATGGATTCTATGATACGGCAGACTTTTGTTTTTTCCCTGAATTTCTGTGATGTCTTGTGATCTCTTCATGTGAGGTTGAGCATGATTCTTTCAAGTGCATGTTGCATGCTTCTCATTTTGCTGGTGAGTCTCTTGGTGAAGTTCCATGTATCAGCTCCATAGATGACTATCGGGGGATGCATCAGTTGAATACTCTTCATTTTAAGACTTATAGGAATTTATTCTTCTTGAAAATTGGGCTTACCCTGGTGAAGACTTGCCATCGTAAAGTGATTCTTTGCTTGATTTTTCTTCTGCCGAGGGTTTCATCGAGATTAGCTATCCTGGGTAGATTTAGTAGTCTACTTTTTCCAGTTTTGAAAAAGATCAATTAGATCAGTCATATATATTTACATTTATTCATCATATGTATGTCAATTCTTCATGTAGAGTTGTTCGCAACAGCGAATTCAATAACGCAACAATGAATTCACAAGAAATATTATAAATCTATTACAAAGAATTACAACCGTTCATTTTTTGCGTATAATGTTATCAGTTGGTTATTATCCAACAGACTTGGCATCAATTACGTCAAGGTACTGAACAAATCGACCAAGCCAAGGGAACCTGGGTTTTTCTTCAAAGAAGTTAGTGTAAAATAAAGTTAGTAGTTAGTAAGCAGAACTTGAAACCTTTTCATCAGTTTTTCTTTTTATTGTCTTGAGTGATCTTATTCGGAGTTTGCTAGCTTTCATTGGTATAGTGGATGGAACAAACAGAAAATTGTTATCTTTGAGACTATCCAACCGATTCGAAAGCAGTACAGGGCCAATGACTTTTACATTGAATAATGCTAACATATTCACTATGACTAGTGTGAAAAAATGTTATACAGCTTACAAAATACAAAAATGAAAGACAGAATAAGCAGCGGCTGAGAAGAAGAAAAAAAGAACAACTAAAAAAAAAACACGATATCAAAAGTTATGGAATCGCACTTGAATGAAAACAAAGTTATGGAATCCCACATGCATCAAAAGAGAGAATTGTTTCTTCTCATAACAATGCCACGTGAATGAGGGGTTGCAGTGGGAAGAGAGGAAGGTAGAACTAGGCTGCTTTTTGAAGACTGGTCTATCATTGTTAGTTTGTCACTATTTCTGAAGCTCTTCACGTCGGACTAATCACTGAATGTGACATGCAGCCAGACTTTCACGCAAAACAAAGCCTCCAGCTCTTGCCGGCAGAAATAAAACAAAATAAACTACAAATATTTCTGCTACTTTTCCTACTATTAGGGCTGTTGTGCTTCCTATGATACGTGTTGTTTGCTCTAAAACATGCCAACAAAAAGAGAAAACGATGAATAAACGCGCTTCATATGTTAGAAAACGTTGTGTAGTTTTATTTTGCCCAGTAAAATGCGTACAAATTTTTCAGAAATGTTCAGAAATTTCAATTTCTTTCTTCCTTCCTTTCATCTTTCAAAACCTCTTTACATCTCTCTCTCTCTCTCTCTCTCTCCCCCTCTCTCTATGTATATATATATACATATATATATATATATATATATATATATATATATATATATATATATATATATATATATATATATATATATATATATATATATATATATAAATATTTGGGTGTGAGTGTTTGTATGTATGCGTTCATCAGTGTATATATGTATTTTTCTAACAGTATACACACACACACACACACACACACACACACACATATATATATATATATATATATATATATATATATATATATATATATATATATTCACAAATAAGTAATTACCAAGAAACACAATCTACATTTTGTATATAGCTTCAAACAGTAAAGATATATTTTAGAAATTTTTTTTCAAAAAGTCATTTCACTCGATTATTACCCAATGTCTGTTAATGTAAATTATGTACATTTTCCAATGTCTCTCTCTTTTTTTTTTCAAGTGTTTTGCACAAAATTTGGTAGTATATCACTATGTGTGAATTTCTCTGATTGAGATCATCAGTTGTTTACCAACTAACAGTTTCAGTGATTTAAAAATAAAACAGTTATATCCACATGGCTCCCATGGTGTGTTAATCAAATTTCACCCTTCTTTTAAGCTATGATTTTCATATGTCGCTTTATTTAACTACTTTTAGTGCCGTATCATCATCATCATCATCATCATTCTCTTAGGGTCTGTCGTTGGACACAGAACTTCCCAAAGTTTCATCATACTTCTCTATCGTAGGTGTTGCGGAGCCAATACTCTCTGAAATTGTCTAGCTCGTCTCAACATCTAATACTCTGCTGGTCTGTGATTTCTGGGGATCAATGTCGTGAGTCGAGATGTCCATTGGTTATCTGCCATTCTTGCAACATGAGCAGCTCATCACCGTTTGAGTCTTTTAATGGATTCTATGATGTCCCTGACTCCTGTCTTCTCCCGGAGGTATTGTACTGTCTTGTGGTCTCTCCATTTGAGGTTGGGCATAATTCTTTCATGTGCACGTTGCATAATGTCGTAATGCATTGTACATGAATGTTATTTTATGCCACAAATCATTCAATAAAGCATAAGGTTTACTTATGAAGATTACTCCAAAAAACGTATTTGACGATTGACCAATAACTATAACGGACATGACTCATTTTTGTGTCACTTCTATTGAGAGTTTACCCCAGTGAATATTCAATCCGTTTTGTCGGTTTTATTCTCAGAGTGCATGCAAACCAACTTGATATCATCATTAAGAATACTAGTTACACTGAAAATTTTTGGGTTGTTTTTTCCCACCAATATATTCATTCGAAGAGTCATACAATCTTTTTTAAAGATCACTCACCTTAAATCCAGATTTTTTCACGCCTTATATCATTTTGCTTCTATCAATATTATAATCCCTACTAAATTATCAAATAAAATGAAATAGCATTATATATATATATATATATATATATATATATATATATATATATATATATAGTTGAGACGAAACCAAACAATATTCTAGCGGGTAGTAACACCTAAATTGGCTATTCCATTAATATACTTAGAAATGTGTTACTTGGCATTTTGTCTTCGATCTCTCACCTCACTCAATGACATATCAGTCCAACAAATGGACTGGAACCAAATGTTTTCCCCTTTCCACGGTTCTAGTATATTCAATGATCTTTCATGGTACAAGCGCTAGATTTATCTCTTTTGGTTACATAATTCCCTAACATAATTTTTAAAAATTATTTCATTCAATATACACTATTTGTTCATATTCTCGATAACATATTCTTTGATTTTTGTATTTATTTGATTATGGTCAAACTGACATGTTTGAAAGGGACCAGGACGTCTAGCCAAAGCTTTACTAAATTGTCTGAAAATCTTACTAATTTGATGCCTTGATTGACTTTTCTGATAACTAAAGAAACGATTTTCGGTACAAAATCAATAAATCTTTGTGAAGCTAGTGTTATCCTTGAATATTCTGATAATATAGGTCCGTAAAATATATGATGGAATACCATTTGTTCTCGAAAGCATTCGTACGATATGGAACTGAGATGAATATCGTTTGTTAAACAATTTATAGACAAACACTCTATTCTTGATTTCAATATCCAAATCTTGGTGTGTTGCTAACATCCTAATGTGTTCACGATTTTGTTCAAGATCTTTTGAGAAGATGGCATGAGATTTTCTGAATTTTCCTTCATCATTTAGTCATCAATGAAAAAGGTACAACATAAAGATGTATGATCTCTCTTAATATTAGTTGCAAATAATGACGATATGATTCCTGTTTATAAAGATACAAATTTGCCTGATGGGAGGACCTACAATCTGATGAAATAATTTGAAAGTCACTTACCCCAAATGAGATGACTAACAAACACCCTAAGACTAGAACACGTAAGGTAAATCTTACATTTTTTTGTTTTACACCAGAAAGCTTTAAAGTTTGAAAACTAAATATATTAACCATTTTACCTACCATTGCCAAGTCTGTTATTTCATTTCACTGTTTAATACGATCTTTATGGATAATTTTTGTATAAAGAGTACCAAAATTGTACGTTAAGATGGATTTTACAAGTATTTAGGATATCCAATGTCTCTTTAACGGCTACTGAAGTATTTGCTACCAAAAATATAGGTATACCACATTTTACGCCCTTTTACTCTACGAAATAAATTTCTGAAATAAAAGATATTTGGATGCAATAAAGATTATATGAAATTTTATTTTCAGTCAGTTACGATACTGAAAAAGTTATTTATACGTGAATAGCATTGTTGAAAGTTTCTATGTACTTGTCTGTCGATAGAGGATTAGTTAGCATGTCCTTACTCCCTTTGTCGTGATGTATAGGTATTACGTGTATTGTGTGATCAAAAATTGAATGCACGTGTGTGTGTGAAGTGTGTGTATGTGTGACAGCTATCTCCTCACTTGATGAATGATAATGTCCAGTAATAGGATTTCTCTCTTGCTTTTTTGTTTTAAGTGTGATTGGTCAAAATTTTTATAGTCGCTTGGAAGAAAGTTTGGAGCCTGTTTGTTGACAGATAAGTTTTCAGGCGTCCCGACAGAGTATTCATTGCCATCTATGCTAAGCTTTTCATTCGTGAAGTTATGGTTGTCTACTGCAGTATCTACTTCAATACAATTTTTCCGAATTTTTCATTTGATTGCACCTTAGCAATGCCAAAAGGAAAAGAAATTACTTTGATGATAAGAAGAAAAGAAAGGTTTCAACTTTGGAAACAAAGACGAAATGATTTTAAGAATATGAAAACAGCAAATTCGTCAAAGATTTTTTTTAATGATGTGGTATAGTCAACATAATTCCTTTTCTCATTAAAAAAAATGTCCTGCATTACTTACAGTTTGTGAAGTGGTAATTCACATAACACACCGTTAAAGAAAATAAACACTTTGTTCTTCCTTCTGCTTCTTACGGGCTGTTATCTCTTCTTGGTGCGAGGCATTCGTGATACAAAGATGCAAAGAGGTTTCAACTACTCATCAGATAAAAATCTCCCTCCCTCGGTTTCTTTTACATACAGCAAATTGTATTGGATAGCCACCGCCAGTTTACACTCTGTGACTATGACGCCTCAAATCTCTTCCTCATTGGTAAAGTCCAATCGTCTTTCATCAACATTCTGACCGATTCTCGTAGCGGCTGCCTGTAAAACTGAAAACTGACTGTGGATCGCAGAATTTTTTTTCATCTTCCCTCCTCATCGTCTGGTCAAATTCAATTAGGGCTGATTCTCTCATAGTCACCTTCTTGATAATTGAGGAAAGTAACAATAAATGGTACGGTATGTGTGGTTTTAAAGAATAATTCAATGTCTTGACTGAACTTTGAAAAGGCATAAAGATATCTTAAAAGCCGCCAATAACTTGAATCATCATTTACAAATACATTGTTCATATTTACTATCAACGTGTATGAAAATAATTACAGGATGTTCCGTAGTTACAAACACACGACTTACGAACTACTCAGACTTACGAACGGACTGTCATGAATCTTTTGTGTGTGTGTGTGTTACAGACAGCGGTTCGTAATCAAAACATTGCCCGTCTCCAGTGGAAAACTTTTCAAAACTTTATATGTACTCAGAGCCACTATTTGAATGAGTATTATTGACATCTCCCCAGAAATCTCGTGATAGCATGGCTGTTACTGTTCCTATCCCTTAATATACATGCAGTGTTAAACCTTTTTAATTTATAGAGAGAACCACTCTGACCGTTTTACTTTATATAAAACCGTGGTTTATGTTTTTGTAGAATACTCAGTGCTCAAGAGACATGATTATCAACGCGGAACTTGTATTTTGATAATGACGATTATACTGTCATCGATGCGTTTCGCCGAGCAGAATTCTACACCAGAACTCCGACACCTGCATTACAGAGGATAGGCAGCGTTAGAATATCATTGTTTGGTTTCGACAATAAGTCAACAATACACGAAATAAAGCGACGATATACAAGACAGCTGAAAGAGATCGGAGTGATAAGCTTGAGCTACCTTTAAGGTGGCTTTATTTCGAATTCATTACGGTACATGAAACGTGCGAATGCATAGCAATAGTAGTAGACTAATCTTAAAAACCCTGAAAAGTGTTGTGAATCAGGCACTCACAAGGTATTTCACACATTTGTTGCTTCATGCAGAACTAAGCTTCAGTTTAGAATTACCTATGTGCAAAGGCCTAGGCACTTCGTATAACAATACTTGGCGTATGCTCAACAAGAGGAAAAAATCTTTATTGTACATAGTTTTCCCTGTCCAGTGAGCACTGGGGGATATCTACTTTTGATTCTCATTTCATGCTTTGTTTTTTAATGGTCGGGTATGATTTTTAAAAAGCAATAGAAAAGAATTTTTCTTAGATAATGAAAACACTTAATCTTGAAGACGAAAGACAGATTGCTGTAAATGATTTAGCGAATGGCCACATAAAAGAGTAAGACGTCTCTCTGTGAAAATTGATAGCGGCTCAGGATGAACGTTTTCCTTTTACGATGTATAATTTGCTTTGCTGAGATAATGAACGCAAGTCAACTTTGTCTGAAGGAGGAAGCCTGACAACATAGAAGTTGACTGCATATTTAATCTGATACTATGAAGACGACAATTTCTTCTTCTTGGAGACTGTCAAGCAACACTTTCATCAAAACTTCTTGAGCAAATCTGGCTGGGAGGAGGGGGCTATCTATGCATGCAGCGCACATACAGGCCACACCAATGAAGTTAAAGAGCTGTACATTTGAATATCTTCTCCTTATTATGTCTATGAAAAACATTTTTTAATTATGCTATAAGGTTTTTAGTAGAGGTTCATTTTTCAATGCGAGTTGACACTAAACTGGGCCATTAGTTTGTGCCTAGCAGTGTTCACACTTGTTTTTTGAAAATTCAAACTTTTTAGTGATCACTCACCGACAAAAAGTAAGGGAAATGATTTATTAATAATTCACCCCTTATCATACCAGATATGTCTATGGGCTTACCCTGTAGATCGAAGGAAAGCAAGACTTCTTAATCGTCCAGCACACATATAGGAATTCTTATTGGTTTAAGTAATGAAGTGATCCTGATAGTTTCAATTCTTCCTAAGATTCAAATTCCAAATATTTCTTCAAAGTTCTTCGGAATAGTTCCAATAAGGTTGAGAAAAAAGCTGCCATCTCCATATTCGACATTGTTTTTTATCGTTTTTTTTTCTCTTAAGCAAAGTACAAAAATCCTTCCACTGCATTTCATGGTTTGTTCAAATTTTCACTAAAAGATTTTACTTGTTTATTCGCTAGAACTGCTTCTGTTTAGGCTACATATTATTGGCCTGTATGGACAAATTCCTATCATTTGCACAATTCTCAATGGATCATTTTTCCTAGATTGTTTTTCTGGATTACTTTCGCAATTTATGATAAACTATGATTATTTTAGTTTATTTATAGACTTGCAGCAAATTGAACATTTAACAAATTTAACATTTAACGAAAAACAAGTACTATTCATTTTTCAACGTTCACTGAACGGTGTGATTAATTCTCTAAAGAATCCATACAGTCTGTACTATTTCCTATTTAAATATTGGTTACCCACAGGAATGGTTTCTTTAATTGCTTTCATCCATTGCAGTTTTAAATTAACGCACAGTCTGGCCTTTAAAATCTAAAACTTCCAGTAATATCAAAGAAGTGTATTTACATGTAACCACGATTTTTAAGGGTCAGACTGGGGTAGATTTTTCGAGAGACTTTCAATCTAATTGAAAGGAAATAACTTTACTTCTATGTAAGATAAGGGCCAGACAAAGAAGTGTTTCGAGTGTGCAGTTGAAAATATTCATACGTATCTTACACCTCTTCACATTTCTAATGGGTGTGTCCGTTCAATCCAGACTACAGTTCGTTCCCCGTACCTGATGCCATTGACAAGTTAAACCGGATTTATTTTGAAGAATGTTAAAACTTGATGCGACACAGTCTGCTATTATCTTTTCCAGAAGACCCGATCAGTCTGGATGTCTGCTATCTGAAAATCTCTTAAACTGCTTACCAACGCCAAACACACACGCGTACACATACACACACACACACACACATACACACGCACACACACACATGCACACACACACGCGCACACGCACACACGTATATATTTCGTATGTGCACAGACAAGTAGATACATTCAGACCATTCGGTAAATCTTGTGTTTACAGGATACTCCACTAGTATGGCCTTGTGCCAGGCTTTGCTAAGCTCACTACATAATATTAACAATATCAAAGCAGATGACAACGAAGACTCAAAGCCACGACTAGAATACAGGTTTCTTCACTACCAAAAGTAAATCGTTCCTATGAAACCTTCCATAGACGAAATGGCGTAAACTGAAGATGTATTTACCATTATTTCAAATGAAAAAAAAATTTTGAGTGTTTCCTTAACCAAAAAATTATTTTATCATGCTTTCTGATATTATACACCGCATGAACAAAATTAATCGGTATAAAGTAGAGATATTCTCTGACAGTTCGAAATTATAGCGGTCTCAGGTATTTCGTAAAGTGAACTTTCATAAAGAGGGGGGGTACCAGCACTAAGGTAGATCTCTGCTGGGTATCATATTATTGGGTTTGGTGATGTTTGGCAACTAATCTCGAAAGCCATCGCTGCCCCAATAATATGACCATGCCAAACTACACTACATACTATAAAGAAATGATAAGCATGACATACTCGAAAGCCATTGCTCGTGGAATGAGTTCGATTGCCAATAAATTCCACTCTACTGTGGCTATGCTAGATTAAGATAAACTCTCTGAATATCTAAATTTACTTTGGAGTAGGTATGCGTATGGTCGATTTCTTTTTGGTCATATAACAGGAACTAAAAACCTCAAAAGCATAGATATCCCCAGCGAAAAACGGTCATGAGAGAGACAGAGAGACAGAGAATGGCGATTAATTGTCTATTGGATGAGTCGGAGATAACCGATATTTTTTTTATTCAAACCATAGAATTCTCGAAAAGTTATAAATTTTCTGTATAACAATTATAATTCTGATCAGTTCCAAAGTTCAATATTTGTTACTGGTTGGCATATATTTATTTACACATAAAATGTGAACAAAGAATCTGATCGACCATGACTCACCATTTTTCAGTTCCTGAGATTTCGGCGATGTTTAGTGAAAATCGGTCAGGATTTGAGAAATTTTTCCAATTGAAAAAAAAAACGTTTTCACTTATAGAATATAAACAAACAATCGAATCGATCACAACTTAAAATCTTTTTGGTAGAATCTCTCCACAACCCAACATAAAAAATTTCATTGAAACATATTAAGGAATAACAAAGTTGTTCCGATGAGAAAAATGACACAACGACGAAGACGACGACGATAACAACGGCGATTGACACCCACAGCGAGAGATAGTCATCGGCGGCTATTCTGACGCTGAGAACAAAAAGAGGGGCGTAAAGAGATTCTACACAAGAGAGAAGCAAACATAGAAAAGAAGAGTCAATAATAAGACTGAAAAATTAAAGAAACAAGGAACAGAAGAGGTAGAGTCTATTTATCAATGTATGATTCATTTAAAAAATAATGCAAATCCCGTGGGAAAAAATGAAATCTCTTGTCAAGACGGGAAATTAATGACTATATACCTGGAGTTTTGATATATTTATCTCTGCGTAGACATTTTAAACTTCGATAAGATATCTAGCTTCAACTTTGGGGGGCCCGGTAACCAAAGTGTATGTGTGTGTGTGTGTGTGTGTGTGTGTGTGTGTGTGTGTGCGTGTGTTTGTCTGAGTATGTGTGTGTGTGTGTGTGTGTATCTGTGTGCGTGTGTGCGTGGTTGAGGAAAGACGGTTTCAGGAACTAAATTTTGCCTGAACCAAATCATTGGTTGTGAGCAAAACAACGGCGTTGATCGAATGATAAAGAGATGATCCCCCGGTGGGATTTCAATCCACACCTATGGGAGCACCTATGTAGCCTGTGTCTGCGCCAACTGATTAAGACACCGACTCTGATAGTTGACAAGAGGTCGAAATAACACCCTATACTCAATTTCTTTTCTTCTCCGAGAGCTGTCTGGTTTTGTTTATATGTTCTGTTAGTCTCAGAAGTACGATGATTCTACTTTATTTAAAAATTAATGTTTAACTTGTACTGTTGCAATTCTAAAATGCAATTTTCTTTATCAAGTTAATAGCGCTTGATATATCATTAATACAATATGGAGCAATATTTAACTTATATGTCCTCCCCCTAACCTTAAGTATATATATCTGTGTGTGTATGTGTGTGTGTGTGTGTGTGTGTGTGTGTACGCATAGGTATATATATATATGTGTGTGTGTGTGTGTGTGTGTGTGTTGTATGCATTTATCTCTTTTAAAAATGTATATAGATATATATGTTTGTATGTATGTATATATATATATATATATATATATATATATATATATATATATATATATATATATATATATATATGTGTGTGTGTGTTTGTGTGTGTGTAAGAGATAGACCGATAGATTGGTAGATAGTTTGCTAGGTAGATACGTAGTCAAGGGTGACGGTAATCTTGTTCGCTTCAAGTTAGGCTTAAAGTGAATCACGTGTCAACTGAATTTGCTTTATATAGTAAACAAAGAATTGGCTGTCAAATATATTCTATCTTATTTATCATTATTAAATATATTTTGGCCTTTGAGAAGCAAACGTATTTTTGTTTCTGAATACATCTAGTGAACAACCGTAATAGTCGGAGAAAAGATGTCATATTCTTACAGGAGCCTTCTTCACGGAGCGAAAGGTTCTCTTGAATTTAACGCCGTTTTGTTCAGCAAAACAATCTACTGCCATCGATATAGCTCCTACATGGCAGCTACAAAGCTGGAATAACAAAAGTATCAAAAAACGTATCGTTGCGTTCGCTTGTGAATTAATCGATTGGAAACTTGAAAATAAATGTAACAAGAAAGACTGACTTCAGCTTGCTGTTTTAAAAACGGACTTTTCCAGGCGTGTTTTGGTTTCAGGCTATAAAATGAATTTTTTTTTTTCGTCTTGGATGGAATGGATTTAGTTTCATGAGCACTGAGGATCAAATTTGAGACATGATATACCAAAATTATATAATTTATTAGATATTTATTACATATTTATAAACGACGTTTAAATTATCAAAAAAAAAAGCAAGGTCGTTCGACAGTAGTTCAAGATAGAAAAGAGGTAAGCTTTCATAAATGCACGCAGAAAAATATATGAATCGTATGAGACAATTTTTAGCATATCTTATGAGGCTGCATATTTCCTACACAATTGGTGTACGAATCAATGTAGCATGCTTTATGGCACAAATAGTTACCCGTTGAAGATTGGCGAACACAATCTTACGAACTCGATTTAACTACTAGTAGCTTTTTGGCATACTCAGCAAAGTTCAACAGAAATATTGAGTACTATCTCTTTTCATGACTATTAGCTTCAAATCTACAAACACGTATATCGCATCCCTATCACTCAATAAATATATGGACTAGGATTTTTTCCATGATAATTAGGCGTATTGCATCTGCAGTCATAATGCCAAAGAGAAGTCTTTTCCAACAAATAAAAAAAAATTAAAAAATTAGGAGATTTATTTACGATGCACTATAAGAGTAGGTGTTCCCGAATATTGTTGGTAAACGAAAGCACGAAAAGACATAAAAGAAAAAATAATATAAAAAGATCTTTTTCAATTTTCCTGCTTGAGTGATGGAGAGGGATTTTTGTGCATGTCCAGCGAGACACGGGAACCCTGTATAAGTTGGTAGTAACAACTGGTGTGGCAATACGCTTAATTTTTACCGTCCCAACAGACAAAAATGAGGAAAAATTGTATCTATGATACGTTATGTTAGTGAAACAAATTATTCATAATTTTTTTCTGGACATCAATTTCCTGCCCATTAGGGCGGATATTTAGTCCAGTATATTATAAATTTGTACTCATGCTGCTGCTAAAAATTAGTAGGTGTGCCACAAACAAAATATCAATTGGATGATGAATATGGAGTCCGTCGTGGTTTCGGGACCGAAACATCATCCCATCACATTATCGAATCTGCACATAATGTGAGGATTATACAAACAGAAATGTATGTATATATCTATATATACGTACAGACATATATCAATGAATACAAACATATTCTATCATAGCTATATAAAATTATATCCACACGCTCACATACACAAACACACACACACACACACACATACACATACATATATATATATATATATATATATATAATGGTTAATATAAATGTCATTCACAGACTATTGTCTCGTCCTCTTACGTCTCTTCAGTGTGCCTACTGCCTCGATTCCAATGCCGCTAGGCAGGATAGAAACCTTCCATCTAGACTATACACACACACACAAACACACACACACACACACACACACATATATATATATATATATATATATATATATATATATATATATATATATATATTCTAAAAACCCTCAAACCCCAAATATATAAAACAAAAATTCAAAGATGTTTGAGTCATCATAGTCACTTATTTTCTAAGATCTGTTGATGCAATTCATGTGATTTTTCGGTGTATTCTATTTTCTAAACAGACTTCGATATCATGGTACTATTTGTACTTTTCTTGCTGGGATGATCAGCTGTTTACCATGCAACTGTTTCGGGGACTTGAAAACAAAACATTTACATTAGCATGACACCCCAACAGTGTTGATCAAACCCATTGTCCCTTCAGCAATGAATTTAATAGATATAGCTTACACCATTTTCCATCTAGTTTCTTGTATCATATTGGGTATTATCATTATGTATGCGTGAACGTACACATACATATATACATACATATGTGCATATATATATATATATATATATATATATATTTGTATTGATATATATTCATATATATATATGTATATATATATATATGCGTGCACTTATATGTATATATATGTGCGTGTGTGTGGTGTGGTGTGGTGTGTTGCGTGTGTGTGATGCATATAGACGTACAGACATTTGTATATATGTTTAGATTCTTGAAGAAAATTGCTCTTGCTTCTGTCAAATCCCTGCAGGGACGTTGATGTCTTCTAAAGACGGCGCGACTCTACAAAGCGGGAAAAATATGCGAAACCGGACAGCCTACGCGCGCCATATTTCTTTTTCAATTGCACAATGGTTTGCGAAAATAACCGATTCGTTACCTTCCATTTATCCCAAAGTGCCAGCAACAACCAAGCAAAAACGCTGAAAAAAAGAAAATCCCAGAGAAAGCAGAAAAATAAGTATGTTCGGCAGGAGAGGGACTTTTTGATTGAGAAAGAGAGAAAATCAGGATAAAAAAAATATGAAGAAAAGATGAAAAACACCATTATGAAGGAGAGTGGAGAAAAAAAAGGGGGAAGTGTAACCTGTTTAAAATACCGAAAGAAGAAAGAGTGAAGACGAATCTGAGGAAGAAGTAACTTTGGAGATTTCCTGAATAAAACAAAACAATAAAGCAAAGATACCATTTGGATGATCAAAAAAAAACCAAAAAAAAACTAAGTGGGAAAAACTTCCATAAGATGTTGACTCACTTGAAAGGTACGATTGTCATTTTCCAATGGCCAAAAAAAGAAAGTATATATTTGAATGAAATTCAACTGTAAGCGGAAAAGAAAACACTTTTTCTTGCCTTGCAGCGACGTATTTTGGGGGTACCAGGGGTAGAAATGTGTATATCTTGTACGAATGTAGGCACATATTCTGGCTGAAGAACATGAGAAATGTAAGTCAACATACTTAAAGGTACAGACAAATTTCTGCCAGATTTACAAATGTATGGCGACGTTGACATCGATTTACAACTACAGGTTTACAAGCCTAAATATACACATGTCTATGCCGGGAAATTGGATCGTAAATAAACATCAATTTGAATTATATTTGGACGCTGGTTATGGATAAAAATAAAGGGTATCCTGAAATGAAACAGCCAAATTTTTGTGATGGATTTTTCTCAAGCCTTTATAAATATATATTTATATGCAAGTGTGGATGGCGTAATGGAAACAGTCCAAGAGAAATGAGTTCGATTTCTGGTAGGGTCTGTTTATTTGACAATTGTTTCAAAATATTTTTTGACGTGCAGTTGTCATCAAACTAATAATCTTGTATTCGTCGATTTAATATTGCAACATTTCAGACGCTGTATTCTCTTGCGTTGGAAGTATGTTTCCGTAGTGGCGTTTTTATCGCAACGTGTCGACCGCTAAAATCGTCCTTGTTTGAAGAATTTGAGTGTGTGCCCGGTAATTTTCTTGTTCTTGGCGGTTGACCTTGCTTTACCGAAAGCTTGCTATCATAGGAGGATTCTTCGGTTGGTTTCTTTTTTTTTTTTTTTTTTTTTTTTTTTTGATTCCATCAAAATCCATTGTTCAAGGTAGACGTAATGGTCGACTTCGTAGACATCATAGAAGACCGGATTCCAATGCTGATATTCGTAAATATGAGTGAAAATATCGTACTTATATATATATATATATATATATATATATATATATATATATATATATATATATAAAAGATATTTACCTTGAATCGCACTTGGCCAGATTATGAGAAAATCAAGTTGAACTGAACTTCCAAAGGTGGAAGGGTTTGCATGTCTGGTCTCAAACATTGACTGAATATTGTTTTTAAACCAGTCGTTGCCAAAACCTTTATTTGGATTAATCACAAGCAGGAGCCTCCTCTATCTATCGTTTAAGATTATCATCTACTTATTGTTATCTAAATGATCCTGTCCAAAAAGTGATCACAACAAATGGCTTCCACTGTAAATAACTTTTTCAGCTGAGAGAATATTCTTTTTGGCATCCTCATTCGGTAAATACCATGTCAAAAAAGCGTCTCATAGAGTTTCTTTTCAAGTTCACCAATCTAATATTTGCCGATGCAAAATCAATGCCTAGGCCAACATAAAAGCTAAGTGTCCTACTGGGTAATCATATTTACTGAATTCTGTTTAAGAAAGAATCTGCTGTCGCAATACACTGCAATGAATGGAGATATATATCTTTCCCTTTTCTCCCTCTCTTTATCTAACTATCTAACTATCTATCTAAATATATATATACATATATATATATATTTGTGTGTGTGTGTGTGCGTGTGTATGTTTGCATGTGCTCATTTTCCTTATCTAAAATTATGGTCTATTCCTAACGAAGCCCCTAAATTCACCCTCACCGACTATTATCTGTAATCAGGCAGATGTCCTTTTCAAATCCAGCTAATTCATTGGACTCTTTCGAATTCACTTTTGACCGGCCGATTACACCTGTTGGTACTTATGACCATTTATATTCCTAGCGCTCTACTGTCGACTGAGAATCTCGCATGGCGAATCTATATTTACAACTTGTCTTTTTTTTCCCTTCCCTTTGTAAAGAAATACCAATTCAATCTCTTTTGGTTCCAGCGAAATCTACTTCTTAGATAACTGGCCAGGAAAATCTTATTGCAGTTTGCGCATATAACTTAGCGACAGAGTATTGAAATTATATCTGAACCGTCGTTCGATCGAAATCAGTAATGAAGCTGGCTTTAACTCTTAACAGACTTCTTTAAAGAGAAATGAATTTTGATATAGGAAGAAATTGTTGTCAGGGAAATAGATGAACGGATAGAGTTTTTATTTTTTCTTTATTTTCTACTAAAGAGGAAAAGATGATATATTCTTGAATACAAATCAGAGGTCAGATTGTTGAATGTAATATGTGCTTTCCAGCAATGATTTCAACCGCTGCTCACGAATTGCCTTCGAATAACAATTTGCAAGTGTAATCAGAAAGGTTTTTCATCAATATATTTCCGTGGGATTCCAATAAACGTCTTAAAGAGGATTTCTGTCGGAGTCAGGGTTGAAAATCATAAATTTCGTTTCCTAAGGATGGTATTTTTCATCCGAATTCTTTAGCTGTACAATATCATGAGAGTAGTTCCTTGGTAAACTGTGTTGGTCAAAAAGGTCAACGAAAAAAGCAAGATATACATAGAAACAAATAAGCCACAGGAATATAAAAAAATATTCATTTGTATTACAGTTTGTACAAAGTTATAAACGGTAGAGTGTTGAACTGATATTCTAAGACTTACCCTTTCAAGATATTCAATGGAGTCGTTCAAAAACTTGAACACAATTTTTTCCCTCAAGATATGGGAATTTTGATATGAAAAGCAGCTTGTTGAACAGAAAAAACCCGGGACTCAAGAAATTATTGACCGTTTTCATTTTTCAAATTTTTTTTTTATTTTCTCTTACTATAGAGAAAAGGTCAATCTATTTTTTTCCGGCAACTCAAAGATTAGCTCGATGAAAGGCAGATACCTTTTCCTTTTACTGATAGTCGCTGGTGTCAGAGAACAACGATTCCAAGTGTTAATATACAAATGATTAACAATGAGAATATCTCCATATTTTATAAAAGATCCCCGTGAATGTTATGATTTCCTCTAAATATATAATTTCTGTCGGTGTTGGTTCATTTGTACCTAATAATACTAGCTGTATAAGGTACTACTCAAACTTTTGGGGAACCCAATGTAATACTGACTATATCCGCAATACTTGTCCTGACAGTTCTCACAGATACACTGTATTAGCGTATTCACTAGACCCTGCACAATAAGATTATTATTTATTCCAGTTTTTACGGAATACTCTTAATGTAAAATATTTCCAATTTCCTCGAAGACTGCAAAAAAAAAAAGCACATAGGCCGATTGTTTGCTCAGAAAGGATGGTATCATGAAGTTGCCTGGAAGATGGTAGAAGAGAATGAGACAAAATATATGGTTTGATTTATACAAATGCGCTGAAAAGGGTATTTTTTTCTTACATCGCCAATATTGAGGCAGGAGTAAAATATCTAAAAGTTTGAAGAAAAAAAATCAAATACAATCGGATGAGGTTTATTTATTCAACCCTGTGTGCAAGACACCCGGAGATAATTCAGGTTGTTGTTTCTATTCATCGAGCCTTACCCGTCATAATATGATGATTTATGTAATTTATTGCAAACTTGATAATGCGACTTGTTTTCAATGTTTGTCCATATCTGGAAAAAAAGAAGTCAATTTGAGAAAGAAAGAAAAAGTAACGAACATTATCAACTTCATATCCTTCCGTTGGCTGCTTCTGACAGGGTAAAATAATAATTTTTATCCCGTATAATTTACTATCAATGCCGATTCTAGATAAGACGGAGAATTCAAGCTATTGGTAATTGCAGTAAAAAACGATATGAACTAAAGTTAGCTTAGTCCGGCACAAGGCCTATTTTGGAGATGAACGACGTTTATTTTCAGCATGTAACTATTTACACTTCATTTTAAAACAGAATCTTCAACTGCAAGCTGGAATAATTGGATTTTGTTGGCAAAAATATCGGTTCTATAAACCATTCATAAATTCATAGCATCATTATTCAATAATCAATGTAGTTTTTTCCGAGTTTTTATGAACCTATGCCACCTTTCAGGTAAACTATGCATTCCAACGTGAAAATATCAATATTTTGAACTATTTGGTACCCCTGAGCAGACAAGAAGTGTTGCATGTGGCGGAATAAGTAACAGTTGTTCAAACGGGCCAATCGCTCACTTTAGCTTTGTGCAGTGACCTATCATCCAGATGCCAGCGATTCTCGATGGAATTTTTCTGAATTCACGGACTAACTTTTCCCCAGATGACGTCATTCCCTTTGAGGTGTTGAAAGCAGATCTATATCTAGCTGCAATTTTCTACAATCTTCTCTATAAATCCATTTTAAACTCTAGTGACAATTATATCCAAAAATGACTTTCTTCTTCGGTCCATTAGAAAACCAAATAAAAGAATCCATACGCTGAGCAATCTTCGCTTCTTTGAGGTTATGTAGAATTCATTTATTTATTTTCAGGAATCTTTAATGAGGTTTGTGAATAACATAAGGAAGTAACGTATCGCACAAGCAATAAAGAGCTCGAATGATACTTCTGAGACTCTTTAACAAAGTGCAAAAGATGCCATGGGAACATTTGTATTTAACTGGTTTGTATGTCTTAATGGCATCCTCATTAGTATGGCGATTGCACTAAGGTTAGATTTGAGGATCAAAATTGCAGTATCTCAGAGTTTAAAGGTTAATAATTTATTTTTGAGACCTACGTTTATGTAACAAAATAAAGAGACCTCCATGAACACTGGGCAGAATCAGGAATTGTCGTTGAAAGCCTGTGCTAATGACTGGCTAAGCTGAGAGGCTATGAAGAAGGTGGCTCACATACAAAGGTCTTCCAAGAGAGTGATCCTTATTTTAACAAAATTAAAACAACAAATTCCTCAAGCATACTACTTTATGTGCATCTAACTTCTAAAGTTTTTGCCTATGAAAAAAAAAAAAAAACTCAAGCGTATAGTAATTTCCGATACACAAGATATATATATATATATATATATATATATATATATATATATATATATATATATATATATATATATAAGAAAGAAATAGACATATAATCTGAGAGGAATAATCAGAATGTGCTATATTACTTACAACCTCCATCAATCTCCAGTTATTACACTATGAATGTATCATTTGGCTTAAACAGCGTAAATAGAATAAACAATTAAAACAAATGCGGTAGAGTTTCGAAGTAACAAAACGCATTCATAATCATTTTTGCCTGATAGTATATCTACTTCCTAAAAACATGATTGTTGAGAGATACAGAAGATACGGGGGAATAAGTGAGAGAAAAAAATGAAAATTTGGAAATAAAGCAGTTACTTTGGCCTCTGCATTACCGGTGGCTGTTTAGCTCAATGGTAACAACGTTACGTTGGAGATATCGATCGCAAGTTCGATTCCTCCAGCAGCCCTGTTTGTTTATTCTATCTATACTGTCTTGGCCAGGTGTTATATTCACCGTATTATAATGTGAAATCATTTCAAATGGAGATTCAAAGTAATATAAGGCGCAGGTATATATATATATATATATATATATATATATATATATATATATATATATATATATATATATATATATATATATGTGTATGTTCGTACTCACTCTATTTACTTATGTAAAAGATAAATAGATAGGAATTAGCGGAAATCGACCCGAACGTGTCTTTCCTCGGAGGCATTCAGTAATCTTTCGTATTGAACCATAAAATGACTTCTTCCCCGCAGCGAGTCATCCGTCCGATATGAACTGCGTGAAAAGACTGAAATGGATTTTATTTTTAGTATCTGGCGACACAGGTCCCCGGCTCAAAAGATCTGATTAATTTTTGATAATTACAGACCGAAGTCAGTTTTGGTATAATAATCTAGGAGTAAAAAAGAAATCTTTGTAAAAATTAATCAACCTCCTGTCATTTCCCGCTTCTTTCTTTCTTTCTTCCTTCTTTCCTTTGCTTTATTTCTTACTTTTTTTTTCTTTCTGTCCTTTTCCTCTTTTGTCTTCATCCTAATACCCTGATTTATCCCTACCTTTTTCTTCTTTCTTTCTTTCTTTCTTTCTTTCTTTCTTTCTTTCTTCCTTTCTTTCTTTCTTTCTTCCTTTCTTTCTTTCTTTCTTTCTTTCTTTCCCTCTTCCTTTCTTTTCCCTTCCTTCCTTTCTTTCGTTCTTTCCTTTTTCCTCTGTCTTTTTTTCTCTTTCGTCTTCATTCCGATTCCCTGATTTATCCCTACCTTTTTCTTCTTTCTTTCTTTCTCCCTTTTTTCTTTCTTTCTTTCTTTCTTTCTTTCCCTTCCTTCCTTCCTCCCTTTCGTTCCTCCTTTTCTCTGTCATTTTTTCTCTTTCGTTTTCATCCCAATGCCTTGATTTATCCTTACCTTTTTCTTCTTTCTTTCTTTTTCTGATTTTTCTTCACATTTCGATGTCTTTCTTCTGTCTTCCTTATCTTTCTTTAATTTTTCTCACGTGAAACCATCAACCGAACTTATCAACAAAAGTTCCTCCCGTTTTCAAGTTGGTCCAGCTGGCTGGTTGACGGCTAAAGTATGTATGTATGTATATATAACGCGCGCTGACTGCATTAATGGAGCTATAGGGTTGAAAATTCTGACAACTCATTATGTTTAAAATGATTTTTAAAAATTTCTCATCCCTACCCCCGAAAAAAAAACTTTAATGGGGAGGGATCAGTTTTTGCTAAATTGACCCTTTAGTTTGTGTCCGGCAGCATTCACGTTTATCTTTTCGAATTTTTTGAGAGATCACTGCCCAACAAAATGCAAGCGAAGTAACTTATTCATGGATCACCCCTTTTATCAAATTTTTTAATTGATCATCAACGACATGTTGCTAAAGGACTTCGGTGGTGTTATGGTTTCTATTGAGTGACTAACCAAGACTTTCTCCCTTTCTTTTCTCTCCAATCTATTTCTCCCCCATTCGCCAAAGGCATCTTCTCTTCTTGATATCAACTAAATTTATCTTGGTATGCCAGAAAGCCCGACGGCGGCGCGGAAATGACGATATGAAGGTTGCATTGGCTAATTTCGCAAGTGGAAAAGGCAATCATGCTTTGAAAATCAGCATCTGATCTTCTTGTTTTTCCACTGGGACTCGAACTAATGGTTTTGTTCTTTTTGCTTTTCTCTTCTTATGCGATCGCAAATTTTGAAGGAAGTAGCTTCGTGCAGTGCGCCAAATGGAGTAGAGAGATGGAAGTTAAGATTATTGCGTCTTGGTGATCCTACTTGACTTGTAAATCGGGATTCGCGATTTTCGAACGACGAACTCTGAGTGGAATAATTTTAAAAAAAACTATTTCAGCCCCGACACTATATTTTTGCAAGCTTACATTGATAAGATGTATCACACGGTCGTGGATTCAATGTGAGTAATCTGTACATCAATGGGTCGTGAGTATTGAATAAATGGGTTGATTTCTGACACGAAATAGTTACCAATGGCGTAGAAGTAGGTATCCAAGCATGTTTTTCTGGGTGTCTATCTTTACATCCGACTCCAACAGGGTGGACTTTAATATTGTGATTAGCCAGATATTAAATTTCAAGATGTTAAGATTTCAGCATAGAATTTGGAGAAAATAGGTAAAAAAAAACAAAAAAAAACGAAACCCAGAAATATGAATGACGTCATGTTGGAATGAATTGCTATTGGTCGAAAACTGACATTGGGAGGGTGAAGACCGTTGCTCATCCAATAAATACGTTTGGTTATGTTTTTAGTTAAATGACTGCCGTTTTTTTTGTTTAATTCTAAAAGATTTATATATAAGTTCTCCACCTCATCACCCATCATGCATATATGAAGTTCTTGCTTTCTTTTCTTTTTTTTATTCCTTTTGTTCGACATTTTCATTTTGTTTTCTTCCATTTCTTATTTTTCAGCGTATTTTAATTTTGGGGGTCGGGTCTTTCATTCGTTTTTTTCTTTTTTTCTCGTTCGTTTTCATATTTACTCTCCAGTTTTCCCTTGATTTTTCTTTTTCCACTTTTTTGGCGTAATTTTATAATTTTCTCTCTCTTTCTTCTTTCTTTTTAGTTCCATTATTCTTTTTTCTTTCTTTATTTTTGCTTTTATCCTTATTTTATCTTGTTTCGCTTCTTTTTTTTCCATTTTAGCTTCTTCCTTTCTTTATTAACTTGCTTTCTTGATTTTTTCTTGATTTTTCTTTCTTTCTTTCCTGTTCCTCCATTCAATTTTTCTTTCTTTGCTTTCTTCGATACTTCACTAATTTCTTGTTTTTCTTTCAATGTTCTATTTTGTTTTTTCTTTTCGTCTCTTTTTCTGTCTTTCTATATTTTTCGTAATTTTCTCCGTTTCTTCTTTAATATTTCTGTGGTTTCTACGTTTACTTTTTTCTGTCTTCACCTATCTTTCTCCCGATCTTTCTTTCCTTTTTCTTCACTTTCTTCGTTTTCTTCTTTTCCTTCTTTTTTCTCTCTTTCTGTTCTTTTTTCATATCTCATCCCTTTCCCCGTCCTGTTCCCTTGATTCAATTGTTTCCTTTCTTTCTCTTCTTCCTGCGTTCGTTCTCTCCTCGTTTCCTTCTTTATTCGTCTTTCTCCTTTCATTCTTACCTTATTAATGGGCTATTTAAGATCTTTTTTTTCCTGCTTGCTAGACCGATTCACCAATTCTGCGTCTTTTTATACATATATTCTGTAAGCTTCCTTTATCTTCGTTATCTATTCACTTACTAAACTAACAACTCCATTCTTGCCCCCACGTCTACCCTTCCACCTCTTGATGGTTTGATTTGTCCCTTCTCATCCTTCTTCTCCATTCTTTTTCCTCTGACCCCCCGCCCATGATTTCCGATGCTTGATTGCTTCCTCCCGTCCATTTCAGATCGGCTCAAATATAAAATATGATAAAATTCACATGCAATGATATCAATGCAACTTAAATCTTGTTATCAGGATCCCCGAGGCTTGTTTCAACTATTGCTATTGAATTCGTCTGAATGGACTTCATCAACTGATCCTTATACTTTCAGCGGAGATGAAATCTCGCAAAAATGGGTTGGTTTTTTTTTTTTTGGAGTATCTTATGAGAATAAATAAAGCTGCGGTACGAATATGCGTCCTATATAGCTACGTAAATTTATTGCGTATATATATATATATATATATATATATATATATATATATATATATATATGAATGAATGAATGACTTGGCTCCGCAAACGTAGATGTTGAGGATACTCCACGACTATAAGATCTGAGACGGCGGAAGAAGCTTCCGACTTCGTGATATAAAGTGTGATATACGGAGGGCCACCCATACGCTTTGAATCAGTGGTTGGTTTATATATATATATATATATATATATATATATATATATATATATATATATATATATATATATATTTGTGTGTGTGAGTGTGTGTGTGAGTGTGTGTGTGTTGGGGATAGGTACATCGATAGATATGTATATGGATGTATGTGTAGTGGAACTGAAGCGTCAAAATTTGAAGTCTGTGAGGAAAATTCAATTGAAGAATACGTATGGCCAGAATAAATTTTATGTATGGCATCCTTGGTTTTTTACTCTAGAAAGCATCTGAAATAAAATAAAAAAATGTCCACAAAGATGCTGATCCTCAAGAATCACTGTGTTATTTACATTCGAAAACATCTACCAAAGAGTGAAATCATCCAGAAACATCTAGATTCTCCAGGATAGATTTTTTATAATGAACCTATCGGAAGAAGTCACCTAAAAGGTCAAGAAAGCCTTTTTTTCCAAAAAAGTCCTTCTAAAAACGTTTTTAGAAAGCGCTTAGTGGAGTACTGATGTCAGTTTTCATGTCACAGGCAAGAGGATGCGATCAGGTGCGTCAGAACACAAAACGATGACAGCGCTGAAATACTCAAATACACGCACATCTGAAAAAAGAAGGAACCTTTCGCCAACTTTGGTGGCTACGGTTATCCAATAGATAAATGAAATACGTATAAGTATATCTAAATATGTGTAGTGGGACTAGTGATACAATATTTTCTAACATAATGCATCCTATGTATCTATAAATATGTCTGTATATAAACTTGGATAGATAGATAGATTGATAGTATTATCATCTAAGAATATTGAGTTAGTTCTGATCCTGAAAATAAAATATGTATACCTGGCTAGAAAAATGATATCAATCCAAAAATGTAATCTACAACAGGATTTATTGATACTAAGGTTAATTTCATATACATCGACATACGTATATACATATATCACAGCTTCCAAACCATTTTTCAAAAAAAGAGTCCTCCTTCAAGACCGCCATAAGCTACCTCGGCACGTTCGTGATACTCTTGTTCAAGGTTTGAAATCTCTTTCAGGAAACTCGAGTTGTAGAAAGCCAAAACTGGGCCTGAGTGTGGGAATCGATTGACCCGTGTGAAGTGATTTTTGGTCATTTTCAATGCAGGGGTTTAACAGTACACTCAAGTTCACTCAGTGTCGTCTAACTGTCGACCGAGTTACTTCGTAGGAGACTGTTTGTTCTGATCGGTTGTCAAGTTACATCCGTTTCACGAGATGTTCGAAATGGCTGCATACTTTCCAGACGGACACCTTACGAGATAATTCTGTCTGAATTTCCAACTCGTGTTGCTCTTGCCATTTTAAATTGATTCGTTCAGATCAGTTTACACGCCAGTTCCATTCCTATCACAACATTTTGGTAACTATGCCCTCGGGCTTTTCATAGTGTCTGTCATCAATATCACGAAAGAATTGAAATTCTGTGCGAAAGGCCTCGGACGTTGGAAGTAAAATATCACAAACAGTGAACCTTCAACTAATCTAATCAGGCGTTCCGTTCAACATTTCTGTATTGTTACCAAATGCAATTGATAAATCCGCGGGCAACAGCATTGTAATGAGACACAAAAAGAGGTGTTTTCACTACCACCACTGTTATACCATACATCGAGTCTGCAATCGTCAATGATATTGAAAATCAAAAGCAGTGAAATAAAAAATTGTCACTGAGAGAAGATAACTATATTCTTACTGGAATGTCTTAGGCATGCCCTGGCTAGATCTTCGAATCTTTTGCATATCGTTCAAACCATCTTTTCTCATATGATCCAACTCCCTATGGCCCATTGAACAAAAATCTACAAAGAGGCGAAATCTGAGCGAATGCCAAATAGGTGCTGACATTTGCCTTTTGATACCATCTTCATGGTTGTTGCCATCTATTTCCTGTTATTCAACTGCGGGTCAAAGTCGGAATAGAGTTTAGTCGGCTGGTTGCTTTTGATCAATTGATTACTTATACAAGAAAACAACAATTTTCACGGTGACCACCAAGAGACTGTGAGAATCTTTAAAATGAAAAAAATTTCAAAAACTATTTATTAAAAGTAGGAAAAACGCCGTTGAAGATTTGGCAAAGAGAGAAAAATCCGATGGATGAAGAGAGGGTCCAGAAATCGTTTTTGATAAGGAACGTGGATTTGATTGAAGGAGAGATTACAATAAGACAGGAATAAAGATTACAAGAAAAAGAAAGAGAGAATGAAGATTGAGAGAAAAATAAAGGCAAATAAGGTAGAGGACAAAAAGTATGATTTATTAAACAAATAGAAACGATAGTTGAAAAAGAAGAGAAAGAAAAAAAGAGAAAAAAAAGAAAATGGAAAATGTAACAAGCCAAAAGTCACACCATGGGGGATTAGAATTATATTCGAGTGTAAAAATGATTATAATATCAGTGGTGTTTTCCACTGAAAATCATCTAAAATAGAGTAGAAAAAAAAATCTTGATTCTGTAGAATGTTATTAAACCAGACCTTTTTAATAAATTATACCCGTCAAAATTAAGTCGCGAAAAGTTTTTGCTCGTAAAGGGGTCTTGTGGAATACTGATGCCAATTTTCAAGTCTGAAACACACGAACACATGCACAATTAAACAAACACACGAACAGAAATATGAACACTTTTAAAAAGGGGAGAACCAATCAACATTTTTATAGCTAGGGTTGTTGTATATATATATATATATATATATATATATATATATATATATATATATATATATATATGTATGTATATATATATATATATATTTATATATGTATTTATATATATATATATATATATATATATATGTGTGTGTGTGTGTGTGTGTGCGTGTGTGTGTGTGCATTACTTAATTATCATTATAATTAACGCACATTATTCAAGGTTGAGCACTCTTGAAGTGAGGTAACTCGTTTATTATAAGCTTATGCAATGCTCTTCCAATTTAGGAATAGAGCATTCTGGTGGATGGGGGATTATGTGTGAGTGAAATATATCGCTTACATTCAACCTTACTGACCGTCCAGTTCAATATATATATATATATATATATATATATATATATATATATATATATATATACTTTACTGATATTCAGCTAAAATAAATGGGGCTCGCAAGAACGTTAATCTCGTTTTGGTAGGTCAGTCAGTTAGTGCTGCCGATCGTTACAAGAGATGCCATTGCATCTAAAAAGCAGGAAAATGTTATGATCATATAAATTATCAAAGCTAGTATTGAACAACCTAAGCAAACAAAAGTGGCAGAGGGTTTCATTCCTTTTTCATATGTACGTAAGCTTGTGTGTTCCAGCGCTTTGAGTCGTATCATTTTGTCAACAGACACAGTTGACATCAGTACTCCAAAGGCCCCTACAAATGATTAATTTTAATTTTAGGAAAAAATTTATTCTTTGACCCTCTGGGGGCTTTATTTTTATGAAATTATTAATAACATCAAGATTTTTCCAGAATATAGATGTTTCTATATGTTCTGATACTTTATTGTAAATATTTCCAAGTAAAAACACCAGTCAAAGAGTCGTGTATAATTTTGATGTGTTGAAGTTGTAGTTGTGTACGTTTTTCCGTTCGACCAGCACGTTTTTCTTTTCATCCAGTTTTAGGGCTCCGTGGAGGTGTATAGGAGAATTCCTTATATCACAATGCAACACAATAATCCAGATATATGGACAATTTCTGACTGCAAACATATATATATATATATATATATATATATATATATATATATATATATATACATACATACATACATACATACATACATAAGCTGACTGTGCTAGCTAGCAAGACAGATATGAGTATATGAACAGAAACTCTCCCATTGGCTTATTCAGTCACCTGTAAGACGTTATCAAATGAGCTGCCAGGTCCTGTTTTGATGGAGATGAGGAGTTGTTGCCCTAGGTAGACTATTTTTATTGATATCAAAGGGCTGTATTGTTCCGAAATTTACAACAAAGACGGTAGTAGATGGATTTTAAAAGGCTGGAAGTGATATGAACATCTTGGGGTAGATGGTATGCTTGAAAGACAATAAAAAAAAGCATACAAGCTGACGTGTGCTAGAATGAAGAAAGACCTTACCATCGGGATATTACATATTGCTACCCACTCCAATTCAATTGACAAAAATTTGAATAATAAATTGACCCTCAAATCGAGAACCACGCAAAGGGCACAGGAAAGAATCATGCTCAACTTAACATGGGGAGATCATAAAGCAGCACAGTTTATCAAAGAAAGACATGGGTCTGAGACATCGTAGAAACCATTACAAAACTCAAAAGGTGATGGGCTGGTCATGTTGCGAGAATGGCTGGCAACTGCTGGACAATAACATGGATAATTATCAATTTTCAGCTTGATAAGCCAAATATAGGGAAATAGAAGGTTCTAAAGATTAAGGTAAGCCAATTTCTGAGTGGGAAGCGTTTGCCTACCTGAAAATCAGCATGTGAGCATTTGGCTTTTACTTCAGTTCAAACACTGTCATCGGTGACAAATACGTAACTATTCTAATTACAGTATATACTACTAAGACTCATTTAATAAGCTATGCTTAGCCTGACACATGATTACAGTAGTAGTCATCCAATGAATATCCATTCACCATGCGAATGACCTGGTTTGCTAACTATATCATTACGACAGCAAAGTAAACAAATCTTTTGTCACTCATGAACAGGGACCATTACAAGTTTAGTTCCCAAAGATCTGTCACCCTGGCAGTCCCTCCCCATTGCACTCTTTGCACTAATCCACACAGAAATCTGTTTGGACTGCCATGTTATTAAAAGGCCACGAGGTAGAATACATGAATTTTACTAAATCTGACGCCCAACACCTACGACTTTTCTAATTCAATTCACGAGTAAATTTTGACGTATTAAATGATATTTGAGATTGTAACGAAGGACTGTATTGTTTTCATACTTGGATAATAGTTTTTTTAACAAACAGTTATTTATATCCTCTGAGAATTGTGTTTCTTGTTGATCAGTCAGATGAAAATACAAACCGGTATTTAAGAGGGACAATTTTGATTGGATTTATTGTCCAAATATTTCCATCTCCAAATTCATTAAATTCTAATTTCCATTTCTTTTGTGACAGTAATTAAATTAACTTCCGCCTATTCATCATTATTGAATCTTAAAAATGTGGCTCAGTATTCAACAGAAATTGACATTTTGTGTTTGATTCGCTTTAATACGTCTGTCGGGGAGGTTAAATTGAATATTCTTCTATTTGTACTTGAATAAATAAAATTCTTTCAAAATCAACAATTTAGACGACATGGTAATTAACGTCGTCTTATTATTGTTTTAGATATGATCATTAAATGCTGGAAAATTGAACAGCATTAGAAAAGACTAAGGAATTGTCCTCTGTATGCATGTATGAGTCGATTACACACTGTTGATCTTTGAAAATGAAATTGTCAAATTATGGTATGCCTCAGGAGTACAAATAAAAATAAGAATGTCTAAAAGAAAGAGATGAAGTATTGTTAGTACATTAAATATTCTGACCAATATCCTCATCTTTATTGTCTCCGACCTCCTTAGTTCTGTATAAAGCTCTGGGCTGAAGGTTTTCAATTTCTTCAATGGAATAGGGTCATTTAATGAGTAGAGAGTTTGCTTCTAACCGGGTGCGTTATGATTGTGGCTTCATCCCAAAACTGACCTATGTTATTCGAATAATTCCATATGGATGTGTGAATGTATATACTTATGATATTTTTAGGCTTGTAGAGATAATTTCATGCTTGGAAAGAGATTTTGCCTTTAAGAAATAAAAATATCTTTATTAAACAATGCTTTATGTATACTCGTATACATACGTGTGCGTGTGCATCAGTATGCACGCGTTTGTATATGCATAGCTGGAGACGCTTTTATATTTATCCGTATATTAATCTATTTTCGCATATACTCATCTACACAATTGCATTTTTGCCAGTAATACATACACACGTTGGCATATACACACACACACACACATATATATATATATATATATATATATATATATATATATATATATATATATATATATATATATATATATATATATATATATTGCATATGCATTGTTTTGTTATCAGCGGCATGTCAGAACCAATAGAAAATCGATCGTACCTTTCCGTTTGTATTCCCCGCGAAATTTCTTTTGTGTGTTCGAAAGTATAAACCGGGGATTATTTCACAGAGTACGTTATCCAAGCCTGCCAAAATGAGGAAGACAGTTTGAAGATCAATATGAAACGAAAATAATACAGAACAACAAATATACATATATACATAAACAAAAGCAACGGGTAAAAAAACAAAACAAAAACAAAAATCAAAATGAAAGTCAAACAGGGCTGGGGAATAAGAGCCGTAGTAACCAAGATAAAGTATGTTGAAGGCGGGTGGGAGATGTGATATAAGTGTGTGTATTACTCATAGGCAAAATGATTTATGTAAAGTTTTGAAAAATCTCTTCTCGTTGTTGTAAGCGCCGTAGTTGCTAATAGCGTGTTTACTTCCGAGTCAAAAGCCGATTAAAATATTCTGAAATAACAAGAAGGACAAAAATCAATGTCTTGCATAAGGCAAGATATCTTGATCCGAGTTTGGAGCGGAAACAGATGTGTATACAGCGGAGAGGGTAGATGAGAAATTGATGTATAGATAGACTGACAGGAAAAAGATAGGGATGGAGAATGATTAACAGACCGATTCATTGATTGGCAGGCGAATAGATAGTGATATACTGATAATTTATATCGTTGAATATCCATCTATCTATCTATCTATCTATCTATCTATCTATCTATCTATTCAACGATATAGATTGTAAAGACAGATAGATAGATATTTGCGTTAAGTATCAGGTGGTGAATTCGATCATCATGGGTGCAATACTCACGTGACACTCGTCATGCTAAACTTAGCAAAGAAAAAGCGTTTGCTTTAGAATAATGGTTCTTAACTGGGGCTGTAGGATTATTTCAGAAAATCTTTCAACGTTTTTCCTCATAATAACATGATGAACATAATAGATCAAAATACATATCTTTACGTACATGCAGTGCCAATTTCAAAATACTTCGTTGAAGATATGAAAAGTGGGTGTAGAGGTGAAGTCCAACTACTAAGGGGGGCGTGGTTATAAGAAGATCAAGAACTGTCGCTCTAGAGCAATAGAAAAAAGTAAGTACTTTTGCTCAGCATAGATTGAATAATGAAGGTACTACCGTCGTGGGCCCCTGTTGGGCTAGGGTGCTCAGTATAAGATGCCCTTGGTGTATAACGAGGACTGCTAGCGTAGTGAATTCAATTCCTAAATCTTGCACCAAAATCGTGACATAGTACCAGACTAGATTAAGCTTTAAAGTTATGCAAATTAATGCCAATATTTTTAGCATTGAAATACTTATTTTTGTATTTCTCAGTGTGCATTTCACTATCTCCCTGGGTGGTTAAGAAAGATTTGAGCATCTGAGGAGAAACATTATTTTGCACCTAAGTATCATAAGAACATACAGCATTAAGCTGTAGAACAAAGTTTGAAGTTTGATTCTAGTTTGAGTTATGAGTTTTCAATAAGTGTCAAATCGGTAGTGATTCATGTCGACATTGAACATAATTAATTTCCTCAAAACTTTATGTTTTTTTTTTTGCTATATGAAGAAGCCAGAACATAGTCCCGTTTATGGTGAAAAACACATACAGAATTTCAATATCTGGTCATATGAAAGGTGAGGCTTTTACGCGGCTGTGGGGAAACCTCAACACATCCGCTTTCCAACAGGATGGTCATCGGCCTCACTTTCATAGAGAAGTTAGGAGCTTCTTTAATGCTTATCTAGAACGGCACTGGATTGGATTTTCCTTTTAAAAGACCCACTTGCCTCTGGATCATTGGCCATTTGTGTCCCTCAGATATCATACCGTACGAATTTCTCTTAAGGCGATATGTAATAGTGCTCCTGTTTCTGCACCATCGTTTATGAAAACTCAAGAATATGAAGAAACGTATCGGATATGCTGTCCATATTCACGAACGATGAAAATGCTACAAAAGGGCATGGAATGAATGAGAACCTAGCATTGGTCTGCACCGTATGATATGAGTATTCTAGGGAGATTTTTCCTCTCGGATTTGTACATACTACATATTCACACGATTCTTAGAAATTGAATATTAAATATTGAAAGTGTTTAACTCTTTCCCAATCACACACACACACACACACATATACATAAACGCATACTGTCGAGGAAAAGTGTTACTGTAATTGACTCTGAGAGTTGAATCAATAGACCGACTGACTCTGTTTACTTGGCATTCATACCCTTGAGAAAGAAATGACTTCACGTCGCTGTGCCCGGTCCCATCGCTTGATATCTTGACCCAAAAATTGTTTGAATCAGTAATTGATAGAGTAAACTGCTGTTCAATAAGTACTGCCTGGCAGTGATTACTGAAGAAAATTCTAACGTCCATTGTGGACCCAGCCAGTAACCAGTACACGTGCACGTGCACATACAAAGCCATGCACACATAAGCAAACGTACACGTGCGTGTGTGTGGGCGTAATTTACGTAAATCAGTGAGAATACTAAGACACACACACACACACATACACACACACACAACCACACACACACATATATATATATGTGTGTGTGTGTGTGTGAGTGTATATCTATATTGATATATATATGTATATGAATGTGTTTGTATGTGTATATGAGTATAATCTCTCAAATTTATCTTCATAGACCTTGATTTGAAGCTAATATCAATCCATAGTAGATTGAAAGGTTCATTACTACTCTGGTATGCTTTTGTGGATCTCTGTGTGTTATCTAATATAGTAAGAGGATTTAAATTGAAGATCTGAAGGGAGAGTATCACCTTTGCTGAGCTTACTTATTTGTTGTTCATATTTTCAATTTTTCATGAACATAAGGTGTTTGCACCCCCCCCCCCAAATATTAGTGGACAAAGTCAGAATAGCCAGCGCTATGCAATGTTGCAATTTCTTTTAGGTGCACAGACCAATAACTACATCACATAAATTATACTGATCTATGAATATAGTCTACTTCTTTTCTTAATAATATAATCCAATCGATTTTTCGCGTATCTTCAACTTTGTTCGGTGTTGATTGATTGCACTGTGTTCAATAGTTCATGAATATTTAATCTAAGTGATTCATTTAAATGTATTTACAAATCTCATCATAATGTACACCGATTTTTTTTCAGAAAGTTGATACTGTAAGTGGTGGTAGAGATCGCTGTCCAAACCTTGGTAAATGTCAGAATTTTGAAAGCTGATTCTTTTTCGCGACCAGCTTACAATATTAGTTCAATACAATCATACGTACCCTGATTTCACTCAATTTGGAATTGAACCTAACCAAAAGATAGATCCGCAAATTTAGAACCATGCAATATGCACATGGAAAAATTATGTTGGGCCTCACATGGAGAGACCACAAGACAGCACAGTACATCCAGGAAAAGACAGGAGTCAGGGACATCATAGATTCCATTAAAAATCTCAAATGGTGGTGGGCTGGCCATATTGCAAGAATGGAGGATAACAGATGGACATCACAAGTCACGACATAGATCCCCCGAAATCACATGCAGAACTGAAGCCAGCAGAATATTAGATGGAGAGACGAGCTAGTCAAATTCAGAAAGTACTGGCTCTGCAACGCCCATGATAGAGAAGTGTGGTGAACTCTTGGGAAGTTCTATGCCCAACGATGGACGTTAAAGACTGATGATGATGATGAATGTGGGCCTATTAAGTAGCTACGTGCCTGGCCTGTGACAGAGATAATTGCCTATCTCCTCACAGGCGCTTGCGGCTAGGTTTTGCGCCCAGATATAAAAAAAACTCGATTGCTAATGTCTTAAGCAGGTATTGCTTAACTCATTTGGAAGATTGATATCAATCAGTCTATTTCTCCTTATTTAGTAGTAATCAATCCCCTTACGCTGGCTACGACTTCAGTCGTCCTTGTTTAGGCTCCACTCCACATTACTACATACTCTGCCTGTTGGCAATATGTGAACTAGGCTTAGGGGTGACAATCACCAGAAGTGGTGTCATTCACCTGAACTATTTTACATATAGCTGGGGGAGATATGGATTCATCCTTTTCCCTGAGGGCATTAGAGTGAAGTTAAAACAAATGGCCCCAGTTGGACCTTGAACTCGTTGATTATATTCTCCGTTCGGACAACTCTATTTAGCCCACAGCTTGATAAATACCGACGAAAAACAGAACTATAAACTTTTCAGGATCATAATATCATATATTAAATGCTGCATTTTCCCATAAGTTGTGTTTATACCTTTAATTCAGATTGTAAATGGGTTCTAATACAATCGATCATGGACCTAATTACACTCCAGTGTAAATTCACACCCTAAATTACGAATGAAACATTGGTGTAAAATTTCATTTCCATCCAAGTTACCTTTATTCACTAAATAGGGAAGTATGCTTTGAAACCGGTTTCTTTTAGATTTATCTGTGATATTATCAGGTAAATGTACCAGAATGTTCAGATGTCAAAGGTTTGGGGTAAAGACCACATGCTGAAATGGCGGTAGAGAAGGATAGCTGCATGCTTTTGGTAATGAATTAGGGGCGTCAGTAAACTTTTGCCTAACTTTCCATATATATACACCAAAATATTGTTTAACAATTAACAATTTTTCTTTTGTACTTGATAAAGTAGTTTTATAAAGCGATACAATAATGAATTTCATTTTGGAAACAAAATCAAATGGACTCACTGACTATTATTTACATCGTGACAGTATTAGAAGATATAAATTTTAAAAAATCAGAGTCCAGAATTTTTCTGATATTTAGTTTAACGATTTTTTGGTTCCACGGAAAAGACGAATCTCAGTCATAAATTTATTTCAAATGTAAAAAGATTTTTTTAAATGTCGGATTATGTAATGAGCCTTACTTTACTTCTATCTCTTCCGTCGAGGTAGGCCAAGGTGTATGGATGACAATGAAATAACGTCAGCCATCGACTCGGAAGTCGTCTAGTCGTTGTGAGTGACATATATCGAAAGAGAGGAGTTACGCTTCAAGTGACCAAATGTTTTTTTTTCTTATGATGATAATCAAATAAAAATATGATTAAAGAAACAAGTGGTGTCCAGGCAAAGCCCAACATAATTCATCCCACATTATAAAATTGGTGACTAAAACAACAAAGGTTGGCATTTATCAGAATTTACAAACAAACGGTATTCTTATATGCCGTGGGATTTTGAAGACAGATGACTTACGTCGGTATTATGACATGAAAAGTTATCTATTTGTAAAAAAAAAAAACATTCTTCTCAAAGGTTTGTTGTTTATTAAACAAGTCTACTAAGCATCATATGGATATTCATTCGTAAAAGAAAAATTCTTGAATGATTGGTTTGAAAATACAACGGCTTATTTTGCTTGAGTGTTCGTGGGCGATCGAACATCATCGTACAATTCACACTATTTTGCCCACTTATTATTTCAACAATTCTTGGAAAGCAGTTTATTGGATAATTGGGAATGAACCGCAAGGTTGCACCTGATTGGACAATATTGCGTTCAACGCGGAAACAAGGTGTTCTGGTCCGTCCTAAATATGCTTTGTTTGGTTGGGCGGCTCTAGGAAGCTTGGGAATTCTCGAGGCAATCAAGTTCGGCAGGTTTCTCAATACAATAATCCTTATAGTTAAAACGTTATATTCTTCTATATAGCTTATTTGAACAATGTCTATTATTGGAACCTTCACAACCTAAGCGTTGACAAGCTCTCAAGTATCGGACATGCAAGAACTTATCTCGCCGGAGGCTTTATTCCTGATCCATACCGCTATATTAACGGTCGTAGAACTACGACCTGATATTTGCAATAATATGCACCAGAGATAAGTTGGAAGAAACACTAGTCATAAAGTAATAATATCATGTTGTAACAAATGTTCTGACCGATGATTCAATTATTCAGAAACACAACATATAGTGTTGATGAAAGATACATTTAATCATCAATATATTCTCTGTCACTTTACACTGCCCTGATGACGTACATCATCGTGATAAAGAATAGTCTCTTATCTATTTGCCAAGGATTGGACTCTTATTTGCCTCAAACAGTTTTCAGGCACCGAAGTTGTTAGCAGTATAGTTCTGCAATGACATCTCTGTTACGTCTTAGAAGTTCAAAATGTGCAATTCCTTAAATATCCAACCAAACGCCCAACAAGATCTTTTCGGGTGAAAATTGCCCCTTGGCTAGGGTATAAGTCTTTAATTTCGACTGAGCCACTGGTAACAGCGCTTTAATTTGAGAAAAAGTGCCCATTTCTAATCGCAAGTAAAAATGCTGCCCACTATGCAATGACACATTCGTACGTTGTTGGTGATTTGCAACGAACGAGTCATGTTTTGACACTCTTCCTAGCTTCTTCGAATCGCAATGAACAGTCATATGGCTAACATCAAGTAGTTTGGTTAAGCAAGAACAGTATTCATAGCAATTATTGGTAAAAAAAAATTATTATTTTTGATTTATAGAAATACCGGACAGAACTTCCCTGACGAACAGATAAAATCTCTGAGAGACCAATCCGGCCCACGGCCTGGGTAGGGTCATATGCTAGAATTTCAATGTTCTTTAGATTTCAAGATTTTCTAATCTCAGAAAGTGCCTCTAGATTGTATATACAATATCGGTCTGCATGGTCAATTTCAAGTCATTTGTACATTCATATTTATACATTTATATATTTGGTGCTGGGTTAAATGAGACAAAATTAATCAATGTAACTACGTTAGACATATTATGTACAGCGTTAATCTTCGAATAAATCTATTATATGGTCGGGTTTTAGTGGTGTGCAGGGTGAATTCATCTATAGATAGAGATGACAATAAATGTACTTTGTGCCAAAGTCATGATACATTGAAATAACTCAGCTTTGGGTTAAAAGCGATCAGCCATTAAATTTAGTCCGGTGCCTGGCTAAAAATCTTTTTCGACTTTGTCTCCCACGTATAAACATAGATGTATAAAGATAAACATACATAGTTACACTTTTTGTAACCACCACCAGCACGCACACACACACACACACACACACACACACACACACACACACACACACACATATATATATATATATATATATATATATATATATATATATATAATGCGTGTGTGTGCGCGTGTTTGATGTCTCAATGTCAAAATGTCTCAATGTTATCTTTTGCACAATATTCAGAAAAGTCTTAGGAGTGTGTTGGAATTTTACTCAGCTCATCATTAATTGTAAAATCAACCCTAACTGAAGCACCTGCCTAGCAAGACTCAGCCCAAATATTTGATCTTGGAAAATGGCTTCCACTTGATCATACAGAAACAAACACGATTGATTTGTCTTCCCTTTCTTGCCCAGCACAATGGAAAAGGTTTTAAGAGAAAATAACTATACTTACATATCTATAGCTATATGTAAACGTATATCTGTATATCTATCTCTCTCTCTCTATATATATATGTCAAAATATTTATCTATTTTTCTCTGCCCCACCCACTCTCCGTCACCCTCTCTCCAACTCTCTCTCTTTCTCTCTCTCTCTCTCTCTCTCTCTGTGTATATATATACACAAACATATGTACTTATCTGTGCGTATATTCCACAAAAAAAAAAAAAACTTTAATGTTATCATGGGAGACTTAAACGCATAGCTGGGACAAGGAAATAAAGATTGCGTCGGCAAATTCGGATACAAAGTACGGAACAAGAGAGGAGAAGATCTTGTAAACTTTGCAACGGCTAAAAACCATGAACACCTTCTTCAAGAAGGGACCCAATAGGAAATGGACTCGGAAGAGCCCCAATCACGAAACAAATAACGAAATAGACTACATCCTAACGGACAAAAACGATATCGTCAAGGACATCCAAGTCCTGAATCAAGTCAATGTAAGCAGGGAACTCAGAATGGTACGATGTAAAATACAAGTTAACATCAACAAAGAACGCAGGAAAACGTTCCACACAAAACCACAGCCTCTAAACATACCAAAAGGGCACGCTCGATCTTTCAAACTCAAACAGAAAAACAGATTCATAATTCTTACAGAGCAAAACAACACCAACATCAACGAACTAAGCAAAAAATGACAGCGTCAATGATTGAAGTAGCCTCCACATTCAAACCAATGAGCACACAACCCATTAGCAAAATCACAGATGACACTAGAAATCTTATGGAAAAACGCAGAAACCTCAAGCCACTGACAACAACAAGAGAGAAAATTGAAGAGGCTGAACTAAATAAATTAGTTTTGAAAAAACAAATGGAAGACAGAAAGAGCTACTCGACGGCAATCATCAAATCGACTCTTGAAAAAATGTCGGGCTGTAAAGCTATAAACAAACTCCTCGACTCAGGACGGAGGCAAATAACTAGCATACTCGAGGAAAATGGAAACCTATCAACGGACAGAGACAGGATTGCCGAACGTGCCAAAGAATTCTCCCAAAAACATTATTTGTCCAAACAAGGACTACAAAACAGTGAGTGAGATACGCAAGACGTGAGCAATCAACTCGAAGACTTCCCAAAAGTAACCCCGTGGGAGGTGAAGGAAGCCATTAAACAGACGAAGAAAGGAACGGCCCCTGGACCAGACAATTTCACCATCGACCTAATCCGAAAATCGGGTACAATCATCACTAGGAAACTCGCTGTCCTCTTCAACGTGTGTCTAAAACACCGTAAAGTCCCAGACGATTGGAGCACTGCTATCAATGCTTTTATTTAAAAAGGGGAACCCGAAAGACCTCGCCAACTAGAGGCCTATAAGCCTACTCAACTGTGTATACAAACTTTTCACAAAGATCATCACCAACTGAATCTCGAAAACACTTGATGAAAACCAGCCACGTGAACAAGCTGGCTTTAAAAGAAGCTACTCGACCATGGACCACCTGCATTCGATAAATCAACTGAAAGAAAAGGCAACTGAATATAAACTACCACTCGCTGTAGCATTTATCAACTTCGAATCCCTAAGGTCATGGAGGCGATCACTCGACAAGGTGTAGATCCAGAATATGTCGAAGTG
>OY735212.1:38209670-38242170 GCA_963457665.1 Thysanoteuthis rhombus | reverse complement strand
TTTTTTTCAAACTTCAAATACTAAACATTGGTGGAAAAAAATACAAGCACAAAACAGTGTATACGTAAGATTTTTTATCAATTCAAAAAAACAAAACAAAAACAAACTCACTTGATAATCGCAGAGAAGCGTGGAACAAATTTGTAGGGATGATTCCAAAAGTATATATATATATATATATGTATGTGTGTGTGTGTGTTTGTGTGTGTGTGCGCATCGTGTGCGTGTGCATTGTGTGTATGTGTGTATGTGTGATCGTGTATTTATTCACATACCCACGTAGGCATTCACACATACATGAATTGGCAAAATGATTTTTACGATGATGTGTTTGTGAAGGCATGTGTGAAAGTATGGGCATATTTTGGATATACATACATACATGCATACACACATATGCACACACATACACATGCATACACACACAAACGTGCACACACACACACATATATATTATATATATATATATATTTTTTTTATATATATATATATACATATAAATATTTATATATATATATATATATATATGTATATATATATATATATATATATATATATATATATATATATATAAAGGAAAAGAGGGGAAAAGACAAAGATATGTTCAACTGTACATAGTAGCTGAGTCGTGGTTTATCATTTTCATTGTTAAGGCCATCGAAATATGTCCTGTCTGATTTAAAAGATGGGTGAATGATCGATGGAGGAACAGATCAAACTTCGATCTCCCCAGAGAACAGAATCAACAATAATGACCGATGCTAAAGGCTGCGCTCTCAAGATATTTGCCATGGACTGACGGAAGCTGAGCGATAGGCGATCTTCTCGGAGCAGAGAGGCTTACAAAACTAATGGGCCGACCTCAGGAAAAGGCAGTGTCCCGTAATAAACAATCGAATCATGTCGAAACCTGTACGGTAGGCTTTCCGTCCGACCTTGTCGGTCCCGATCGAAAGCTCAATGGACTATGGCAACAATAGCAACGATCGCTTCGTATGAATAGACAGTTTCTTTTCGATGAATTCCACGACTGGCTGCTCTGAAAAGCAGTAGATCAAATTACTCTGATGTTTCTCTATCCGTTTTGGTCTGCATCTACTGTACTATTTTATTTTCTATCTATCAATCTCTCTATCTATCTCTGTTCAATATCTATATATTTATCTATCTATCTATTAATTCATCTATCTCTGTTCATTATCTATCTATCTACTTATTTATCTATCTATCCATCTATCTATCTCTATTCATTATCTATCTATCTATCTATCTATCTATCTATCTATCTATCTATCCATCAATAATTCTACCAATTTATCTATCTATCTGCCTACCTATCTATTTATCTAACTATATACCAATCAATCTATCTCTGTTCATTATCTATCCATCTATCTATCTATCTCTATTCATTATGTACCATCTTGTACTCTCGTCGCTGTACTCTTCATTTCATCAACATTTTCGATATCTTCATCTTGCTGACTATTTTCATCTCGTTTTTTTTCTTTTTACAATTGTGTCTTATTTCATCTGATCTTTGAAAAAGTCTCTCTCTCTCTCTCTTTCTCTCTCTCTCTCTCTCTCTCTCTCTCTCTCATCCTTTCTCTCTTTCTTTTCTCCGTTTTAGAAAACACGTTCAATCCACCAATCTATCTATCATTCTATCCATCGAATCTTTCTTTAATTTTTATTCTCTCTCTGTCTGTGTCAATTTAACCAAATTTTATCCTCTACTCATGTTTTTTTTTTCAGGATTGTTTATGTGAAGTTCTTTTATTTGACGGATCCGATTGACCCAAAACGTGTCGCCAAATTTTTAGCTTCTATGGCTGAAAGAACAAAAGAATTATGGCTTTTCAACCCCTGCCACCTGAGGATTACAAAACACCTTTTGGCTGGTCACAGATCAAAGACAGCATTATTCAATTCAATGCCCTTCCAAACAAATTAATGTTTACGACAAGTGATTCATGACTTTGTAACTTTATTGACGAACATTTGGCGGTGGAAAAAACAATGGAGTTCTTTTTCTTTTTTATGCGCGACAGAACTATGTGAGTTGGTAATTTAGGCTTGAAAGACTTCAGATGCAGTGCTACTTAACATATCAAAGAACTAATACTCTTAAAATAAGATTTTGACTTGATTGGTACCCGATTTTTAGAGCTGAAGACAGAACCAATAAATTGTGGGTAATCTTGTCTTGAAATAATTACTTGTTGAAACTCACAAGAACTGATGTACGCCAGTAAATTCATCTCAGACTGTTGCTGCAACCCTTTTGTGAGCAGTAACCTTTGTCAGACAGTGCACACACACAAAAAAACATAGGCTATTTTGGAGGAGACGGTGGAGAGTTGATGTTTGGTTGAGCTACCTTGCTAACCATCAATCTGCTGTAGGGACCTCATATATATATATATATATATATATTCATGAGTTTCAATAAAAAAATTTTTCGGAACTTAAGATGTGAAATGGGTGCATTAAAGAGGGGAAGTATTGATAGAATTTCGTGGTGAAGTGATTTTGAGGGGAGGGTAAAATGTCCAGCAAAATACGAGAACATTTGCATATCAACCTGTTTCAATTGCTCGAGATTTTCCGTATATATATATATATATATATATATATATATATATATATATATATATATATATATACATATATATATATATATGTGTCTGTGGGTGGGTGCGTATGAGAGAGAGAGAGTGTGTGTGTGCGTGTGTGCGTGAAGTGTTATTAGAATATTCGCCTAACTTGGGGTACATAATTTTCACAAAGGAAATACATAATTGAAAAAAATATGATTCTATGGTCCACTGATTTCGAGGGGTATGAAGATTTCATTCAAGACGAGGGAAACGCTGAATGATTTACCCATTTGTCGGATTGATCAACTCTTGTTGTATAGTGGCTCGTATAGAGATCGGATCGAGGTGAGGCGGAAATTTATTTGAGGAGATGAAAATATTCATAACATCTAGATGTTACAGGTGTATCAAATATTCTGAGCACTAGTTGCCGGATGTCTAGAAATACACGTTTTGTACATTCGTGAACTGCCTACCGGCATCGAAAATCAGCATTTGAAAACCTGGGTTTAAATTTGTATCGAACCTCAACCAGAGGCAGTCGGGGCGAATAGTATATGAACAGAATGAACGGATCAAAGAGACTAGCGGTGCCCACGATATTCTAACATAGATAAAACGTCTGTTGTCATATCTATAAGAGAACTAAGAGGAGAAAAGTCGACGAGAGAGGGGGGAGGAAGTGTGTGAGGAAACGTGTGTCTGAATTGAGCAAGCGTTTGAAGATCAAGTTCGTGAGTTCCTGAAGCCAATCATTCTGTCGGCCCCCGGTTTAGTCGTGACTTTCACGGGGTCACATACATCCTGCGTATCTCAAAGATCAGATGTACACACTTTTTTTTTCAAGTGTCAGAGTACTGCACTCGAAGTTCAGATATATGATGGTGATGTACATGAAAGCATTGCAAAGATTGTGAAGACATCAGACACTGTTGCAATTATGTAGCGCTGATTGGAAAACTGACTTAGGTTCACGTATGTCTCAATATAGGTGTACGTACCGGATTATACAAATACATACAGAAATGTATACGCACACAGAAATGCACACATTTTCTTTATATTCCTAGATTCTGTGCCCGTAAACATCACTAGCTGTTTGTGTATCAAATCACCACATAAATTTCTTCGGTGTATCACACGAAAATAAGAGACGTTTTCAAATGTTTGGCATCAACTTATCTGGTAAATTTTGTTTAGCATTTCGTTTCACCATCTCCTGCCATTTTTCGAGTAAAATTATGATGCAACCCCTATTTCAATTCATTCTTATCTTTTTCAGCCAAAAAAGAAAAAGGAAAAAGAAAAGTTAAAGTAGAGGTGCTGACAGACTTTGGTGGTTCCATGTTCCAACGAAATCGATTCACAAGACATGGAAAATGAGCAGTCGGGATGATTGATATGATATATGACGGTCACACGGTAAACAAGCTCATTCAATGGCATCCCACTACTGACTGAGTGACCGAACGGGGAATTATCTCCTTGTGCGTGTACAGTAATATCAACTCTGATCGATTGCCAAGTTAAATCAAGGCAACGCAGTTAGTTTTCGGAGAGTCTGGATACGTTTCAGACAAACATCGTAAACAGCCTCGTGATAAACAGGCATGAACACATCATCAGCTTTTTAACGTCTGTTGTTTGACATTGATCATCCCCAAGATTTACCCTGCGTCGCCGGAGCCGGTACCGTCTCAATTTGTCTAGTTCGTCACGCTCTTTTTTTCTTTTTTTTCTTTTTGTCGGTCACAATATGATCTCTGCGGATCAACGTTGTAAGTCTTGATATCCAGCAGTTGGCGGACATCTTGCAACATGACCAGCCCATTGTCATTTGAGTTTTTTTTAAATTGATTCTATATCTTTTACCCGCATTTGTAAATCTCCTAAGTCATTGACGCTATCATACAAGGCTTAGACCCCGTACATGTCATTCACTGATCTTACTGAGTACCTGTTTCTCGGTTGTGTATCTCCAACCGACGCCTGTGGTCGAGGTAAGTAAAGCCAAGAATTTTAAAACTGATTCTAAAGACAAACAGGGCTTCCCGACGTGAAAGATTGGTGTAACGCAGCTGTAATCCCCCCTCTCTATATTGGCTTTGTGCTGGACAAAACAAGCTTAGTAAATATCTCCGACCCACCATTATGTCCTTTGGCTTCTATCTCATTCTTCAATTATATTTCATTTAAAAGTCCCTTTCTCTCCATGCCTACCAGGGAACAAAAGAAAAGACTGCAGCAAATCCAATAAAATTATTAATGTCTCTATATGAGGGTTTAAAACCGGTGGGGAATAGAGATTTGTTTAATTTACTCTGGAGAAACGAAATGAACCAGGGGCCAAAATAGCCACAGGAATCAAGTTAGGGTTGCTAAAAATGACTGAAGAAATAGCGGGGGTCGCTTTTGATTGGAAATATCCGAGCAGCAAAGAGTATTTATTGCACGAAGTGTCGGCTTTGGTTGTTATTAAAGGCTGGGACTAATCGCTGAACGGAGAGGATTTGCCGAACGAAGCAAAAAGGAGCCGAACAGAGCCGGATGGAAATATATACTGTGCCGATGGGGGTCTTATTTGTGGTTTCTCATTGAAATTAGATTTTTAACTTTCCGGCAAATCCTCTCGGCTTGACAAATCACTGCACAAGGCCAATAAATTCCTCCTCTCAGTTAAAAGAGTATCGCTGAAGCGTATGTGAAAATACTATAATAGAAAAAAATATATCTTTCAAAGGTGTGATTTTAATGAGAAACCACAAATTAAAATCTCATCAGTGCATTAAATATTCCCATCCAAAAAATCCTCTCCGTTCGGTGATAGTTCTTTTCTCTGTTGGACACCGTTTGGTTTTGTCTGGCAAATCTTACCAGTTTGGTAAATTGCAATCTAAGGCCATTAAAACTTATCAAAAGTTTCTAAAATAAAACAGTATCACAAAAGCCTAAGCAAAGTTACAAAAGAAAAAGACATCTTCAAAAAGGCATAATTTCAATTAGCAATCCCAAATAAGATTCCCACCGGCATTTTATCCATCTCTTTCCAGCACAGTTCGGGGAATCATCGCCATTCTCTGATTAGTCTCACTAATTATTAAAATGTATTTGCGTTATGACACCTATATTAGTATTACACGGTAGAAGACAAAAATGTGTGATTTAGGAGATGGTGTCGCACCAATTCTTGACAAATCAAATTCCAAAAATTTTACCTGGGCTCAGGCTCGATCACTTGTACCAGGAAGCAATATGTAACCATCTCAGTCGCTGGGCAGGCAACGAAGTGCATGTAAATTTTAAAAACAAACAAAAAATTGTTTAATATATACCATCTTATCGTTGAATGAAAGTGAGCAAGCTAATCTCGCAGATCACTGGTAGTGAGGTCTCTCTATCGTTGGTGCTATTTTTATGGTCTTGTGCCAGACTAGGCTAAACTCACGAAAAGCCAACTAGAAAATCTGTTTGCAAATTGGCCATAACGATAGGTACACGGAAAAGAAATTATTTCGTCAGCAATACCTAAACAGTTCTAGAAAATTGAAAGAGTTCCCTTTAATCAGATGCAATACAATCTCTTACGGCAACTAAGTCCAAGTTCCATCATATGTGTCAATCTGTACTATGCTTTTTCTCAATTTGCAGGTTTTTATAAGCCCTCATTACAGAGATCGACTCTCTAGAAAGGTAGATTTTTACGTTAAGTGGACTCGTTCAACTAATCTTGGAGAAAGGCGTTGAATCGCCCAAATTTGTTTTTCAGCAGCTCTCTCTCTCTCTCTCTCTCTCTCTCTCTCTCTCTCTATATATATATATATATATATATATATATATATATATATATATATATATATATATATATATATCACCAGAAGTTACCTTTTGCTGTTTTCATCCTTTTAAAAGAAGCAAAAACAGGATCTAGTGTTTGTTCTACAGCGAGCCACTATAGGGGCAAAGTGCACCCCTTTTCTTTTTCTCCTAAACCACAGTTTCCAATACTTCCAATAAGCCTTGCCATTTTTTTCTATCTGGAACGCTCATAAATTCTTTCGTTATGAAATAATGTTAATTGCATCTTCGCTTTACGGTATTCGGACGAACAAAAGTTTTTTTTCGAGTGATCTACTTTCAGATAGTGAAGGGAAATCTGTATAGAGTTTTTGCACACAGGCGACTGAGGTCATAGGCTAAAGTGTTCTTTCTTATCGGCAAGAAAGCTTTACATCCCAGAATGACTTCGCGCCAGCAATCGTACCGAAATGTTAGAATATAGAGAAAAGACAATGAAAATGAAGATACTAAAAGCATTGTCCAAACTTTCATTGAATACTAACTGATATGAATTATTTATCCGAAAATCATACCAGTGATAGTGGGTCCATTACTTGTTATGTGCCTCATGTATAGATTTACGTATCAAAGTGGGTCCAGAACAATAAATATCGATTTAAGGCTTTGAGAGACTACAGAATTTCCATCTCCTCTCAGTTAAAAGCCAGGTTAAAGATTCAAACCAAGGAGAACGCAAGAATTATAGTGCATAGACAGAACATCTTTTTTTTGTATCACATAGTGTCAGACAAGAATATTAAAAATAATATTAAAGTATATGCCTAGAAAACTGCTGCAACAAATCAATGATTCAGACGACAATATAAACATAGGAACAGACTCAAAGACTTCTGAGGAAAGATCTAAATACACAATAGCAGAAACTGGAATGGTAGAGACCTATGGACAACTTTAAAGGTTCTTGGAGAAAGATTTATTGTGTAGAAAACTGGATAGCGTAGACATCAAGACTGCTGAAATCAGCTGGGACACCGATTGACTTTTGGGACTTGAAAGCAGTTGCAATTTTCTTCTCTTCCAGTGATGACCCCTATGAACATCCGCTTTTAACGTCATAACAACAACTACGACAGCAACAGTTATAGCATCATCAATAAATCATAATGATGAGACTATTCAGACAACGGCATACCGAAGGCAGCTGGAATACTGAGGAAAGTCCTGCTCTCACTCGGTCTCTAATGAAAGCACACAGTTACTGCTCGTGTAAAATCTCAACGACAATAATAAAAACAATAGTATCAGCAACAACAAGCACAAACCAGAGACTGTTCAGGGGGAAAAGCCATAAACTATTTTGGGACTACAGTATTCAGACCGACCACCCTATCGAACGAGATTTGGTAGTTGTGCATAAGGAAAAGAGAATCTGTCAAATCATAGACGTGGGTGTATCCGCGGGTCATTGAGTGAATACAAAAGAGTGAAAAACTGGAAGAATACCAAGACTTGGCCTGGGAGCTGAGAAAGGTGTGGAACATGAAGGTCAAGGTAGTGTCAATAATAGTAGGTGCACTTGGAACAGTGCCAAATATTTTGATGTTAAACTTGGAAGGGTTGGGGTTGAGATGAAGGATTGGGACTATGCAGACCACAACACTTCAGGGGTCTGCCAGAACACTGAGGGGGCACTGGAAATATGAGACTAACGATCCCCCGGTCGTCAGCAATGACGTAAAAGCTGGAACGAATGTATTAGAAAAGTGTGTAGGGGAGCAGTAAAAACCTATGCGCTGCTGCGATGTGAAGACGATGAGAGGAAAGGTGGAAACCAGAGAAGACTTACAGTCAATCGGCCTTCATCAGTTACCACCAGACATCTATCTGGAAAGTTCAAAACACAGCACTGCTGTGGACTGTTGGAATACTTGAAGAGACAATGGCTCGTTCTCCAGCGATGACCAACAGGCATCTACTGTGATCATGCAAACACAATGAAATAATAATAATAATGATAATGATAACAATAATAATAATAATGATAATAATTGTTGTTATTATTATTATCATTATTATTATTATCATTATTATTTTTTTATTAGTATTATTATTATTTGCTTTAACCATAATACCACTCAACAGAATCTTTAAAAGTGGCAAAGGGTATCAATTCTCATAAGCAAAGGGATAAGTCAACCACCTAATGTACATGGACGACATAAAACTTTTTGCGAAGAACAGCGGAAAGCTGGAAACGTTGTTCAGCAAAATGGAAAGATACAGTGATGACATTCGGATGGAGTTTGGAACAGAAAAATGCACAATAATGGTAATGCACAAAGAAAGGTTTGCTGCAGTAAACGGAATCGAACTACCGGACAGCAAGGAGATAAGAGCATTGACCACACAAAACCGATACGAATACCTGCGAGTTTTCGAATGTGACATGATAAAACGGGAAGAAATGAAAAAGAAAATGAGATGAGAATACCTTAGGAGGATGAGCAAATATTAGAGACCAAACTAGTCAGCAGGAACCGTATAAAATGGATGAACATACGGGACGTATTAATGGTAAGATACTCAGAACCATTCCTTGGATGGACAAAGGAAGAACTCCAGTCAATGGACCGGCGAACAAAGGGGTTTATGACACTGCACAAAGCCTTACACCCTAGAGATGCCAAGGATAGACTGCACGTGGAGAGAAAAGAAGGTGGCAGAGAACTCATCAGTACAGAGGACTTTGTCCAGAGGGCAAACGTAGGTTTAGAAAAGTATATACAAGCAAACAGTGAAGACATTATAAAGAGTACATTAAGAAGCACAACGAACAACAAAAAAGTAGAAAACAATGGAACAATACAGCAAATAATGAAAGAAAAATAAGATAAGAAGAAACTATACAAAGAATTTTAAAAGAAGATACAGGATGTGGCAGACAAGAAATAATGGATATGGCTACAAAGAGGAAACTTGAAGAAAGAAACAGAATTGCTCATCATGGCAGCCCAAAACAAATGCATCAGAACAAAAATCAAAACAAAAATTGACAGAACACAGACAAACAACAAGTGCTGTCTGTGTGATGAAAGAGATGAGAACGTTAACTATATAGCTACTGAATGTAGTCAACTCGCCCAGAAGGAGTATAAGCACAGACACGACAGAGTAGCAACAGTGATACACTTGGAACTGAGTAAACGAATGGGATTTGACCATACGTAGAAGTAGTACCAGCACAAACCAGAAACAGCCCTGGAGAATGGGAGCCACCAATTACTCTTCGACTTTGACATCCAAACTGACCATCCCATCCAAACAAGAAGATCAGACCAAGTAATCGTAGACAAGAAGTGGAAAACTTACCAAATAATAGACGTGACCCTGCCTGCAGACCACAGAGTAAATAGGACAGAAAGTGAAAAACTGGAAAAACACGACGATCTCGCAAGAGAACTGAACGACGTGTGGAACATGGAAGTCAGGGTAGTACCAGTAATATCAGGTGCACTCTGAACCGTATCAAAGACACTGAAAGCGAGATTGTAGATTAAGGTTGAAAGGAAGTATTGAGACTTTGCAGTCCACTTCACTGCTGGTGACTGCCCGAAAACTTAGGAAAGTGCTAGAAATATGAGATCTACGACTCCAGCTGTTAGCAGTAGCTAAGCAGAGGAGGGAGAGTGATAAATACAAATGGTGGTGGAGTTAAGAACCACAGCACTGCTGTGATAGGCGAGAGAGATGAGATAAGAGGAGAGGAAGAGAGGGCTAAAGACTTGGGGAGATCTCTGTGAAACTGATGTGAAACTCTAAAACCACAGTACCGCTGTGAACAACAAGAGTTTAAAGAAGAGGGCTGGAGACTTGAGGAGACTTGTCGTCACTCAGTCTCCGGTGGTAACCATGAGGCAACTGGTGTTATAATAATAATAATAATAATAATAATAATAATAATAATAATAATAATAATAATAATAATAATGAAGATGATAATGATTTAAAACAATCAAATAGATTACCTAATCCTAGCCAGTACACCAGATCTAATAATTGTAAACAAAAAAGGACATGTAAGATAGTGGATTTTGCTATCCCAGCAGACCAGAAGGTGAAACTGAGAGAGGGAGTAAAAAGCTATTTGTTTTTTGTCGGGGACCAAATGATGTTTTGGTGACAGTAGTGCCAATCATGGCTGAAGCACTTGGAATGATATTTAAGATCCTAGAAAAAAGAATGGAGGAAATGGTAATCGGAGAAAGAAAGAACTTGTCCAATTGTATGGTACTGCTGAAGTCGACCAGAATACAATGAAGAGTCTGTAAATATCGTGGAGACTTGCTGTCACTTGGTTCCCAGTTAAAACCATCAGCCATCGCTGGCACAAAAAAAAAACTCAATAGTAATAAATACTTTGATAAATTGATTTTATTTCAGCATATAATATTTTTGACGACCTGAATTCGAAACTAACTTATCTAACTTTTGCGTGGTGTTTGTTTTGATCTGTCAATAACATGAATGAGAAATTGCATCGATCTGCAGCGAGAGAACTATTGACAAATGGAAATAATAGCAGCAGATCTGATGAATATAAAAATGTTATGTGATATTTTTTCCATTCTAAATGCCAGCGGGGCTAATATCTTAATGGTAAATGTTTGTTCAAGGGAAACTCTCGTGTTCGCGCTACTTCAATATTAACAATATTTAAAAAAATCTACCATTGACATTAAATAATAATATTAAGAAGAATAAGGAAGTGAATGACAGAACATGACTAATGCATTAGAGAGAAATCATCTTAACGGTTAGATAGGCAAAACCTATGACAATAACAGGTTCTGGCTGTGTGAAAGGAGAGACGAAATTCTGACACACACTTCATGGATGCCTGAAACTCAACAAACGAAAAAAAAAACGTATGATTGGTAGGAATGGAATAACATTAAACTGAGAACTGTGCAAATTATTCGAGTGCTATTAAACTCTCAACAAAACTGGTGCATCAGGGTTGATTATCCTCATGGTAAGAGATGAAAATCTGTGGCAATTACATAACTAGGCGATATGAAGAAAGACTCGATGCACATACAATTCGTAAAACCTTTAAACTCATAAAACTAATGAAAAAACTCTAAATTATGATTTATTGGGAGGGAATAAAACTATCATGGTAACTGTGCAAACAATTTGAGTGCATTTCCACTGAAATGCTTAAAGCACAAACCAGAAACTGTACTTGAGAATGGAAAATTGAAATGTATTTGTTTCTCGAGAATAAGTTAAATTATCTCGCAAAATGGGTAAAAACTTGGAACTGGCAAAAAGTTTGAACACAATTTGTTGATGGGAGTGGATATGCGAATTAAAGAGAATCGGAGAGTCACGAATTAGAAACATTAATATCACTTACCGTGCAAAAGAGAAATGGAGGAATGCTAACACTATTAGTTCTGCTACAACAATAATGAGGAGAAAATCGTCAGATCTGTACCAGCAAGACCTAGATGTGCAGCAAATTAAATTTTTTCTCCAAGAACATAGTCCTCATTATGGCTAAGTCTGAGATGAAACTAATTTATCAATTCCATCTCGAAAGAATCTGCAATTCTGGACTTGAAAAAACTAGGCGAGCATCCAAACGGAAGCCTTATTTTCATAAGTTCATAAAAGCAGTCAACTGAAAAAAGTTGATTTTGTCCATTACCAGCTTTTAATAACACACAAGACAATCACAGCAGATCTTTATAACATTTCAACGACAAACTCAGTGAAAAGAAAATATGAAATCAACGCTATGTGGATTATTCCCATTTAGTAACCTAGATTCTTCCAACAATGAAGAAGATAATTAGAGTTGGCATTTGTCATAGCTTATAATGATAATAACGTCTTTGATGTATAGATTTAAGATTTACTACAATACAACGGATTTTATTCTATCTCTGAAAATGCGAATTATACTGATAAAATACGAATAACATTGTATCTATCAGTTTAATTATACGTATGTATGTAGTGACGTGGTATTTTATACTTCTCATCATTATCCGTCCTTCTCTGGAGCTTACATTTAAAATATTATTTCAAGACATCTTTATGGATATTATGGTATGCTGGAAGTATTGTCAATATTTTGATTGGATACAAAAATATGAAAATAGCCTACATTATAAAAAAAGTCTTTAAAAATAGAATGAAACAATAAATGTGAAAATAAAAAGAACCTTGACGCAAAATGGCGGAAAATTGTTCTGGATGTCTTCCTTTGTTCTTCTATTGGTGATTACAATCTTAATGATATTGTCTTGATTCATCAGAAAAAAATATTCTTGTCATCATTAGCGGTTGTCTTCGTAGCAGTGATTATCTTCGAATCATAATTAGTTTGTTCTTTAAGATTCTAAACGGTTAATATTACCGTTTGTTTAACGATTACTAATGAATTTTGAATAGGGAAAATGTTGTTTTCATTCCATTATCATCAATACCAATAAAACAGTAAATATTTGTATTCATATTATTCTATAATCTAACATAAGTGTTGATACTCCGACCAATTCATTTGTCATGGTTGACTATGAAGGCAACGAAAAAGTATTCCACAACTCTACAGAGATTACAGTCATTATTTATAATTAAGAAAAAACAAACTCACGGTCTCGTAATTAATTTTCAACGTTGTTTCGATTACTACATTTAGAGTGATACGCTCCAGGGCTTTCCTCGGGTGTATGTCACATCCAATAATACTAGCGTGTTCTCCAATGTAATTGTTCTGTCGTTGCAACAACAGTTATTTGTTCAACTATCATATTTGTACAAGTCAAGACCAAGTAGAAACATTGGGTTAGTACTTATCAGATGTTCCATAGATGTTGTATCTGTTCCATAAGAAATATGTTTCAGTTCAGCTCGGGATCTTGCAGACTATAATGTATGGTTTTTAGTTCTGTTTAGAGCTGTTATACGAATTGTTGAGCTCAGCACTCATTCTCAATTGTTATTCATGGTTTTACTTTTCTCTATAGCAGATCTCAATCGAACTTGCTTTGTATTTGTGCTTCACTTATAACCAGCACTTGTACTGACAAGTGATCTTGTACTAATCTTGCAGTTGAGCTCCTATCTAGCTTGTTACTCTCAATACTCTATCACGTTTTCATTGCTCTACTAGTTCTACGTTTAAAGGCGAAGGTCCGGGTTAAATTAGGTGGTATGAGTACGACATCAGCAGCGATGATAATAGTAGTAAAAAGATAGACAGATATGATTCTCAATCGGATATTACCCTGGCCAAACTTATGAGAGTGTTTCACTCACTAATCTACTGTCTTTCTGACAATGAGAAGGAATCTTATGATATCACTATGAATAGAGGAATAGAGACATGGATTCATGCTTCCCCCATGAGTATTATTGCAGACCAGCATCAGCAAGAAATTCAAATCCGTTCTCCGATAACTTTTTCAGTGACGTTACACGGCATTTCCCCTTTCACTTTGGGAATTAGGGAAGATTATAGCAGATAATGTTATTGATTGTTAGTTGAATTGAGTTTGTGAATTAGAAGAATTACGGACAACATCATAATAGAAATAAAAAATACTTTCTGATATTATGAATATATACCACTGGGAAGAGCTTAAGGGGCGTGTAAAGGTTAGTTTTCCCAAATCAACCGATTTTCCCGAGATCAAATTAGGCATTTTGATTATTTAGCTTCCGCTACTAGAACAAACTGGTTTAAAAACTGTTACTAAGTTCAGATTATCCACGTGTTCTGACATTTACAGTTATTCATCTGGGTATCGCCACGCCCTAACCTTTCATAATAGAAACGTGAGACTTTGTACATACACACTCTCTTCAATGTGCATGTTAGTGTAGGGTTCTATTTACAATATAATTTTATGTTAAACTGGTCATTTATTTTGTATTTAGCAGCGTTCAACCTTGTTAATTTTTTTAAAAATATTTTAGAGTTGCAACAATAGACTCTCGGAGTAACATTCATTGATCACCATTTTTAACAATTCTTTTCTTAACTTTCAATTTATTTCATGTTTATAGTATGTTTTTATTAAAATCCGAGTAATCAGTTAACTTAACTATTGGATTGTACACATGCCATTCTCACTCAACCCAAAACGAACTTTTTACATGGACATTAACAATATGCCTATAAACTGGAATATAATATCTCATAGTAGCGCTTAGTGGAATTTAATAATTCAGTGGGAGTGTCACATACCCAACAGGGTGGGTGTGTGACGACGGCTCATGTATCCTTTTTGAATGCTAGTTTATATTTCATTCTATTTTGTTGCTTTTTATTGCAACACGCTGGTTATTCTTTTTTTTATTTTGTTTTGTTTTGTTTTGTTTTTTGTTTTTTTAATAGACAACGATCTTTGAATGAGCCGTAAGGACCGGATATAAAGAAGTATTTTTCATAGAGATTTGAATTTGAGACTGATATCCTTGGCAGCTAATCTGGCATATACAATGTCTTACCGATTTGGCCACGGAGACTTATCAGCAGACAGAGTTCAAATTTAGTCACATAGTTACATTTCTTCGAGCCTAGACGTAAATAAACATCGACCAGTTGATGAAATCACCGAAGACTTTTATTTGTTAATCAAATATTGTTACTAGTTTTTACATTGTTTTGTTTTTGTTTTTGTTATTGTTTTTTTTTTATTCATCTTATCGTTGCTTTTCATCACAAATCTGTTGGTTGAAGCCCTCGGACGTCTTAATTTTTAAAGATGTTTCTTACTATGATGGGAAAAAAGAAAGTGAATGTTTTAAAACCTAGAATATTGACAAGAAATTGAGAGAGCTGTGGATTATATAAGTTGAGATCCTGCCAATAGTAGCTGGAAACACACCGAAGACGCTAGTATATTAGAAATTCGAGGAAGAAATGAGACTCTCTTGAGTATGCAATGGTTATTTTCATTTGGTTCATTTCCCATCCACGCTGTTTACTAGTGGTCAGACGGATTGATTAGTTGCAATAAAAAAATTAACTATGATTGAGGAGAAAGAAATACTAGTTAAAATTTAGTATCGGTAGAGAATACTTCATTTAATGAGAAAAAAATCAATTTAACATGGAAGTGATGCTGGCTCTCATCTTTATTGGTGAGCCTGAAACGATGATCGAAATGACTAGGAATTTGACAAAGTATCATGATAATCCATACGACAGCATCAATAGAATTATCGATAATACTGAGGAGAGTGCTGGCGCACTAAGAAGACTTTCTGTTACTTGATATCCAGTGAAAGCCACTAGGTAATACAGGTGTGACAACTGAAAAGGTACAAGAAGAAGAAAAAGAAGAAGAAGAAGAAGAAGAAGAAAAAGAAGAAGAAGAAGAAGAAGAAAGAGAAGAAGAAGAAGAAGAAGAAGAAGAAGAAGAAGAAGAAGAAGAAGAAGAAGAAGAAGAAGAAGAAGAAGAAAGAGAAGAAAAAGGAGAAAGAGAAGAAAAAGGAAGGGAAATATTTGCTTCAAAATAGGGAATAAATATCCATCCAACTTTACCTTTCCCTCTATATCTCTACGCATCGATTTCCTTTCCATAAGTAAAGATCAATATTCTGGTCATATTCACCTTCGCATCCCCTTTTTTTTTTCTTTTCTTACTTTCCTTTCTTTATCAGTATTTTCTCCCTCTTATAACCCATCTGCCCTTTTTGCCCTGTTCTACTGCCTACACCCCCACTACATTTTTTTTTCCTTGCAAGAACTTCACTACCGACAGGCAAAGGTACACATCGATATCGATAATTCCGATCACCAAGCACCTTGTTCGATCAGCAGACTCTAAGTTTAGATAGCAAAAAGAAAAGAAGAAGACAAGAGAAGAAAAAAAACAACGGAAGGTTAAAAAAACAAAAACAGAGAGGCATTTTTGCAAGCAGGCTTATTTGTAACGGTAGCAGTCACGTGCTTTTAATGTACACTTACTTGCACGTACTTATTTGTTTATTTATTGAGCGGTACAGGTTCATTGAGCGAGACCGCGTGGTTATCAATATTATCAAAGCGGTTCGGTGTATGTTTGTTTGCGCTCGTGCCCCCGGGGCCTTCGTGTGAAAGAAACGGAGGGTGAAGCTCGCGGAGGGAGATGGGAGAGACGAGTGCATGTCCATTCCTGTAATGCTATCCCCAACATATATTTGTTTCATCTTCATTTTATCTTGAATATCAATAAGAATGAACTGTGAAGAGAAATGTGTAATCCACTGAATGCTATCTCCTTTACACAAGCATAACACACACACACACACACACGCGCGCGCGCGCGCACTCATGTACATACACATTCGGCCAACACACACAAATACGCATGTACATACACTTCCGGCCAACACATACACACACACACACACACACACACACACACACACACACACATATATATATATGTATATATATATATATACATATATATATCTCGAATAATCACTGACTGTAGTAAGAAAGTCGTAATTTATCGCAGGAATCGACTGTGTTAAGGTACAGACTTGATCAATGCATCTTTATATGTATCAGCTCTTCAGAAAGCCATCGTGTTTGTATCTTATTGTTCTCTTGACTACTTAAAAGAATTAAGGAATTGAAAGCATATATACGTAAGTGGTATCATTAATCATATATTTATTATATTATCGCTTTCGAGTGTTTTTACTAAATAGGCTGATTAGATTGTAAATAAAATACAAATTAGAACGCTGAATTGATATCCAATGCTTACTCACAGACCATCTTTACGGGCATAACACGGAGATTCAATCATTGATCCGTCTTGTAACTGATGTGTCCAATTTCCTTGTACTATATATATATATATATATATATATATATATATATATATACATATATATATATATAAAGTTTTTACTTGAGAACAGATTGATAAATCTATTCATCTGTCAAGTAATCCAGCGATTTCGTTGTTTCGTCGAACATTTCACACATACCTTGATATAACTGTCACTGAGAATAAAGAACCAAAGTTTGCACTCAAAATTCTTTTAACATTTGAGTAGTTTATCGTATATATATATATATATATATATATATATATATATATATATATATATATATATATATATATATATATATATATATATATACGATAAACTATTCAAATGTTTTATATATATATATATATATATATATATATATATATATATATATATATTCACTTGTTGAACTTTCAATAGAAAGGAGAAGAAGAGCAAGTTATGTCTGTTGTTATACTTACTGATCCCTCATCGTTAAAAACGTTTCTCGAGTAACCTACGTACGTAAGCCTTGTTTCAAAAAAATAAATACGCAGTATAGAATGATATCAAAACACAATACCCATAAGACTTTATATAAACTAACAAATTACATGAATGCCATAAACTATATTATAAAGGGAGATGGTTTCTGATCAACATCGATGGGTGATATGCCAATATAAGTGATTTATTTTTTAAATCCACAAAACAGTCACTTGGTAAACAACTGGGAAATGGGTGACTGATGTGACACTGAAAACAATTTTGTGAGAAAGTTTTCTTTTTAATTTCATTCCATTATGATTCATTTTTCATTTTGAAAAGATAAATTCTAAAATTCAGTTTAGTATCTTTAGAAGATAAGGAAGTAGCCATATTTTACAAGACGGTGATTCCAATTGAAATATTCACTAGTGCATATGCTCATAAACAGTAGGTCTCTCTACAGAAAAAGTCAACAACACATATCGCCACAAATACATGTATGTGCAACCGGTATCTCCAAAAGGTCTCGACTAATTTCTTTGAGAAACATATAATATTGCCAAAAGTCTATTTCTGCCTACACGATATCTCCATTTTCACAGTTTTACTGGCTGCTTATAACCAAGTATTTTGCAGATCAAAGCTGCCATCTTGAGAAAACTTTCATGATTAGTTCAAATCAAATTTTACCAGCCTTTAGTGAGCTTGGTGGAAATGCTGCAATGATAAGAGTAAGAGCAAGATTCTTATTTTGTACTCTCCATCCCAACGGGAAATATTTTACAAGTATTCCAAGTTTACGATGGCACTTTTGGAAGGAATCAAATCAGAGCAGCTAATACAAAATCCAACGGCCCTTGATTTCAGAATAAAGTGCAGTCATTTTACCTGTAATTGTTGGCGCGATTGTGATGCATTCAGTTCAAAACCAAGAGTCTCTAGGTTGAAAAGCATCCGACAGTCTGTGCGAGTCGATCATGACAGATCATTATTCAATGTAAGAAGTTGTCTTTGCATTGAGTATTTGTAAACGCGCAACAGGATGTGTAAATTTCGAAAGGATGGTCTTACATGCACCGTGATGTGTTTCTGTACCAGGGGAGTGAATACCCCATAAATGGCAAAGGAAGGCAATAATTCTGATGAAGATGATTTTGATTTATAATTCCAACAAACATTTTTTTTATTAAAACTACGACGCAATTCACCCTTTTTTAAGAATACCCTGAATGAGGACCTTCCCATTGTAATCAACGATGTTATGTCATTTGCAGCGATAGATCTCTTTTACTGGTAGATTTCAGTCAAAAGTAATTGTATATTTTTGCAATCGTGGGCAAAAAAAAAAAAAACACCAGGGCAGGAGTATAAAATTGAAGTACATTTTCCCTCATCGTAGGCTTTCACAAGAACATGTGACTTTGCTTGTAATAAAAATGCATACAATTTAAAAATATCCGATGCACTGGGATATTATGAGGAAAGGGTTTAAAATGATTGCTATGAATCTTATCCAAACGAGAGATGATGGTTCTCGAACGCTGAAAACGGTCACCAATTATATTGATACGAGAGATCAATTTAGTTCAGTCATCGCCACAATGGACTAATAAGTATAAATGAGAAAAATCGCACCTTTCACCCGAGTAAAACGTTTTTTATCTATACAATGTGTAACTTCCAGTAATGATATCAGAATCATTAGTACAAATAAGCACTTTTGTGAATGCTGCAGAATTCTGATCGTGTGTAAAACTTGGATATGATCAAGTAAAATCAAATTTGTTTGTTGTAGCTGTGAAACAATCGTTTGCAAATTAATCAGCTAACATTAATGAAATCTCATCGGGCATGGCACTAACGTTGCTTTTTTTACGAGATTCTGGTGAGATTAGTAACAATCTTCGACAACAATAACAACAACATCAATGAAAGGATTGGAGGAACTAAGGATGAAAGGAATGATCGAGACTGTGCAGACTACGGCACTGCTAAGGACATCTCGAATACTGAAGAAAGTGTTAAGAATATGTGATATATGATCCCAGCTGTTAGCAGTGGCCTAACTGAGGAGGAGGAGGAGGGGGGAAAATACCACAAACGCTGGAGGAAGTACGGACCATAGCGCTGCTGTGATAGGTGAGGGCAAGATGAGAGGAGGGATGAAGATCTGGAGAGACTTGCTGTCTCTCAGTCTTCTGCTGCGACCACCAGGCAACTGGTGTGAATAATAATGATAAGAAGAAGAAGAAGAAGAAGAAGAAGAAGAAGAAGAAGAAGAAGAAGAAGAAGAAGAAGAAGAAGAAGAAGAAGAAGAATAGGAGGAGGAAGAATAACAACAGCAACAACAACAACAACAACAACAGCAACAACAACAACAACTTCAAGAAGAGAACTGAAAAAGGTGTGAAACACGAAAGCACGAACACTGTAGATTACTGGGAATATGAGACCCACCACCCCAGCTGGTAGTAATGGCCAAACAGCCTCAAACCCCAAAAAGTATAGTTCAAGAGGTACAAACCATAGCGCTGCTGTGATAAGTTATGGTAATATGAGAGACCTGAATAAGCTTACTGTAATCAAACCTACAGCGATAACCACCAAGTAAATGGTGTGAAATACGAATAGAAATAGCCATGAATGGTAAAGTCTCGAATTATGGGCTTAACTGATTCACATCTGCCCGCATAAACTTAACAAAATCACTGACCAACATCATGAACGTCTCACATGAAATACCAGCGTGATTAAGCAATGGCACTACTTAACTATTACCAAAAAGCTGTGGAACAAAGGGGAAAAAACTACAGGCCCATCACCTTCCTCACAACCACCTATAAACTAACCACGGCAATCCTATCAAATAAACCTTGGAAACAGTAATATCTTTCCCTCAGAACAAAATGACTGCAAAAGAAGCACTCATGGATGCATAAACCAACTTAATTGATTAGATGATACTCGAGAACTGTCGAGCTAAATATCGTTATCTAAGTACAGCCTGGATTAAATACCAAAATCCACATACTTGAATACTAAAGACTTTAAAGTTATATAAACTAGCACACACTATAATTGATTTCTTCAAACATAGCATTACATTATGGGACACCAAACCCACCTCAACCATTGTATAGGTAACTCTGAATCTAGAAATGTAGCCATTAACAAGGAATCTTCCAAGAAGATTCTGTTTCACCCCTTCTTTTCTGTTTAGTTGTCATCCCTCTTTCAAGTGAACTCAACAGCACTACCTATAGATATAACATCGGTAACAAAAGAATGAACCACCAATTCATCACGAATCAAACTTTATGTAAAAGACGACTGGGTTAAGGGCGCTACTACGAACTGCTAAGAGTCCAGTGTTGATATAAGAATGAAATTTGGCCTCAATAAGTATGCAAAATGAACTTTCAAGCAAGGAAAAGAAGCCACAACAAAGAATATCCTTTTAGACCTGGACACAACCATTCAAGAACCTGAACCTATGAATACCTCGGAATCAATGGAAGCAATGGAATCCAGTACGCATTCATGAAATAAAGTAATAAAGAGTACTATAGCAGGGTTCGGGTTATCTTCAAAACGATGCAAAAATAAATGAATTGTATTCAAGCCATCAACTAGCAGCTCCTGTAGTAAAGTACATCTTTAATATCATCAACTGGAACATAACTACGAAGAATCAACGCAAAAACAAGGAAACTTCTGACCAATAACAGAATGCACCACCACCAAAAAGCAGACATAAATTGACTCTACCTACCCGAAAAGAAGGTGATAGAGGTATCATCCTGTCAGAACCGAATACAAAACTGCAACTGTTGACCTACACGCTTACTTGCAGGCAAGTGACGAGTAGATGATGACTCTGGTGGAAAAACACAAGACAACGAAAAGGCTTTATCAAGTTGTGAGAGAATCCAAGGCATTCTGCAATGAACTAGACATGAACGGCATTATCAAATAAATCCCTACTCAAGCTTCAACTTGGGTTTTAAAAAATGTAAAAACTAAAGCCAAGCGACAAAGACTATTGATGCCTAAAGAACACTGGGAACAGAAACCCTTGCACAGCCAATACTCTCTTTGCATCAAAAATAATGATGCAGACTATACCAAAACCCATTAGTAGTTACGAAGTTCAGGTGTAAAAACCGAAACAGAGGGCTTCATCCTGGCTGCCCAAGACCAGAGCCTTCCTACGAGAACTATCTAAAACATGTGATCAAAAAACGGCACTGACCCCAACAGCAGGTTCTGTGACAGTGTAGCTGAGACTACTGACCACATCATATTAGGATTTTCTATTCTAGCCCCCAATGAATATAGACGTAGATTCGATAGAGTTGACCAGTATATCCAAAAGATGGACTGTAAGCAATATGGCACACCACACGCACACTACAATGATATGGATACCACCCAGAACCTGCAGCTGAAACACAAGATGTGGAAATATTATGGGTTTACCAGTACACAGATCGAATTCTCAAAGTCAACCACCCAGACATAATTGTTATGGACAAGAAGGTAGAGGTATGCCTCTGGGTAGATATGACCGTTTCATCAGACAAAAACATAACTGTGAAAGAGCATTAAAAACTGTCTAATTACAAAGACCTGGAAATCAATATCACAAAAATGTGGCAACTCAAAACTGTAAATACCGAATGTTATAGGAGTTCATGGGGTCATAAAAATGGGACCAGCAAATATCTAGGTTGAATACCGAGAAACGTTAGTATCTATAAGATACAGAAAATTGTCTCCACGAACACTGCCCACATTTTCTGCAAAGCGCTTTCTATGAAATATTTCCTGCCAAGTCATAACATCGTCGCCTGTCTTAAGTTTGAAGCCGAAACTTAGTGCGCAATAAATACTATTAGACATCAAAAGGGAAAATATAGAAATACTAAATGAAAAATTGCGCACCATCAGTACCTCTATACACTATTGCATAACAATCTCAGACTTTTTTCAATCAATAAGAACAAACTTGATAACTTGATAGAGTGGAGAAGGTGATCCCCTGGAACTGTGCAAACGACTTGGATTTGACGATGGAAACCAATGGCATGTGCAACAGACAAAATCCTTTTTTGAAAATCAAAACATTATTTTGTTGTTTAGAAATTATGACATATTACCCAGTTCAGACTTGATCCAGTTGTGGTGAAGAAGAAAACTTGTCAGAGGAAAAAATGTCACTGTTCGAACGAGCAAAGAGTAAATTTGAGAAAGAATGGAAAGTTGGACGAATAGTTAAACCTTGTTAGAAAACTGACTGATTAAAGAATGCAAAGATGTCAGTTGAACCTATAATTACTGGTGGGCTTGGAACAGTCTCGAAGAACCTTGCTTAAAATCGTGGATGAATCAAAGGTTATCTAACATCATCAGTATAAAAATCAGATCGAAAAGTGGAGAGTAAGGTTAAACATTTGCCATCACTTATCGTGCAGTGAACTTTTATTAGTACTACTGGTATGAAAACTAAATGAGAAGAAAGATTTGATAACAATATCCGTATGTCGGATAAATGAATCACCGTAGCCTGCATACGTACTAGAATCAATTATTTAAAAAACATCACCTGAAAGTATCTGAAAAATACCAGCACAATATTTGGGAATTGTTTGACCGTAGAGACCCCATTTTTTTGTTAGAATAAAAACGTCTCCAGATGATGCCTTGTTGTGCGAAATTTCAAATTTGAAGCTCAAAATGAGTGTCCAGAAACGCCTGCACACACACTCACACACAAACGAGCAGAGAGAGAAGATTGTGTAGCCCACCTGGCGGGTTGGTCGGGTGAACTTTTTGTGAATCTACGGTAATTCAGTATTATGAATTTGTTGTAGTTCTTTGGACGAGACACTTCCAGCGAATACCAGGTGTTTGCATTAATCGTGAGATGTAGGCAGTCATTCATATGTTGTACAGCGCAAAACAATCTTGAGACGCTCCTTCAGTCTCGAAAACAGCCTTTCAGACAGCAATTCAGATACATTACCGTCTGGCGTACTTGAAGTTGCTTTTTCGAAACACTCGTGCGTGTGTGCTTGTGTACACGTGAAAATTGTAATTGATATTGGTGTACACCGCTTTTCAGAAGTTTGCTTCACGCCACTCTCTCGTTTAACGAAAAAAGGTCGAATAGCAAGAATAATGTTGAGCGTTTGGTTTACAGCACACCTCATTCTCTCTCCCTCTCCCCATTTCTCTTTTTTCTCTCTCTCTCATTCTTGTATTTTTGTACAAATGTTTAGCATTCTGAGGGACGGAGGTACCCGTGTTTTCTCCATTATTTCCAGTAGAACAAATGCTGATTTTCGATGCAAGAAGACCCTCCCAACTTTAAAAGATATTGAAACCTAATCATTACCTCCATTTCCCTTTATATCCACCAGCACCAAAAAAATTCTCATGATTGAAGTAACTTCTATAATGACAGCACACCCAGGGACGGTGATTATAACGAAATTGCTGTTATAATGTGTTGATTAAAAATACGGCATGCATATTAGAACATAGGGTAACCAATTATTTACTTTTTAGTTAGTTTTGGGGGGAAGGTATAATTTTCCTTAATAGTCTTGAAAAAATATAAAAACATACGCACGTTAGAACGTGTGTATCATCAATGCCGTTAGAGCGAGTCCTGTTACAATGAGCGTTTGCTGTATCTAGGAAAGTTTGGTGTGCTCGCTTGTTAAAAAGTTACGTAGTTGGGTTGAAGTCAGCAGTTGGGGTGAAGTCAGCAGTTGGTGTTCGAGACCAGATATCGAAGACAGCTTCTCAAAGCTTGTTTAGTAAGACGGTCAAATTGTCTATGCTTAGAAGATACGCAAAATATCATTCTTGCGTGCGTGTGCGTATGTGTATGTATGAATGTATGTGTGTGTGTGTGTGTGTGTGTGTGTGTGTTGGTGAATAGGTAGGGAGCTTGGTCTGTATCATGGGAAAATGGATTGTTCGTTGCAGCTGCTTTTCACATCATAGATTCATAGAGCTTTTTTTTTTCTCCTTCTGTGTTTGGTTTTGTCTGAGGAAAAAAACGTAGATTCACTCGTATAGGAAGGAACTGACGGATGATTGAGAAAAATAAAGAAAGAAAAGGCTGGGAAGATGAAAGGGGGACTGCCAAAGGAATGGCTAAAGTATATAAAAGTTGTTTTTTTTTTTTCTTGTAAGGAGAAGCTAAATAGACTGAATGCTGCATAGAAAAGACACAAGAGCGCGCACGAGTGAAGTAGGTTTCTGAACGTTTATTGTTTGCCTTTTAAATCATCCAAATCTTCGTCAATCACCCGCATTAAATGTTGTCCAGGATGCTGCTGTCTTTTTTCAATATTTCTTTCATGGTGACCCCAAGACTCTCGGGTTGGAGTTCGGTGAATTGATTGAAATGATTCCATATTTTCAGGGGGTAAATCCTAGCTGTTCCAACTTGTACATGGTTCCAAATACAACAGAAGCTTTATCAGCAACGTGTAAGCGATCAAAACTATTCTTAAAAAAAAGAAAAAATGGTAAATACTTCTGCACAAAGCTTGAGTCGTGGGCACAACTCACAAAAAATCTCAGGAAAATCCCAGAAGGCTACGTCCACGAATATCAATACAGTTAACTTCCATCAAGAGTAGTACATACGATTTTCTCTAGATGAAACGCTATTTCACAAATTATTCGTTTCAAAATAAAAACCTCCAGACCAATAGATCATCAGCTTTTAAAAATCTCGTCAGAGTTTTTTTTTCAACAAGTTTAAAAGTTTATTATCAATCTAATACATTATATTTTTTTTTCAGTTACTCGGTGGGTTGGTGACTTAAGCAAACTCGGTTTCAGCTGTCATTTCAATCCAAAATGATTCTCAGAGTATGAGATCAGGTAAAAATGGTAGCGTTAGTGTTTCATAAATATGGCTTCCTATATTTGGTGAATAAATCATCTGATCAACTCTTGTTATGTGATAGTCTCCTATTTACGTGTCATAAAAAAAAAAACAGATGTCAAAATAAAAAAGAATTTACAATTGAACAAATACAGACAGTATCATCATCCAATGACACCGTCAGGGGACTTCTGGATGATATCACAAGTAAAATGAGCTGAACAGATGAGAAAGAGAGAAGAAGGAACAATTTGGAAATAAAAATATTTATTTTCTTTGCAAAAGATTTGAGATTAATTCTTTTTTTTTTTGCATGGAAAATGGTGGAAGACTGTATCTATTGAAAACTGGATTTGGAAAACAGATGACTTCTCCAAAAAGAAAGCAAATGACTTGTCAGATTGAATAAGAATCGATGGTAGCAGATAAAAGCTAAGATCACCATTTTTTCCTCCTTCACTAGTATACGAGAACCGATATTGAGTTGGGGGCGACAGTCACATAATTTCATCCGTCAGTTTTCATTTTCCAATTTCTTAACTGAACCAATTCATCAAAATCCTCTCCCGGCTTGCTATGCCCGTTAATACTTCATCAGGGTTTGGTTGACCATTAATTTGCAAGAATACAATACTCTGTTTGTGACCCACCTTTCACGATGCTTGGTTTGACTTGCCTTAGTTTGTAATCAGAGATGTCTGTCTCCAAATACTAAAAAGCCCAGTCTTCTTTTTGGGAAAAGATATGGTTCTATTTTTTCCCAAGATGCGATAGCGTAAAGTGAATTCAAACTGGAGTTTGGACTTGGTTTGCTACTCCAATTTCCTTCGCTGTTAACCGTTAGTCCACCTGCAACCTCTTGGTTTATAAAGAAAAGTTATATACAATGCACTTCAACGCATCCGTCCTTCTTATAAAAAGCGTGTTTCTCGTCTCAGCTGTGTTCATAGAAGCGATATTAACCTCAGTTACAGGGTTGTCGAATTTAAAAATTGGAAATTATTTTTTTTTATCGTTTATTGAGAAAATATCATCTTCCAATTTTAAAATTCGACAAGCCTGTAAATGAATTTAATCTCGCTTCTACGAATACAGCTGAGACAATAAACACGCGTTTTATCAAAAGGAAAATGCGTCGAGATGCATTGTAAATATATCATTAAAAGATACTAACATATATAGCCCATAGATTTATTACGTACAAAGCTAAATTTAATATACATCGATTTTTAAATCAGCGCCTTGCCGAGGAGCAATTGTTATCAAATTGGTTACGCAAACCATCACTTTTTTATTGTGCTTCATTACTCTGTTCATACGTCAAATTGGGCTGATCCTATAGAATATCGATTGGTGCTTGACCGTGAATCAGTGGTTAGAAATCTCAGCTCACAGACCATAACATCTTTTATGAGCTTGATTCAAATGTGCCCCTCTATTCTTGATTCAAACTGATTCCCACTATTCTTGATTCAAATTGTGTCCCACTATTCTTGATATGTGCCATACTAAGCTGATCGTAGTCAATATCAGTTATTTTACCTTCGAGCAATGGTCTGAGAGCATGTCTCACGGACCATTCTTTCAGTAGAGTGCTCGATTCAGGCCTAGTGTTATACTTAACCAATCTTAGTAAATATCAATTATCTGATCTACCGTGAAACAATGGTTCGTAAGCGTGTCTCGAAGACCATTACCTCTGTAGTGAGTTCGAATCGAATTATGTTCCCCACTACTCTTACCTTAAGCTCTTCTAAGCTAAACTTTAGAAACATCAATGGATACTTAGCTGCTGAGCAATGGTAAGCAGATGGATTGCAAAACATTATTCTTGTAGTTCGATTTGTCATCTGTTCATCATTACTTTGGCTTTATGCATAAATAAGAAAAACTTATCAATGATAAGAACTAATGTATGATCAGGATGTTTCGATTCTACGGATTATTAGGAGAGAAAGCATCTGTAAACTGTATTCTTTTTCACGTCTCCTACATTGACTGTCATTATCTATTAGTTTTGAGGGTCTCACAGAGATTCGTTGTCCAACGTAGATGTAGTGATCCACAAGATAGTACAGTACATCCAGAAAAAGAAAGGAGTCAGAGACATCATAAAATCCATTAAAAATCTCAAATGGCAGTGGGCTGGCCATGTTGTTAGAATGGCAGACAACCGATGGACATCACAAGTCACGACATGGATCTCTACAGATCATATGCGAAACCGAAACCGGCAGAATATTAGACGGAGAGACGAGCTAGACAAATTCTGAAAGTGTTGGCTCTGCGACGCCCACGATAGAGAAGTGTGGCGAATCCTGGGGAAGGGCTATGTCCAACGACGAACGGTGAAAGACTGATGATGTTGACGATGATCTATTGATTTTATCTTCAAGTCAAGAAGTGAACTCATTCTAGAAGGGGTACATATAACTGTCCATGAGAGAGTAGAGAAGATACAGGTACACGGAGAAATAATCCAACTTTCTCGCATGTTTGTCCTTGAGAGCTGTTCATGGTTATTGAAAGCGATAGCTGTAAAAGAAACTGATCTCTTTCTAAATTGATGAGTAAATTAACATCACTTGGGCAGAGTTTGAGTTGTGGAATTGAAACTTTTGATTCTGATTGAGGCCTCTGCTGACATATTAATATTCATATATACGTAATACTCTTGATCGAAGAATAATTCAATATGGACGTGCGCATAATTCACTAACAAGAAGTATTTGTTGAAAAGTACAACAAATCTGTAATCTGCTTCAAAGCGTCACACTCTTACTTTGGAAGCATCAAATTTTCGACGATAACCAAAGCCCTAATTTACCTTCACGTTTGGATAGTCGTTCGTACATTTTCCCGCTTTTGATGCACACAGAATTAGGATTGAGGTCCATGTATTAAAAACTGTTCAATAAAAACTCTGGATTTTCAACTGAATTCAGAATTTCAGCAATTACAAGGTTATCAATTGCTTCTCTATTTGTCGTCTGCTTTCGAGATGATGGGCAATGCGTCAGTAGGATAGTCCCCGTGTTTAAAATTCAGTAACATGAATAATCATATTAGCTCCATTCATGCTCGCTCATTCACAACAAGATTATTCACGATTTCAAAATAGTTTTGATCGCAGGTGTAAGTAGGCTTTCCATATCTAGCAAAAAGTGTCGTAGCGTCTTCATAATTCTGCACCATATTATGAAGAGCTGCCAATAAAAGTCGTTGAGAGGACAAAGAAGAAAAAACCCAGTGGAACAGTAATATCTCTTTGAGTAATCAGTCATTTCATTGTAGGATACGCGAAGCCAGGCTTGATTACTTCAAATGAACTACAACTGACAGCCTTCAACTTTTACGTGAGCGTCCACTAAGAATTGTTGAAAGATTTTCCCACCTTTATGAATAGGATTGAAATCTTGCATTATTGGAAGGCGATTACTAAAGAAGAAAAAAAACTGTATGGTAAGTTTCGTTCTTACACTTGTTTGACGTTTAGGAACATGACGTAAGGAGAATTCCCAACCAAGTCCATCAAAAAGGTGAACTAGAGTAGGTGACATTGACGATACATTTGAAGCAGTTTTAGCAGAAAAATCAGCGTAAGGGTCATCCACTAATGAGCCAATTCAATCGCTGTCCATGAAAGAGTCAGTTTTTATTTTTAAAATTGAAAATTCAAGAAGAAATGAAGATCATGACCAGGCAAGCAAATCAAACAACATAGAAATATTTATTCATAATAAAAAGATCGATAAACCAAATTATTACCGAAACTCTTCCTTTTTAGCAATAAATTCAACCGAAGCTGGAAAAAAAAAATATAAATTTAACCGAAAAAATAGACTTTGACAAGACTGCTTCAGGGGCAAGTTGCATTACTGTAGTAATTCCGTTCTTCCTTTCTTATTATGCTCCTTCTTTCTTTCTTTCTTTTAAGGGATTTTTTTTTTATTTTGAAAACAGCGTTCGCATTCCTCTCAAAATAAACTAAACGAAATATTCAGGACAACGTTAATTTTTTCAACGGTGTGAATTGAACCCCCTTCTCTGCTGACACCTTTATGAACAAATTTTCCTCAAAGTGAATAGTTTTTAAAGATGATAAAAGTTTTCTGAATTTAAAACAGAAAAAGATACTGGCGAAAATCCATCTGTACGTCTGAAATTATAACAAAATATTCATTTATATTTTATTTTGCAAAATAATTAAACCTGATGAATGGATAAAACCAATTTAACGATTTGATTTATTCGAAACAATGACAATACTATTTATGTTCTTACATTTAGTTTTTTGTTAAAGTAATTCCTTTATTTATATTTATTTGTTCGCTACTTTCAACACAAATAACAGAATAAGAACGTGTGTCAGATTTTTCCTTTCACAATCGAGGCGACCTTCTATTAATGTCTTTCCATTTTACTCTCCTTTTTAAATTCTCTGACGTATAAGCCCAAACTTATGTCACTATTTTCACAATGTATTTTTCTTTCTCCCACCTTTTGCTCTCTCTTCGTTCTCTCTTTTCATTGTGACAATTAAATCCAAAAGTGAAGAGGTGATCACCAACGTAGTCAAAAGTCGATTAATTAAAGGAAGAGGAGTATTGTACGGATTTTAACGCCAACTTTTACTGAACATATGAGTTAAAAAAAACTGGTATACATTACAAAACAAAAAGGATTACATATCAAAGGTCACTGATTCTATTATTGATATTATTCATGTACAGTGAAAACCGCTTATTGAGATAGTTTGAGACAGGATCTTTCAGAGAAAAAGCTATAACATCAAGCAAAGGATATAATTTGAACAATTTGCAATCTTTGTTATGAATTCATTGTTACGAAAAAACATGAACAATTATATGAAAATTGATATGAATTTCTAATTGATTTCAAACAAAATATTTGGAACCGGTTCACTTTGATAATAACCGTCTGAAAGCGTTATTCATGATTATAATAAAGCTTGTTATAGATCAGTAATCGATATAATTCTGAAGAGTAAAGATTCAAAGGTGTTTTCATTCAAAGAAAATGGTTAATACTTCCAATGAAAAGATATCTACAGGTTAAGAGTGGATAAATTAGGTTGGAATGTCATCTTTCCCTTTCACAAAACAAAGACGGATCAGTCATTTTGAACATAACAAAATATAAGGGAAACACAAATGATCAGTCTTATTGTTTTGTGGTTGGATTATTTTGACAAATCGTTCAGAGGGTGCCTTGATGTCTATTGTCCCAGGACGAACATATCAAAACTTATCATTTTAATTAACTATGTCTACATTTTTTTGGGTGTACACATATTGGCTAGAGAGAATTTGGGGGATATCTCCTTAGAAAAAAGTCAACAATTGCTTTTATATTACGCAAAACAATTTACTACTTTTTAATTACACAAAGTTCTTCAACAGAATTTTTCTCTTCTGTTTCAATTCTCTCTCACTCTTTTTCTCTCTCTCAGTATATATATATATATAAATATATATATATATATATATATATATATATATATATATATATATATATATATATATATATATATATATATATATACTGCTATAGTATTAATGAATGCGTTATGTTACTTTTAAACTCTATCATATCAATCATTTCTGTCGTATTATGTATCTTTTTCCTAATAGTGTAATTGTCCAAGTTGAGAAACAAATTGAGCAGATAAGGTCAGTGAATGAACGATGTGTGAATTTTTACATATAGCAGTTATTTGGGCTTTCGACTCGCCGACGAGCTATTTGGCTCATTGGTTAAGAGCGACGCTACACTACAGCAGCTGGCTAGATGGCGTGTTCACAGCGTGAAACTTTGAAAGATGTTGATATAAAAAGTGAATCACAAGATGTACTTGAGCCACGAAATGTCTTTTTCATAAGTTAACTTTAGAAACGTTCAAACAATCGCTTGAAAGTTGAAAGAATAACAAAACATTTTGTCTGAATATTCCAACGTACAGTATAAGATTATATATATATATATATATATATATATATAGAGAGAGAGAGAGAGAGAGAGAGAGAGAGAGAGAGATTAATAGAAAGAAAGAGACAGGCGAATCAATTATTAAAATTTTATTAAATATCAAGATAACTGTGCTACAAGTATAGACTGTCCATTTAACCTATCTCTCTTCTCCGATGACTGAAGTATTGTCTCCGCCATGCCTTTTGTCTTGGCTGTTTGCCTATTGCTAACAGCTGGGGATTGTAGATCTCATATTTCAAGTATATCATTGTATGGTTGTTGTGGTTTCTGCTTATGTAAATCACCAGCCAGGTCTGGCAACCCTTTAGGATATGACAGTTTGGACTTTAGGGGAAAAATGAAAGACGGGGGTCAGGATTTCTACGTATACAAATAATACAATTCTCTCCTAAACCTATTTCTATATGTACATGAAGTGATGTATGCAGGGCGTGGTATATAGAATCACTTAGACAAGAATTTTTTATTAATGGGTGAATAGAAAATAAGAACCATTCTCTGTATTTCATAAATACAGGGCTCTCCTGGCATACCCTATTTAATTGCACTCCAACGAGAGAAATTTTGAGGTTGGATGGAGCATCCTCAAAAAACAGCTCCAGCTGCCGGAACTGAATTTGCAACCTGTAACCCCTTGGTGCAACGGGAAAGCGCCGCCCTGGGGCGAACTGCTTCCTCGCAGCTGGACGAAGTGATAATAATGCACCTCCGAACTTGGCCTCGGGTATTCCTGCCAACCTAGTCTCCAGCCCATTTGGCTGGCAAGCGTCAGTACCGGCGTCTGAAGAGGTCAAAAGAGGGTAGAAATATAAATGTGTTTGTGTATCGAATTTACTTTTAGGAAGAAAACAGGAGTCAGAGACATCACAGAATCTATTAGAAA